>JARQOD010000005.1:252254089-252314306 GCA_033576555.1 Oophaga sylvatica | reverse complement strand
AAAATACAGAAAAATCGTTGAATGAGAAGGTGTGTCCAAACTTTTGGTCTGTACTGTACATAATTATGAATCACCACCAAATATTTTACATGAACACTTAGAATGAGATATATTTTATGACATTTTTGACAAATTCCCATTTTTTCCAACTTACAGGTTCTCCAGGAATGGAAAGTCCAGGAGGTCCTTGAGGTCCAGGAGGTCCCTGTGGACCAGGTAAACCTTGCTCACCTCGTTGTCCTGGGGGACCCTATAATTTAGGTTCACAAAATACAAGGGCATAAAAAAGTTAAGATCAGCATAATAGTTCCTCTCCCCTACCATTCCTTCCCAATCTTTATGAGTGTCTGTTAAATGATGAGTCTGCTTCTGGCCAGCAAATTAATAACCCTTTATCGAAGCTCCCCAACATGTATCTTCTACTCCATAAAATTTGCTAAAAATTAATTTTATATACAATATACAACAGAGTTACTCACCTAGCTTAATTCTAGTACAATTATTCACAACTTATATTTATACCTTTCACTATGAAGTCCACTACCTACTGTCACTTTTAATATGAAAGCTTGAATGTATTGTAGCATGTCACCAATCCAGTAGCAGTTTCCATTTCCTTTGATTTCTTTTTGTAAACATACCTAGATACTCCAGATTGTGAGCTTCTGGCATATACAATCATATTTTGTTCCTCCACTGCCTTAGGAGAATGATGTAGCTGATTTCCAAAAAAAACACCTCCCACGCTCCTTTCTACTTTTTTCTTTAAAACCACCCCATATTTTGGAATTGGGTGCTAAGTTATTTTAAAGTACCTTTAACCTAATAGATTTCTTAAAGTCCCATATTCACCAGACTAAATCTGTCCTAATTGGTTTAGTCTTGGCAGATGTTGCTAGAAAACAAATTTTTAAAGATACAAAACTTGTTTTTCCTGGGACTGTTTGAATACATAGCAACTAGAATTGTCATATATACAAATGAGCAAATTTTTAAAAAAATAATTTGGGTTCGATTTGTCCAAATTGGACGAAAAGCTCAATTTGAAGAAAATCAATTCGTTACAAATCAAATGTGCCCTGAATAACATTTATTGTGCTCTGGGGTCTTTCAAAACCCCAAGGCTATATAAAGGGAAGGCAAGGAAAAACAATGTAATATAACAAAACATTATATTCATTGGTCCTAGACCCAAGCCATACCCAAACTGCCACCACAGCTCTTCACCAAGCCCTCCGGTCTTCTCTTTTTTCAACCTCAGGATTTCCCTCTGGTCTTTCATTTTCTGTCTTCTTATAAGGTCTTCATGTGCTTATTAGACCTCATATGAAGACATTGATGTCCCACATGAACATTTGAGGCCTATTCAGTGCAGGAAAACCCAAAGAAAAGATGAAAGACCATAGGTCGTAAGGAGATCCAGAGGCTAGGAAAAGGAAAGACCAGAGGATCTGGTGGAAAGCCACTGTGGAAGAGCAGGTTAGGGGAGGTTCAAATTGTATATATTTACATTAATTTGAGTACAGATTCTCTTTAATATTGACAGTCATTATCCACGATGGTCTAAGATGCTTTTGGGTTATCATGTTAATTAGATGTTAACCAAGAAAAACCTAGATCTTTATTGTTAATGTATTAATACTATATATCCCAGAAGGTCTTGGTCAGATTTGTAAGCAGGTTAGTCATTTTCCTGATATGCCCAGATGGGGGTTTACAGGTAATAAGAAACCCCCTTAATTTTGCCAATGACAATTAAAATTCACTATTAGGGTTATGGAATTTTTCCAAACATTACAGTTTGAGTTATTTATTAAAAATGTAAGGATGAATATAAGAAATTTTCAGAAAACTACAATACTCCCACAGCTGTCAAATTCAATGCAAAACTGGTCCGACCAAAAGCTGCTATATAATAATCCCATCAGTTGTTTCAATAAAATGTTTATTTTTCCTTTCCTTTATTTTAGAAAAAAAGAAAACATACTCCATGTTTTTTTAACTCTGGGAATTCAGCACTAATTAGAACCAGTCTGTTTTCTTAAATTATCGCTCCACTCCTGTAGGTCTATGTGTTCCCTTACTGTTCGCAGCTTTTATGAGGTCAGAGAGCAGCTTCTATAGGACTTGAAGGTGCTGACTTATTCCTCCAAGTGGGAGAAGCCTAGTAATAGTTTTCTGCTATCACCCACTACAATGTTACTATTCATCCCTGGACTACTGCTCACATTCTGAAGACCAGTTGGTCATTTCAAATAATTGTAGGGGAGATATTGTACATCAGTGATAAAGAATGATATAAAGCTAATCCATAAAAAAATAATAGCTATTATCTAGTATTGAAAACCCAGTCTTCACTTTAAAAAATATAAACATACAGTATATCCATCATATAATTGTAAATACTAATCAAAACATCATATACGCAACATAATATCAGTTTACTTACAGATGGTCCATCTACACCTCTGTCACCTCTGGGACCTTTGCTACCAGGCATACCCTAAAAATGAGAGGGTAGTTTTGTAATTCCGTTATATCAGACAGAAATCTTTTAACTCCTAATAAAACGCCTTGAGCGCTCAGAGGATTAAGATATGTATTTCCTTTTACTTTAACATATTTGGCAAAAAGCCAGAAATTCTTCCCTTACGAACATTCCCACTTCATTATTTCTGCCAATTTTAGACAACAGCTCTAATGAATTTAGAGCACAGAATCCTTATGTGTGTTCAACAAAAAAGATGGTAAGAAGAAGACAGCCAAGTACATGCTGAAGGGGCTTAAATAATTGTCACAGATCTTGGAAAAACACCAAAAAAATAAGAACTTTAGAAATCAATAAGAGAAAAACACTTTTTTTGTTCTTTTTGAGTCGAGAAAAGAAGACAAATGAATAAATGCTTACAGATGGGCCAGCTGGTCCTGGGGCTCCCACACTGTCTTGGGCGCAAGTACAGGCATGTGGCAGAGCTGGGCACTTAGCTTCATCTCTCTGAAAAAGATTGAGCGACACTTTGATGAAAAGACATTAAATATAAATTGTAATTACTACCAACATATAAGCGCATGTTATTGTTATCAAATGCCAAGTTCTTAACCAAGAATCCACAACCTCTTATCGGTTCAGTTGAGACTTTTCTATCCAGAACCAAGTACTATGATCCATTATTTTCTGGTGATGCATTTTATGCAATAACCAAAGCAGCCAGGTTATTTATAGTCATATTATACTGTACATATGTCATTATATCTTATCGCTTTTAAAAAATTAAAGCAGTTTTCCCCTTTCATCTTTTTATAAAAAATTATGGGGCAGATCAACTAAGCTCAGTAATGGGCTGCAGCACTGTCGACGTGAAGTCAGCTCTGCAGGTTATACACAATCATCGGAGACGTGACAGATATAGTGCTGAACCGCGGGAGGGTGAGTACCGGTTGATTTTGTAACTGTTATGAGTTTTTCAAACAGATGAAAGGGTAAAACCTCTTTAACAAACAGATGATTCTTCACAATCTCTGATCTGACACCTTAAGATATTAGGCCCTGAAGATTTAAAGAGATATGTAAGCTCCAAATATCTTCTACAGTAGTCAATTACATTTACCTTGCCCCATGGTATAATAAATAACCAAAGAGTATATATCCATGAAAACATATTCTTTATTTGATGTGAAATATTAAAAACAAAATAAATCGGAAACAAACACACTACTGGACAGTTAATAATGGGGACGCTATACAGTGCAAATAAAGCATAGTGAAATGCTTATCATATCAAAAAAATAGGCAATAGTACAAGGGGTAACACATCCCCCACAGTTTGACAAATAGATTACAGCATGACAGCGTTACATGAAATTAGCTTTTAAAAGTGTCTCCACCTCCCCAACACACGTTTCGTCTTAGTACTTCATCAGGAGGCCTCCAGATGAAGAAGTAAGACGACACATGCATTGGGATGGTGGGGATGCTTTTACAAGCTAATTTCATGTAAGTAACGCTGTCATGCTATAATCTATTTGTCCAAACTGTGGGGGATGTGTTACCCCTTGTACTATTGCCTCTGTTGATTCATTTATTTATTTATTTTTTACTTGTGGTGTTTCTCTGGTAATTTTTACAAATACATATCTTTTATGTTTCACAATATTGATTGTACATGTTTTTATTATCTAATAAAGTGCATTTGGAATTTTCTATTTTTTGCTTTGTTGGATTTCCTTTGGTGTTGGCTCTCTAGCAATCCTACAAACAGCTCTCACTGAAATTTTGCTTGCTCTTCCAGACCTTATCTTGACCTCTACTTTTCCTGTCAACTGCCATTTCTTAATTACATTTCAAACTGAGGAAAGAGCAACTTGAAAACACTTTGCTATCTTCTTATAGCCTTCTCCTGCTTTGCGGGCCTCCACCATTTTCATTTTCAGACTGCTAGGCAGCTGCTTAGAAGAACCCATGGCTGCTGTTTTTTGGCACAAGGTTAGAGGCGGGCGTTTTTTTTTTATAAAAATGGGAAATTTGCATCACCTGGCCTTGCCTAACGATGATAGTGAACAAGCCATAACCCTAACAGGCTAATTAAACCTTATAAACCTTGGTCAAAGTTATATGAGCTCATAAATCTCCAAGGGTGCCCAAACTTTTGCATCAGCCCATTTCACTTTTTTAACTTTTTAAAATGCAAAAGCTGAAAATATATATTTTTCTAAAATACAACGGAAAAGGGTCAGCAACTTTAGGTCTTTTAGAGATCATTTCATCTTCAACTTGCTTAACTGTTCACATTAACAGTAATTTTGACCAGGGAGGGGTGGGGGCAAACTTTTACATGCCACTGTATCCTGAATTTATATTGAAGCTGAAAATTGTACACACTGACACCATCATGTGTGATACCCACAAGTCACAAATGAGATTATGACTAAGTGAAATGTATACAGTGCTGGGAAATATCCTTGCAGACACAATACACTTCTTTGATTATATTTGTCTAATAGTGGGCTAATACATGATGTAAGAGATGCCAGAAATGGTTTGAAGAATTACTTTTCCAAAGCATATTCATTTCCAATGTACAAGCAGCCAAAAATGCATTTGCTTTTGTAGTCCCAGTTTTGTATATCTTAGCAGATTGCTAGAGTCATCTAATATCCGAAAAGCCTTTGTGTTTGTGTAAGGTTCTTAAATAAATGACATTCAGATTGGCTACCAGTTTACATCTTTTCCTGCAATAAGTATGGGCATAATTGTGTAATCATTCAGACGATAAAAACATAGCAAATGCACCAAATGATTTATTTGACTGTGCTACTTTAATACTTTTACCAGAAGAAAGCCTTGACGCTTTGGCAGTTTAATCCTGTTTTTCGACTGCCACTATGTGATACTCAAGTCTTACGAAACTTTGTGGGAGATTTATGAGGACATTACACAATCCTGAACCAATATTCCTACGAAAATGACTGGAAACAGTATAATCTCTTTAAACTATATTAAATTCATTGTCAGACAGTGCACCTCAATTCATCAAAGAGAGAACCAATAATTCAGATATCATGTGCTTATAATTCACCTTAATGAAAATCCTTTATATATGGCATTTAATGGCAAGGGGAGATAAAATCAATGAAATACAGGTCAATATCTCCCAAAACATCCTTTTTTTTATTTGAGAACATTTATTTTGGTACCTGTGCAGTCACATTAAAGTTTGGCACCGGTGCTCGAGGGAACCCAATGGCCTATCTGCTACATAAATTGCACTTGTTTACTCGGATGCCCCGTTATTTATTTTGAAGTTTTGGTAACAAAAAGTATATTTCGATATATCCCTTAACTGCACAGAAAGTATACTTTGCTACTTAAGCCATAGGATTACAACATATAAAAATATTTATGTAAGACTTACCATAGACGGAATATCACAGCATCTATCGCGGCTTGTCCAGGTTACAGTACATACAATGTCAAACATCTGGAGAAGGAACTGGGAACAAGGGAAAGACTTGTTTACTTGTCATGTCACTTGTGTATTTCTTTATCAGACATTTCAAGACATTTGCTAAGCATCCACATCTGAACAGATGACAAATGAACATCTGCAGCGGATTACATGACGTGATGTCATCTCGTAAGTGAATGTAAGTTCTACTTGTTTGGCAAGCTGCTTCACTGTAAGATTCATTGTTCTGGCTATATTTGATGTGGCACATAAAATTTGTGTAAAAGTATTACACCTTGGGATATTGCCAACACTGTCCCAGCTCTTACATTTTCAATGCATAGTGTTTTATTGTAGTTCTCTCTGTACTATGAGTGGGTGTACATGCGCTTAATTGTGGATGAGGTATAGATATTTTTAAAATAGAAAGACTTCAATGATGTGAAGTCTTGAACACTTTTTATATTGTCAAATTTTGAATAAATGTTCTGTTTTCAGAATTACACATTAATGGGATCAATGATTTGACCAAAGGAGTATACAACAAGCCAAAAAGAAAGTTTGCTGTTTCTGATGTTTCCATAATTATACTTTCTTGACCAGTAAAAAGAATTACTGAAGGCAAAACAATGGTAGATAACTATACAGAAAAAGTCCATCTATAGTACTACAGATGTAGTGACCAACAGGACGGCTGTGATATGCTATGACAATAGTGGAATATGCCACAAATATTATATATAATGAGAATGGGCCTTGAGCATAGAGCGCTGTGGTGCATTAACATACTGCAGCAGCCATCATGTTGATAGCTACCACATCTTTATGTGATCTTTAAGCTGAAAAATATAGAATCATCTCCAACTCCCTCATATGTGTACCAAGTTGGCTGCTTTGCTTAGTCTATGGTATTTCAATAAGTGGAAAGGCAAACATAGCTTAACGATACCTCAAAAATCCAAGTGTGTGATAGTATCCAATCTGACTGAGCAATAATTCCTCAACAAAAGACAACAGGGTACATGTGTGCCTTCTCACATCCTATAGATACATATCTAATGTATATGTCCAGCTCTACGTTTATATTGGGAAGTCAGCACTCTAGCTACACAAATGACATTAGGTTGTAATAGACAAGAGAGAGGAAAGTCCAGCCAGACAAATCTACTTGGATACTTGGCAACATATAATTTTTTCTTTTAAGACAGTGACTTACTGGAGCAGATTTCTTGTCTCCCTTGAGCTTCCCAAGTACTTCAAACCCATCTGTTGTAATGTTGCCAGCCACCTTGATTGGTTTCTCCCCCACTTCACTACAGTCGATAAAAATTTTTACGTATGTAGGTGACACTACAATGTTGACCTAAAGGCAATGACATTTTAAATCAGACTAAAAAAAACTGAAGACATTTCTGAATTGAAATGGAAGCAAATGTCTACAAACAAATCTTATCTTAAAACAGCTACATAAAAATAATGTAACACATATGTACACACACACATGGAATTATCATCATACTTTAAAGAACTTTTGTCATGCGGTCACATTCTTCATTGCGTCCTGAGTTCTTCTCCCTTTTCTCAATGTCTGTCAATACTCTGTATGTTACTCTAAGGCCGGTGTCACACTTGCGTGTGTGATGTGAGAAACTTGCACAAGTCTCTCGCATCAACACCCGGCACTGCCACTGGCACTCGGACAGGAATGTGCGGCTGCATGTATTTCTATGCAGCCGCATGCTCCGGTCCGAGTGCCGGTGGCAGTGCCGAGTGTTGACGCGAGTGACTCATGCGAGTTTCTCACATCACACACGCAAGTGTGACACCGGCCTAACAAGTATGTACATTAACAAGGAAGAATGACACTTCCCTGTTTTCCATTGTATCTATTATGACTAGAACAGAAGTAAAAGGCAATTTACGCCAAAAAAAGGTAAGTGATTTAAAGCTTAGCGGAGTAAACCCACCCTCTTAAAGCTTCTATTTATCTAAAAACA
This sequence comes from Oophaga sylvatica, assembly GCA_033576555.1. Lineage (NCBI taxonomy): Eukaryota > Metazoa > Chordata > Amphibia > Anura > Dendrobatidae > Oophaga > Oophaga sylvatica. Next base: position 252,306,364 of record JARQOD010000005.1, on the reverse strand, counting down.
GAAATAAACTGTGAAAATACAACACTTCTGTAGAACACTGTAAACTAATAAAGCAACAGCAATAAATGAGACATGAAAAAAAAGTGCCTATCATCATTAAAATGCGACATTTTTAAAACATATTACAAAATTCTCAGTTAGAAATCCTATAATGACTACTTCTTTCTGTTTAAATAAACCAGTTGATAGGTGTACCTCGTTTGAAACTCTGTCCACACGTTCTGGTATATAAGATATTTATCCCATTATACTGGACACACTCAACTTCAGAACATTATTAACCACAGATGTATTATAATCTAATTTGTTGAGTTTGTTTGCAAAATGGATAGGCTTTCATTGTAATTCCTCCATATAAACCATAATTATTTCCAGCATGCTGGACAACCCTTTGTAAAGTACACCAAATTAGATGCTATCTCATCTAGCATTCCATAGACTAGTTGTATTGTGCTGTATTCCTATTAATACGAAATATAAAATTAGTTAAAACAGAAGGTTGGGTATAATGTTTTGGTAGCTGAGGAGGCAGGAGCAAAAAACCACATAGGCAGTCAAACACCAGAGAGGTTGGAAACTAATAGGTTGCAGACCCCTAAACTAACCGCACAACTAGAAGCAGCCGTGGGACGTTCCTACGGTGCCCTAGACGCCTCGTCACAGCCGGAGAGATTAGTTATCCCTGAAGATGGAAAGAGGAAAGCTAACTGCCCCGCAGTAGAGCCCCAAAAGAATAGGAAGCCCCCAAACATATAATGGCGGTTAGACAAGATGTAAACACGAACACAGACAGAAAATAGATTGAGCAAATGCTGGGGCCCAAAACTGTCTAGATAGGACAGCACAGGAGAGAATACTGTCTGCAACCCAGAAAAACCCTAGGAAAAACTCCAACACTTCGGAATCCAAAAATATTTAGACCACACGGTCTCGACCACCTATACCAGATCTCTGGTGTGAACATGCAGCTACACAGCAGTGAAATATCACAAGAACTGAGCAAATGAACAAATACAAAAAGAGAACAGAGACCAGCCCAAGCCCCCCAAAGGGGACCCGGCTGAACTCAAAAAGCAAGGCAGCAAAAAACAAGGAAAATCAAACCACAGTAAAAAAAAACCAGAAAGTAACTTATCTGAATGACAGCAGGAGACAGCAGAAAAGCAAGCTGAATTCCAACCTAGACCAGAAGAACAATTGATCACCGGCAAGGATCATGGGAGGTCAGCTCACTTATATCAGGCCAGTCCGTCCCACCTGATAACCATTCATCCATTGCAGGTGGTGAACTTTTGCTGTTCAACATAGGTTCAATACCCTCAGCAACCACCAGAGGGAGCTTCAGCTCCGAAGTCATCTCCAACACGTTCACAACAGTTGGGCTATCTATCCAGTGGCAAAAGATGTCTTCACTATCAGAGTTGCCTGAGTCCATCTCTACTACATCATCAGCAGAGTTAGCTTAGTAAGTGGGGTCATTAGATAAAACAACATGGCCTCAATTACTATCGTAATTCCTCCATATACTTACCTCGGGTCCTCTTCAATTCTAAACACAGTCATAGTATCATATTTGCCCAACATATAACATTGCTGACACTAAAAGCCATAAACAGCCACCAGTGTCACCTAAAGAAGAATTCTGAGGAGTTAGTTGGAGTGATATGAAATGTAGGGGTCTGGTTTTAGGTTGGAAAAGGTTTAATGGTCTGGTCATCTGAATTAAATTAAGGTGTTTACAGCAAGTGTTTTCTTCAGATTATTAACAATGAGGTAACAGACAATTTATATGACTGAGAATATGTGCTTATGCGACTGGAGCTGACCACATTGCTCACTAATTCATCTGATCAATAGAATATGGCGGAATAGCATGTCAAAATTGGCACAATAAGAAATCTTTTTGGAAGTTTTTTTTATTCCCACATATCAAAAAAAATTTACTGCAAAGACTAGAAACATTTTGGTTGATATAACTTCATCAGGTTATGAATAGGATATATTTGAGATATCCCTCTTGGACAGAAAAGAATATCCACTTGAATTAGTATATGAAAGTATCATTAGTCTTCTCTTTGCAGTGTAAATTTTTTGGATATAAAACAAAAATAAAACGTATTAAAAAATGTTCCTTTTTGTGCCTATTTTTGGTGTTCTACTCCTCCATACACTATTAAGTTTTTGACTATATACAATGAGGTGTCTATAGTAGTTCATACTAATTATTTACAGCGGCACTAGTTGTACAATAACTTCCCTGTGCTTTAATGTCTGGTGTCTAAGACACTGGCTTGAGCTGAGATTTTTGCACTATTTTCAACTTAATAGTAGTTTTTTTCTTTCCAATTCAGTGTGGGCTTTATTATTTATAATGAGACATTCATGAAAGACGTATTGATGATTTATTTAATAAAAAGGTAAATGTAATTTTATTTTATTCGTGCTGTTGATCATTAAATTGAACCAGATCCTTAAATTGAGTAATTTAAGGATCTGGTTTATGATCCGATCCTGTCCAGAGTGTAAATTTATTTATGGGTCTGATTTAGTGTAATAAAAAATGTAGGGTTCTGGTTTGGGGTCCAGTCTGGTGATGACATTTATTTAGAGCTCTGATATAAGAGCCCCTATTTTTCTATCTACAATAATTTAGGTTGCAGCCTGGGTTTCTAAGTAATTGCAGGGTCTAAATTAATTTTGGAATCAATCTGGTCAGGGATCTACAATTTTTAAAGGTTTTGGCCTTGGTATGAATTCATTTTAGGGTATAGCTTGGAGTTTGAATTTATTTAGGGGTCTGGTCTCAGATCTGAATTTAATAACAAATCTGCTTTAGGATTTCAATTTATTAAGGGGTCTGATATGGAGTATCACTGGTTTTTTCGGAAGTCTGGGGTTTGAATTTATCTATCCATCCATCATAATAATCTTTCCATTTTAGTGTTCCCTCAAATTACTAATTTCATTAATTTCATTTGTTCTGAACTAACCAATTTAATTAGAAAATTTAGCTAGCTATTGATTCAAAATGCCCAATATGTCAACTCAAAATAAGAAAAATATAAGATTAAAATACATTACTGACAAAGGAAGTTCTTTCATTTAAAAGACTGAAATAATTTCTGGAACCTGGGGTATAACATTCCATGATGAGGGCAGGGCCTATCTCCATCAGTCTCATGTATCACAGCCATCAATCCCATGTGTCATTTCCAGAACCTAGTTCCTGCTGATCATGGGAATCGTGCACACACCATCTATTTTACAACTTAAATTAGCATTGTAACCCCTTTCTTATTAGTCAATCGCTATCATTTTAATCGAACTTTGGTAAGAAGTTCTGAATGTTTCCTGCATATTTGCCCATTCTATGTTCTTTTCAGTACAAAAGTTTTTTTTCTTAAAATTGATTGAACTATTGAATTGTCAATTATTTATACTTATTTTAATAACCTACTTACAATGGATACGAAAAGTATTCAGACTGGTTAAAATTTTTCACTCTTTGTTTCATTGCAGCCAATTGGCAAATTCAAAAAAATTCATTTTTTTTCTCATTAATGTACACTCTGCACCCCATCTTGACTAAAAAAAAAGCCAGAAATTTAGAAATTTTTGCAAATTTATTAAAAAAGAAAAACTGAAATATCACATGGTCATAAGTAGGGTTGAGCATTCCGATACCGAAACCCGGTTCCGATACCTGAAATCCAATGTAAGTCTATGGGAACAAAATATCGGAAGTAAAAATATTCCGATATTTTGTTCCCATAGACTTACATTGGATTTCAGGTATCGGAACCGGGTTTTGGTATCGGAATGCTCAACCCTAGTCATAAGCATTCAGACCTTTTGTTCAGACACTCATATTTAAGTCACATGTTGTCCATTTCCTTGTGATCCTCATTGGGATGGTTCTACTCCTTCATTTGAGTCCAGCTGGGCTTAATTAAACTGATAGGACTTGATTTGTAAAACGAACACACCTGTCTATATAAGACCTGTGCCTGGCTTTCTCCACACATTCTGCTTAGAATTATCACCAAAAAGTTCTATCTTCATCTCATCAGACCAGAGAGTCTTATTTCTCATAGTCGGTTAGTCCTTCATGTGTTTTTAGCAAACTCTATGAGGGCTTTCATATGTCTTGCACTGAGGAGAGGCTTCCATTGGGCCACTCTGCCATAAAGACCTGATTGGTGAAGGGCTGCAGTGATAGTTGACTTTGTGGAACTTTCTCCCATCTCCCTACTGCATTTGTGGAGCTCAGCCACAGTGATCTTGGGGTTCTTCTTTACCTCTCTCACCAAGGCTCTTCTCTCGTGATTGCTCAGTTTGGCTGGACAGCCAGGTCTAGGAAGACTTCTGGTGGCCTCAAACTTTTTCCATTTAAGGATTATGGAGGTCACTGTGCTCTTAGTAAACTTGAGTACTGCAGAAATTCTTTTGTAACCTTGGCCAGATGTGTGCCTTGCCACAATTCTGTCTCTCAGTTCCTTGGCCAGTTCCTTTGACCTCATAATTCTCATTTGGTCAGACATGCGCTGTGAGCTGTGAGGTCTTATATAGACAGGTGTGTGCCTTTACAAATCAAGTCCTATCAGTTTAATTAAACACAGCTGGACTCAAATGAAGGAGTAAAACCATCCCAATGAGGATCACAAGGAAATGGACAGCATGTGACTTAAATATGAGGGTCTGAGCAAAGGGTCTGAATGCTTGTGACCATGTGATATTTCAGTGTTTCTTTTTTAACGAATTTGTAAAAATTTCTACATTTCTGTTTTTTCAGTCAAGATGGGGTGCAGAGTGTACATTAATGAGAAAAAAACAATGAACTTTTTTGAATTTACCAAATGGATGCAATGAAAAAAAGAGTGAAAAATTTAAAGGGGTCTGAATACTTTCCGTACCCACTGTAGATTGTCAGTTCATTTTCTCTGAGCGCAGAATGAGATCTTTAAATGCTGGTTTCTGATAGCATACTCTATTGGCTCTGAAACAATGCCAAAATCAAATTCCATTACTGACTTCCAAGGTTATTTTGAAATACTTGGCATCAAGCTGAAATAGAAAAATACATTTCCTTACATGTACTTTGTTACAAGCAGCCTTAGCCATTTCCTGTTATGTGTATAGTATGCATTCATAGTAAAGAGGGAAGAAATATCACTGGCTGTGTATATGTACAACCTGTTAAGTATTCCAAATGGAATGTCTACAAACGTAACAGGGAACCTATTTATGTAACCTTAATTTTAATGAGAATATAAAAAAGAGTATGTGATACAAGATCGACATCTGCTGATAACCACACTACCACAAGCTCAGTGAGCTCTGATAAATGTACCATTACTGTCTGAGAGCACATATGGTTTACTTCCAATAAACCACAGACAAATCCTCCAAGAGACTGAGTTTTCGTTTATTTAGGATTTTGTCACTCACTTCTTATAGTTCAGGATCTTGGATTATTAAAGTGTTTTTCGTTGTCATGAAAACAGTCACCAACATATAAACAGTAAGGTATTTGAAGACTTCTCAAATGTTGGCCTCTTCTTCAAACTTTAGACCTGTCTAAGTCCAGCCAACCACATTTATTTTAAACAACTAAAATCTCATGAGTAAACCCATTCTTCAAATCAAAGCCATGACATCACTGCAAAGTGACTGTACCTCGCCTTTCCCCTTCTATCTAACCACAGTATTAAAAAAGAAAAATGGTCATGGTTGCTTAGAGGTTAACTCTCTTGCCTGTGATGTTTTTCCTGTGGGTTGAGTCACCTTCTCCCAGTACTACGGTTTTCTCTCACATCCCAAAGTACACTGGTGGGCAAGTTGGATTCCAGGGAAATTGACCCCAGTGAGTGTGTGGCTGAGATAGATAAATTGTAATGTTAGCCTCATTGGGGACAGGAACTAATGTAAGTATTTAATTTCTCTGCACAGCGTTAAACAGTATGTTTTCAGAATGACACCTCCAAATCTACAAAATATAAAAAGCAACATCTGATACTGAAATTTAGGACTGCTGGAAGAATACAAATCCTACCTGATCTGTGTTCTTCCAGCACTGTCCATTATACTTGGCATGGACAGCCTTGATGGGCATTTCTCACAATCTCAAACCTGCACAATTAATCCCTCAGCTAATACTGTAGAATCTACTGCTTCATGGCTATATTAAAACTTAAAAATCATCAAAACTTAGAGATTTCAGATTATAAGGATGATTTGGAGTTTCTGCTCCAAAAACCCAGTTTAAGGCCTACCTTCACATGTACATATAAAACCAGTATCAGAAAAAATCAGAACCAGTATCATCAGTGTTTTCATGTCATCAGTGTGAACACAAGGACATGTGAAGATTACCATAGGTTATAAAGGGTACATATGTCATCCTTAAAAAAACAGATGCCACATGTACTACTGGTGATGTATTAATGAACTGATGGTGGCTCTGGTGATGTATTCATGTAAGTACCCATTTAAAAAATTCTGTGGCCCATGGGATTGGTTCTGGATGGCAATGTGGCCCTTGGACCAAAAAACGTTAAGCACCCTGCTGTAGGTTGAAAAGTACTATATACTACTATTAAAATATTTCCAATGCACTTAAATCAATGGAAAGAAAAACATGTCAGGCAACATAATACATAAGTACTAATGACAGCTTAGACAGAAGATACCACTAAGGCATGCTGTCTTAACAACCCCAGACTATACAATATGAGACACACATTTCAAAACTCGCTGATTTCTGCCACTGTGTCCCCTATTAAATACGTAGACAAAACCCACATAAAACAACTGAGAGAACACTAAACCACAAAAAAAGGAGAAAAAGGAAAATTGGAATGGCTCAATCAACTACTTGACTACAGCTACCAGAAGGCAAATTTAAGTGAGATCCATGGTTTCCTGAGAACATGAGCAATAAAGTCTGTTTCTGAGACTCACATTTCAGTCTCAAGGAAAAAGCCAAACATTTCCCAGCAATAAGTGACATCCCAAGTTCAGGAGCTAAAAAACGGCAAGTCATAAAATCCACTGTTCTGAGCCAGATTCTTCCCTTCTGACAAATTTAAGATCATTATCTTTTTCTGGAAGACTAAGAATCGATATGAAAACAATAAAAGTCACCCTTTCTATATCAAAACATAATTTTTTAATTTACAAGTCCAACCTGTGTAGTTTTGTAGTACAAAAGTGGAATAACAGTCAAACTGAAATGCAGGTCATCATTCAATTGCAATGCCATTTTCAAGAAGGAAGAACTTCAAGTTTCAATGTAGCTTTTAAAAGCCATACTCTTAAGGATGCAAGATTTTTAGTAAACTGAATTGAATCTTTCTACTACTACTTCTACCTTTGCTCATTTCCCCTGTAATTTAATAAATGGATATCCCATGAACAGCATAAAAGCCCCAAACAAGTTAGACTAATCTTGGCCAAACCCGCGGATATCAACAGATTTGACTACCAGTCTAATCTATATGGGAACCCCAGATAACTGTCATGGGAGATGTCAATCGGGCATGTCTGATTTCAGACTGGCTATCACCTTGTTCGCCTAGTTATTACTTGGTGCCAGACATGTTTGGCAATGGCTTTCTCAAAGAGGACACAGCAACACTTGGCTGAACCAGCATTCCTGAGCATGGAAGAGCCAGCGAGATAGCTGCTTACGCAATGATCGGCTGAACCTTCATTCATTGGATATCCATCTAATGTGTATGGTCAACATTATTGTCAGGCTATGTGAGCGTATATTTACTTTAGGCTTTCTAGGTTAATTAAGTTGCATTCTGAAAGTACATAAGGTCTTGGATAAAGCTACAGCATAATCAATGACTGGGGCTCCTAAAGAGATTATCTAGTTCAGAGTTGATTTAGGAGGGTCTCTAAAGGCTCCGTCACACTAAGCGAGATCGCTGAAGCGTCACCAATTTTGTGACGCAACAGCGATCTAGCCAGCGATCTTGCTTAGTGTGACACGCAGCGATGACCAGCCCCCCTTCTGGATATCGCTGATCATTATGGAATATCCTGGACCATTTTTTCATCGTTAGTCTCCCGCTGGCCAGCGCGCATCGCTGCGTGTGACAGCGGGAGACCAACGATCAGCGAGCTGATATCCAATGTACACATCAGGTAACTAAGCACCGCGTGGCGCCTAGTTACCAGATATGTACCCTAGATACCGGCTCCCAGTTTCTGCTGTAGAGTGCTGGGAACGGATATCCAGTGTACATATCGGGTAACTAGGCGCCGCGCAGCCCTTAGTTACCCGATGTGTACATTGGATACCAGCATGCTCGCTGGTCCTGATCGCTGGTGAGTCTGCCCATGTGACAGCTCACCAGTGATCAGCTAACGATGTCCCAGCGATCCCATCCAGGTCAGATCGTTGGTGGGATCGCTGGGACATTGAAGAGTGTGACGGGACCCTAACAGGGCTCGCTCATAACACCATATTAATCAGATGAGTGCTGTTCAATTTTTTCAATTTTTTTATCAGATAGCACTCAGACCAATGATATGTAATAGAGCAGTGCTAATCATCTTTTTTTTCCTAATACCGATTCAGCATGAGAAAAAATTGCAGCATGCTGTGATTAGGCGCTTAAATCGGATGATACTCGCACATTCAAGTCTATGGGTGAACAGAAATCATAAGACTAAACTCTGATGACATCCAAGTGAAGTCCAATTTACACAAACACACAGAATGGAGAAAATGGAGAAATTTCGTTCTCCATCATCTACTCACAGTGTGCTCTGATTCTCAAATGCAAGAGAATCGGATCACACTATGCTGACACTGGTATCAAAATCTGATCAGAGTTTGATCGAAGTGTCATTAGCAAAATTGGCCCGATTCTCTCGAATGAGAGAACCTATGGTCATGTGACCCTGTCCTTAAAAAGAGCATCTTTCACTCTGGAAGACCTGTTCTCTCCTGCATTACAAAGACAAATATTTAGCTGTGGTTCTGAATTATAAGTAGTCATTGACAAAATTCTGCCTAGGCTGTTATTGTGAAGACAACCTAGCACTGGGGTCCTAGCTTTAAATCCAACTAAAACAATATCAGCATGACAGCTGTTTGTATAGTGTTTGCATGGAGGTAGTAAGGTTGCTATATGTATGTGTCGCTATTTTCATTGTAGTTTATGGGTATAGTGAGTCATTTGAATTTTCAGCAACTTGCATTAAGTGATAGATAGAGGTAACCAAACCCTTTGAAATTTACAGTAAATTCACCAGATTTGGAGATTAAAAAAAAACAAACTTCAATTTGCACAGAATTTATTTGCTGTGAATCTCATGTAGTCTGATTGCTTTGGAACGGTGTAGAACATTCTGCCATCTCCTATACTGTATCCATGTATGTGCTTGATTATTAATATAACCTGGAGAGAGAGGAGGGCGATAGAGAAAGACAGAGATGTTAAAGGGAGGAGAGAAGGGGGAGAGATGACAGATGGAAAGTAGGGAGTGAGAAAATGGAGAAGAGAGACAGAGAGAGAGAGAGATTGGCTGTGCTAGATCATGTGATGTGATAGCTGCATGGCATTATGGGGGAGTTTGGCTGACCACACCTGATGTCATTAACCCTTTTTTTGTGATTCTTCAGCAGTGTATGAAATAGTGTACGGCATTATTTTTTTTTTGGTCGATTCATGTAAATCCAATAGCAAACTGTTCAAATTTGCAAGGATCTGCGAATTTCAGGAAATTCTCAAATTCAATTCACAGTGGATTCATCTGATCATCTCTTCTGAAAAAGGCACTTGCATATTGACACTTCTTTTCTACAGTGTGAACAGGAGGTAAGAGACCTTGCATTCTTATGAGAGGTTACAGTCCCAAAAGTGGAATCTGCACCTCTTTTCATACATTTAATGCATATACTTTTGCTATGCTGTAAATGTCTCAGATGGTAATACATATTTAACTTTTATTCTAGTCCATTACAATTGTTAAATCAGACTTTGTGGACCTATTAAAAGAAAAGGTTGTAAATTCCTCTATTATAGCGCTGGAATTTGTACAGTACTGTTAAATGCTTGAAATGAAGATAGAAAAATATTTAGACTTGAGAGTCCTCAGTGGTTGATACCTTTTAATGGCTAACTGAAAAGATGGTAACAAATTGCAAGCTTTCGAGACTACTCAGGTATCTTCATCAGGCAAAGACTAAAACAAAAGCTGAAGAATCACATATTTATACACAAGAGGACACAGGAATAATGCAATAGGTAAGACAAGTGACGTGAAGCAGAACTGTCATTATGGCAGAGGGATGAACATAAATATGACTAGTTCATAGATAAGGAGTGAAAGTTTTATTACCCTCTGATTGGGGTCTGGTATTGTGTTGTGATGACCCTAAAAGGTCAGGGAAGCAGATTCCTTAATTGTTGTAGAAAGACATAAAACTCTGGGATATATTCATCCCAGCACTAAGAGTGTCAAAGGTCATCATAAGTTTATATTCCCAGACTTTTCTATCCTTCTCAGATTTGAAGTTAGATTTTAATACAAGTAATTCCATATCCGTCATGCTATGACCGGGCATACAAAAGTGTTTTGCCACAGGTAAATCCATTCTTTTTTCTCTTATTGTGTGGCGATATTCCCAGACTTTTCTATCCTTCTCAGATTTGAAGTTAGATTTTAATACAAGTAATTCCATATCCGTCATGCTATGACCGGGCATACAAAAGTGTTTTGCCACAGGTAAATCCATTCTTCTTTATTTCGAAAATTATAAAACTGCAATGAAGTTAGATTTGTAAACTAAAAAGTAATGCAATACTCTACAAAAGTTAATAAATCTTCTATTTTCATTATCATGATAGATGTGGAAAAAAGAACAGACAAAAGATAGATTATTCAATATGATAGATGGAAAGAAAGATAGATAGATAGATAGATAGATAGATAGATAGTAGATCATTTTTTTCACCTGATACAGGAAAGATATATATCTTTGTACCATATCAACCACTGAGGATTCTCAATTCTAAATATTCTTTTTCACCTAAAGATCCTGTGGACCCAGACAGACAAAGACTATTCTGACTTTTCACTGACTGACATCTAATAAAATGGTCATAAAAAGTGAGGAGCATATAGCTTATTCCGTAATTATTTTCCCTGACTGTTCAGACATCTTTAGGCCACTGTGATTTACTGTTGGCAGGAAAGACACACTATTAAACTGTAAGGTGTCCCGCATATATTACAGAGTTCACATTCTGTACTGGCATATAATGCACATCACTTCATTCCAAGTTTATCTGCGTGGCTGTTGATCTTGCCACTTTCTTTGTCTCACATATGCCAAACACTACATACTCTAACTAGTGAAACTCATTTGCTTTTTTATTTCGAAACCACATAAAACAGGCAACTAAAGGAATATTTCATCCAGTTTCTTAAAACTCAGGGATCACAAAATGTATGAGGATTGCTTCTAGCAGCCTTTTCTTGGAAATTCTTTGCTCTTGCAATAAAGTAAAAGTCGATTTTACAAACTTGACAGCAGTAATCGAGCTGCTTTAACTCAATCTATTTACAGACAGATTAAACATCGCAAAAGATTAAGACATTTGGGAGATTTACAGCCAAGCTACTGCAAGTCAAATATGAAGCACAGACCACCACAGACTTATCACTCCTACAGCTGTTATTCTACTCACTGGTTATTTTCATTGAGCCCCTGTAGGCTCATTAAAAATATGAATAAGACAGAAAACATCTAAATATGTAAAACTTTCGGAATTAAGTTCCAAAAAAGTGATGTATACAGAGTTTCCGTAATTCTCTTGTCAAACACCATTCAATGATTGAGCTGTTGATTGAAGAATAAGCAAAAAATCTTTTTAATCTTTAATATGTCTATCTAGAGCGCAAATAAATAACATCCAATTTATTAAAGACAGTAGTAATGTTTATCCCTCTTTTTGGGCGCTTTCAGGCCCCTTGCCTGTTGACCTATAAAAACTAAGTAAGGATACTCTATCATAGATTGTCAATAGGCATGACTATCACTTCTGAAGACCATTCTGATATCCCCCGAAGTGAGGAGATCCAGCACCAGGCCCTGTGCCTCTGGCAAGGCCTAATGTGAGAACTAAGCTGGTAGATCTGTGGTCCAATATTAGGCCTCCCTGCTGCCATACAAACTTATCAGCACTCTTCAATTGCATTGTGAAAGGTATAGTGATGAAGTTTCAGAGGGAAGCTCTGCCCTAATGGCCTGATTAATCAAAGCCTTTACAGCAATATTCTGGCATAAAAATATTTGAAAAGTCACATAATTTTGGCGCAACTAGAGTCTGCGCTAAAAGTATGTGACTTTTGATGTTCTCAAGCCATTTTCATCCAGCTCCAACAAAAAAAGCAAAGCACGGATGGAAAATATACATGGGGACTCATGTTCACTTCGCCACAAATTTTACTCCAGATGTTTACATACTTGTCCAGCACTCCTGATACATAAAGGAGTGTATGCCTCTTCATAAAGCAGAAAGTGTTGGCATATGCAACAGATTAGGACTTATTATAAGTAAAAGGAGGACTTTATGCTGACCTGACAGTAGATGGCGATGTATTGTATAAGAAATAGTCTCACTTGTAGTTTCACTTTCGTTTTGTTCCTGTTTCCTGATGCAATGCTGAAATGACTGTGCATTTTCCTTTTTCCTCATGTTGTAAGAAGTAAAAGTTTGTTATCCCATGCAGCCTGCTCTGTGAAGTTTTCTACTGCTAAGGTGTGGATTCAGAAGCTGTGCAACAGGTTATGGGCCCAGACACAGGCACCCAGATACAGCGTGCCCAGATACAGCGTACCCAGATACCCAGACACCAGAGAATCCAGACACCACAGATCCCAAGCACCAAGAATACCAGATACCCAGGACACTGGAACTCTCAGCAAGACCCTGGTGAATGCAGAAGAATATCTTCAGTGCAACTCTCTGAACAAGTAAGTCTATATAAAGATGATGAATAACACAGAGCTAAAACTCACAGTAGCTAAACTGAATGATGAGAACTATCAGCTATGGAAGTTCAAAGTAGAGATGTTATTGTCTAATGATGATTTATGGGAAGTAATCACTACAGATAGACCTGATCAGGATAATCAGACATGGGATAAGAAAAAAAGACAAGCGAGAGCCACCATTAGCTTATTAGTGGACGATGCTCAATTAATACATATAAAAAATGAAGAAACAGCGAAAGGAATGTGGAAAGCATTAAGAAAGCTATATGAGAGACCCAGCTTAAATCACAAATTATTTTTATTAAGAAAGCTTTACAGTATGAGACTAAGAGCAGACAGTGACATGCAGAAGCACATATTCTCAATGATGGAAGTGATATCACAGCTAAGATCTATTGGTGAAGATATTAAAGAAAGTCATATGGCAGCTATATTGTTGTGCAGTTTACCAGATTCATATACTGCTTTAATAAATGCACTAGAGACAAGACCTGAAACAGACATTACATTAGAGTTTGTGAAAACAAGACTCATAGATGAATATCAGAGAAGAAAAGAACAAAGCAATGATTCTTCTACTGAAAAAGATAATGAAAATGCTCTTAAAGCTACAGAATTTAAAAAACCCTATAATAAAGAGACAAGAGAATGCTTCAGATGTAAGAAAACGATCATTTAAAGAAAGACTGTACCATATGGAAAGCAGAACAACAAAAATTACAACATAAAAAGCATACACAGAAAGTGAAAAACACAATTTCCGATTCGTGTGAGAATAATTGGAATGGCACATTCAAAATAACAGACAAGAAATCATCACTTGGTTGGTTTATTGATTCAGGAGCAACGAGTCATATGACAAGTGACAAGAATTTCTTTACTGATCTTGATTTAGATAAGAAAGAAGCCATTTATCTTGCAGATGGAAGCAAAATAACTGCAGAAGGTATCAGACAAGGTATGCTAAATTGTTCAAACAAGTTCGGACAAGATTCAAAGATACTTGTACAGGATGTGTTGTATGTTCCAAAATTGGAAGGCGGATTATTATCTTTGAAACGTTTAACAGCAAAATGACTTACAGTAAAATTCAAAGACAATGAGTGTGCAATTATTGCAGGAAACAAGATGATAACCAAAGTCAAGGCAGATGAACAATTATATCATTTTGACAAACCAAACGAACAGATGAAGGTATGTACACATGATCAAAAAAACTGTATTCACATGTGGCATAGACGTCTATGACATAGACACCCTGACAGTATAAGGGAACTACAGAGAAAAGAATTGACAAAAGATTTAAAGATATCAGATTGCTCAATTACCATAAGATGTGAATGTTGTATAAAATCCAAAGCCACAAGGATATCTATTCCAAAAGACAGTGAGATGAAAAGCGAAAAACCACTTGATTTGGTGCATACTGACGTATGTGGACCCATGAAAGTGACTACATCAAAAGGCAATAGATACATGTTGACTTTTATAGACGACTACTCAAGATACACAGTCACATACTTAATTAAGAACAAAAGTGAAGTTTTTGATAAACTTGTAGACTATGTAACAAGATCAAGTAACAAATTTCAAAGGAAGCCAATTGTCATCAGAAGTGATAATGGAGGTGAATTTACAGGTCACAGAATAGAAGACTACTTAAGACAAAATGGAATAGAACATCAGAAAACTGTTCCATACACACCTGAACAAAATGGAGTAGCAGAAAGGAAAAACAGAACTCTAACAGAGATGATGAGATGTATGCTGACAGGTTCTAAACTACAGAGAAATATTGGGGTGAGGCAGCAATGACAGCTACATATCTACAGAACCGACTTTTTTCCAGAAAACTGAAGAAAACTTCATATGAACTGTGGCAAGGTATGAAACCAAGTGTCAATCATTTAAAAGTTTTTGGATGTAAAGTTTTTATATTCATTCCAACAGAAAAACGTTCCAAACTTCAAAACAGATCCATGGAAGGAATATTCGCTGGATATAGTGAAAACTGCAAAGGATATAGAATCTTAGATCCCAAAACAGACAGAGTTACAGTGAGTAACAGTGTGACATTCATTGAAGACTTAAATGAAGACATGATTTCAGTTGAAACAAAAAATGAGAAAAACAATAGTGACATAACTGAAGAAATTTCTGATGAGAAAGAAGTAGAAATTAATGAAGAACAAAATACTGAAAGTGAAGAATCACAACTACAAACAGACACAGAACCAAGACGTTCAGTAAGAGAGAATAAAGGAAAACCACCAAAACGTCTCTCATACAAGACAAGTATAAGAAAAATCCATGAGCCTACCTCTTGGGAAGACATATCTAAACTTCCTGAAGAAGAAGCTAATAATTGGATAGAAGCAACAGAAACAGAAATTAAATCCATGCATGATTCAAATACATGGACACTAACAGATTTGCCTGAAGGATGAAAAGTCATAGGATGTAAATGGATTTTTAAAGTAAAATACCAAACAGATGGCACACCTGAAAGATATCGAGCAAGACTCGTAGCTAAAGGGTATTCTCAAAAATATGGAGAAGACTATGATGAAACATTTGCTCCAGTTGTCAAACACACTACAATAAGAACTTTACTTACAGTTGCAGCAATGGAAAAGATGGAACTAAGACATCTGGATGTAAAGACAGCTTTTTTGAATGGAGATTTAACAGAAGACATTTACATGGAACAACCTCCAGGATTCAAAGATGAAAGAAATCCAAACAAAGTTTGTAAACTACAGAAAAGCATATATGGTTTAAAACAAGCAGCTAAAGCGTGGAATGACAAAATCACGGAAGTACTAAAAATGAAAAATTTCAAAGAAGCAAAGCTGATCCATGCTTGTACACAAAAAGAATGAGTAATAGATGGATTTATGTACTCATATATGTAGACGACATTTTGATTTATTTTAAACAAGAAAAGGATTAAGAAAACATTCTAAAAACCCTGAAACAACATTTTGAAATCAAAGACTTAGGAAATGTAAAACAGTACCTAGGAATACAGATAAAAAGACAAGAAGTACTGTGGTTAAGACAATTGTTGACAGAATTAGGACAATCACACTTGGAACCAACAAAACTAAAAGAGGACCAAGGAGTCTTGAAGTTGGAGTATTGCCCTACTGAAGAAATGACAGCAGACATTTTCATGAAGGCGTTGAATGCTGATAAACATCAGAGACTAATAAAAAGGTTAGGTTTGATTGAATAAGTCCTTACTGTTGAGAAAGGGTGTTGGCATATGCAACAGATTAGGACTTATTATAAGTAAAAGGAGGACTTTATGCTGACCTGACAGTAGATGGCGATGTTGTGTAACATTTCCTTCTGTTTAATGTATTGTATAAGAAATAGTCTTACTTGTAGTTTCACTTTCGTTTTGTTCCTGTTTTCTGATGCAATGCTGAAATGACTGTGCATTTTTCCTTTTTCCTCATGTTGCAAGAAGTAAAAGCTTGTTATCCCATGCAGCCTGCTCTGTGAAGTTTTCTACTGCTAAGGTGTGGATTCAGAAGCTGTGCAACAGAAAGTGTCTGACTTCAGCGCACCTCCTTATCAAGACCATCATGAACAAAGCCTATCTTGATGTATAGGGCCCATAGTCTATAAACTTTTTGACTGTGGCATACTGTATATGGCGATTTATGTCCAAGATTGGATTTTTTTTCTAATTTCTACCATTGAAGCAGGAGCCTAATGACAGTCACTATGCTCATGAAAGTAACAATGATGTAAATGTATGGCATTCTGAGGGCAATGTGCCCTACTGGTACTATACATGAATGTCATTTGGCATTAAGAGTTTAAGAGTTTGATTAACCATGAATACAAAGAAACTCAGATTCTTTACCTGAGTTACATCTAGGAGAACACTAGGACATATGAGTTAGCAACAAAAGTCATGCCTAGGGAATTTTAACTAGAATATTTCTTGTTTTTCTTCAAGCCTTGACAAAGACCTTGTGAGGCCAAATGGTGACACTTTCTGATAAAAGTCCTCAAAGTTTGTTTTGTTCTTGAAATTTATTATGAAATCCTCTCTCCATAAAAGCTTAGGTTCTTTCATGAAGAATGCTCACTTATTGCTTGTACGACAGTTGAGGAATTCTACAATCAGAAGGTCGTGGAGCATTTCTAACAACGAGAAATATGATCCATGTTAAAAAAAATGTACTGACGAAAATAGAGACATTCTGTGTCTAGAAATTTAATTAAGATGTGTCTTCCAATTATTCAGAGTAATCTGATCCAGTATTAATGTGAACAGTGTGAACATGTGTGAGCAGGCTGTTGCTTGGATGTGCTAGACAGAATCTAATTTGACTAGAAAATTAAGCTTTTACATTTGGAATTAAACTTCTTTTGTGTTCCAGTAAACTTTGCCGTGGACTATCTTCTTCCAACATTTCATATCTTGAATTTGGACATGATGCTACTTGTTGTTTCATAAGATCATACTGGATTGATTATTTTGCAAAGTTTGCCATCAGTGAGTGACCCTATCCACTACTGTGATGATTAGACTTATATTCTGGTAAGAACAACCAACCCCAAGGATGATCCTCTCTTCCTCATTCCCATGTTGAAATCCCAAAGTTTATGAACATTTGATACATGACATTCTTACATATTATACACCACTGGCTATATTATATTTCTGACCTATAAGATGAACATGGAATCAGATATGCATCTTTTCATGGTAGCTTTAAAGTTGGACCCTCCGGGACTGAAGATTAAATATCAAGCATTCTAATATTTGGACTTCTTAGTGGTGTCTACTGGGATCTGTTATACATTGAATACAATTATGTTTGACTCATTACTTCTCAGCTAAAAAGTGTTCACTGTGAAGTTAATATCCTTTTTTGGGATAGTCCAGCATTTAATTGACACTATATGGGGCAACAGCAATCCTCCATGTACATTGTCACATGGGACAGAATGGGACAAACTGCAGTAATAGGCACAGTCATGCCTGTAGCTATTTCATTATGTTAAATCAATGGACAGAATATCCAATGATCAAGCATTGACAGTTTATAACAATTAACAGACTATATGAGTCATGGGTGTGTCAGAGGCTACAGACAGTTGCACAGCATCTGGCTGCAGAAAATCTCCACGGTTGGCTCTGCAGATGCCTTCCTAGTCCTTCTGATTCTTGTACTACCCAGTGACAACCTCCCCGGCTCTAATTGACACACCTGGACTGGGTGTTTCTAGACTTCCTGTCTGCTTCTGGGAATCGCCGGTGATATTTCCATTTTCCCCGTTGAGGCTTGCAGCTATAGCAGTCGGCTATGTTCCTCTTTGGAGCTGCTGGAGGATGTCTGTGTTATCTCTCTGAGTCTACTCATGATGTGTTCCCCTTGTTTGTCTATCCCAGCTGTCTTTAGTTGTAATTGGGATTGACTAGTGCTTACTCCATCCTTCCCTAAGCAGGCTTATTGCCAGGGTCAGGCAGGGATTAGGTTCATGCACGGCGATAAGTGCAGAAACTATATAGGGAAGTTTAGGGCAGACAGGGTGACGTTAGATCTGCCTTGGGGTCCCCACTCCCGCCTTCCCTAGTGTTGGGTTCCCTTCCTCTCATCTCTTCGTCTTTCCTACACTGAGCGTGACAATATGTCACCATAGTTCACACTATAGACTTCATACATTATTAAACAAATCTTAGATCTTATATGACTATATATAATACTTTGAAAAACTTAAAACTCAATCTCCACACATCTAGCTTGATTGAGAGCCCCTCAGTATCCCTCCTCCCTAATAATGCTGAAACCTCACACTATTCAGTACAAGCTGCTGCTGTAATTCAGGTTGGGTGGGAAAAAACTAAATGCTCTTGGACTCACAAGCTCTGACTCTACAGCCAGATTTAAATCCTCTTTTAAACAACACGATTATGCAACCATTCTGACCTGTATTTTCAAAGTAACTACACCAGCATCATTAGGTACAGTATAAGAGGAACCTGTTTTTGGAAACTGTGGTAGCAGATCATTTTTAAGTCTTGGAAAACCCCTTTAATATTTAGGTTTGTTTCAAGCATAAGCAATGTAATGTTTCAGAGTTTAAAAAAGGACATCAAAATAAAAAAAGATAGCCAAATAGTAGAGACTCGAGCCCACTGCACTTTACAATATTGTAATCTAAACAATCGGATGGACTTAATAAATCGGAAATCTATTAGCTGTTGACTCACAGAGCATAATCACATTGTTCATCATGTTACTTTTTGGCAACTATCAATGACATTGATAGCTGATATTACTGAATGCCCCTTTAAGCATTAAATTAGCAGAATATCAACCACATAGCTGAACTGCAAAGTGAAAACGTCATGATAAACGTACAGAGATAACTTAAACCAACTCTGTATTTTTTACCTCTGCTAATAACTGCCATGCCAATCTACAAGTCCTTCAGCTCACACATACAGTGTCATGTAAAAGTTTGGGCACCCCTGGTCAAAATTACTGTTATTGTGAACAGTTAAAAAAGTTTAAGATGAAATGATCTTGAAAAAGGCCTACAGTTAAAGATGACATATTTCCTTTGTATTTAGGCCAAAAAATAAATATATATATTCATCAATTACATTTTAAAAATTACAAAAATGAAAATAAGCCGATGGAAAAGTTTGAAAGTTTGGGCACCCTGCACGGTTAGTACCTAGTAGCACTCCATTTTGAAAGTATCACAGCTTGTAAACGCTTTTTGTAGCCAGACTAGAGTCTTTCAATTCCTGTTTGATAGATTTTCATCCATCCTCCCTTGGAAAATTCTTCCAGTTCTGTGAGATTCCTGGGTCATCTTGCATGCACTGCTATTTTGAAGTCTATCCACATATTTCAATGATGTTCAGTTCCGGGGACTGTGAGGGCCATTGTAAAACCTTCAACTTCCGACTTTTGAGGTAGTCTATTGAGGATTTTGACGTGTGTTTTGGATCCATTTGTAGAAGCCATCCTCTTTTCAGCTTCTTTTTAAAGATGGTGTTAAGCTTGCATCAAGAATTTGTTCAAATTTCATTGAATCCATTGTTCTGTCTCCCTTTAAAATGTTCCCCGTGCCATTGGCTATAACACAACCCCAAAGCATGATTGATCCAACCCATGCTTTATGGTTGGCAAGATGTTCTTTTCCTGTTTTTTTTCCTCCTTTCTCCCCACACATACATTTGATCATTGTGGCCAAAGAGTTCTAGTTTAACCTCATCAGTCCACAGCACTTGTTTCCAAAATGCATCGGGCTTGTTAAGATGTTCTTTTGAATACATCTCATGTTTAATTTTGTGGTGAGGATGCAGAAGAGGTTTTCTTCTGATGACTCTTACATGAATGCCATATATGTGCCGGTGTTTATGAACAGTAGAACAATTTACAACATCTCGAGAGTCTGCTAAATCTTTCTGAAGGTTTTTTTTGCAGTCAATTGGTGGCTCTGATTTGCCTCTCTAGAAATCCTACGAGCAGCTGCCACTGAAATTTTGTTTGGTCTTCCAGGCCTTATCTTGACCTCAAAAATCTCCAAGGGTGCCGGAACTTTAGCCCATTTTCCTTTTTGTAATTTTGAAAATCTAAAAAATGAGTATATATATATATACATATATATATATATATATATATATATATTTGCCTAAAATACAAAGTAAAATGTGTCATCTTTAACTTTTGGCCTTTTAGAGATCATTTAATCTTCAACTTGCTTAACTGTTCACAATTACCGCAATATTGACTAGGGGTGCCCAAACTTTACATGCCACTGTAAACAACTCAACTAAATATGATCTGAACAGAAAGAATCAATCTATAAAAAATATATTCAAACTTGGGCTGACTTACTCCAATAAATGGTGGTTGGTTTATTGTTTTGAAACAAAGCTTAATTGGGTGCTAGAATTGGTGCTGATATCTCCATATGGGACAGATTTCTTAATTTAAATATATCAATAAACTTTTCATTTCCCCCTTCTCACACATTAAATACAGTTATATGAAAAAGTTTGGGCACCCCTATTAATCTTAAGCGTAATGTTTTATAAAAATTGGTGTTTTTGCAACAGCTATTTCAGTTTGATATATCTAATCACTATTGGACACAGTAATGTTTCTGCCTTGAAATGAGATTTATTGTACTAGCAGAACATGTGCAATCTGCATTCAAACAAAATTTGACAGGTGCATAAGTATGGCCACCCTTATCATTTTCTTGTTTTAAATACTCCTACCTACTTTTTACTGACTTACTATAGCACTTTTTTTGGTTTTGTAACCTCATTGAGCTTTGAACTTCATAGCCAGGTGTATGCAATCATGAGAAAAGCTACTTAAAGTGGCCACTTGCAAGTTGTTCTCCTGTTTGAATCTCCTCTGAAGAGTGGCATCATGGGCTCCTCAAAACAACTGTCAAATGATCTGAAAACAAAGATTATTCAACATAGTTGTTCAGGGGAAGAATACAAAAAAGATGTCTCAGAGATTTAACCTGACAGTTCTTGTTAAGGCCAGAAGTGGCAGGCCAAGAAAAACATCAGAAAGGCAGAGAAGAAGAATGGTGAGATCAGTCAAGGACAATCCTCAGACCACCTCCAGAGAGCTGCAGCATCAACTTGCTGCAGATGGTGTCACTGTGCATCTGTCAATTATACAACGCACTTTGCACAAGGAGAAGCTGTATGGGAGAGTGATGCGAAAGAAGCCGTTTCTGCAAGCACGCCACAAACAGAGTCGGCTGAGGTATGCAAAAGCTCATTTGGAGAAGCCAATTTCTTTTTGGAAGAAGGTCCTGTGGACTGATGAAACCAAGATTGAGTTGTTTGGTCATACAAAAAGGCGTTATGCATGGCGTAAAAAAAAACACAGCATTCCAAGAAAAACACTTGCTACCCACAGTAAAATTTGGTGGAGGTTCCATCATGCTTTGGGGCTGTGTGGCCAATGCCGGCACCGGGAATCTTGTTAAAGTTGAGGGACGCATAGATTCCACTCAGTATCAGCAGATTCTTAACAATAATGTTCAAGAATCAGTGACAAAGTTACGCAGGGGATGGATCTTTCTGCAAGACAATGATCAAAAACACCGCTCCAAATCTACTCAGGCATTCATGCAGAGGAACAATTACAATGTTCTGGAATGGCCATCCCAGTCCCCAGACCTGAATATCATTGAACATCTGTGGGATCATTTGAAGAGGGCTGTCCATGCTCGGCGACCATCAAACTTAACTGAACTGGAATTGTTTTGTAAAGAGGAATGGTCAAAAATACCTTCATCCAGGATCCAGGAACTCATTAAAAGCTACAGGAAGCGACTAGAGGCTGTTATTTTTGCAAAAGGAGGATCTACTAAATATTAATGTCACTTTTCTGGTGAGGTGCCCATACTTATGCACCTGTCAAATTTTGTTTGGATGCAGATTGCACATTTTCTGTTAGTACAATAAAACTCATTTCAAGGCAGAAACATTACTGTGTCCAATAGTTATTAGATATATCAAACTGAAATAGCTGTTGCAAAAACACCAATTTTTATAAAGCATTAAGCGTAAGATTAATAGGGGTGCCCAAACTTTTTCATATAACTGTAGAATCTGAGAGCGGCATGATGTACAGGCAGGTATACTGTTTCCAGCTATACATCACTTACTGGACTGCTTGGTGCAGTTTTGATAGAATCTCTGTTTTTTCTGCTGTAGAAATAGGAGAGGTCAAAATGCTGAGGTGTGTATAGCCCCACCCACACCTCTGGGTGTACACTGTACATTGACAGCAAGCTGCCAATCAGTGGTTGGGGTGGGGTTACACAAATTAGCCTGACTGCCATGCACATGAGACCTAGTCAGGAAGTGATATTCTCCTGCTCATTACCACTGATTGTAATGACACTGCAGCACATAGCCTATAATAAGAAGTGACACATCCCTCAAATCAGACTTTCTTGTACTATATTATGCTACTCTCCGATTAAATAGCAACAACCTTCTGACAAATTCACTTTAAAGATACTTTTTTCAAGAGGGATAATCCTTTTACTGTTTATAGCAGATGGTTGTCACTCTTGAAATTCAAACAGTGCTTAAGGCTGGGTCTCACATAGCGATACACCAGCGATCCCGACAACGATCAGGATCGCTGGTGTATCGCTACATTATCGCTGCTGAGCTGCCAAACAGGCAGCTCAGGCAGCGATCAGTACAAGCGACACTGCGGGTAATATCGCTTAGTTAACCGCAGTGTACCTTGGATACCAGCGCCCTGATGCAGGGAGCTGGTAACCAAGGTACACATCGGGTTTCCACGCGCTGCGCGGTGCCTGGAAACCCGCTGTGTACCTTGGTTACCAGCTCCCTGCATCAGGGCGCTGGTATCCAAGGTACACAGCGGGTTTCTAGGCACAGCCCCGCGCCTGGAAACCCGCTGTGTACCTTGGTTACCAGCAGATCGCTGGTCTCCCGCCTGTCACACACAGCGATGCGTGCCTGTCAGCGGGAGACCAGCGATCAAAAAAATGTCCTGGCCTTTCAGCGACGATCAGCGATACCCGGCAGGGGGGCTGATCGTCGCTGAATGTCACACACAGCGATATCGCTGGTGAGCTCGCTGCTGCATCACAAAACTAGTGACTCAGCAGCGATCTCGCTAGCGATATCGCTATGTGAGACGGGGGCTTTAGTATGAATGTGCGCTAGGCCGCGAACTCCAGAACCACACTTGTACAAAACTCAACAATAGAATTACCTAAGGGCTCACTGATTATCTGCCTTTGCTGCAGTAAAACCATGAGAGGCCCCTGTCTTGTGACTCTAATAAACATTTAATAGAACTGTCTGAATGCAATCTTATCATTAGACATGGAAATGTGGCTGAAGGGCACTAAACCAAAAAGCCCTGTTTTTTTAAGAAAATCAACACAATCTTTTTTGCAAATTATCATTTAAGCAAATGCTTATATAGTTGAGTAGGTTAAGAAATCCCTAAAAAAAACAGAGATAATCCAGGACTTATTTGTTTATCATTGATAATTCAATTTACATTAATACTCAATTTTTGTTTGCAGCAAAGGTTTACAACTTTGACTTACCTTGTGAAAGCTTCCATAAAACAGCTTCTTTATTTCATCACCATCAAATGTGACGGTCTGAGTGTCTCCGGTAGCTCCCTTGTTGAAGAATGACAGTGTTTTTTTGGACCCTAGAGAAATGTTGAAAATATTTTGTCTTATCAAAGAGTAACAGGATGTTATATTAAAGGTGTCCAGCAGTAGTAGCAGCTTAATCAATTCTGGTCCCTTATTAAAATTAAAACATTGCATACTCACCTCCTGTAGGAACACCATTCCAGCAATGTGCAGACTGCTGTTCCCAGCTGTGATCTGACTTGTGTCACATTCCTGCTGCAGCCAATGAGCAACCAATGGACAGCTGCAGCCTTTACAACTTCATTAGAGTGGACATCCACCCCAACAAAATATTGATGAGCAGGAGCCAAAGAGTGGAGGTTCATTGCCTGCATCCTGCACGTACCACAAGTCACGTCACTCTGGGAACAGTGGCAATGCTGTGGGACAGGGTTCCCCAACTCCAGTTCTCAAGGCCCACCAACAGGTCATGTTTTCAGGATTTCCTTAGTATTGCCCAGGTGATATTTGCATCATCTGTGCAATACAAAGGAAATCCTGAAAACATGACCTGTTGGTGGGCCTTTAGGACTGGAGTTGGGGAACCCTGCTGTAGGAGATATATACAGTATATGCTGTCTTTATTTTATATGGATTCTAGAATTGATTAAGTTGGGGTTGTCCAGTAGTGTAAAACCCCTTTATTATAAATTCCTGAGAAGCAAATAATACACAGAATATCAGACATAATAGGAACAATGCTCAGCATTGTGCATGAATTATCATGCATTAAAGGGGAATTGCATTTTTATATTACATTTGATGTGTCATAAATCATTGAAAGACTATTGTCATTGAAGCATAGCAATGATGGCAGCAGTAGTCTAAGCAATAAAACCACTTACAAGAATCGTTAACTATTGGTAAAAACCTAACAAACAACACAAAAAAAGCTGTGCTGAATGACTGGAGCACTTAATGCCACACCTAACTTTCAAAGGGGTTTATGATGAGATAATAGTTTTAACTAATTTATCTTTCAGTGGTCAAAGACGAACAAAATAGGATTAGACAGGTAAGGACAAGTGAAACTATTCACTTTGACACATCATATTTTAAGTATCAAAATGAATGAAGTTGTAGATAATCTTCCCCTATCAACATTTTGTCTTTGTAATACTGAAAGTTGAAAACATGAAAAGATACTCACCATCCAGAGTCACTCCCGTCAGAGGTTTATAACCCTTATCTGTGATCTGCCATATTGAAAATGGCTCAGTGGGGGTTTCAGGGAGCATACGGAACAGTAGGATGAGTGTGTAGGATGGTGGGAGGCCATTAGGATGTAGTTCTCTGTGTATAAGATTGAGAACATTAAGAACATTGAGTACAATTTTTAAGAACATCGAGTAAGATTTTTTTAATATGGGCACAATTTCTTAAATAGGTTGTGAATAGTTAAAGGTTATCTCAAGCTCTTAAATAGTTAAAATTGCAAAGTACTTGTAAAAACAAGCAAATTTGCAATTTATCCATTATTAAAAATCTCAAAAATGGAGGGATTTTTAATAGCATAGTTTACAGCTCATTACAAAGATTATCAGCCACCCTGCAGTCGCAGAGTAACTGGTTTCCGTATGCAAGGACCAAGCAGCGCTTATAGGTTTTATTCTATAGAGCCTGCAAGCAATGCTCCAAAGCTGGCTAGAATCCAGTTTCCATCCCCATGCACTTTTCCGATGCTGCAGAGACTTCTATTGCCAAAGCGCTCAGCGTGTATCAGTGGCACGCGAAAGGGAAGGCTTACTCTTCAGCAGCCTAGAGAGTATGGGGGTGGAGAATAGTCTGGAATAGGCCACATGGGCTGGAAATACCCACTTTTGCTGCAGAAGGAAAGAGCACACATGAAGCAGTAGTGTGACAAAAATTATACATGTAGTGTAAGTAATATGTACATGTATACATGTTAAGGATGTAGTATTAGACCAGTTTCACATATATGAGGCTGTTGAGTTCAGGTCATGAAACCTGTGGCCAGTACGGTCTTCATGGGCTGTACACAGATTGTAAATGCCAGTCATGTGAAATCTGTCTTATTGTTATATTTTTGTTCTGCATGAAATGACTCTGCATCTTGTTTGAATGCAGAATAACACTTCATACTCATATACCAGTGCAATCCATAGTGATATCTGTTTCGAAGAGGTACTTCAGATACACTCTAGTCCACAAATTACATATAGTGTGGTTGTCCTTTCTATAACTCAAAAAGTCACAAGAGCAAAAGAACTTGAAGCTAATAAACGTTCAGAAACTAAAAAAATTTAATTGAGTCCTTAAAGTTAGACTAGGGTCCAAAACTCAGAAATGTGCACAGCCCCACAGAATAACATTAGTCTGAGTGTGATCCGATGTTTTGCCGGAACACATTTGGCCCGAAAAATACGGTCATATGCATCAGCCCTTAAAGCGTGCCAAGCTTGTTTCTAAGAACCACAAAAAATTAGGGACAATTAGTAAAAACAGTTAGCTCACAGGTGCCAAAATTGTGGCTTGTTGCTTGTCGAAAATAACAACTACCGTTAACTTTCTATATATTTAAGGTCCTATATTTAATATGGAAGCAGATGTTTACTAAGTATTAGATATATGAGTAGTATTTTTTGCTTTTTTAACATAATGAGGCAAATTTATAAAAACTTGTGGAAAGGAAAAACGGAGTAATTTTAATTTGTTCCACTGGGTTCATTTTCCAAAAAACTCCTAAAAAATGAAAGATGGAATTCAATTGATTGCTATGTATCCCACTCTACTTTTCCTTGCAATATTTTTGATGAATCTCCTCTTTGAGTTATTGCAGTAGTCCAATCCATTTATATTTAACCTTACTTTCTGTGTCTACTTTTCTAGGTCTAGTGTGTATTCTAGGCCTACTTTTTAGCACTTTGAGGAGAAAATGTTTAAAGGGGTATTCTCACATAGAAAATATATGGCCATAAATGTCTGATAGATTTGGGTTCGACCTTGCTCAGCTGTTTTTGAAGCTCTCGTAGAATAGAAAGCAGAGAGCCACTCATGTGCATCCAACTCTCCATTTATAGCAGCCACCTTATCAGGTGGGAAGGGAGTCGTAGGAGCTCAAATATGGAGATAGCTGCAGATTCAAAGATGGGACTCACATCTACCAGATGTATATGGAATATTCTGTGGATAAATCATAAATGTCTAAAATGGGAATACCTCTTTAACACTGTAATTTACTTACGAGGTAGGTATAGAGAGGAAGGCATCTTTGTGGAGATTATATGCAGGGAAGCTGTTGAAAGAACCAGGTTGCAAAGAGACACCTTGGACAGATCCATAAGTCTTTTCTGTAAGGTTATACGATTCTAGCATCCTAAAGCCTTAGAGAAAAAAAAAAATGTGAATACAATGCACATAGAAACAAAAGGAAAAATCTCAGTATGCAGGCTGAAAATAAAGAGACTCTTACCAGGCGACGTGTAGCCGTCAAGGTATATAAGTGGGCAAGCTGAAAGAACAAGGGATAACAAGATAACTTCATCTATATGTATACCCTAGCTCCTCACACATGGGTTATCATACTCTTTGCAAATCTAAAACATCTATTACATAATTCTAGTCCGACTTATGCTCCTGAAGGTTGGTAAGCAGAACGTGATGTATTTCTTGGCACCATATCTACTGATCACGCTCTAGAAAGTGTAAATTAGGTTCACAAGATTGTAAATGGAAGTAAAACTCACGAAAGAACACAACGTGTTCTTGTTATTGACGTTAATTTCCTGATGTGTCATTTATTATAAAGTTGGAGTCTGGTCTGATACGTTTTTCTGGCATATTTGACATTCCTAGAAATAAGAGGAGCTCATCTTTCAATTGGGCGCCGGTTTTCTTGAATTTATTTGGCATGTGCTTAGAAGGAAGGTCGGCATGACCCTATTCATTTTTAATTGAATTATTGATTAAATTCTTGTTGATTTCTTCTCTCTGATCTCTTAATCTCCAGCTTAATTCAAAGAGATAGCAGTATTGGGCAATGAAAGGCGTAAGAATTATGGTCACATGGGGTGCGGCCACAAATGGGTCCGGAGAGGGGCCCATTGGTGACCAGCGTTATTATCAACCAGATGTATTTCCCAGAACGTATATCCAGTTTCAACTATTGAAGAGCAGAGAACCAATGGCTCCCTGCCCTGTACTAGCATACAAGCCATAGGCCTATCAGAGGCCATCAGTGATCCGTTCCTGACTGAACAATGCTGTCAATGCTCTACACCATCTGTGCTGGGTGATGGAGGAAAAAGACCTAGTTGCCTATCATGGGAATGGTACCAGATGAGAGGCATTGCTGTTCATTTTATTTCATGGCTGATGTGGGACATTATTAATCT
Source organism: Oophaga sylvatica (assembly GCA_033576555.1). Classification (NCBI taxonomy): domain Eukaryota; kingdom Metazoa; phylum Chordata; class Amphibia; order Anura; family Dendrobatidae; genus Oophaga; species Oophaga sylvatica. The sequence continues at coordinate 252,277,774 of JARQOD010000005.1, read as the reverse complement.
ATGGGGCCACAAAGGGGACATTATTCATTTAGAGAATCACAGATTGAGGACATTATTATTGTAAGGGGCCATAAATTGGGATATTAATACTGCTGACAGTCCACAAAAAGGTAGCTACTGCTGTATGGAGGCATAAATGTGGACGTTACTACTGTATACAAACTACAGGGTACTATTATTACTGCATTTAGGCACACAGAGGAATATAAACTTTTTATGAGGTACCACAAAAGAGTACATTAGCATTACTACGATATAGGGACACAAAGGGTGATATTTCTACTGTGAAGGGTGCCCAAAATGGAACCTCAGTGCTGTAAGGTTTTTTTCTAAATTTTTTAGAGGTACTGTTACCGTAGAAAGAGCAAAAGGGAGGTACTGTTTATCATATCACAGGTACACTATGGCTTTATGTAACGATTAGCCATAGATGTCTGTGAATTACATTGTGCAGAGATGAGCCCTGTCTGTAAGAAATCATTGCGGTCTTAATCAGATGAGGAAGACTAGAGAAAATAAATTATTTTAGTTGGAGACGTCAGCAGTGATCATTGGATTTTCCTGTACTGAATACACTTATACCATCTACAGAACTTGTGCATAACTGCTATGTACCAATATACAGGCACTGTATGGGGAAAATATTAGTGTGAGCACAGTGTTTCTTAGATAAGTATGGTGGTATTATTCAGTCACCATTGTATCTGCTGAAAATATACAGTATGGTCATGATTGGGTGGGGCAATGTTTTTTCCTGTATGTATGTATGTGTATGTATTGGTACATTGGTCTTGGTTTAGTTGGTTTTGTTCAGCAACAGGGTGGTGGTGACATTGGTAATATTTTTTACAGGATTGGAACGTATGTCTTTACAGACTCTAGCAACGCCTCCAGGGCCTACACAGCTTAGCAACATGCTGATGATGGTGGGGGAAAATGTCCAGGTCCAGAATTTGCACTGGGGCCAACAGAATTCTACTTACTCCCCAGATTACAATTCCAAAAAAATAAACACCCAATCAGGCAGCAAGAAATTAACTTTTATCATGAAAGCAGTCAATTATTAACTATTGAAGTATTTCACTCAAAGATAAATCAATACAAGGTATATTTGAAATCTAACATCAAAGTCTTTAAAAGGACAAATTTTTCTATTGTGGCCTATCGCATGAAGTATTGGATTATCACCTCTCCAGTAATAATCCAAGTGCTTTAGCATGTATCAAATTGATATACTACACTATGTTTTGTCACAAATACAAATCATCTTGAAGGGATAATTGAAATATAATTCCCTTCTAAGAGCTTGATCAAATTGATACTTACTTGAAGTTGCAGTTTCACACACAAAGGTGATGAGATTATCTTCAATCTTCTCAAATGCATCAAAATCATCAACAATGAAGACGTGGCGTTCACTCGGTTTACTACCAATATTTGTAAGCTCGGTATAATCCACATCAGCCACTCCAATTACGAATACGCTAAAGCCTGAATATGACATAAGATATAGCCCTCATTATGGTTATCGCTACATTTGGAGTCACATCTCAAGAGGGAAAGTGAAAATGTTCCAGATCTATTTTAAAGCCAACAAGCACATAACGATCTGTTAATGGCCACTGTGTGAATGTGCACCTACATATTACACTTATACCAACAGGTGTGCTGCCCATGTTTTTGCTTTAGTTCTTTGTACCATGTACATTTGGGGGTGTTTCCCCATTTTTAGGCTCTGTAAATTGTCTATTTAGCTTTCCACACACCCGTCTAATTTGAGGCTTGCTGGCACATATCAAGGTGAGTTACTAGGGTTAAGGACCATCTTGATTGGGGAACATGTTGATGTGGGGGATGACTTTCACAGTTTTTTGATCGAAAAAATCTCAACTAAGTACCCTATACTTTATACACGTATACTACTAATAATTTACTTACTACAGGGTATCTATTCATTGGTTTTATTATTGGTTATTCCAGTATTAAAGTTACAACTCCATCATTAGAATAAGAGTTCAGACTGAATAAAAAACAAAATGTTCAAATGCAATATCTGTTCTAAGTCATAGTCATCCCATGACTAAGAACGCATGATGTATTTGAAATATGTTGGTTTTTATTCTGTTTGTACACACATTCTAAGGATAGAGTTTTAAATTGGATGATTTCATCCTCAAGACCTGGAACATTTTCACTTTCCTTGTTGCTATTGACTACACATGATGACTGCTTACATCCTATACATATTGAAGGTGAGCTGGTTACATTCTTTTTTTTCTTGGAGTTACAACTACAGCACTGAATAAATATGACAAGTGTTTGCAAGGCCTTTAATTTTCCTGTAAGGCTACTAATTTTCCGATCCAATATCCCAAACCTACTTTTTACTTGTTTTGCTAATAACTAAGGTTAATAACGTCCTAATCCCCAGTGATTTACACCTTGGAGAATTTATGAAAAGGGAAATTTACTCAATGTATATTTCCTTAAAGTTAATTACTTAAAAATGTGGGTGATTAAAACAACCCATGTTGAAGCGAAGGTCTTCCAGCAATCCCCACTTCAATGTCTTCTTTACAGGTTGTGGAGCAGTTACAAGGAAGTCAAATTCATCAATCTTGCTGTCTGACCAGAATATCTGCTATAACTTTATTTTGTCAATGAAAATAAAATCCTTATGCCTTTAGTGTACACAGGCATTTTAACTGTATTGACTGAATTTGGCGTAGTAGAGAGAGCAAGGGGAATTTGTTTTCTGAGCTGTTTTTATGCCCAATTAATTACCTGAGTCGCTCCTACTTGTAAATGGAGTAGTGTAAGTAATTAGGAAAGCTACTGATAAAACAACTCTAATATACAAGTAACGGTAGACCTTCTAATTAAAATATATTTCTTGTTCACATTTCAATTTGCGTAACATGATCAAACTGTGATTTATTGTATTGGAACCGCTTGACTTGCTATGGGAACACTTTGCAGTTTTACAGTATGTATATACATATTATTCTTTAAAAAAGTATGTAATAAAAAACAATCATAGTTTTAACAATCAGACTGAGATGTGAGTTACGAACCAACGGCTTATTAAAGCAATATGACCAAGAGTGATGCAGCCGGTGGCACATAGTGTAATATCCTCTTCCAAAATTAAAGATGGAAAAGTGTTGCCAGGAAAAGACATTTTCTTCTAGCCTCTCAGTGCAGGACTCAATAGGTCTCATTATTAGTTATCCTTATATCAAGCATTAACTTTTCAAATATGAAAACTTAAATTAGTCTTTTAGAGACATAAATCTTATATTATGCAAGCATATAAAAGAAGAAATGAGACTAATTATTAGTTAGAAAACTTGAAAATGTTTTATCTTTTTCCCAAAATTCATTGAACTTGACCTGATACATTCATTCATTCCATTTTTTAGATGTTCCTTAGTAAATCACACATTCAGGCTAAGTGCACACGATCAGGAATAATTGCGTTTTTTTCGCGGTTTTTCCGCGATAAAAACGCAAGCATTAAGCATCCTATACATGTTAATTGATTCCGCATGTTTTGGCCACATGTTGCGTTTTTTTCGCCGAAAAAAACGCTTCGCGGAAAAAATAGCAACATGTTCATTAATTTAGCGTAATCGCGGTGATTCCGCCGCCATAGGAATGCATTGAACCGCTTACTTTCCGCATGTGGCTATGCCCACCATGCGCAATGTAAGCGGTTCATGTGCGATGGTACCCAGGGTCTGGAGGAGAGGAGACTCTCCTCCAGGCCCTGGGTACCATATCCCTGGTAAAACAATAATTAAAATAAAAAATAATGATATTCTCACCTTCCGGCGGCCCCCGCAGCCTTCCCGCGGCCCCCGCAGCCTTCCCGCCTTCAGCGACGCTCCCGGCAACTTCCGGTCCCAAGAGTCCTTTGCGAGAATCACCCAGATGGCATAGCGGTCTCGCGAGATGCTACGTCATCGGTGTGATTTGTCGCAAAGCACTCCTGGGACCGGAGTTGCCGGGAGCGTCGCTGAAGGCGGGAAGGCTGCGGGGGCCGCCGGAAGGTGAGAATATCATTATTTATTATTTTTTAAATTATTTTTACATTAGATCTTTTTACTATTGATGCGGCATAGGCGGCATCAATAGTAAAAAGTTGGTCACACTTGTCAAACACTATGTTTGACTCGTGTGACCAACCTGTCAATCAGTTTTCCAAGCGATGCTACAGATCGCTAGGAAAACGCTAGCATTCTGCAAGCTAATTACGCTTGCAAAACGCTATTATTCTGGCGGGAATCAGCATACAAAAAACGTGCGTATTTCCTGCGGGAGAAGTGCGGGATTGCCGCGGAAATTTCCACGGCAATTCCGCAACGTGTGAACTTAGCCTCAGTCTTTTCTAAGCTAATCATACCAGAATGTTGAATATCCATGGCAGACTTCTTCACGTCATCCTGGGATCTTCCATCGGTCACTACTACTAGTACCTTGGGAACGGATCTTCTCATGCCATTTTCGAAAGTCAAGACCTTATCTCGTACAAACTTCAAAGCTTTTCCTGTGAGAAAGAAAATTGGTTAAGCCGCTTGCTCTGTCTAGATTAAAGTAGATCTCGAGTCCCTGGCACTGGAAATTTACGTTTTTAATGCAATTTTTCATGAATAAAGCGTATGTACATAATTGAAGCCTTGATGATTACCTGTCTACAGCTTGTATTTAACAGTTAATATGCAGCAGTTTCTATGCTTGTGTAACATACCTGTTTTTGTGTTTCCACCCTTGTATCGAACATTAGCTAATGCACCCAGAGCTTGTGCTTTATCAGAATAAGTATTCAGCTTAAACTCAGTTTGGGCTTCATCGCTGAACTGCACAAATGAAACCTGCAAGAAATCATATATAAACATCAGTCTATATATATATATATATATATATATATATATATATATATAATATATATAGGGGTTGGACAAAATAATGGAAACACCTAACGTTTTGTTATCATAATCTTCGAACATGTTGTAAACAAGCAAACCGTGACATATGTTAATGTTTTGTAGTTGATTATTTGTGTTATGTGATATGTGTATGTAAATTAACTGTTTGTTTTGCATAATTGTAAGAACATTGATGAGAACCTGATACCAATGGCAGACCTCTCGGATTTTCAAAGATGCCAAATTGTTGGTGCTGGTATGGCAGGCGCTGGTGTAACCGAAAGTGCCGGAATGCTTGGCGTGTCAAGAGGTACTGTCTCCAAAGTAATGACTGCGTTTGAAAGAAAAGGAAAAACGTCCGCAGCAAAGCACAGGTCCGGCCGAAAGTCGAAGTTGACTGAGAGAGATCGTCAGACTCTAAACCGGATTGTGAGAGAGGATCGCAAGATCACGGCTCTGAAAATCACTGCTGATCTCAATGAACACCTACAGAACCCAGTTTCCACGAAAACTGTTAGTCGTGAGCTGAACAAATCTGGATTCCACCGAAGAGCTGCAATTCGACAACCGCTGCTCTCAATGACAAATGTTTCCAAGCGTTTAGAGTGGTGAAGAAACCTCCAGAATTAGTCCCTCGAGCCGTGGAAACATGTGATATTCTCAGACAAATCATCGTTTACCCTATTTCCAACCTTCGGCCGCGTGTACGTTTGGAGACAGCCGAAAAAAAACATTCCATCCAGACTGACTTCCCCCAACCGTAAAACATGGCGGAGGTTCTGTGATGATCTGGGGTGCTATTTCGTGGAGATCCACCGGGGCAATGATATCCCTTTATGGAAGAATTAACAGCCGTGATTATTTTGTCATTTTGGGCGACCAAGTGCATCCTATGGTACAAGCACTGTTCCCGGAGGGGAACGCCATCTTTCAGCATGAAAATGCACCAATTCATACAGCTAGAATCGTTAAAGCATGGCACGAGGAACATTCTAATGAAGTTGAGCATCTCATCTGGCCTCCACAATCCCCAGACCTCAACATTATTGAGCATTTATGGTCGATTTTAGAGATTCAAGTTAGACGTCGATTTCCGCCGCCATCGTCGCTCAAAGAACTGGAGGGTGTTTTAACTGAAGAATGGGCTAAAATTCCTATGGAACACCTTGTATGAATCCATACCTCGGAGAATTGAGGCTGTAATCACCGCAAAAGGTGGACCTACACCATATTAAACTAACTTTTGTTGATGTTTCCAGGTGTTTCCATTATTTTGTCCAACCCCTGAATATATATATATATACAGTACAGACCAAAAGTTTGGACACACCTCATTTAAAGATTTTTATGTATTTTCATGACTATGAAAATTGTACATTCACACTGAAGCCATCAAAACTATGAATTAACACATGTGGAATTATATACTTAACAAAAAAGTGTGTAACAACTGAAATGATGTCTTATATTCTAGGTTCTTCAAAGTAGCCACCTTTTGCTTTAATTACTGCTTTGCACACTCATGGCATTCTCTTGATGAGCTTCAAGAGGTAGTCACCGAAATGGTCTTCCAACAATCTTGAAGGAGATGCTTAGCACTTGTTGGCCCTTTTGCCTTCACTCTGCAGTCCAGCTCACCCCAAACCATCTCAATTGCGTTCAGGTCTGGTGACTGTGGAGGCCAGGTCATCTGGCGTAGCACACCATCACTCTCCTTCTTGGTCAAATAGCCCTTACACAGCCTGGAGGTGTGTTTGGGGTCATAATCCTGTTGATAAATAAATGATGGTCCAACTAAACGCAAACCGGATGGAATAGCATGCCGCTGCAAGATGCTGTGGTAGCCATGCTGCTTCAGTATGCCTTCAATTTTGAATAAATCCCCAACAGTGTCACCAGCAAAGCACCCCGCACCATCACACCTCCTCCTTCATGCTTCACGGTGGGAACCAGGCATGTAGAGTCCATCCGTTCACCTTTTCTGCGTCGCACAAAGACACGGTGGTTGGAACCAAAGATCTCAAATTTGGACTCATCAGACCAAAGCACAGATTTCCACTGGTCTAATGTCCATTCCTTGTGTTCTTTAGCCCAAACAAGTCTCTTCTGCTTGTTGCCTGTCCTTAGCAGTGGTTTCCTAGCAGCTATTTTACCATGAAGGCTTGCTGCACAAAGTCTCCTCTTAACAGTTGTTGCAGAGAGGTGTCTGCTGCTAGAACTCTGTGTGGCATTGACCTGGTCTCTAATCTGAGCTGCTGTAAACCTGCGATTTCTGAGGCTGGTGACTCGGATAAACTTATCCTCAGAAGCAGAGGTGACTCTTGGTCTTGCTTTCCTGGGGCGGTCCTCATGTGAGCCAGTTTCTTTGTAGCGCTTGATGGTTTTTGCAACTGCACTGGGGGACACTTTCAAAGTTTTCCCAATTTTTCGGACTGACTGACCTTCATTCCTTAAAGGATGGCCACTCGTTTTTCTTTACTTAGCTGCTTTTTCTTGCCATAATACAAATTCTAACAGTCTTTTCAGTAGGACTATCAGCTGTGTATCCACCAGACTTCTGCACAACACAACTGATGGTCCCAACCCGATTTATAAGGCCAGAAATCCCACTTATAAAACCTGACAGGGCACACCTGTGAAGTGAAAACCATTTCCGGTGACTACCTCTTGAAGCTCATCAAGAGAATGCCAAGAGTGTGCAAAGCAGTCATCAAAGCAAAAGGTGTCTACTTTGAAGAACCTAGAATATAAGACATAATTTCAGTTGTTACACACTTTTTTGTTAAGTATATAATTCCACATATGTTAATTCATAGTTTTTGTCAAGGTAAAATATAATTTTATACTTTTATACTTTCATATTCATAGTATGTATATGTATTTTATAAACACAAAGTTTTCCTTAAAAGAATAATAAGATAATGTTAGTATCTGCTGGTGTTTGTCTCCACCTTGTGTCCTATCACTGTATTACACTAAATTGAGCTAGATCTACTGAAATGCCCCCACCTTTGGAGTATTGAAGACATGATACATGAGAACAATAGAATCTTTCTTCAAGAAACGAAACTGAGGATGACAACATATCAAGGAGGACTTAGAAGAAGATCTAAGGACCAATTAGGATGACCAGATGCTGAATGTGTACATATATAGACATGATTCAGCTTATCTCTTTTTCCTCAATCCCGCCTTTACTCCACCCCAATATTCTGTGTATGAAATCTCGTGTATGTGAATAAAGAGTTCAGTGCTTACTGGAGATGGCCGCCTAATAGCACCATTTTCTTTAGGGCACGTTCTGAAGTCTGAACCAGCGTATTGCCTGATTCATTCTCGGTCGACCCGTGCTCTTAGTATAATCTGGGGTGACTGGAGGATGAGTGGTTTGTCATTTTAATTTCATCAATTGGCGCCTAATAACGTGGGGCCGTGGATTGCCGCCCGTCCGGACCCGTCCCGAGGACTTTGCGGTGTTGCCCGCGGTGACTGAAGCGAGGACTGCAGCCTCCGTTGAACACGGTAAGTTGGGATCATATATTTTATATGCGTCCCACTTGCCTGTGTGTCAGTCATTGTGGGCTTAAGCTGTATTGTCTTTTTGGGTCTGGATGGGTGACTGGTTGAGTGGTGAGACCAAGGGCAATCCCACGCCACGAACCAGCAAGTGTGACCGAGTGACGTTGCATTGCCTGCACGTGCTTGAGTCAAAACACCACGTTCCTCCTCCTCCGGTCACTGTACCTTTATGTAGATAATTGCCTCCCGTGACTGTTAGAATAAAGTTGGGACAAATTTTAGATTCTTGAAGTGTTGAGTGGGGTAGAAGACGCACATGATAGTCTAATCAGTGACGAATGGAGCCGGGACTCTTCGTCTGAGAAGTGACAAATGGAGCAGGGGCTCTTTGTCCAACACGGGGAGTCTCATTAGGAGAAGCCCCAGTGTCAGTGCATGGAGCGGGGACTCTGTACTGTGTAGAGTGTTACGGTGGACTGTGCTGTAAAGTTATCACCCACAGTTAGGGAAGGGACAAATTGAGCAGGGACTTTTTGTCTTGTCAACACATGGAGCGGGGACTCTGTATTGACGGGTGGTGACCTGCAAGTGGCACCGGTGGTCTGAGTCGCGACAGATCATTTCACTCTGTTAAATCATGATGCGTCTGTTTAAATCTGAAAAACTCCATAAGTTAGAGGGTGGTGCTTTGGGAGTGGTTGAATTGATGGAATCACGTGGAGGCAAGAAGGCTGTTAAGAAAGTGAGCTTACCGAGTATGAGCAGATTTCAGCCTTCAGTGTAGAAGGATTATGTAGCATAGAAGAAAGGAAAGTTGGGTGATAAGGGACTTCTGCATCAAGCCCAAGCACATTTAAGAGTAGTAAATGATTTGAAAGTTGAGGGTTGGAAAGAGGTAGATGGAATAAGGAGGTTCGGAAAGTGCTGAGCCTTTGTTCGGATATGTAAAATGCTCTGCATATGATCTTGTTGATGTAACTAAAATGGCCGCTCCAAGCCCTCGGCCACCGCCCTATAATGGTGCCGATCTTAGAACAAAGGGAGGTTGGACCTGTCATGTGTGTGGTGAACAGAATCCGCCCTGGGCGGAGACCTGCCGTGTCTGTGGGGTGGGTCGCTCCTGGTGTAATGCCCAGCCCATCGCCCCTCCCACACCCAGCGGCCATTTTGGTAAACCCAGTGGCCATCTTAATACACCCGGAAATGGTCGACATCCCATTTCCTCCGGTGGCCATCTTGAGACACCCAAGCACACCCAGTCAGGCCTATATCCCTTGCTGACACCAACTGGGGCCTACTACCAGCCCCCACCTGCATCTGTACAGGCCACAGCTCCCAGCATGGCACCAGATGCAACACCATTGTTCCCTTTCACACACCCCAACCCGGCCATTGCTGCAATGCATGAATCTTCAGTTTCTCAAACAATGATCAGAAGCCGCCGCCATGATATTATGGGATCTAATGAAGGGGAGGAGGATCAGGAGATAGAAGAGGGGTGGGCCCCTCAACAGCCACCACTATCCCCAGCAGCACCAGTATCTTTTCTTCCCTCCTCCATTCCCCCACCATCATTGTCAACCCCTGGTCCTAGGGCCTATTCCACCCCTACTTCAGAGATGGGGCACCTTCCTCTCCTTCACAAATCCTCAGAGAGGACAGTCGTTCTGTAAGATTCACGGAAACCCGGTCAGGCCCCCAGCTCCCGGTGTACTTGAAAACTGGTATCCCAGCCATTCACAGCATTACACAGACCGCAACTGAAATCCACTGACATTGTCCGTAGGGTACGGTGATATCCTGACACATCAGGTTGGTGCTATAGTTAGTCCTGCCAACTCCAACTGCTCGAACAAAGGGGGCTTGGCTCTGCTGATAGCCCAAGCCGGTGGTCCCATTGTTACTGCGGAATGCATGGCTCATATACACACTCATGGTCCCTTGTCACCTGGACAAACTCTGACTACTCATGCAGGGGACCTTCCCGCTGATATCATCATCCATGCAGTAGGTCCAGTTCATGATCCCCTAAACCCAAATGAGTCACGGGCCACTCTTCGGGCCACCATACATTCAGTACTCCATCATGCTGGTATGTTAAAAACAGAAGACATTAGGCACCAGGAATTATTTGAAACCAATGATAAAATAGCAAATTTGTGATTGCTTTGTCTAAAGAGTTAACTAACACCCACTCTGCAGTGTCTGCTTCTCTCCCAGAATTTACAGGTGACACGGTGTATGATTTCTCGCCTGATGACCTTATATATATAAAAATTTATGGGAAGAGACTGTCTCCAGCCCAGATTTGAGGGTCCCTACACTGTGATCCTGTCCACCCCTACTGCCCGAAGCTCGAGGGCAAGAGCACCTGGATTCACGCCTCCCATTGCAAGAAGGATAAGATTAATCAGCAGTCATGAAGTTTCTGATCTACATATCCTTTTGAGCTATATCCTGATCTCCAGTAGTGCCAGTATGCCCACCTTCTGGGTTAATACTACAACCCCTGTGGTTGTCTTTAAGTTCGATTTCTATCAAATATTTAACTGTGATAGGAATGATTTCAAGGGATCAACGCACCAGACTCAGGGGAAAAGGGATATTTTATCTCAGTGTCACCCGCCCAGGGAATAAAAACTGTCATGATTGGCAGATGAAGCTAGATACAATAGATTGATAAATGAGATATACAAGTATTATATTTGTAGGAACGGATCTAAGAATGCAGGAGTCAGTGACAGCAAGCAAAGGTATAAGGGAGGGAGGAAGTGCTGGTAGCAGCGAGATGGTATTTTGCTGTACACCAAGGTCATTCTACAGATAAGGAAGCTGAAGGCTGAGGGAGAACACACTAACAAACTGCGCAGCGACCCGACTTACCCCTCCCATCAGGCATTCAGCATAGAGACGCAGAGCAAAAGTGCAACAATTTTCAAATTTTGTTGAATAGGTTTTTGGAATAGACACAATACGTAAGAATAGAAGGTCAGAGTATGTGAGAAGCAAATAGACAGGCAGAGAAAGGAAGTTACACTAAAAGACAGAGTTCAGGAAAGAGCCAAAGGATTATTTCTGGACTCTAAGGAAAACTTGGGTGGAAATGGGTTTTGTCAAAGAAAACAAGACTAGTGAGAAAGTTCTAGCAAGGTTTATATGAATGGCATAAAAAAAAAAAAAAAAAAAAAAAAAAAAAAGTGACAAGGAAAAACTGAAAGTAAGTAGACCGGATTAGAGATCAGTTAAAACAGAGGATCTAGCCAGAATAGCACAGGGGACACAACATGATTTAGTGCAGGCAAAAAGAGGTAGCTTGCACATGAACCCCCTTGTCTCCTTACCCCCCCACTCCTAATTGCACAGTACAGGTGAACCAACCGGGGGGACATGAGGTTGAGTTCCAAGTGGACACGGGGGCAGACAATTCAGTAATTACAGACAACTCTCCATCTATCCTGCTCCCCGTCACTAAAAAGATTCCCCTGCAAATTCAAGGAACCACTGTACACACACAGTTAATGGTATTACCACGGGGTCAATGTAATCTTTTAGGAAGTGATGTGTTGTTACAATTACAAGCACGTATTGAGTATTATCCGGTTGGAACTGTCACTATGACACCAGGACTGAAGCAGAGCACTCTTTGTAAAATCATGTCGCTAGACGTTGCTAGTACAGAGGAAAGAGAAGATTTTCAGGAAATATATTCCAATGTTATTCCTGGACCCCACTGTCATGATGTACTCTCTAGGATAAGGACAGGGGATTTTACGAAACAACATGTTGGGGTCATAGTAGATGCTGCAAATAATCAACTCCACTATGCTGGAGGACTGGCCGCAACAATTTCACAGAAAGGCGGACCCATGATACAGGACGAATCTAATTCATATATACAAACGTGTGGTCAGGTAGAAATAGGACAGGTCCCAGCAACCAGAGCAGGACAGTTGCCGTGTCAATATGCAATATATGCAATGAAATCACGATATACTTCTACTAATATGCCTAAGGTCCCAACAATTACTTACTGAAGCTGTCCAGAATGTAATCCTGTATGTTTTCCCTGTCCACTCCGAACAATCATTTTGCAAGCAGGCAGCTGCAGGTCCAAGGACAGTTCTTATCAGTGCCCACATAGCAAACTCCAGCCCCCCTTCAACTTAACCCTGTGTACGGGTTGGTACAAAAATTATGGGCAGTTAATGCAGCTACTGATCTGGAAACTCCAGTGGTGTCTAATATATATATATATACACTTTTGTTCCAGATATCTCAGGATGCTGCTTAATTTACAGTTATTGATTTTGCCAATGTTATTTTTATAATATGTTGATGATTTACTGATTTGTGTTCCTCCAGGAAACAGTGTCGTATTGCAACAATATTACTCATGTTGTTTTTGTACCAAGCAGGTTGTAAAGCGTTGAAGGATAAACTGCAATTTTGTAAATCTTCAGTTATCTTTTTGGGACATTGCATTACACCGGGGGGAACGACATCTGACCAGCGCTCGCAAAGAAGCTGTACAGAACTTTCCTATGCCTGTTAATGTTGCCGCTCTTAGGATATTTCTTAGACTGATTTTCTGCTGCAGGCAGTGGATTCATGCTGTATCAATCCTCATGCAGCCTCTCTATGACTGTATCACCATTGTGCTTTTTAAACTAACTCCTGAAGGTATAGACGGTTTTTATTTTTCCCTCAAAAACAGGATTGTGGCAGCTCCAGCGCTAGGAACCCCCAACTATGAACTACTATTTACCCTGTATCTCCATGAACAGCAGGGACACGCAGCAGGGGTATTGACTCAGTTACATGGTGACAATCAAAGGCCAGTGGCCTGTTTCAGTGAAAGACTAGATGCAGTGGCTAGAGTGCCCCGTCCTGTGTACGGGCGGTACATGCTGTAGGACTATTGCTCCACAAATCATCAGATATCGTTCTTGATTATCCACTGACAGCACTTACACCTCATGATGTATACACCATACTGAACCAGGTGCAATCGGCACACCTTTCAGCTGCACGTCACCTTCGATTGCAATGTGCACTTTTAATGCCTCCAAATGTTTCTTTGCAGAGATGTACCACACTTAATCCTGCCACATTGTTACCTCTCTCGGATCTAGGGGGGAGGTCAGGTATTGTACGGTATTGTACAAAGAAGATCCAAGAGAGGAGATTCCTTATGATTATGTTCAGCTTATGGCACAGGAAACAGCAGGCCTACCCACAGTGTTTAAAACTGAAAGACGTAATGTTGACTTTAAATTTTTTTTTGTAGAACTCGCTACCAAGATGACTCAGGTACCTTCCACACCAGGTATGCCATCGTCTCCCTGAATGCAGTGATCAAAGCAGAACCAATACTCCCATATCAGTCGGCCCAGGAGGCTGAACTTAAGGCTCTGACCGAGGCCTGTAAGATAGCTGAAGGTAGAATTGTTAACATCTACACAGATTCTAGATACGCATTCGGTATAGCTCATGATTTGGGTCCAATTTGGAAGTCTAGAGGATTCCTGATGGCAGCAGGACATCCCATTAAAAATGCTGACGCAGTCCAGCAGTTAATTGATGCATTACAATTACCAAAAGAAGTAGTTGTCAAAAGTTAAAGCACATACCAGATGCACTGATCAGGTGAGTAAAGGAAACGCAATGGCCGATGCAGCAGCAAAAACAGCAGCCAGTAGACCACTCCAAGGGGTAACGATGCACCAGGTAAGCGCTCCCAAAAATCCCTTTGTGTCGGAGGATGCCTTAGCCCAGATGCAGGCTCAGGTGCGCCAGGAGGAAGTAGAAAAGTGGGAAAAAGAAGGTGCATGTCTGAATGCAGCAACTGGGGTATGGGGAAGAGGGATGCGCCGATGCCTTCTAAGAGCGTTGTACCCTGTGGTCGCCCAGATGATACATGGGCCAACCCACCAGTCCAAAACTGCTGTAATGAGCGTGATGCAGAAGCATTGGGCGGCACCAGGCTTTTCCACCTGTATAGAAGGTTTGACCCAGGGATGCATGGTATGTGCTACACATAATCAGGGAAGGGTAGTCAAGACACCACCCAAACATGCCCCTCGGCCCTTCTATTCTTTCCAGAGACTGCAGATTGATTATATTCAGTTGCCAAAATCAGGTTCATGGGAGTACGTGTTGGTGTGTTTTTGATTTATTCTCAGGTTGGCTGGAGGCTTTCCCGATTGCCAAGGCTACGGCTGCGGCAACCGCAAGGAAGCTGCTTGCGGAGGTGGTGTGCAGGTATGGAGTACCAGAGGTGATCGAAAGTGACAGAGGTACACATTTCACAGGTGAAATAATGAATGAAGTCTTGACAGCGCTGGGAATTCAACAAGTTTTCCACACCCCATATTACCACAAAGCGGTGTAAAAGTAAAAGGACTAAATAGGATATTGAAGTTAAAAATCTAAAAGGCCATGGCTGAAACAGGGAAATCTTGGCCTGAATGTTTACCATTAGCCCTATACTCAGTAAGGTACACTCCAAGTAGGAAAACTGGACTTTCTCCGTATAAAGTACTATTTGGCAAAGTGCTTAGTTTAGGATGTTTCTTTTCCCAAGCATTGGAAATAAGTAACCATGTATTAAGCTCATATGTAAGGGATTTGTATAAAAGACTCAAGAAAGTATATGATAATGTTTTCAGTTCTCTTCCAGATCCGAACCAGGATCCTGGGAGTCACAGCCTGCAGCTCGGAGACTAGGTAGTCATTAAAAGACACGTGAGAAAGAGTCTGGATCCGAGAATATAGCTCCACTGATATCCAGAAAAAGAAGGAGTCTGGGTCAGCTGCACACCAGTTATGCTGAGGATCCCAAAGTTTATATGGATCCCATAGGTGTTCCTAGGGGGGTCCCAGACGAATACAAAGCTCAGAATCAGATCCTGGCGGGTTTCCGTTCTCTCATCCCAACTGTGCAGATCAATTACAATGTAGATTGGATAAAATATATATACTACACCAAGCAAAGATTTATCAATATCAATTTTAGTCAAGATGCTTTCCAGGGTATAGTTGAGAAAATGGGCCCAAAACAAAAGACTGACTTTTCAAGATAGACTGGCCATTGACATGATTCTAGCTGAAAAAGATGAAGTCTGTGGGATGATAGGGGAAAAATGTTGTACTTATATTCCTCAGAAATTCTGGAATCAATGGTAAAACTATAGTGGCCCTTACAGAGATTAAAAATCTGGCTCAGGAAATAAAGGCCAATGCAGGAGTAGATACCTCTTTTTTTCTTAAGATGGCTTGGAGGACTTAAAGAATTTCTCCAACAAGCCTGCTTAGTGGTAACAGGGCTTTTGGTGCTAGGATTGATAATTCTATGTTGTGTGATATCTATGTATAGGAAAGCTGTGACCAATGCAGCCGCCTCCTCAGGTACTTTCCTTCATCAGGAAGTTGTGTCGCTACTATATGAAGACACTGATAATGGTGATATGGAGAAATATACTCCGCAGGATAAACCTGATAAAACCCCTATAACAAAATACAAATGGAAATAAGAGATTTAGTTTAGGGATAGTGGGAGAACTCCATGTGCAGGTTTGGTAGGGACTTGGTTGTTTGGGGGCAGTCCATAAGGGGCTAGCTTCTAAAATGACCAAGCGAAGAAATCCACTACCCCTGTCCCCACACATGGACAGTCTCGAAGGCCGCATAAATTAAGGGAAAAACTTAGTGTTTAGGGGGGATTGTCAAGGTAAAATATAATTTTATACTTTTATACTTTCATATTCATAGTATGTATATGTATTTTATAAACACAAAGTTTTCCTTAAAAGAATAATAAGATAATGTTAGTATCTGCTGGTGTTTGTCTCCACCTTGTGTCCTATCACTGTATTACACTAAATTGAGCTAGATCTACTGAAATGCCCCCACCTTTGGAGTATTGAAGACATGATACATGAGAACAATAGAATCTTTCTTCAAGAAACGAAACTGAGGATGACAACATATCAAGGAGGACTTAGAAGAAGATCTAAGGACCAATTAGGATGACCAGATGCTGAATGTGTACATATATAGACATGATTCAGCTTATCTCTTTTTCCTCAATCCCGCCTTTACTCCACCCCAATATTCTGTGTATGAAATCTCGTGTATGTGAATAAAGAGTTCAGTGCTTACTGGAGATGGCCGCCTAATAGCACCATTTTCTTTAGGGCACGTTCTGAAGTCTGAACCAGCGTATTGCCTGATTCATTCTCGGTCGACCCGTGCTCTTAGTATAATCTGGGGTGACTGGAGGATGAGTGGTTTGTCATTTTAATTTCATCATTTTGATGTCTTCAGTGTGAATTTACAATTTTCATAGTCATGAAAATACTGAAAAATCTTTAAATGAGAAGGTGTGTCCAAACTTTTAGTATGTACTGTGTATTGTGGTAAGACGACTCGCTCGGCTCTCCAGGAGGTAGACTCAGGACACACGTTCTCAGGTTTTCCTTCTGCTGGTTTATTATCAGCCATAAACTCATGCAGGTTTCGCAGGAAAAGTAAACATGACCCCTCTGGGTTAAACGGGAAAAACATAAAAAAAAAAAACAATAACTCAGTCCATAGATGAGTGGGTTCCACCCGCTCTCGGTAGCATAAACTGCACGGCTAAAGTCCTTGTGGAAAGCTCTGCAGATTCCACTCTAGTGTCTGGAGACTTGCCTCTCCAGACCACACACTAGAGAAAAAAAAACAGGACTGAGCTTTTATCCATTGCTCAGCCACACCCTGAGGGGAGGAATGGGGAATGCCTCCCGCCCTCTTTGACATTCCCATAAAACCGCACCTCCTTTAACAGAGTAAACCTACCAGCATATAACATGCTGGCAGATAATAAAGTAGGTTTTAGTTCACACAGGAGAGCATCCTGTGTGACACATACCTCCCCTCACATATAAAACCAGTGACACTGTCACATATTCCCCCCCTCTGCCCAAAGCCGGCCCCTAGACCAACCTCTGATGCGTCAGTCTGGACCACAAATTCTTTTTTAAAGTCTGGCGCGACCAGGACAGGCTGCTTGCAGAGTGTTAGCTTCAGCTTTTGAAATGCGGTCTCCGTTTCTTCCGTCCATTTCACCATGGTTGATTTGGTGCCTTTTAGAAGATCTGTTAGTGGGGCGGCCATCGTGGCGAAATTCGGGATAAACCGCCGGTAGTATCCCATCATTCCCAGGAATGCTTTCACCTGCTTCTTTGAGAGCGGTTGCGGCCAGGTTTGAATTGCCTCCACTTTCTTGATTTGCGGCTTTATTTTGCCTCTCCCAACAACATAGCCCAGGTACTTGGCCTCCTCTTTCCCGATGGCACACTTCTTCGGATTTTTGGTAAATCCTGCTTTCCTTAGCGCGTCCAAAACGGCCTGTAATTTAGGTAGGTGACTAGCCCAGTCTGGGCTAAAGACCACAATGTCGTCGAGGTAGGCTGCGGCATACTTATGTGGGGCTAGGATCCGATCCATAGCCCTCTGGAAAGTGGCTGGGGCCCCCTGTAGTCCGAACGGCATCCGCTTGTATTGAAAACAGCCATCAGGTGTTGAGAAAGCCGTCTTCTCTTTAGCCATCTAGGACATGGGGATCTGCCAGTAGACCTTCGTCAGGTCAAGAGTGGTGATGTACCTCGCCGGTCCAAGCCTCTCGATGAGTTCGTCGACGCGGGGCATCGGGTACGCGTCACACTTGGATACCTCATTTAGCCGACGGTAGTCATTACAAAACCTCCACTCTCCATTGGGTTTTGGCACGAGGACGATTGGGCTCGACCACCCACTCTTTGACTCGTCTATTACCCCGAGGTCTAACATCATCTTCACCTCAGCCGAGATCACCTCCCGGCGTGCTTCCGGAATCCGATACGGCTTCAAATTCACTCGTACATGCGGTTCTGTCAGCACGTCATGCTCTACCACTTGTGTATGCCCTGGCAACTCTGAGAACAGCTCCCGATTCTGCTGTAGTAATTCTCGACACTGTTGCTTCTGGGCCGGTGATAGAGTCTCTGCAATCGTGACCTCCTCCCAAGGTTCCTTGTCTTCTGGTGCGGCTCCCAGGCAAGGAGTTTCCACAGGTTCACGGTCCCGCCACGGCTTGAGCAAGTTTACATGATATATTTGATGTGCCTTCCTTCGGCCAGGCTAGTGGACTTTATAATTAACCTCGCTGACTTTCTCCACCACCTCGTATGGACCTTGCCATTTGGCGAGGAACTTGCTCTTGACGGTAGGGATCAGCACCAAAACACGGTCTCCGGGCTGGAACTGTCTTAGTCTCGCCGACCGGTTATAGACCCTCGCCTGGGCTTCCTGCGCCTGGAGGAGATGTTCCTTTACGATGGGCATCACCTTTGACATTCTCTCCTGTAACTGGGCGACATGTTCGATGATGCTCCGGTGTGGCGTGACTTCAGCCTCCCAAGTTTCCTTGGCGATGTCTAGGAGACCTCTTGGATGCCGCCCATATAGGAGCTCAAATGGAGAGAAGCCATTGGAGGCTTGAGGAACTTCTCTGACCGAGAAAAGCAGAAATGGGAGCAGGTAGTCCCAATCTCTCCCATCCTTTTCAACGACCTTCTTGAGCATCGCCTTTAAGGTCTTGTTGAAGCGTTCCACTAGGCCGTCCGTTTGTGGATGATAAACCGAGGTCCGCAGCTGAGTTATCTGAAGGACTCTGCAAAGCTCCTTCATCACCTTGTTCATGAAGGGAGTTCCTTGGTCTGTTAGAATCTCTTTTGGTAGACCTGTCCGAGCAAAAATATGGACCAACTCTCGGGCTATACTTTTACTGGACATGTTCCTTAGGGGAACCGCTTCTGGATACTGAGTCGCATAGTCCATGACGACCAGGATATATTGGTGTCCCCGAGCTGATTTGACTATGGGGCCCACGAGGTCCATGGCAATCCTCTCAAAGGGAACCTCTATCACAGGTAGTGGAACTAAGGGGCTACGGAAGTGGGAGGAGGGAGCGGTTATTTGGCAGGTGGGGCAGGACCTACAAAAGTTTTGAATTTCTCGATAACACCCTGGCCAATAAAACCTCCTCAGTATCCTCTCCTGAGTTTTCTCGACCCCTAGGTGTCCCCCCAGAACATGTGAATGGGCCATATCTAGCACCCGTCGTCTGTATGGCCCCGGCACTAACAGCTGTTCCACTATCTCACCGCCCCTCAGTTTGGCCACCCGATATAGCAACTCCCCCTGTACTGCAAAGTGGGGAAATCTGGTGTCGGCCCCCGGCTCTTGGGCAACCCCATTACATACAGTAACCTGGTCGAACGCCCCTTTTTAAGTCAGGTCTCGAACTTGAGCAGTCCCAAAGTTCTCTCTGGACATATCTAACGCAGGTAGGTCGGCCTGCTCGGTCACCGTCTCACCCTCATCACCAACAAGGACGCACAGTAGAAACTCCTCTCTCTGAGACTCTGTCGGGGGTTCTTCTTCAAGGATCTCCCTTTTCCCCATGCTACTTAGTCCAGTTCCCTTCCCCCACAAGTCCCAGAATAAGGGAAAATCACGGCCCAATATAACGGGATGTATCAGGTCCTTTACCACCCCGACTTCCTGGGACTGGGCACCACAGTCTGTCCCCACTATTACTGTGGCCACGGGATAGTCCTTGGCGTCCCCATGGATGCACCGAACACCCAGGGTTTTGGAAGGGATCAACTGGTGGGGAAGGGATGCTCTGATCAAGGTCACCAGACTCCCGGAGTCCAACAGTCCAAGCACTTTTATTCCATTAATGGATACTGCACACGCCTGCGGTCCCTCGCCGGGTCGACAGTCCACGCTACAGGCTGGATAGGCATAATAGGAGACCCGTCGGCCTAGGCTGCAGTCCATGGGCTCAGGGGATATTTGACACCAGGCGGCTACATGTCCAGGGTTGTGACATCGCCAGCAAACTATATCTTTCCCAACTGTTCTAAAGGCCGCTTCGATAGGAGTGGGATGCCCCCCAGTGGTGGCTCTAGACCCCTTCCGTGGTGAACCCACCCCCTTTTGGGTATCCCAGTAGGGAGAAATGACTGCATACGGTTTCCCAAGAGATCTCTCAACTACCTGGTACCTCTCTACCAGGCCGATAAAGTCATCTGCGTTCTGAGGATCACCCTGGGCAACCCAGGTCTGTACTGACTTGGGGAGGGAATGCATGAATCTGTCAATCACCACCCGCTCAACCATCTGGGCCGGAGTGGAGGAGTCCGGTTGTAGCCACTTCTGAACAAGATGCAGTAGGTCAAACATCTGCGAACGAGGGGGTTTGTTGCTAGCATACGCCCAGTGATGAACTCGCTGGGCTCTTACTGCCATATTTACTCCCAGACGTGCTAAGATCTCTGTCTTTAGTTTGGGATACTCCTTAGCATCTTGCAGCGCCAAGTCAAAATACGCTTTTTGGGGTTCACCCGATAAATATGGCGCCAGAACCTCTGCCCACTGTGCTGGTGGAAGTCTCTCCCGATCAGCCACCCTCTCAAAAACAGTCAGAAATGCTTCTACATCATCCCCAGGGGTCATCTTCTGCATGGCCCGCCTTACCGCCTTCCTGACGTGAGAATCATCAGTCGGCCCTGGGGTTGGGGTGGCCGCCCGGCTCTGGATGGCGTCCGCCAAAAGCTGTATCTGTTGTTGCGCTCCTGCTGGTGCTGCTGCTGCAACTTTTGCTGCAACTGGATCTGCTGAAGCAACAGTTTGGTCGTCTCCTGGTGCTGCAGCTGCATGCTCTGCTGGGCCTGCTGTATGCTCTGCTGGCTCTGTAGGTGTTGCTGCTGTATGCTCTGCTGGGCCTGGACCAGGTGCTTAACGAGCTCCTCCATGCTACCGGACTTCTCTAGCTGTCTGGCAGCCTTCACCCAGGACATCCACCGGTCTTTGTGGCAGGCTCACGTGTTCCTGGAATCCTGCACGCACTCTCACACCAACTGTGGTAAGACGACTCGCTCGGCTCCCAGGAGGTAGACTCAGGACACACGTTCTCAGGTTTTCCTTCTGCTGGTTTATTATCAGCCATAAACTCATGCAGGTTTCGCAGGAAAAGTAAACATGACCCCTCTGGGTTAAACGGGAAAAACATAAAAAAAAAAAACAATAACTCAGTCCATAGATGAGTGGGTTCCACCCGCTCTCGGTAGCATAAACTGCACGGCTAAAGTCCTTGTGGAAAGCTCTGCAGCTTCCACTATACTGTTTGGAGACTTGCCTCTCCAGACCACACACTAGAGAAAAAAAAACAGGACTGAGCTTTTATCCATTGCTCAGCCACACCCCGAGGGGAGGAAGGGGAATGCCTCCCGCCCTCTTTGACATTCCCATAAAACCGCACCTCCTTTAACAGAGTAAACCTACCAGCATATAACATGCTGGCAGATAAATAAAGTAGGTTTTAGTTCACACAGGAGAGCATCCTGTGTGACACATACCTCCCCTCACATATAAAACCAGTGACACTGTCACAGTATATATATATATATATATATATATATATATACACTGCTCAAAAACATAAAGGGAACACTCAAATAACACATCCTAGATCTGAACGATCGTAATATTTAAAACAAGTCAAAATGATGCTCAGTAGTGTGTGTGGTCTCCACGTGCCTGTATGACCTCCCTGTGCCTGTATGACCTCCCTACAATGCCTGGGCATGCTCTTGATGAGGTGGCGGATGGTCTCCTGAGGGGTCTCCACCCAGACCAGGACTAAAGCATCTGCCAACTCCTGGACAGTCTGTGGTGCAAGGTGACGTTGGTGGATGGAGCGAGACATGATGTCCCAGATGTGCTCAATCGGATTCCGGTCTGGGTAATGGCCAGTCCATAGCTTCAATGCCTTCATCTTGCAGGAACTGCTGACACACTCCAGCCACAAGAGGTCCGGCATTGTCCTGCATTAGGAGGAACCCAGGGCCAACCGCACCAGCATATGGTCTCACAAGGGGTCTGAGGATCTCATCTTGGTACCTAATGGCAATCAGGCTACCTCTGGCGAGCACATGGAGGGCTGTGCGACCCTCCAAAGAAATGCCACCTCACACCATTACTGACCCACTGTCAAACCAGTCTTGGTGAAGGATGTTGCAGGCAGCAGATTGATCTCCATGGCGTCTCCAGACTCTGTCACGCCTGTCACATGTGCTCAGTGTGTACCTGCTTTCATTTGTGATGAGTACAGGACGCCAGTGGCGAACCTGGTGTTCTGTGGCAAATGCCAAGCGTACTGCATGGTGTTGGGCTGTGAACACAACCCCCATCAGTGGACGTTGGGCACTCAGACCATCCTCACAGAGTTGGTTTCTAATCGTTTGTGCAGACACATGCACACTTGTGGCCTGCTGGAGGTCATTTTTCAGGGCTCTGGCAGTGCTCCTCCTGTTCCTCCTTGCACAAAGTGCGGAGGTAGTGGTT
Source organism: Oophaga sylvatica (assembly GCA_033576555.1). NCBI lineage: Eukaryota > Metazoa > Chordata > Amphibia > Anura > Dendrobatidae > Oophaga > Oophaga sylvatica. The sequence continues at coordinate 252,254,891 of JARQOD010000005.1, read as the reverse complement.
CTGCTGCTTGCTGCTGCAAGGGTTGTTGCCCTTCTACGGACCCCTCCATATCTCATGGTGTACTGGCATGTCTCCTGGTAGCGCCTCCAGCCTCTGGACACTACGCTGACAGACACAGCAAACCTTCTTGCCACAGCTTGCATTGATGTGCCATCCTGGATGAGCTGAACTACCTGAGCCACTTGTGTGGGTTGTAGAGTCCATCTCATGATACCACGAGTGTGAAAGCACAACCAACATTCAAAAGTTACCTAAACATCAGCCAGAAAGCATTGGTACTGAGATGTGGTCTGTGGTCCCCAACTGCAGAACCACTCCTTTATTGAGTGTGTCTTGATAATTTCCAATAATTTCCATCTTTTGTCTATTCCATTTGCACAACAGCATGTGAAATTGATTGTCAATCAGTGTTGCTTCCTAAGTGGACAGTCTGATTTTCACAGAAGTTTGATTTACTTGGAGTTATATTCTGTTGTTTAAGTGGTTCCCTTTATTTTTTTGAGCAGTGTATATACATATGTATATATTACACTTTATATTGCAGAATATATAAATATAGATTGTGCACTTACACTATTGTGTACAACCTAGGGGAAACCTAACAAGAAGATTGTGCTTTCTGTTGTGGGAATCAGACATATTTGCTAGTGATGCCATCCTGCCCTCTACTGGGCCTTTCTCTGTTTTAATCAATTTAGCACTACAGCATAATGAGCATGACAAGGTCACCTAGTCAAAATTACTACTATAAGATATATTGTAAAAAAAATTAATAATAAAAAACTAATATAATATAATTTAT
>JARQOD010000005.1:252193321-252253989 GCA_033576555.1 Oophaga sylvatica | reverse complement strand
GGGGCCCAGGATGGGAGAATATATTATTGGAAGGGTCCAAAATGAGGACATTAGACAAAGATGGGGACATTATTACTGGAAGGGGTCCAGGATGGGGAAGATTCTTACTGGAAGGGGAACAGGTTGTTAGACATTATTACTGCGAGGTGCCAACAAGGGAGGGGGCATTATTACTGGAAGGGCCACTGGTAGGAGGACATTATACGAGGAAGGAGCCCTGGATGGGTGACATTAGTACAAGGTTGGGGACATTATTATATTATGGGGGGCAACACGTATGTCTTTAGTAGGATTTAGAACTCTACAATGGCCAATACATCTGACCAACATGTAGGTAGGGGCCCAGGTCCAAATTTTGCACCGGCCCCTTCAGACACTAGTTAAGCTCTGAATTGGGGATTTCTGTTCTGAAGCCTACATAATGTGAATGCAGCTCTAAACTATAATACTTGCTGGAATTTGAGATAAGTAATGACTTGAGATATACTGTATTGACAAAGTAACTCAACTTTTAATTAAATTTATGGTGTCTCAAATGGGGCTCCGAATCTTTCATGTTTCATTGGAAATTGTGAACATATGCTTGAACTTATCCAAATTCATTTGACATACATAGAGCATTATTATGTTGGCCTAGCTTTTTTGCAGTTACAAAACAAACTGACCCATCTTCATTTCATTTGGGGCTTCATGCCTTCTGTTAAAGTTTAGGCTTTGTATATAGGATCACCTCATTGTGTCTGTTTTTAAAGCACAAAATCTAGAACACAGGCAAGAACAAAGCCCTGTGATAGTTTACAAAATGCATCAGGAAATGGTTCAATTCAGTAACTTTAGTAAATGTCAACAGATTTGTGCAACACGGCCTTAAGTACTGCTTGATATATTGTAGGATCACTTTGAAATGTGATTTTATATTTTGAATGTCAACTGCGTAATATGCACTTGTATTCTCACCTATGGAAATATAAAATGTTCTGTGTCCAGCAGCGTTATACAAAGGAGAAAAGACACATTAGAAAAAGGAGGTCAGTTTACGTGTGAATTATGAGCTTGGATCATACTTGCAATGTACTTATGTGTGAAAATTCCTCAGATTATGAGAATCATACCATTTCTGAGACTGGAGAGATATATTAAGGAATTAGAGAGGACAAGCTGTAGGTCAATTGGCCAGAGGAGCATTTGCAGAGAACTACATAGAGATAAGGAGCGAGTTACAGTGCAACGGAGACCTTACAGACTAGTAACATAGTGTTCAATTCTATTCCAGAAGAGAAAAGAAACCAATACTATGGCACAAGAAAGAAAGCACAAGCCATACAACAGAAAGAGCAATATTACTGCTGTGTACATTTATTGCAAGATATATATATATTGCAATTTTATTTAACATTTCATATGCTCACAATGAACATGTTTCTATACCATAATTTATTTGTTGTACATACATGTTTTTCCTTCTCCATTACTGGGATCTGCTTCTCCATCAGCGTACATGGCCACCACATTCACAGAGTAAGCAGTATCAGGGATCAGGCGCTCCAATAACGCATTGTGAGTATTGCCAGGAATCATAACCTATAGGTAAATATGGACATGTATGGCTTATTTCTTGGAGAACAAAAGTGTGTGTTAGGACCAATAGCTATGACCCCAACTAGACAAATCATTGCCACTATAGGATGGCTGCTAGTGGGAAATTGCCCTTTATAATGAACATTTAGTACTCACAAATTCTGAAACTGTGGTTCCAAGGAGTGGAGCATAGTTGACCTTGTATTGCTGAACCTGTCCTGGGGCAGGATCCCATCGAACATTTAGTGTGTTTGTTGTGGGATTATAAACTTGAAGATTTTTAGCGGTTCCTCGTGCCACTAAAATAATGACAAAGTTTACAAAGTATGCACTTATTTATTTAGTCTGGGCCATAATGTGTGTACATAATCGTACATTCTGATTTCTGTAAGTCAGACAAACACACACAACTGCCATTTTTAAAGGGAACCCATCAGTAAGGTCAACTCCCACTCCCCCAATCTAATATATATGGGCATGCAGGTCTTTAAAACTAAAATTTATCCACACCTTTACATAATTTTATCACTGCATTCCCAAGTAATTTTCATTCTAATTCAAATTAGGTCTGTGTCTGACAGAGCACTAACAAGCATCTGCCTCCCTAGATGTTTCTCCACCCAGCAACAGCCTCATTATCTTGATTGATTGATGACTCTGATTTCCTTATATGATGTCACTCAGACAGTAAGCAATCAAGGAAGCTAAAGGGGGCTGGTGCTAAGTGGGGAACTATCCTGAGGAATCAGAGGCTTGTTAAGTGCTCTGCCACACCCCAAAAGCATGTAATGCCTCATTTGCATATTAATGAAAATGCTAATTACCCATGAATACAGCAACAAATAGAAAATCTAAAGATGTTGATGGATTTACATTTCAGACCTGCATGCCAATATATGTGCTTGATCTTACGGACAGATTCCCTTTAAGGAGATTTGTATTTCTAAAACAAATTGCAAATATTCTTAGTTATTTGTTATAATTTTTAGTTATTTGTGATACTGACCAGAGATGTAACTTGAAGATCATGGGTCCCAATGTAAAATCTGTACTAGTTCAACTGCCTACCATGTCCTATTTATGATAGTTGTGTCTTCCTCTTTGGTAGAGGGGCATTTGGGCCCTTCTAGGCATCAGAGCACATCAGTTCGACCCTTATGTTTACAAATAGCTTATGGCTTGAGAAGTGAATCATATATATATTATAAAAATAGGGCATCTTTGCTGTATAGGGTACATCTCTTAGTACTTCTGTGTGACTATGTACAGTTAATAGGGGTCATTGTATGTATATGTTTTTACTGCTCCTTTCTCCTAATTCACTCTGTAAATATCTATGTTAATTTAACATTTTATGCATGACTATATACATCAAGTATGTGAAAAGATTATAAGAAAATATTATGGAAAATAAGGAATCCAAAATTTGTGCCACATACATGTCTTTCCAGTTTCAGACATTCTTCCGCCATTTCCTTCAGCATAAACAGGAACCACTGTTACTGTATAGGGTGTGTCTGACTGAAGTCCCCGGAGTACAGTGTAGATGGTATTTCCAGGAACGGTTGCCTGTAAATGTAGGAAATATCAACATTTTAAAATGCTGCTCAGTCGTCATTGGTCTATATATAGCTTATAAATATACCATATATCATATAACCTACTGGGGTGTATTACTAATTCACAGTAATTAGTTCATTCTTCATATTAATCGTTGTTAGATGTAAATGTTAATGTGCATAGTAAAAACAGCTATATTCTACAAGACTATGGTAATACTATATTAAAGGGATATGTATGATAGAAAAAGACATTTACCACTTCCTCAGTTCCTCCAGCTGTAGGTACATAAAAGACCTTATACTGACGTACATTCCCTTCCGCTGCTTCCCATCGGACATTTAGAGTACTCGTAGTTGGGTCATAGACTCTCAGATTTTTTACTGTATTCAAAGGCTCTGAAATACAATTCACACAATTTACAATTGATGCAATAGATAAAATGTGTAGAAATAAATCATTATTACAGTATGTCACAAAACTAGATTTAAGAGAGATTTATTGAGGCATGTACACCATATCTGTTCTGAAAAGTTACACATTTTGGGTTATGTATGTTTTGCACAAAAACATGAATCTTTTTTCATTTTTCTGAAGATTTTGTCATTTCTTAGAAAAGTGGGTAGGGTGTAGCGGGAAGCGCAGAAATTGGCATACATTTTAGTGCAAATGTGCACCTACTTGTAGCAGACATAGATTTTATATTTTTGTGAAACAGAAAGCAATATGAAAATCTATCACATTCATTCAAAAAAATAAAGATGAGAGCAGCACTCCAAACGCTAGAAAAAAAATGTGTTCTTTAATTAGCCAAGCCTTAGAGACTTAAAACATTTCAGTTCTTCAAATTGATTAAACTTTAAATTAATACTTTAATCATGATGTTCCAATTTAAACTCTGGCCAGTTCTGCATCTGGGTTAAATACCATTACAGAAAGGTAGAATCACCTTCTTCTTTTTGTTGGCACATGATAATAAATGTGCTTGAAGTAAGCGGACTACCTGGCTCATTTCATTTGCTAAGGTAGGCATGTTCTTCATCACAACTAATGCAGAGTCAGAGATGGGGCAGGCTTAGCTATTTATCTGACCCAGACAGTCAGAGCCCCCTGCTCCATCATGTAAAGGTTGAGAAGTCGTTTAAACACCCTCTCTGGAGACTTCTCATATATTATTGTATTGACCAACTGTTTTATGTCTCTTAATCTCTTTTAAAGCCTGCGGTTTACTGGTTAACTAGAAGTGACAGGGTTAACTCTTAATGCCAGCCCATTCGGGACAAGTTACATAGGAAGCTAATTCCTGTTTTGTAAGGTAGTTGGTGAGAAACTACTGAAGGAGAAGGAATTGTAATATTCTGTTGTCTAGACTATGGGCCACAAGTAAGAAGTGTGTTCAAGGACAAAAGATCTAAGGACAGCAAGTTCTGAAGCAACTGATTTCCTACACAGCCGAAGTGCAGGGATTGGAGGAGGAATAAGAAAGCTCCTTTCACTATCAGTGAGTACAGCCGAAGTAAAACAGAGCTTAAGGAGGCAGAATTCCCCTAGGAAGTTAGGAACATAGGGCTGCGTAAAGACATTGTCTAATCTGGTTCTGGAGGTTAGAGAAGTCCTATTCTGAAGAAAGGAAAGAAGGAATATGAAACATTCATTTGTGTGGAGGATAAAGAAAGTAACAGAGCTAGAAGCTTGAGAAGTACCCTGATACTCTTGAATTGTACCTTTAGTATCGAAATGCAGTATTTAATTCTCTCAAAGATGGAGCCTTTGCTTGATGCAGAAGAAAGGCATAGAAAGTATTGCACCTGCTATCAATTGTTGAAATTCTGTTTGAAGAATTCCAATAAAGGAGTTTAAAACTTTTTAAAACAGATCCTGTTCTCACTAATTAGTTGTGTAACTACAGGGTCCCATACCATCAAACCACTTGTGGCCTGAAAAGGAGCAAGCAGCAAACTCCCAGATAGAAAACACGCACTCAGGGGTACCGTAAAAGTGTGTTTTGGGTCTGTGGAGCACAATCGCCATGGCAGTTCGCTTACAGTCATTACTGATGGAGAGATAGAAAAGAGTGCTAGCTTAGATAATGAACTTAGCGGGACAGCCATTGAGTATTTTTGCACAATGTGGCACTTTTCCTAAAGGACTCCAAAAGGTGACAGAACAGAAGAAAACGCATGTTATGATTACAAAGGGTTAATTATTGTTATTGTTAACAGAACATAAGACAAGGAGTTTGCATGATCTCCCCGTGTTTGTGGGGGGTTTCCTCAGGGTTCTCCGGTTTCCTCCCACACTCCAAAGACATACTGATAGGGAATTTAGATTGTGAGCCCCAATGGGGACAGCGATGATAATGTCTATAAAGTGCTGTGGAAATAATGGCGCTATATAAATGAGTACAATAAATAAATAAGAGCTACAATCCAAATAACCCAAAAATAGTTTTAAAAAAAACAATGCGTAAAGTTGACTTACTTGTCTTTCCTCTCCCTGAAATTCTTCCCCCTTCTCCATCGGCATACTGTGATGCTACAGTTATCGTATATGGAGTATCTGGCTGGAGTCTCTGCAGCACCACACTGTTCTGCCTTCCACCAACAGTTGTCTAGGGAGTCAATAAACATAAGCCTACAGTTAAAAGAGGTTTTCCATAGCTGTTCTCACTCTCCCTTCCAAAGACAACATCACTTTCAGAATACATGCCGCTGGCTGGGCTCAGACTCTAAATTCAAATAAGGAATGTATTTTATGAATTACACGTACAAAGACTTTAAGGGTATGGTGTGGTGTCAAGTAGAGCCAGAGCTGTCTGTGTCAGCAATTTGCAGGAAAATCTTTTCCTAAAAGAGAAGCTATTCACCAGTTTACCACTATGTAAACATCAATGGCTCCAAAATGTGAAAAGAAGAACAGTATTTAGACATCTCCAGCAAGTTATCGCCTACCACTTGATAAGGGATAAATGTGCAGTGTGGATCCCATTACTAGGCCTCCAACATATATCTTTCTTAAAAGAAAAGCTTCTCACAAACTCTCCACAGTATAAATAATAATGGCTTCAAAATGCAAAAAAAAAATCTATTTGAACATCTTTCTTAAAGGAGAATTCCAGCCTAATCAAGTTTTCACCTACCCACTAGACCTCCAATAGAAACATAACTGGAGCAGTAGGACACATGCAGCACCTGCCAAACCATTCAACTCTTTTAGGCTGTAGAGAACAGAGGACACATGTACACTCCTTCTGGAGATCGGTGAGATCCCATCATTGGCTAGTTGAGGAACCTAAGGAATATGTGCACATTATCATGCGCTTGATCTATGGATCTATGGCCCATGGCATATCTCCAATTACATCTAGTTTGTTTCATGCACAGTTTTTATCTTACATATTCCTTGTGAATCACTGCCAATAAACATAGTGGTATGCTTGCTCCAACACTTTCTATATTATGAAAGTATTCTTCACTAATAGTAATGCATTTGGAGAGAACTTGGTACATCACGGATGTGCCTACAGGCACAGAGTGCTTATGTGAACCATAATTGCCTAATTGGTTTATGCGAACAAAATTTAGGTGAAATAGAATCTAATAATCATACAGGTAAAATTTGTGGGCCTTGGATATATTGAACATTTATCTAAACTTCAATATAATACTTCCGGTTAGCATTCATTTTTTATGGCTTTATTATTCTAGCCTAAAATGCCAAATGAAAGTTCTGTGTATGTTGATCTTTAAAGAAGCACTTTCATCAACATTTTTCTTCTCTTAATATATTGAAATCGTCATATTATACAGAACTGTGAACTTACAATTGATCACTTTGCATTTCTCCTCAGCTAATTTTTCTCTTTTCCGTTAGATGTATGACATCACGTGATTAAAAACTGGCTAGCTGAATCCTTCTAAGTTCTATGTATAAACAGGAAGTCAATTTTCTCTGTATGAGTCATCAGTCACTGCAAAAGTCAATGACAGGGGAAAGGAGTAGATCAGCTGGGTCAGGAGTTGAAGAGGGGAAGATTTCAGCAGGGACAAGAAACTTCCTCGTTCTACATAGAGCAGAGAAAAGAGAAGAAATAGCTGGGTAGAAAGGCAAAATGAGCTGCTTCTTACTTCATGCTTGATGTTATTCTAGAAGAAGAAAAGTAAAATGGATTCCTATGTAATCAAGTAGGAAGAGACTAGGATAAACAGGAATAGAGGTCAATCCTGTTTTATTCGTCGGGATTCGTGAATGCTATTGGCTCTGTATGCATGTCATGAGAAACGTTGATTAACCCTTTGTGAAATACTTTTTTCTTTCTTTGTAAATTAACCTATTATAAGCAATTGCATCTTCCGCTTTTATCTGCACTGCATAATAATAATAATCTTTATTTTTATATAGCGCTTACATATTCCGCAGCGCTTTACAGTTTGCACACATTATCGTCGCTGTGCTTAATGCACAGGGATGCCTTATTACATGGCTGATAAATAACAGTATGCTGTATCTAATAATGTTCTGCCTCCTGGTGAGAGGTGAGAAATATTTTCCTGATTCACGTTTCACTGATTTCCTGCCTTTTGGAATGCATTGGTGAGCTAAATCACTATGTTTGTTCTCTGCATTTGTAGAATCTACAAGAAAAATAGTAGAATTGATTCTCCAATAGATTTTCCTCGATTCATAGAATTCAGTTTGTTCAACCATATCTTTGCACAAGGTTCAATTTACCATTCAGATGCTGTATAGAAGCAGATTAACCCCATTACCAGATTTTGTGCTGACTTTAGCAAATTAAAGTAAAACTGCTAACACTGTAATACAATGGAAACTTGTTAAACATCTTGATTATAGAAAAGTTCTATATTTTCATCTTCTGTGACTTTTTCTGAACTTATATAGTCATGGCCAAAAGTTTTGAGAATGACACAAATATTAATTTTTACAAAGTCTACTGCTTCACTTTTTCTAATGGCAATTTGCATATGCTCCAGAATGTTATAAAGAGTGATCAGCTTAACAGCAATTACTTGCAAAGTCAATATTTGGCTAGAAAATGAACTTTATTCCGCAAAACACATTTCAACATCATTGCAGCCCTGCCTTAAAAGGACCAGCTAACCTCTTTTCAGTGATTGCTCCATTAACACAGGTGTGGGTGTTGATGAGGACATGGCTGGAGATCAATCTGTCATGATTAAGTAAGAATGACACCACTGGACACTTTAAAAGGAGGCTGGTGCTTGGCATCATTGTTTCTCTTCTGTTAACCATGGTTATCTCTAAAGAAACACGTGCAGTCATCATTGCAATGCACAAAAATGGCCTAACAGGGAAGAGTATCGCAGCTAGAAAGATTGCACCTCAGTCAACAATCTATCGCATCATCAAGAACTTCAAGGAGAGAGGTTCCATTGTTGCCAAAAAGGCTTCAGTGTGCCCAGCAAGTGCCAGGACCGTCTCTTAAAAGTGTTTCAGCTGCGGGATCGGTCTACCAGCAGTGCAGAGCTTGCTCAGGAATGGCAGCAGGCAGGTGTGAGTGCATCTGCACGCACTGTGAGGCGGAGACTCTTGGAGCAAGGCCTGGTCTCAAGGAGGGCAGCAAAGAAGCCACTTCTCTCCAGAAAAAACATCATGGACAACTAATATTCTGCAAATATGTAAAGTTATTTTCTCTGATGAATCCCCTTTTCGATTGTTTGGGACATCAGGAAAACGCCTCATTCGGAGAAGACAAGGTGAGCGCTACCACCAGTCTTGTCTCATGCCAACTGTTAAGCATCCTGAAACCATTCATGTGTGGGGTTGCTTCTCAGCCAAGGGAATCGCTCTCTCACAGTCTTGCCTAAAAACACAGCCATGAATAAAGAATGGTACCAGAATGTCCTCCAAGAGCAACTTCTCCCAACCCTCCAAGAGCAGATTGGCGATCAACAATGCCTTTTCCAGCATGATGGAGCACCTTGCCATAAAGCAAAGGTGATAACTAAATGGCTCAGGGAACAAAACATAGAGATTTTGGGTCCATGGCCTGGAAACTCCCCAGATCTTAATCCCATTGAGAACTTGTGGTCAATCATCAAGAGATGGGTGGACAAACAAAAACCTAAAAATTCTGACAGAATGAAAGCATTGATTGTGCAAGAATGGACTGCTATCAGTCAGGATTTGGTCCAGAAGTTGATTGAGAGCATGCCAGGGAGAATTGCAGAGGTCCTGAAGAAGAAGGGTCAACACTGCAAATATTGACTTGCTGCATTAACTCATTCTAACTGTCAATATAAGCTTTTGTTACTCATATGTTTGCAATTATTATATTTCTGTCTGTGATAAAAACATCTGTCAAACACACATAAAAACCAGAGGGCAGCAGATCATGTGAAAATATAATATTTGTGTCATTCTCAAAACTTTTGGCCATGACTGTAGGTCTTCTTCATAGTCATGTGTTTTATAGTCAAAGATAATGGAAACAGTTGTATGACCTTCAATAAAGATATGACTCTTCATTGGGAAAAGTTGTCTCAGTGCATATATTGGTATTTCAAGATACGGTATGTTAAATTTGTTAATTTTTTGTTTGTAACCGAGACTGAATAATTCCAGATTTAAAAAGAAAAAGTATTAAAAAGTCTTCAAAGTAAGGTGTCTTGTCCTGTTCTCAGCTCCGCAGCTGGGGAATCTTCACAAATAAATCTTTAAACGTTTGCAGAGAAGCCTCTGTGAGACAGAAGCCCAGTAATGGTGCTGAAGAGCTGCCAATATTCGCTCTCTCTTGGGCTGAATAGTTTTAAGCATTTATGATAGAAATTTAGCAGTAAGAATGTGTTTTACTAGCAGCTGGAAATAACTATAAGAGAAAGATAATTACGGGCTATTAAAAAAATACACAAAGATAAAAGAGATAACATTTTGAAATCCTACAAAATTCCATATGGTGGCATATGCTATTAAATGAAAATATGCATGGTAAAAGAATGTCTTGTGGGTCTTGGTTCTTGATGTAAGGCTGATAAACTGAAGTCAAGTCGATGCTACTTTGGCCAAAAACCTTGAAAATGCAATTGTTTCCAGAAAAACGAATGATAAACTTCAAACATGTTTATCTTTATGTTAACCAACGTATTGAGGACATGATTTTGTGCCACTTACTAATAAAGTATTACAGATTTCACTCCAGTACTTGTTAGTGCTGCCTTCCTGACAAACTGCACAGCTCTGCTGTTCTCAGTATGGCTGCTGGTGGAGAACCATGTGACCAGATCTATCCTATCAGCCTCTCTATACCTCTCCTGTCTTTCTTATGCCATAGTATAGGCAAGGCTAGGGAGCCATGGTTTAGAATTACCACTGCATTCTCCATCTATTGGTGTGGCTACCTTGGAAGAATGAGGAACTGAACGCTGATCTCAGCAGAGGAGGTAATGGCATTCAAATGGAGGGTACCTCATAGGGTGACTAGACATAAAAAATGAATAGCACTTTTTTGGCCCAGGGTGAAGAGTAATTTTAATTTTAGTCGTCAGCATATTTTTTTTTAAACTCGATAATAACCCTTTTAAGCATCTGCTATGAGGCTATAATGTACATTTTGATAAACTAAACTTCTGGATAACTTTATAGGTTCTTTCAGGCAAACTGTTGTAAATTGTTTATAGTGACATATGCGATGCTCTTTCATTAACTTTATAGGGAAAACACTCCAAACTACTCAGGAAACGTTAAATATTTTATTAGCCCTATATTCCGCAATTTATGACACCATTTTATTTTTACTCCAGTGCACTGACGATATTTGTCCATCTACAACAGATATAGGAAATGGATCAATAATTCAGTCACTTCAAATACTTGGTCTTTCATGCCTCGCATTACATTTATTATGTGTTTTGGACACGCTTCACAAAGTCTCATGGCATATAGGAAAGTGGGAAGACTAAGGGTGTCACTATCCTGTGCCCCTATACTGAGCCACAATCTGGCATAACTGAGCTGACTTAATAAATCCAAAGACTAGATGGCGCAAACTTGAAGTAGACAGTCTAAGGGTGGGATCACCCGAGCATTTTCAAAATTGTACATTTTATGTCCAGAAAAAAATGATGATTTTTCATCCATATTGTCATTCATACACAATCCGTACGCCATCTGTGTGCCCATTTTTTATGTCTGTATACAATCCATATGTTCGTTTTGCACATCCAAATGGCATCATTTTTTAATTGTATAATTTAATAAATAATAAAACTCAAATACGGTTTCCATCTTTACAGTTGCAATATATCCCTAAAAATAGCATGGCATATGGATGATAACCCGCATGTTGTGATTTTTTTTTTATGTACCCATTGACTCGTAATGAGAAAGTTTGATCCAAACCTCAGATCATATTAGTGCATGCTGCAATTTTTTACACTCAGATCATCGGTGTGTATGTAAAAACATGTGAACATTCATGTGAACGATGACATTCACCTGCATTGGTATGTTTGCTGTCCGTATGATATCAATTTTGCATATGGACAGCATACAGACACTTACGGTAATACTTAGTCTGACTCTCACTGGCGTATAATACGGAGGAGTGTAGTGGGACAAAATCTCTCATTGCACTTTCACCAGTGTTATTCAATGAGGCAGAGCAGATCTGCGATTTTTTTCTCATGCCAATTCGGCATGAGAAAAAAATCGCAGCATGCTCCGATTGGCAACGTATCTCACACGGTGTGCACCCATTCAAGTCTATGGGTGCGTGCAAAATATTGGACTGTACTTGGATGTTATCAGTCCAATACAAGCCAAGATAGGCAATGGAGAGATTAATGACACTCGGCTCCCGCTTGCAGAAGAGTTTGAGCCAAGGGTCATTAGCATATCACATCTGATGCTTTCGCATTGGATGCTATACACCAATGTGACTCCGGCCTTAGGCTAAGTTCACACAAGTATCTAACAAAAACGTTAGATTTTCATCCAGAAAAACGATTAATCATCTCTATTGTCAACTGTATGTTATCCTTTTTTATACATTAGTAGTTATGACATTTTACAAGACCAAATTAAGTTTTCTATGTTATTAATTGGAATGCATCTGTAAAAATCAAATGCTATATGGGTGATCCATATGGGACTAGATTTTTCTGAACACCCATAGACTTGAATAGGCGAGTCTCATCTGCAATCCGAAAGAAAATAGTGCATACGGCAATTTATTTTCACACCGACATTGGGTTCATGAGAAAAACTGTTTATTGAACAGCCTATTGAATAACAATAGAGCCGAGTGCTGTCCATGAGACACCAGGTTTTTTTTATGTATAGTACTTGGACTGAAAATATGGTCTTGTGAATGTACCCTGAATTTAGCTAACAGAATGATACATTTGATAAATCTGCCACATCTTAAATTGTCAAGTCAAAGTTTGCAGTGTCTGGTTAGACAGTTTTAGTAAATTAGCCCCAATATCTACACACAGCATACTTTGGTCATTTACATTCTAGCAAATCTGATAAAATGGGAGTCTAAGAAGAATGGTAGGTTTGTGCCTGTTATCAATCCATAGGCTGTTATTAATGCTGCAGAATGGTGAATGCAGCTCTGGACTAGAATGTCGACTGTAGCTCAGCCCCGCTTCATCTTTCATCTTTATAAGCCTGTTTCTCTTCTACAAAGTAAAAAGAAATCTGTTTTGGGGGTGTTTTTACCAAGCTACGGCTCTGCACCTGAAAGTTATTACGATATGGCATTAAACAGAGTTTTCTGCTCCCTGAATAAACATATCTGCTAACATGGGAAAAGGCCAGTATTGCCTGCTGAGCTCACAGGATTTCAGGAACATGCCTTTGATTTATTTTTGAAAAAATACATTTTATCGTCATACTTTTAGCAGATGCGTTTTATAGAACAGCTGGAATTGCTTTGAAGTACGCATTTATGCTATTAACTGATAGAAAGTACTGTTTTTTCTAATTTATTTTGCTTTCTTGCAATCCCTAAATAGCTTGCTTAGTCAGGGACTGGGGTTAAAAAAATAATTTAATATTAACCCTAGCGATTCCATCTTTGATGCTCAGTACATGAAGTCCCTTATTCATGTCCTACATTTATCTTAAAAATCTATCTGAAAAGTTATTTTCTCTTTGAAATGGCACAAATAATGTATTTCATTCACCCTGTGACCTGTGAATACTGCAGTATTTTTATTTGCATATGACTTTTCACCATCCTCATAGAAATACTAGAATCCATTACAAATGTCACATTAAAAGTATCATAAACAAATGAAAATAAACTAGAAAACAAAGTGAAACCAGAAAGAAAGCTACAAAAAAAATAAGAACGCTGTTTTACAACATTGTTTAGAGGTCATTTACAATATAGACAAATCTGCTGAGAAGGTAAAAAGTACCTTTCACCAGTTTGAGCATGTAAAACTGGCCACATCTTTGGAATAGGGGCTGCGAAATTAGATAAAGCGTATTTTCTATTTTTTAATTTCCCCTCTCCATTGTGGATCATAAGCGGGCAACAACATAAAGGAGAAAAAGAACACACCCTTCTCTCCTCACTGATCTCTGCAGCTCCTGGGCAAACATACAGCCTAGCTGCGTCATGTCCCATTACAAACACTTCCAGATCTCATCTCAACCTGCTGTCAATTTTCACCCTATTCCCCAAACTGATTGCCACGATTGATAGCCAAGCTCTGCTTTATCATTGCAAACACTTCCAGATCTCAACTGATGGCAGTCAGTGTGGGAGATGAGAGTTCAGCTCTGCTGTACCTCTACCTTTTCACCCCTGTATGTTGCTGCCTGCTTTTGATTGGTCAACTTCATGCAGGGGAAGAAGTACAAGCCATCAGAGAAAAATCTCTGTTCCACACTCAGTTGAACTATTTCATAAATTATAACCTAAACTTTACAAGCTAATATCTCTCAAAACTAAGAAGATTCATTAAAAAATATAAACTATGATTTACTCAGCTTTGCAGCCACTATTCTATGATGCGGCCATTTTAGCATGCTAAAACTGGACAAAGGTCCTCTTTAACATAGAAGTTAAAAGCTTTTGGCCTCTTGTGTAACCCTGCACATACAGTACAGACTAAAAGTTGGGACACACCTTCTCATTTAAAGATTTTTCTGTATTTTCATGACTATGAAAATTGTAAATTCACACCGAAGGCATCAGAACTATGAATTACCACATGTGGAATTATATGCTTAACAAAAAATTGTATAACAACTGAAATTATGCCTTATATTCTAGGTTCTTCAAAGTAGCCACCTTTTGCTTTGATGACTGCTTTGCACACTGTTGGCATTCTCTTGATGAGCTTCAATAGATAGTCACTGGAAATGGTTTTCACTTCACAAGTGTGCCCTGTCAGGTTTAATAAGTGGGATTTCTGTTATGATTTGGTAGCTGAGGAGAGCAGGCAAAAAAGGAAATGCACCAGAGCAGTTGGAAACTATGAGATTGCAGTACCCTGACTAACCACCACAACTAGAGGCAGCCGTGGAGCGTTCCTACGTTGGTCCTAGACGCCTCGTCACAGCCTGAGAAACTAACTACACCTAAAGATAGAAAGAGGAAAGCTATCTGCCCCGGAGCAGATCCCCAAAGAACATAGAAAGCCCCCAAACATGTAATGGCGGTTAGACAAGAAGAAATACTGACACAGACAGAAAATAGTATGAGCAAACGTTGGGGCCCAAACTTACTAAATAGAAAAGGATAGGAAGGGCACTTAATGCAATCCCAAAAAACCCTGAAAAGCACCAACTCTACTAATTTCAAAAACACCTGAGATCACACGACCTCTACCACCTAAATTAGTTCTCTGGTGTAACCAAAAACAAAACAGCAGCCACTGAAAAAACTGGAAAAAGCAAATGTACAAACATCAGTGGCTGAACTGAACTGAGAGGCAAAAGCCCCCAGAGGGGACCCTGAAGGCCCCCACAGAAGTGCAGGACAAAATGCAAAAATCAAGCACAAAAACAAAAAGAAGAAAATGTCTTATCTCTTAGCAGGAGATTCAGACACGACACAGCAGGCTACCAAGGAAACAGGAATCAAGGATTGAGACCAGAACAATTGATCACCGGCAACCCTGATGGGAAGGTGACTCCCTTATATAAGACCAGTCAGTAACACCTGATTCCCAATCCTCACAATCTTCACTGGACAGTCCAGTACCGTTTGTAACCACCAGAGGGAGCTTCTGCTCAGAACTCATTTCCAGCCTATTCACAACAGTACCCCCCCCCTTGAGGAGGGGTCACCGAACCCTCATTTGAGCAACCAGGTCCGTCAGGATGAGTTCTATGATACGCACGGATGAGTCTCCTAGCATGGATGTCCGAAGCAAACACCCAAGAATTGTCTTCCTGACCATAACCTCTCCATTTAACGAAATACTGGAGTTTCCGTCTAGAAAAACGAGAATTCAATATTTTCTCAACCACATACTCCAGATTGCCCTCAACCAAAACAGGGTCAGGAGGCACAGTAGTAGGAACCACTGGCTCAACAAACCTCTTCAACAAGGACTTGTGGAACACGTTATGGATCTTAAATGTCCCTGGAAGAAGCAAACGAAAAGAAACAGGGTTAAGAATCTCCATGATCTTATAAGGTCCAATGAACCTAGGCTTAAATTTAGGAGATGCCACTCTCATAGGAATATTTCTTGAGGACAACCAGACCAAGTCCCCCACTTTAAACCGAGGACCATCAGTCCTATGCCGGTTAGCAAACCGCTGGGCCCTCTCCTGAGAAAGGGACAACCTCTCCACTACCTGGTCCCAAATCTGTTGCATACGCTCCACAACAGAGTCAACACCCGGGCAGACAGAAGCTTCCGTCTGTCCAGAAGAAAATCGAGGGTGAAACCCAGAATTACAGAAAAATGGAGACATCAAAGTGGCAGAGCTAGCCCTATTATTAAGAGCAAACTCAGCCAAAGGCAAAAAAGAGACCCAGTCATCCTGATCAGCAGACACAAAGCATCTTAGATAAGTCTCCAATGTCTGGTTTGTTCTCTCAGTTTGACCATTGGTCTGAGGATGAAACGCCAAGGAGAAAGACAATTGAACACCAATTTTAGAACAAAAGGTCCTCCAAAATCTGGAAACAAACTGGACTCCTCTGTCAGACACAATGTTTCTCAGGAATGCCGTGTAAACGAACCACGTGCTGAAGGAAAAAAGGCACCAATTCAGAGGAGGAAGGCAACTTAGGTAATGGCACAAGATGTATCATCTTGGAAAACCTATTGCAAATCACCCAGATGACGGTCATTCTCTGAGAAACAGGGAGGTCGGAAATGAAATCCATAGAGATATGGGTCCATGGTCTCTTGGGCACCGGTAATGGCATCAACAAACCACTAGAACGAGAGCAAGGCTTGGAGCGAGAGCAAGTCCCGCAGGACTGCACAAACTCCCTCACATCACGAGACAAGGTAGGCCACCAAATGGACCGACCAACCAAGTCCCTGGTACCAAAAATTCCGGGATGACCGGCCAACACGGAAAAAAGAATCTCAGACATTACACTCTTTTTCCACTGGTCCGGGACAAACAATTTCCCAACAGGGCAGCGCTCGGGCTTATCTTCCTGGCACCCCTCCAGAGCCAGTCTCAAATTGGGCGAGATGGCGGAAAGAACTACACCCTCTTTCAAAATAACAGAAGGATAGATAACTCAGGAGAGTCCGCCAGGAAACTCCTTGAGAGGGCATCCGCCTTAACATTTTTAGTGCCAGGAAGAAATGAAACCACAAAATTAAAACGTGTGAAAAACAAGGCCCACCTGGCCTGTCTAGGATTAAGTCGCTTGGCAGATTCCAGATAAACTAGATTCTTATGGTCAGTAAGGACCACCACCTGATGTTTGGCTCCCTCCAGCCAATGTCTCCACTCTTCAAAAGCCCACTTCATGGCTAATAACTCCCGATTACCCACGTCATAATTACGTTCAGTGGGAGAAAATTTTCGAGAGAAAAAGTCACAAGGGTTACTTTTAGAGGTCTCTGGATCTCTTTGGGACAAAACGGCACCTGCCCCAATTTCAGAGGCATCAACCTCCACCTGAAATGGTAGAGAAACATCAGGAACAGGAGCAGAAGTGAATCTCTGCTTAAGTTCCTGAAATGCAGAGACTGCCTCAGGAGGCCAATTCACCACATCAGAACCCTTCTTGGTCAAATCAGTTAATGGTTTAACAATAACAGAGAAATTACCAATAAATTTACGATAAAATTGGTAAAACCCAAGAATCTTTGAAGAGCCTTTAAAGAAGTAGGTTGGACCCAATCACAGATAGCCTGAACTTTGACCGGGTCCATTTCAATAACAGATGGGGACAAAATGAAACCCAGAAATGAGATCCTCTGAACGCCAAAAAGACACTTTGATCCCTTCACATACAGAGCATTCTCTCTCAAAATCTGGAACACAGTCCGAACATGTTTTACATGAGAGTCCCAGTCATTGGAAAAAATCAAGATATCATCCAAATAAACAATCAGAAATTTATCCACAAAATCCCTGAAAATGTCATTCATGAAGGACTGGAAGACAGAAGGAGCATTAGTGAGCCCAAAGGGCATCACAAGGTACTCAAAATGCCCTTCAGGGGTATTAAATGCCGTCTTCCATTCATCCCCGTGCTTAATGCGAATAAGGTTATATGCCCCCCTGAGGTCAAGCTTGGTAAACCAAGTAGCGTTTTTCACCCTGGAAAACAGATCAGAGATCAAGGGTAACGGATATTGATATTTCACAGTAATATTGTTCAAGAGACGATAATCAATACATGGCCTTAATGAACCATCCTTTTTGGCCACAAAGAAAAAACCGGCACCTAAGGGTGAAGAGGATGGTCTGATATGACCCTTCTCCAATGACTCCTTGATATAAGACCGCATAGCGTCATGTTCAGGTACAGACAAGTTAAAAAGGCGACCTTTAGGGAATTTACTACCAGGCACTAATTCAATAGCGCAGTCATAGCTCCTATGGGGAGGTAAGGATGCAGATTTACTTTCGCTAAACACATCAGAAAAATCAATCAAAAAGTCAGGAACATCCTGAGCCTGGGGGGAGGCAGAAAAAACAGGAGTGTTGGTATTAACACATTGACAGCCCCAACTGGTAACAGACACAGATTTCCAATCCAAAACAGGATTATGAGACTGTAACCAAGGGAAACCCAGTACGATAATGTCATGCAGATTATACAGAACCAAAAATTTGCAACTCTCCTGATGATCAGGTTCTACCCTCATTATCACCTGAGTAGAGAACTGAGGTTTATTCTCAGCCAAAGGGGTAGAATCGATCCCCAGTAGGGGAATAGACTTCCGTAGGGGTATCAAGGGAAACCCACAACGTTTAGCAAAATCAAAATCCATCAGGTTAATAGCTGCTCCAGAATCAACAAAATCCTGAGCAGAAAATGAGGACAGAGAGCATATCAGGGTAACAGTTAACAAAAACTTAGTCTGAACACTACCCAAGACAACTGAGCGAGCAAAACGTCTTCCCCGCTTAGGGCAGACAGAAATAGCATGAGAGGCATCACCACAGTAGAAACATAACCCATTGCGCTTTCGAAATTCATGACGCTGTGCCCCAGAAACCACTCTATCACACTGCATGGATTCAGAAGCAGGTTCACAAGGCAACATTATTCCACGCATACCTTTCCGCTCACGCAAACGTCTGTCAATTTGAATCGCTAATGACATAGAATCATTGAGACCAGACGGAACAGGGAATCCCACCATAACATCCTTTACATTATCTGACAGTCCCTTCCGAAAAAGAGCTGCCAAAGCATCGTCACTCCATTTGGTCAGGACTGCCCACCTACGGAATCTCTGACAGTATAACTCAGCGTCCTCAAGCCCCTGACTTAATGCCAACAAAGTTTTTTCAGCTTGATCAGTGACATTAGGCTCATCGTACAATAACCCCAAAGCCTGAAAAAACGCATCAACATCACTCAAAACAGGATCCCCAGGTGTCAGGGAAAAAGCCCAATCCTGAGGGTCGCCGCGCAGGAGAGAGATGACAATTTGAACCTGCTGCGCTGCGTTCCCTGAGGACTTACATTTTAAGGCAAAAAACAATTTACAGTTATTTTTGAAATTCAGAAACTTAGCTCGATCCCCTAAAAACAAATCTGGCATGGGAATCCTAGGTTCCACAACAGGCAACCTAGCAAGATAGGTAGCAATACTCCGAACTTCAGTGGCAAGCTGATCCACACGGCCAGACAACTGTGCAAACTCCATTGAGAGAAAAAAAAAAAAAAAATCCTCCTCAGCACCCAGAGATACAGAGGGAAAAAAAAATGCAACAAACAGAAAAAAAAAAATCTCTGACAACTCTGACAACTCTGACAACTTTTTTCTTTCACAATATTTTTCCCTTCTGTGAGTACCATATAATTTTCAGTTTAGGCCGGTGATACTGTTATGATTTGGTAGCTGAGGAGAGCAGGCAAAAAAGGAAATACACCAGAGCAGTTGGAAACTATGAGATTGCAGTACCCTGACTAACCACCACAAATAGAGGCAGCCGTGGAGCGTTCCTACGTTGGTCCTAGACGCCTCGTCACAGCCTGAGAAACTAACTACACCTAAAGATAGAAAGAGGAAAGCTATCTGCCCCGGAGCAGATCCCCAAAGAACATAGAAAGTCCCCAAACATGTAATGGCAGTTAGACAAGAAGAAATACTGACACAGACAGAAAATAGTATGAGCAAATGTTGGGGCCCAAACTTACTAAATAGAAAGAATAGGAAGGGCACTTACTGCAATCCCAAAAAACCCTGAAAAGCACCAACTCTACTAATTTCAAAAACACCTGAGATCACACGACCTCTACCACCTAAATTAGTTCTCTGGTGTAACCAAAAACAAAACAGCAGCCACTGAAAAAACTGGAAAAAGCAAATGTACAAACATCAGTGGCTGAACTGAACTGAGAGGCAAAAGCCCCCAGAGGGGACCCTGAAGGCCCCCACAGAAGTGCAGGACAAAATGCAAAAATCAAGCACAAAAACAAAAAGAAGAAAATGTCTTATCTGTTAGCAGGAGATTCAGACACGACACAGCAGGCTACCAAGGAAACAGGAATCAAGGATTGAGACCAGAACAACTGATCACCGGCAACCCTGATGGGAAGGCGACTCCCTTATATAAGACCAGTCAGTAACACCTGATTCCCAATCCTCACAATCTTCACTGGACAGTCCAGTACCGTTTGTAACCACCAGAGGGAGCTTCTGCTCAGAACTCATTTCCAGCCTATTCACAACAGATTTCTGGCCTTATAAATGGGGTTGGGGCCATCAGTTGTGTAGTAGTAGTAGTCCTTCTGAATAGACTGTTAGAATTTGTATTATGGCAAGAAAACAGCAGTTAAAAAAAGAAAAACAAGTGGCCATCATTACTTTAAGAAATGAAGGTCTGTCAGTCCGAAAAATTGGGAAAACTTTGAAAGTGTCCCCAAGTGCAGTTGCAAAAACCATCAAGCGCTACAAAGAAACTGGCTCACATGAGGACCACCCCAAGAAAGGAAGACCAAGAGTCACTTCTGCTTCTGAGGATAAGTTTATCCGAGTCACCAGCCTCAGAAATCGCAGGTTTACAGCAGCTCAGATTAGAGACCAGGTCAATGCCACACAGAGTTCTAGCAGCAGACACATCTCTACAACAACTGTTAAGAGGAGACTTTGTGCAGCAGGCCTTAATAGTAAAATAGATGCTAGGAAACCACTGCTAAGGACAGGCAACAAGTAGAAGAGACTTGTTTAGGCTAAAGAACACAAGGAATGGACATTAGACCAGTGGAAATCTGTGTTTTGGTCTGATGAGTCCAAATTTGAGATCTTTGGTTCCAACCACCGTGTCTTTGTGCGACGCAGAAAAGGTGAACGGATGGACTCTACATGCCTGGTTCCACCGTGAAGCATGGAGGAGGAGGTTTGATGGTGTGAAGGTGCTTTGCCGGTGACACTGTTGGGGATTTATTCAAAATTGAAGGCATACTAAACCAGCATGGCTACCACAGCATCTTGCAGCGGCATGCTATTCCATCCGGTTTGCGTTTAGTTGGACCATCATTTATTTTTCAACAGGACAATGACCCAAAACACACCTCCAGGCTGTGTAAGGGCTATTTGACCAAGAAGGAGAGTGATGGGGTGCTACGCCAGATGACCTGGCCTCCACAGTCACCTGACCTGAATGCAATTGAGATGGTTTGGGGTGAGCTGGACCGCAGAGTGAAGGCAAAAGGGCCAACAAGTGCTAAGCATCTCTGGGAACTCCTTCAAGATTGTTGGAAGACCATTTCCGGTGACTACCTCTTGAAGCTCATCAAGAGAATGCCAAGAGTGTGCAAAGCAGTCATCAAAGCAAAAGGTGGCTACTTTGAAGAACCTAGAATATAAGACATATTTCAGTTGTTTCACACTTTTTTGTTAAGTAAATAATTTTACATGTGTTAATTCATAGTTTTGATGCCTTCAGTGTGAATGTACAATTTTCATAGGCATGAAAATACAGAAAAATCTTTAAATGAGAAGGTGTGTCCAAACTTTAGGTCTGTACTGTATTTCTCTGGACCAAAAGCATTTTACAGTTTACAAGCTGTAAATTAAATTGCTTTTCAACATACACATTTATAGAATGCTATTGAGACATATCATGAGACATATCATAAGAGTCTGGTGTGCTGGATCTGACCACTTAGAAACTAACAATTCTAAAGCCCCCTCCCATACATCTTAAATAGCTGTCGGTGGCACAATAGAAAGGCCAATCGTCTGGCCAGCAGCTATCTCCCCCTACTTTTCCATACACAAGAGCACATTCTCTGTCAAGCAAAGATTTTGCAATCTTTGTTGGCAGCTTATCCGGAAGAAAAGAAGGAGAGGCAGTCCAAAATCAGACATGACTTCCCTGATAATCTATCTGGGGCTCCCATACACATTAAAATGTCGACTGAATCTGTTGATAGAAAATCCTGCTGACTTTAGTCCAATGTATATGGGGAGACTTTAGAATAAAGTGATCCTGGACCCCATTCTTGATACAATAGTAAAACCTCATAACAACAGCACAATGTAGATCAGACATTTTCCTTCAATTTGCAGATGTTTGTGGGAACTTCACTCAAATGTGTTTACCATTAAGTTTCTGAACAAATGTCTATATGAAGTGAACAGTGACAACTAAGCAAAAGTAAAAAAAGGCACTTTGTGTTGCTTGTCTTATTAGGAAATTAATTTTTGATTGCTTCAGTTTCATTGTTGTATAATACTGGTGGTAGTGGCACCCAGACAGATGTCTCCCCAAACCCAACTATGAGATTTAACTCGTACTTTGAACCATAGTTGAGCTGCCTACAACAGCAGATTATTAATGACATGGATCTCCCTCTTTTCATGACATTGCTGAGAGATTTCCAGCATGCTATAAATCTCCACTAAGAGCTTTTATTACATAGCCCAAGTAATCATCTAATCTTTACATAAATGGTATAATGCAAAGGTGTAGCTGCGGCCATTCTAGCCATTTACCCTGGGTTCCGGTAGTCTGATGAGGCACCAACAAACGACTCTGCATGGATCAACGGTGTTTAGATACATGGTAGATAGAATACATTGAACCTTTTATGAAACAAAGTCAACCTACAGCTCTGTATGATGTTATTGCAAGTCACCCAAAATATCTCTTCCATGTGATAATGTGTAATCAACATGTAAGTTTTTCAGTCTTTGTGACATTGAATCATCAACTAACCGTTTGTTCAACTCCATCTCCTACAGCAGGCTGGTAAAATATTCTATATCGTTGCATGATCAACGATGTTTAGATACATGGTAGATAGAATACATTGAACCTTTTATGAAACAAAGTCAACCTACAGCTCTGTATGATGTTATTGCAAGTCACCCAAAATATCTCTTCCATGTGATAATGTGTAATCAACATGTAAGTTTTTCAGTCTTTGTGACATTGAATCATCAACTAACCGTTTGTTCAACTCCATCTCCTACAGCAGGCTGGTAAAATATTCTATATCGTTGCACTTTGCCACTGGCCGGGTCCCATCTTACAGTCAAGCTACTGGAGGTTGCATTAAACACTTGCAGGTTACGAGGACCGTTTCTTGGACCTAGTATAGTAAAAGTTCGAAATTATTACATTGGTATTAGCATACAACACAATGCACATGTATGCCATTATCCTAATGTTGCACATTAAAAGCTCAATCATTGAGAAAAGAAAAGTTTTGCAACTTTGTGATATATTTTGTTTTAGGCCTCTGAAAAATTTCTGTTCACTGAAGAAAGCTAAGAAAGCAAGATTATTACATTAATACATTAGAAAGTTGCATAACTTCTTGTTAATGATGATAAATATTTATATAAAGCTGGAAAATGCTTTAAAGAATGTATTGTTTTAGAAGCAGATTCTACACGGTGGGTAATTTATATGGATACACCTAAATAAAATGGGAATGGTTGGTGATATCAACTTCCTATTTGTGGCACATTAGTATATGGGAGGGGGAAAACTTTTCAAGATGGGTGGTGACCATGGCGGCCATTTTGAAGTCAGCCATTTTGGATCCAACTTTAGTTTTTTCAATGGGAAGAGGGTCATGTAACACATCAAACTTATTGAGAATTTCACAAGAAAAACAATGGTGTGCTTAGTTTTAACATAACGTTATTCTTTCATGAGTTATTTACAAGTGTATGACCACTTCTAAAATGTGTTCAAAGTACTGCCCATTGTGTTGGATTGTCAATGCAACCCTCTTCTCCCACTCTTGACACACTTATAGCAACACCAAGCTACCAAGGTCTCCCGATCTGACCCCATTAGACTTTTATATTTGGGGTCATATGAAGGCAATTGTCTATGCTGTGAAGATACGAGATGTGCAGCATCTGAAACAACGGATACTGGAAGCCTGTGCTACATTTCTTCTGCGATGTTGCTATTAGTGTGTCAAGAGTGGGAAAAGAGGGTTGCGTTGACAATCCAACACAATGGGCTGCACTTTGAACACATTTTATAAGTGGTCATAAACTTGTAAATAACTCATGAAAGAATAAAGTTACGTTAACACCAACCAAACCATTGTTTTTCTCGTGAAATTCTCAATAAGTTTGATGTGTCATATGACCCTCTTCCCATTGGAAAAAATAAAATTGGAGCAAAAATGGCCAACTTCAGAATGGGACGCCATGGTCACCACCCATCTTGAAAAGTTTTCCCTCTCCCATACACTAATGTGCCACAAACAGGAAGGTGATATCACCAACCATTCCCGTTTTATTTAGGTGTATCCATATAAATGGCCCACCCTGTAGTAAATAGTTACTAGCTTTTATATATTTACTTACTTGGAGTTGTTACAGGAATCTTTGGTACTAAGAGAGCAGAGAAAAAGGGAAACATAATTAGAGTTATAACTTGATAAAGCACAGAGATAATGGGTTATCCAAAAAAGACAAGGCTTTACATGTTTTCTCAACTCCTATAAGATCTTCACTTTCTGA
This sequence comes from Oophaga sylvatica, assembly GCA_033576555.1. Taxonomy (NCBI): domain Eukaryota; kingdom Metazoa; phylum Chordata; class Amphibia; order Anura; family Dendrobatidae; genus Oophaga; species Oophaga sylvatica. Next base: position 252,229,249 of record JARQOD010000005.1, on the reverse strand, counting down.
TTCATCAGGGTAAATAGCAGTCACTGAGACTTCATATCGTGTATCGGAATCAAGCTCTTCAAACACCAAGCTGTTCTTTTCCCCTTCAAGAATGGTCTGTAATCACATAATTATATGTTTTAAACTGAAATAGTAAAGTGAAAGCTCTTTTCAAGGTTTTTAGGAAGCTGAGTGCTTACCTCTTTCTTTCTTTCTGGCTGCCCAACTGGTGCCCAGCTTATCCTGTACAATGCCACATCAGGTGCACCATGGTCCCAGGTGCCCCTAAAACTGTTGGTAGTTATTTCTGAAAATCTGAGATTGACTGGTGCTGGCACTGGAGCTGTTTACATTAAAATATATCAAACAATATATCAAACTGTTAATTTCTAATTAAATTTTTGCTTTCCAGAAAAAATAGTGTAATGTACATTATATAAGGCCCTATTAAACTAATTGTGAAGGTGTATTTGGCTGGATGTCTTCAGAAAATGGATGTTCATAGAGGTATTAGATCTTCTTAAAATTGCTCTATGCCTTGTGTTAAATACCTTCTAAAAAATATCTGAGTTCCACGATTCTACTGCTTTTTTCCATTTGAGCTGTGTTACACCATTGCAGAGATATACACATTTATTGTTTCTGGAGAGCAGTATGTGAGATGTCTGCTTGCAGTCCAACTTGGCATTTCTTCAGTCTTTTCTGGAGGCATGGGCTTACAACCCTTCTGGCCATATGCTGCCAATGAAATCCCGGCCTCATCTGAGGCTGGTAACCTTCTGAGCTGTGATTGGCAGAGTCTTTTAGGGACTGGTGAAAGTGTACACCACCAGAAAAGACTCTGAAGAAATGCTTTGTTTGACTGCAAGCAAATATGTCAACTACTGTGCTCGAAAAGGATCAAATGTGAAATCTCTGCAATGGAGTGACGCAGAACAAAATAGAAAAAAATATCATATTCAGTGGAGCACTGTCGATGACAGCATGGAGTTAGTTATAGCGCACCTCATTCATGGCTCTCTAAAAACATCATCACTGGTGTATCAATTCACTGGGAATTGTGAGACAATAATCCCTTTTATATTCCTAAAAAAATGTTTAAACATATGTGCAGTAGATTCTATATTTGAATATATGCGAAAATTTTGCAATTGTTGCTGTTTTTAAGCTCTTCCAAGCAAGCTTTGCCAACTTAGAAAAGTGGACAGAGCTCAGCTGGGACAGAGAGTAGAGCCAGGCAAGCTTGACAATTTTATCATAAATTTAGCCAAAATGTTACGTAAATTGTGACAGAAACGTCCCTGATTGATGTACATTTGCGAACGCGCCCTGCAATCCGAAGATTGATTATTGGATTAATTTAAGCAAGTGAGTTTTGCATACTTGTGGTCCCTTGTGTAAACCGTGCAGGAGATGATAATCCTTCTTGCATTACGGCAGTGACACTGACATCATATTCAGTTTCTGAGAACAGGTCAGTTAAAGGTGTAGTAGTCCTTGATCCATCCACTTCAACCTAAAATGATAAAGAACCATAAATACAGTTGTGCTCAAAAGTTTACATACCCTGGCAGAATTTTTGCTTTCTTGGCCTTTTTTCAGAGAATATGAATGATAACACAAAAAACTTTTTCTCCACTCATGGTTAGTGGTTGGGTGAAGCCATTTATTGTCAAACTACTGTGTTTTTTCTTTTTTAACCCCCTAACCCCAGAGCTTTTTTTGTTTTTTGCATTTTTATTTTTTGCTCCCCTTATTCCCAGAGCCATAACTTTTTATTTTTCCGTCAATATGGCCATGTGATGGCTTGTTTTTTGCAGAACGAGTTGTACTTTTGAACAACACCATTGGTTTTACCATGTCATGCACTAGAAAATAGGAAAAAAATTTCAAGTGCAGTGAAATTGCAAAAAAAGTGAAATCCGACACTTGTTTTTTGCTTTGCTTTTTTACTAGGTTTGCTAAATGCTAAAACTGACCGGCCATTATGATTTTCCAGGTCATTACGAGCTCATAGACACCAAATATGCCTAGGTTCAAGTGGTGAAAAAAAGTTTTAAACTTTGTTAAAAAAAAAATTGCTCCATTTTCTCCACCTGTAGTGTCTCCATTTTTCGTGATCTCGGTTTGGGTGGGGGCTTATTTTTTGTGTGCCAAGATGATATTTTTAATTATACCATTTTGATGCAGATACGATCTTTAATCCCCCATTAGTACATTTTAATGAAATGTCGCGGTGACCAAAAAAACATAACTCTGACATTTTTAAATTTTTTCTCGCTACGCCGTTTAACGATCAGGTTAATCCTTTTTTTATTGATAGATCGGGCGATTCTGAACTCGGCGATAACAAATATGTGTATGTTTGAATTTTTTCATTGTTTTATTTTGAATGGGCAAAAGGGGGTGATTTGAACTTTAATTTTTTTTACTTTTGGCATGCTTCAATAGTCTCCACAGCCAGATCGGCTCTGCTACATAGAGGCGATGATCAGTTCATCTCTATGTAGTAGAGTTACTCACTTGCTATGAGCGCTGACCACTGGGTGGTGCTCACAGCAAGCCAGCACTGACAACCATAAAGGTTTCCAGGAGACCTCCGGTTGTCATGCCAACACACCGGTGACCCGCAATCACGTGATGCGGGTCACCCGTGGGTGGATTTCTGGCCGATTGCCGGAAGCACTTGTTAAATGCCACTGTCAGAGCTTGACAGCGCATTGTCAGGAGTCAAACCCAGTACCTCTTGTCCACTGGCCAGCAGCTCTACCATCTGAGCTATTCTGCTGGCTGCAAAGTTCCTTGCTGAACCCAGATACCATTGACTGTTCTTCCTGATTGGCTACACCTAGTGCTCTCTTGATTGGGCCTCTGATTGCCAATTACACACCCTATATAAACCTGGCCCTGTGGGTGTGTCATTGCGAGATTATTGAGCTCCAAGCCTTTAGTCAAGCGTTTCCTGCTGATCCATTGCTACAAACACTGCTCTCCTGTGAACCGACCTCGCCCTGCCTTCTGACTACGCTCTCCGCCTGATCCATTGCTACAAACACTGCTCTCCTGTGAACCAACCTCGGCCTGCCTTCTGACTACGCTCTCCGCCTGATCCATTGCTACAAACACTGCTCTCCTGTGTACCGACCTCCGGCTGCCACCTGACTACGTTATCTACCTGCTCCTCTGTTACCGAACTGCCTTTCCTGTGTACCGACCTCTGGCTGCCACCTGACTACGTTATCCGCCTGATCCATTGCTACAAACACTGCTTTCCTGTGTACCGACCTCCGGCTGCCACCTGACTACGCTACCTGCCTCTGCTTCCCCTAGTGTTTGCAGTAACATCGGCTCCAACCCAGACGGGATCTTGACAGAATAATCTCGCGCCAAAATGGAGTCCGCTGTGAACACCCTGAGGCGGCAAGTTACGGAGCTTCAAAGTTTTTGTACTGACTCTCAAGGAAAATATGCCAAGTTACAAACTGATTTCACGGCGATACAACAGGAAGTAATTGAGCTACAAAAACAACTTCTGGACGTGCGCAATTCAGGGTCCGAATCAAACGCGCGGCTGCTGCTGCCTGCAAAGTTCAGTGGGGATCGCAAGCAGTACCGAGGATTCCTCAATCAATGAAGCATATACTTCCAGATGCAACCTGCTCCCTTTACCAGTGAGAGGAAGAAAGTTTTTTTCATGATAAATCTCCTGACGGATGAAGCTCTTGCTTGGGCTTCACCTTATGTAGAAAAGGACTATGCCCTCCTTAATGACCTGGAAGCTTTCATCGCAGCTATGAATCAAGTTTTTGATGACCCAAACCGCTGTGCCACAGCAGAAACCAAATTACATAATTTGCGCCAAGGACGTCGCTCTGTTACGGAATATACAGTACAGACCAAAAGTTTGGACACACCTTCTCATTCAAAGATTTTTCTGTATTTTCATGGCTATGAAAATTGTAGAATCACACTGAAGGGATCAAAACTATGAATTAACACATGTGGAATTATACATTACACTTTACAAAAAAGTGTGAAACAACTGAAAATATGTCTTATATTCTAGGTTCTTCAAGGTAGCCACCTTTTGCTTTGATTACTGCTTTGCACGCAGAAAAGGTGAACGGATGGATTCTACATGCCTGGTTCCCACCGTGAAGCATGGAGGAGGTGGTGTGATGTGTGGGGGTGCTTTGCTTGTGACACTGTTGGGGATTTATTCAAAATTGAAGGCATAGTGAACCAGAATGGCTACTACAGCATCTTGCAGCAGCATGCTATTCCATCCGGTTTGCGTTTAGTTGGACCATCATTTATTTTTCAACAGGACAATGACCCCAAACATACCTCCAGACTGTGTAAGGGCTATTTGACCAAGAAGGAGAGTGTTGGGGTGCTACGCCAGATGACCTGGCCTCCACAGTCACCAGACCTGAACCCAATTGAGATGATTTGGGGTGAGCTGGACTGCTCACCGCTTCAATTTTGAATAAATCCCCAACAGTGTCACCAGCAAAGCACCCCCACACCATCACACCACCTCCTCCATGCTTCAAGGTGGGAACTAGGCATGTAGAGTTCAGCCGTTCACCTTTTCTGCTTGCAGAGCAGTAATCAAAGCAAAAGGTGGCTACCTTGAAGAACCTAGATTATAAGACATATTTTCAGTTGTTTCACACTTTTTTGTAAAGTGTAATGTATAATTCCACATGTGTTAATTTATAGTTTTGATGCCTTCAGAGTGATTCTGCAATTTTCATAGTCATGAAAATACAGAAAAATCTTTGAATGAGAAGGTGTGTCCAAACTTTTGGTCTGTACTGTACATCGGAGTTCCGTCGCTGGGTGGCCGACACCACCTGGTTTCCAGCGGCCCAGAGAAGTCAATTTCGACGAGGGTTATCAGAACCAGTGAAAGACGAGCTTGCCAGGGTTGAGACCCCTGACCAGTTGGAGGACTTTATTCAACTATGTATCCGGATTGACCAGAGACTTACTGAAAGGAGAAAGGAGAGACTGCGAGCACTTGGGAATAGCCCTGGCTTCTCATTTTCAGCATCGGACCACCAAGAAAAGACGCAAGGCGTGTCTGAACCGATGCAGATCGACGTCATCCGAAGACCACTCTCTGCACAGGAGAAGGAGAGGCGACGTGCAGAACATCTCTGCCTCTATTGTGGGGACCCTGGACACTATGCCATCAACTGTCCTAACAAAAGGACTATAGCCTTTACCAACAACAGGTCTGCCAGCAATATGGACCTTTCTCAGCAGTCGGATTCCATCTTGCAGACTATCTCATCAGTAACGCCAGAAATAGACAAAATACATACTACATCATCTCATTTTGTAATCCCCATTCAGGTTGTAATGGGCACCCAAAAAATACAATGCTCTGCCCTGTTGGATTCGGGAGCAGGAGGAAATTTTATGGACTTAAAATTTACACGTGATAATAATATTTCCAGTAGGACCAAATCCACACCAATTGAAATGGAAACTGTGGATGGATTACCCTTGTCTTCTGGACCTGTCACGCATGAGACAATCGAACTGGAGATTTGTATCGAACCGGATCATCATGAAGCTGTCAGTTTCCACCTTATTTCATCTCCGAAATTTCCGGTTATTCTAGGGATCCCCTGGTTTTCAGTCCATAACCCTTCTATCAACTGGGCATCAAGGACCATCACCTTTCCATCTGACTACTGTAAGAATAATTGTCATAAGGAACCCCCTGTTCTCCAACAAGTCCAAATCTCTGAGATTTCGCATGAGAAGGAAGAGAAACTACCACCTCAATATCAGCAGTTCTCTGATGTCTGCAGTAAGAAGAAAGCAGATCAATTACCTCCTCACCGTCCTTACGACTGTCCCATTGAATTGCTGCCAGGAGCAAGCATTCCATTTGGACGGATTTACAATCTTTCCGAACCTGAATTGAAGGTATTAAGAAAGTTCCTGGATGAAAATTTAGAGAAAGGCTTTATTCGACCTTCCACATCTCCAGCTGGGGCACCCCTGTTCTTTGTTGAAAAGAAAGACTCCACTCTGCGGCCATGTATTGACTACAGAGAGATGAATAATATCACTGTCAAGAATCGCTACCCGCTACCCTTGATTCCTGAACTATTTGAGAGACTCCGTTCTGCGAAAATCTTTACGAAGCTGGATCTTAGAGGGGCTTACAACCTCATACGGATTCGCCCAGGAGATGAGTGGAAGACCGCCTTCAGAACGAGATATGGACATTTTGAATCTCTGGTTATGACCTTTGGTCTTAGCAATGCCCCAGCCACCTTTCAACATTTTATTAATGATGTATTTTGAGATTTCTTGGACCAATTCGTTGTGGCTTATCTCGATGACATTCTTATATTTTCAGACACCTTGGAAGAGCATCGCAGGCACGTCCAGTTAGTCTTTGAACGACGACAGGAGAACCATCTTTACATTAAACTTGAAAAATGTGAGTTTGTACAAACTAGTATCGAATTTCTGGGATATATCATCTCCCCAGAAGGTCTGAGCATGGATCCCGGCAAAATCAATGCTGTAGTGGACTGGCCTGTTCCAAGAAATTTAAAAGACGTCCAGCGTTTCATAGGATTTGCAAATTTTTACCGAAAATTTATAAAGAACTTTTCACGGATCATACTACCAATTACTACACTAACAAAAAAGACCAAAGCATTTTTCTGGTCTCCGGAGGCACAGGAGGCTTTTGACAAATTGAAAACTCTTTTTACGTCTGCTCCATTGTTAGTACACCCAAATCCTGAATTGCCATTTACTGTCGAAGTGGACGCCTCGGACTCTGCAGTGGGAGCCATTCTGTCTCAGCGAGTTGGGGACAAAATGCAACTTCACCCATGTGCGTTTCTTTCCCACACCATGTCATCTGCAGAAAAGAACTACGACATCGGTAATAAAGAACTGTTAGCCATTAAAGTTGCCTTCTCCGAATGGAGACATCTTTTGGAAGGTGCCAATCACCCTGTGACTGTCCTCACGGACCACAAGAATCTTGACTTCCTCCGTACAGCAAAAAGATTGTCTGCAAGACAAGCACGATGGGCCTTATTTTTCTCAAGATTCAATTTTATAATTTCTTACCGGCCTGGTTCAAGAAATGGCAAGGCTGACGCCCTGTCCAGGATGTGTTCGGAACCTCAGGAGAGGTCTAGTAATGACGATACAATTCTAGGCCCAAAAAATTTTTTGGGAATATTGCACTCTAGAGGACTATGTAATAGAATTAAAGATGGATATCAAGAGGACTCTTTCCTTAACCCCTCTCTGACATTAGACGTACTATCCCGTCCATAAAACCCGTGCCATTCTGCCCATGGACGGGATAGTACGTCATAGGCGATCAGCTGCGCTCCTGAGGGGCGCGCAGCTAATCGCCGCCGGGTGTCAGCTGATTATCACAGCTGACACCCGTGACTGTGTGTCAGGAGCGGTCACGGACCGCTCCCGGCACATTAACCCCTAGCACACCGCGATCAAACATGATCGCGGTGTACTGGGGGCACAGGGGAGGATCGCGCAGGGTGGGGGCTCCCTGCGCGACCCCCTGAGACCCTCAGACCAGCGCGATGTGATCGCGCTGTTCTGAGGGCTTCCTCCCTCCCAGGACCCGGATCCAAGATGGCGCCGGGGTCCTGGAGGGAGGCGGCTTCCTCAGTGCCTGCTGAGAGCAGGCACTGAGAAGCCTGCATCTATGCCTGAGCGATCGCTGGTGTGACAGTGTGCTGTGCACACTGTCACACCAGCGATTTGATAAAATACAGTGATGTCCCACCCTGGGACAAAGTAAAAAAGTTAAAAAATAAAAATAAACATGTTATAAAAAAAAATCCAAAATAAATAAAAAAAAAAAAATATTCCCCAATAAATTCATTTCTTCCTGTAAATAAAAAAAACAAAACAATAAAAGTACACATATTGTATCGCCGCGTCCGTAACGACCCCCCCTATAAAACTGTCCCACTAGTTAACCCCTTTAGTGAACCCCTTAAAAAAAAAAAAAAAAACGAAGCAAAAAATCAATGCTTTATCATCATACCGCCGAACAACAAGTGGAATAACGTGCGATCAAAAAGACCGATATAAATAAACATGGTACCGCTGAAAACGTCATCTTGTCCCACAAAAAACGAGCTGCCATACAACATCATCAGCGAAAAAATAAAAAAGTTATAGCTCGCAGAATAAAGCGATGCAAAAATAATTATTTTTTATATAAAATTGTTTTTATTCTATAAAAGCGCCAAAACATAAAAAAATGATATAAATGAGGTATCGCCATAATCGTACTGACCCGAAGAATAAAACTGCTTTATCAATTTTACCACACGCGGAACAATAAAAACGCCTCCCCCAAAAGAAATTCATGAATTGCTGATTTTTGTTCATTCTAACCTCCCAAAAATCGAAATAAAAAGCGATCAAAAAATGTCACCTGCTCAAAAATGGTACAAATAAAAACGTCAACTCGTACCGCAAAAAATAAGACCTCACATGACTCTGTGGGCCAAAATATGCAAAAATTATAGCTCTCAAAATGTGGCGATGCAAAAAACTATTTTTGCAATAAAAAGCGTCTTTTAGCGTGACAGCTGCCAATCATAAAAACCCGCTATAAATAGTAAATCAAACCCCCCTTTATCACCCCCTTAGTTAGGGAAAAATAATAAAATTAAAAAAATGTATTTATTTCCATTTTCCCATTAGGGTTAGGGTTAGGGTTGCGGCTAAAGTTAGGGTTAGGGTTGGCGCTAAAGTTAGGATTAGGGTTAGGGTTGGGATTAGGGGTGTGTTAGGGTTAGGTTTGTGGTTAGGTTGGGACTAGGTTAGGGGTGTGTTGGGGTTAGGGTTGGAGTTAGAATTGGGGGGTTTCCGCTGTTTAGGCACATCAGGGGCTCTCCAAATGTGACATGGCGTCTGATCTCAATTCCAGCCAATTCTGCGTTGAAAAAGTCAAACGGTGCTCCTTCACTTCTGAGCTCTGCCATGCGTCCAAACAGTAGTTTATCCCCACATATGGGGTATCAGCGTACTCTGGACCCCAAGAGTTATTGTGCAATTTGTCCTATTTCTTCTGTTACCCTTGGGAAAATAAAAAACTGGGGGCGAAAATATCATTTTTGTACAAAAAAAAAATATTTTTTTGTTTTTACGGCTGTACATTATAAACTTCTGTGAAGCACTTGGGGCTTCATAGCGCTCACCACACACCTAGATAAGTTCCTTGTGGGGTCTATTTTCCAAAATGGGGTCACTTGTTGGGGATTTCCACTGTTTAGGCGCATCAGGGGCTCTCCAAATGCGACATGACGCCCCCAGACCATTCCATCAAAGTCTGCAATCCAAAACGTCACTACTTCCCTTCCGAGCCCCAACGTGTACCCATACAGTAGTTTTCTCCCACATATTGGGTATCAGCGTACTCAGGACAAATTGGTAACAACTTTGGGGTCCAATTTCTCCTGTAACCCTTGTAAAAATAAAATATTGGGGCGAAAAAATCATTTTTGCAAAAAAAAAAAAGTTTTTTTATTTTTACGACTGTGCGTTATAAACTTCTGTGAAGCACTTCGGGGTTCAAAGTGCTCACCACACATCTAGATAAGTTCCTTGTGGGGTCTATTTTCCAAAATGGGGTCACTTGTGGGGGGTTTCCACTGTTTAGGCGCATCAGGGGCTCTCCAAATGCGACATGACGCACCCAGACCATTCCATCAAAGTCTGCAATCCAAAACGTCACTACTTCCCTTCCGAGCCCTGACGTGCCCATACAGTAGTTTTCTCCCACATATTGGGTATCAGCGTACTCAGGACAAATTGGACAACAACTTTTGGGTCCAATTTCTCTGTTACCCTTGTGAAAATAAAATATTGGGGGCGAAAAAATCATTTTTGTAAAAAAAAAAAGATTTTTTATTTTTACGGCTGTGCGTTATAAACTTCTGTGAAGCACTTGGGGTTCAAAGTGCTCACCACACATCTAGATAAGTTCCTTGTGGGGTCTATTTGCCAAAATGGGTCACTTTGTGGGGGTTTCCACTGTTTAGGTGCATCAGGGCTCTCCAAAGGACATGACGCCCCAGACCATTCCATCAAAGTCTGCAATCCAAACGTCACTACTTCCCTTCCGAGCCCTGACGTGTGCCCATACAGTGTTTTCGCCCACATATTGGGTATCAGTGTACTCAGGACAAATTGGACAAAACTTTTGCGTCCATTTCTTCTGTTACCCTTGGAAAATAAAAATTGGGGCGAAAAAATCATTTTTGTGAAAAAAAAAAAAGATTTTTAATTTTAACGGCTGTACGTTATAATCTTTAGTGAAACCCTGGGGGTTCAAAGTTCTCACCACACATCTAGATAAGTTCCTTGAGGGGTCTAGTTTCCAAAATGGTGTCATTTTGGGGGTTTCCACTGTTTAGGCAGATCAGGAGCTCTCCAAACACGACATGGCGTCCAGCCAATTCTGCTTGAAAAAGTCAGAGGCGCTCCTTCCCTTCCAAACTCTGCCATGCACCCAAACAGTGGTTTACCCCCCACATATGGGGTATCAGCGCACTCAGGACAAATTGCACAAAACTTTTGGGTCTTGTTACCCTTGGAAAATAAAAATTGGGTGAAAAGATCATTTTTGTGGAAAAAATATGGGATTTTTAAATTTTACGGCTACGTTATAAACTTGTGTGAAGCACTTGGGGGTTCAAATTGCTCATCAAAATCTAGATAAGTTCCTTAGGGGGTCTAGTTTCCCAAATGGGGTCATTTGTGGGGGGTTTCCACTGTTTAGGCACATCAGGGGCCTCCAAATGCAACATGGCATCCAACTCAATTCCAGCCAATTTTGGTTGGAAAAAGTCAATGGGCTCCTTCCATTCCGAGCTCTGCCGTGCGCCCAAACAGTGGTTCCCCCCCCACATATGGGGTATCAGCGTACTCAGGACAAATTGTACAACAACTTATTGGTCCAATTTTCCTGTCCTTGGAAAAATAAAAAATTAGTGCCTAAAAAAATAATTTTTGTGGAAAAAATAGATTTTTTTTTTCATGCCCGGCATTTAAACTTGTGTGAAGCACTTGGGGTTCAAAGTGCTCACCAAAGATCTAGATAAGTCCTTAGGGGGTCTAGTTTCCAAAATGGTGTCACTTGTGGGGGGTTTCCACTGTTTAGGCGCATCAGGGGCTCTCCAAACGCGACATGGCATCCAATCTAAATTCCAGCCAATTTTAGTTTGAAAAAGTCAAACGTCGCTCCTTCCCTTACGAGCTCTGCCGTGTGCCCAAACAGTGGTTTTCCCCCACATATGGGGTATTGGCGTACTCAGGAGAAATTGCATAACAACCTTATCTGTCCATTTTCTCCTTTTACCCTTGTGAAAATAAAAAAAAAGTTTGTAAAAGATCATTTTTGTGGTTAAAAAGTAAAATATTCATTTTTTCCTTCCACGTTGCTTTAGTTACTGTGAAGCACCTGAAGGGTTAATAAACTTCTTGAATGTGGTTTTGAGTACCTTGAGGGGTGCAGTTTTTAGAATGGTGTCACTTTTGGGTATTTTCTGCCATATAGACCCCTCAAAGTGACTTCAAATGTGAGGTGGTCCCAAAAAAAAAATGGCTTTGTAAATTTTGTTGTAAAAATGAGAAATCACTGGTCAACTTTTAACCCTTATAACTTCCTAACAAAAAAAAATTTTGGTTCCAAAATTGTGCTGATGTAAAGTAGACATGTGGGAAATGTTATTTAGTAACTATTTTGTGTGATATATTTCTCTGTTTTAAGGGAATAAAAATTCAAAGTTTGAAAATTGCAAAATTTTAAAAATTTTCACCATATTTGCGTTTTTTTCAAAAATAAACACAAGTTATATCGAAGAAATTTTACACTAACATGAAGTACAATATGTCACGAGAAAACAATCTCAGAATCGCGAAGATCCGTTGAAGCGTTCCAGAGTTATAACCTCATAAAGAGACAGTGGTCAGAATTGTAAAAATTGGCCCGGTCATTAACGTGCAAACCACCCTTGGGGGTGAAGGGGTTAACCATCCTTCGGAAGACGTTGATCTTTCATTCAAAGAGGGGTTTTGGATGCAGAAACACAAAATATATGTACCTGAATCTTCTCGCCTTGAAGTCCTCAAAAGTGTCCATGATTCTAAACTGGCAGGACATCCTGGAGTTGCAAAAACACAAGACTTACTACTTCGTTTCTTTTGGTGGCCTAATTGTAGGAAGGACGTGAGGAAATATGTTTCAACCTGTTTAACATGCGCACGAAACAAGACCCCACGATCGTCTCCTCTAGGACTCTTGCAACCACTTCCAGTTCCATCCAGGCCTTGGGGATCTATTTCCATGGATTTTATTGTGGAACTACCCCTTCCAAACAGATGACCGTCATCCTTGTCATAGTGGACCGACTCACAAAAATGGCCCACTTTATTCCAACTGAAGGAATTCCTACTGCTGAAAAAACTGCAGAACTGATAATCAAAGAGGTATTCAGGTTACATGGAATTCCTGACAGCGTGGTGTCTGACAGAGGCGTTCAGTTTACGTCAAAATTTTGGAAGAGTTTCTGTACAGCCTTGGGAGTCACGGTGAATCTTTCTACCGCTTTCCATCCTCAGTCCAATGGCCAGACGGAGAGAACGAACCAGACTTTGGAGCAATACCTCCGTTGCTTCATTTCCTATCTTCAGGATGACTGGGTGGACTATTTACCAACAGCAGAGTTTGCCTACAACAACTCCATACATAGCGCTACATCTCAAACCCCATTTTTTGCTAATTATGGAGTACATCCAGTATTTATCCCTAATCTGCCAGTGAACACTCCCATTCCTGATGTAAATGACAGGCTTGCAAAATTACAGGAATCCCAGAAGGAATTATCAGAGATATTACTCAAGACCCAGGAAGTATATAAGGAAGCAGCAGATAAACATCGGAGAGTGCCCCCTGCTCTTCAGGTTGGAGACAAAGTTTGGCTGTCCACTAAAAACCTTAAGACACGTGCCATCCTCCAAATTGGGTCAGAAATTCATTGGACCTTTTCAAATTTCTGCAAAAATTAACCAGGTTGCTTTTAGTTTAAAACTTCCCAACAATCTAAAGATTCATCCAGTGTTTCACATATCCTTGCTCAAACCCTTCTGTGAAAACCCGTTTCCAGGAAGAATTCAGCCACCTCCTCCACCAGAAAGGATCCGTGGTGAAGAAGAATACATTGTGGATAAGATTCTGGACTCCCGAAAATTCAGAGGTAAACTGCAGTATCTGGTGCAGTGGAAGGGTTACGGACCAGAGGAAAATTCATGGGAACCAAGGGACAACGTCCATGCTCCTAGACTAACAAGAGCCTTTCATCAGAGGTACCCGGATAAGCCAGCTCCTGAGATGTCCAGAGGCCATCCTGGAAGGAGGGGAGTACTGTCAGGCGTCGAACCCAGTACCTCTTGTCCACTGGCCAGCAGCTCTACCATCTGAGCTATTCTGCTGGCTGCAAATTTCCTTGCTGAACCCAGATACCATTGACTTTTCTTCCTGATTGGCTACACCTAGTGCTCTCTTGATTGGGCCTCTGATTGCCAATTACACACCCTATATAAACCTGGCCCTGTGGGTGTGTCATTGCGAGATTATTGAGCTCCAAGCCTTTAGTCAAGCGTTTCCTGCTGATCCATTGCTACAAACACTGCTCTCCTGTGAACCGACCTCGGCCTGCCTTCTGATACGCTCTCCGCCTGATCCATTGCTACAAACACTGCTCTCCTGTGAACCAACCTCGGCCTGCCTTCTGACTACGCTCTCCGCCTGATCCATTGCTACAAACACTGCTCTCCTGTGTACCGACCTCCAGCTGCCACCTGACTACGTTATCTGCCTGCTCCTCTGTTACCGAACTGCCTTTCCTGTGTACCGACCTCCGGCTGCCACCTGACTACGTTATCCGCCTGATCCATTGCTACAAACACTGCTTTCCTGTGTACCGACCTCCGGCTGCCACCTGACTACGCTACCTGCCTCTGCTTCCCCTAGTGTTTGCAGTAACATCGGCTCCAACCCAGACGGGATCTTGACAGGCATTTAACAGGTTAGTAGCTGCGATTCCATCCGCAGCTACTGCAGGCACATGTCAGCAGTTCAAAACAGCTGACATGATGTCCTGGGAAAGATGTGGGCTCACTGCCGGAGCCCACATGAAAGAGAGGGCGTCCGACATCGGCGTACTATTACTCTCGATGTCGGAAAGGGGTTAAATCATAATAACAACCCAAAACATCCAAATGACCCTGATCAAAAGTTTACATACCCTTGTACTTTGGCCTGATAACATGCACAGAAGTTGACACAAATGGGTTTGAATGGCTACTAAAGGTAACATCCTCCCCTGTGACCTATTTGCTTGTAATCAGTATGTGCATAAAAGCTGAATAAGTTTCTGAGATCCAGACAGATTCTTGCATCTTTCATCCAGTCACTGACGTTTCTGGATTGTGAGTCACGGGGAAAGAAAAAGAATTGTCAACGGATCTACGAGAAAAGGTAGTTAAACTGTATTAAACAGGAAAGGGATACAAAAAGATACAAAAAGATATCCAAGGAATTGATAATGCCAGTCAGCAGCATTCAAACTATTGATAAAAAAGCCTCAAAACTTCTGGAACAAGGTAATTTGGAGTGATGAGACCAAAATTGAACTTTTGGCCACAACCATAAACGTTACATTTGGAGAGAGGTCAACAAGGCCTATGATGAAAGGAGCACCATTCCTACTGTAAAGTACAAAGGTGAATTGCTGATGCTTTGGAGATGTGTGAGCTACAAAGGCACAGAAAACTTGCAAACTTGAAGGAAAGTTGAATGCAGCACGTTATCAGCAAATACTGCTGCACATGGGACGTACTTGGACGTTTCAACATGACAATGATTCAAAACACAAGGCCAAGTCAACATATCATTGGCTACAGCAGAACAAAGTGAAGGTTCTGGAGTGGCCATCTCAGTCTCCTGACCTCAGTGTTATTGAGCCACTCTGGGGAGATCTTAAGCACGCAGTTCATGCTAGACAGCCCAGGAATTTACAGGAACTGGAGGCTTTTTGCCAAGAAAAGTGGGCAACTTTAACATCTGAGAAAATAAAGAACCTCATCCACAACTACCACAAAAGACTTCAAGCTGTCATTGATCTTAGAGGGGGCAATACACAGTATTATGAAGTGGGGTATGTAAACCTTTGATTAGGGTCATTTGGATGTTTTGGGTTGTCATTTTGATTCAAAAAGAGAAAATACAGAAGTTTGGCAATAAATGACTTCACCCAACCACTAACCATGAGTGGAAAAAAGGTTTGGTGTTATCATTCATAGTCTCTGAAAAAAGGCCAGGAAAACAAAAATTCTGTCGGGGTATGTAAACTTTTGTGCACAACTGTATACAGTCGAAGGGGTCTACAGACAGCTTATCAATACATCATTTTTGCAATGTTGTTTCTTTGGTAATTAGGAAGCAGTATAAAAAAGGTGAATAGAAATTTTCATTTTTACAAAAGTTTTAAAAACTAGAAAAGTAATTCAAATGTAAAAAAATCCTTAAACCCTTTAGCAAATATTTTAAAAGCCTCTATGGACTTACAGGCATAATAGTGGATTCTTAATATGGAGAATAAAAATATTTTTTTCTGGGCAATGTTTCATAAACGAACAATAGATATGTATGTATTTACCTCTTTGAAATCCTCCTCTGTCTCACTTTT
Source organism: Oophaga sylvatica (assembly GCA_033576555.1). Classification (NCBI taxonomy): domain Eukaryota; kingdom Metazoa; phylum Chordata; class Amphibia; order Anura; family Dendrobatidae; genus Oophaga; species Oophaga sylvatica. The sequence continues at coordinate 252,213,482 of JARQOD010000005.1, read as the reverse complement.
GTATCTCACTATATATTTTCTGACATTTCCGGGTGCAGGATCCCATAAGACTTTCATTGAGCTATGAGTGATGTCTTGAAGTCTTATATTTCCAGGGCCTTGAATTGGCACTGCAAAAAAATTGTAGCACATTGAGTACATTGATAAAGTTACCACTACCTGGATTACATTTTAATACTACTCAAGTCATAACAACATTGACTTTACTCAGAGTAGTCATGATCAATAACCATAAAGTCTTACGTGTCACTTCCTGAGCTGTGAGTGGGTCACTGGTGAGATCGTCAACAAGGGCATAAACGGTCAATGTATACTCAGTGTTTGGGAATAATTCCTCCAACCGTACATCAGTGACAGTTGGGCCAACACGCACCTGTAATTGGCAAAAGAGATGATTTCAACCATTGGATGAATAACTCAAATATGCAAAAAGTGTATTATGTAATTCACAAAATGCCCATTAATAATGAAAGGAAATAACTAAGTGTTGAAGCCAACCACTGCTGGTGACAAAATCAGAAAACATTTTCCCTATTGACCAAGTCTTTTATTTCATTTTCATATCTTGACTTGATATAGATGATGAAAGATGTCATCATTATGGAATAGAACAATACGTAAAAAAAGAATAGTATAGGCATATCAATTTCAGAAAGTGTGTGGATATATCAAGAACAAATCTAAGTGTGTGTATAGTTTGTATCAAACTGAGTGCACCGCCATGAGTTTCATTCAGGCCAATAAAATGTTCTCCAGATTCTAAATTTTACTCATGGACGCAAAGTACTGGCTCATGAAAGAAGGTTTCCTTAAGCACATTATCATATGCCTCAAATGCTGATATTTTATTTGGATTGGCTAGTGGAGCCGCATTCCTACCTCTTTCTCTGTGGAAGGAACAGTAGCATTGACAGGCTCATATAACAACTGATATCCAGTAGCCCCTTGAGCAGCTTCCCATCTGACACGCATTGTTGTTGTTCCGATGTCATAAATGTTAAGATTTCGAATGGTGGGGATGGGCACTGTGGAAATAATAGATTCCTGTTATTATAAAGTGTATTTTTTGCCTGCCATTCTGCAGATACTGTTTGAAATAGTTAATGAAGGTAAAATACAGTAATAGTTTTACAGTTTGCTTAATACATATATAAAAATTGAGCAACTTTGAAATGTCAGTGCTTAATATCCATTGTACAAATGGAATTTATTACAGATCATTCTCGTTCACAGTTGGATTTTTAATGTTGCCTGTGTCTGATTACAAATTTACTACTAGGATATGGGATGTGTAGGTTTTACATCAGAAACATTTCTGCAATTTGCTAAAGAAAAGTGTTAGTGTTCGTCGATTTGCACAACCTGATCCATCAGTAAAGACAGTGATTTGTGGCTGCTGGTCAACAGAACTGAGAACAGCCTCTTATGTGATGCCATTGTGGCACTATGACATGCATCTAATGAGGCTCCAGGTTGGAAAGTCAGAAGAAAAGCCACGGATGCTGGTAGGTAGGAGGTAGTCCTCAGGGCTCCCATCTAGCAACAGATTACTGAAAAGGCCGATGAACAGGTTCCTGCAAATCGATTTGCACCAATTCTACTACAGAACAATCTAACTCTAAGGTCATAGAAAAAACTGCAGGGTGGCTCTATAATTCAAAAATCTTACAACTAGATCAGCACCAACGCACACAATTATAAATTCAATTACGCACTTAAAGGTAACCTGACAGCAGATACATGCTGCCCTAACCACAAGCAGCATGTATAAGACACTGGATGTATGATTTCAACCAGGTATGTTTGACTCAGAAATGCTGTGGCGTTTCAGAGCAATATATACTTTACATGCAGGCCATGGACCAAGCTGCATGGTGACAAGTCAAAAAGGTCTCTTCTTCCCATCCACTGACGGGTCTCTTCTTAAACACAAATTCAGGGAGAGACCTGTCACTTAAGGGGAGCAGGCATGGAGAAGTCACCAGGGACTAACCTTTTTGACTAATCCCATGTGCAGCCAAGTTCCCGGCAGTTTTTAAAGTATGTTTCTCAAACATTCATGGCTGAAATGTCCCAGCCAGTATCCGACACATGCTGTCTGGGGTTATGGAAGCATGTTTTCAATGTCAGATTCCCTTTCAAGGGAATCTGTCAGTAGGATCTACCATCAGAAGCCATCTATTTGGGCATGTAGGTTATCCAAGAAAAATCCCTGTTTTTCTTATATGTAAATGAGCAGTTCAGAACTTTGGGCCGGACACTGATCTGCATGAGAATCTGCCTCTACACGCATCTTATTTTCATGTTATAGGAGTAACTGTTCTGCACTATATGCTATATCTTTTATTTTAAAATTTGTATATTTATATGTTTTTTAAACTGACAGATTGATAATAAGAATCAGTGATGCACACATAAATTCCAATCGCTGTGTAGGATTGTCAGCTGGTGAAAGGGCAATGTTAGAAAGCCCATAGCTGACAACAATGACATAATGTTTGTTTCTTCTTCGTTTGCAATCACCGTAATCTATTTTGACTTGTTGCAGTTGTCAGGTCAATGGTACGGGTCATTCCTGAGAACTGAATGTGGTTTTCATTTAGAGGGAACAGATGTTTCAGCATTTTTTGCTGTATGAATTTTTAATCACTTTAAACATTAGTAAATGAAGACCGCCTGTAGCAAATTGACTTTAACCGATAATTCAAGTGATTAGTAGTAAAGCGATTACAATTTTTTATTTGGGCCATAAAATTACCCAAAGTGTGAAGGTAGCTCCTCTCTGCACTATTCATGCTATGCATGTGATCACACATTATTGCAAGGCTGGAAGCGCATGATAATATACACGTCTTAACAGTGAATACAAATGAGTCTTGCTAGTGAAAAAATAGAACTTTTGACATTGGTATCCTACAGGTAAGGTCTGCAAAATTTACCTTTTAAGGCTCCATTGAGATGGGCATAAATTGTAAGGCCACGTTCACATGTTCAGTATTTGGTCAGTATTTTACATCAATATTTATAAGCCAAAACCAGGATTGTAACAATCAGAGAGAAAGTATAATAGAAACAAGTCACCACTTCTGTATTTTTCAAAAACTCCTGGTTTTGGCTTACAAATACTGATGTAAAGTACTGACCAAGTAATGACTGAGTGAACATGGCCTAATGGTTCTTATTCTGGATACAACACCTAGACACCCTCACCATCCAAGTAGCCCTATGGAACTAAACTTAGTAACTTATCATAGTGGATTCAGTTCTGTAGTGTTACATCAGAAATATATAAAAAAAATCACATCAGAAAAATATGAAAACTTACAGGTAGTCTCCTGGCCAACCAATGGCTGACTGCTTTCTCCTTCGACCACTGAATATACTTTGACTTCATATTCAGTTTCTGGCTTCAGATCAATCAAAACTGTTGATCTTTCATTTCTGCTAACGGTAACCTACAGAAAGACACCAATAGAAGCTAAGTACATACATAATGTTATAAGCCTAACAGATCCCAATACTAAGCCATATCAGTTATGGACCGTCTGACTCTGACGCCAGTGTGAATGGAACCAGATTTAAAAAAACATAAAAAACAAATCTGATTCTTAAACTGAAATGACATTTAGCTATTTACTGCCAACACTGTACATCTACTGCCAAAGTGTAGGTTCTCCAATATAAAAGGAATAGAGGGAATGAGGAATTATTAACCAACTGCATCTTAGCATGGTCCAAACACCCAATACCTGTGTCCAATTATCTCTTCCAAAAATTAGTTGGGGAGATATGTTTTGTTCCCTGTGGAACAGCAAGTACAAAAGAAGGAGGCAAAGAAAGATTACAAAAATCTTTCCTATATTCTGTCCTGTGTAAATACCCAATGCTTACACTTTAAAGGGAATCTGTTAGGTCCGATAACACTATTTAGCTGCAGATATGATTCATCTGCAAGTTATAAGCATTATGAAAGTGCCCGGCCACAGTACTGAAAGTGCGGGACCTGGGAGAAAATGCACAGAGACTGCTTTATGTCATACAAGTGTGCCCATAGAAATTAGTCACCACTCATAGCCCCAAGAGTGGCAGCTATAACCATGGCCTGACACTGACTTACAGATGGCTCTGTACTGATGCTCTGCACAGCCAGCTGTCAGTCAGTGCAGGGGCACACCTGAATGACTAAAAAAAAGGTGGCTCCCAGGAGAAATAAATTTCATTTTCTACAGGACACCACACTTTTAGTACAGCAGCCGGTTACCTTTATAACACTATTAAGCTGCATATTAACACTAGATCTGCAGGATAATAGCATTATTGGACATGACAGGTTTCCTTTAAAAGTAAGGCAAGCCATACCCATTAGATAACTGTCAGATGAATGCTCATTGCTGCCAACAGAATTCTCCACCAACCTTTCACACATATGTACATTTGACTAGGGTGAGAATGCATGTTTTCTGTATAACAAGAGTGGAGAAGGCCAAAGACCACTAAGAGCCAAAAGATCAGGCATGTTGGTAACATGTTGTGGCCTGCATACACATTAGATGGTTTGCTGTTCCCACTGCAATCTCCATCATTAATCTAACATGTATAGCAAGCTTAATGGTGTAGCTTCAGGTTACAACTTTGAATTGGCCGTAACTGTGCATAATCAGGTATAATAATCAGGTATTCAATTCTGCTAATGTCAACAGAAAAAAGTCACAGTTTGGCTCCTTCAGTAAACTCTGGTATTCTATCCAACAGAGGGTAAGCAAAAGCGGATATGAGTGAGCTAAACAGAAGAGCTGAAAGTCTGTGTTGTAGTCACAGCAATAATTCTTGCAAATTTAAAAACAGCACTTGACAATTTTCAAGTATTAACCTGTAAAAGAGCATCATATTTTTGGAGGGGGCACCTTACCTCTTGCGGTCTGCCTCCAGCTACAGGATAGTACTCCACTCTAAATCTGTCCACACTATGGGATGGTGGAACCCATGATACTCTGAAAGATCGAGTGGTGGGCTCTGAGGTCACTAGGTTCGATGGTGGCTCCAGTGCATCTGCAACAGGAAAGATGTGTAACAAAATGTAAAAAATGAAATAAAAATGGATTCAATTGTCTTTGTCTGAAAGATTTTGCCATACATTTCAAGCGTTGTGAAAACAGGGAGCGTCTATGAACATACATGGCCTAAGGGTAGTAAATTGGAAATAACGAGTGTGAGAAACTTAAAGAAGAAAGTTACTGCTGGAAGGCACAGCATTGGGTGTGTAAGATCAAAAGCATTTAACCATTTTTCTACTATGAATGCATATTGTGTATACGAAAGGAATGTCTTGGGTTCATACTGGTGTGTTGAAGACATATCGTAAGAGTAACTGTTTGTTATCACTTTTGTATGTTATTGCTCTTTAAATTGCAAGCAGGTTAATGGCTGTCCGAGTCCTGATTCCATCATCTATCTACTTGCAATTAAAAGGACAACAACATATAAAAAATTATATCAAATATTCGGTGACTTAACAACAGCTATAGGCAGTGTTTCGTCTAAGTGTATTTTCACAAGGAGCTTTTTGACATGGTTTTCAATGTGGATTTTGGAATGTATTTACTTCAAAACCTACTACAAAAATGTCCTTGTGAACTAATTCCTGTGACAAATTAAATTTGTAAAAAGTCTGTAAAATGAACCCAGTATAACCAAACATGTAACTTTGTAACTTACCTCCTCCACCCTTAACGCTGTTACACAAATTTGTTGTGACAGGATCAACAATGTTGGTTAGCTGGCTGAAATCATTGACGTTGAAGACGTAGATCTCATCAGGATCAGTAGCTATTTCTTTCAGTTCATTTTCATCTGCATTTTTAATACCTAATAAAATACCAAAGCATTAGTAACTTTGTGATGAATTCACTAAAATCTTATATATGTTCTACTTGACTAGCTGTCTGTTCACCCATGCTCTCCATCCTTCTATACCATATTTCCCATATAAATCCATGGTGATGGTCATTAAGGAATTAAATATACTAATAAGATCCTATAGTGAGGAGTAGCTTGTATCTGCTAGCATTCCTGGCTCCTCTTTTGATTAGCTGGCCTGGTGTGACATCATCGTTGTGGTGTAATGCACAAACTATGTTTTATAAGGCTGGCTAATCAAAGCAGGAGCTAAGGATGCCAGAAAGTATGAGCCAGTTCGCAATGCTCCTGTACGGCAGCCACTGACGAGGCCACTGGTCCAGGGTCCTGCGAATCGATTTTCTCATCTCAAGAAAATAAATTATATTAGGGATCAAATATATCATAGTCTGTATTTACTATGGCTATAAAGTCAAACTTATAGGAAGAGGTAAGTAGAAGACAAAATGACAAATCTAGGTTAATAGCCAATCAAGTCTATTATGAAATGGTGATTTCCATAAATTTTATTCAATTGTTTTATGCCAAGCGTACAGTAGTAGTAGGTTTCTTAACATCACATATATTTGCCAGTTATTGACTGTCAGTTTTTCAGTTTTTCTATGTCTTATCAATTCCCACTATATTTCAGCTCAGTGTTTTGTCAAAATGTATTAAAATACCTCTGTTACTGAATACATTTTGGCATCTGCTATCTTTCTTACTTAGGTTTTGTTATTAGTTCCAGAGTTGTGGCTCAAAGTATTAAAAATGATTGGATGTGCCAAAATTAAATCAAGGCAGCATAAAATGATGCAATTCCACAGTGAACTGAAGTCGTAATTTTCTACAAAACTAAAAGAAATATCTGACTATGCTCTTCAGGCGGAAAAAAAACAAAAAACTTCATATATAACCAAACTGTGTGCATAGTTTCATATCATCTGGCTGGCAGAACACTGGCATGCTACCTAGATAGTAGAGTGAATAAGCCAGCCTTACAATCAGAATTTCAAGCTGGAGGAAATCTGTCCATTCTAAATATCACGCAATAAAAGTATTCCTTTGGATTCATGCTTTGCCAGTAATATAAATGTGTAGCCAATAGAATAATATATTCTGCTCTCCTCCATACATTATTACCGTTGTAATATTTTTGTAACAGTGTGAAAGTTATTGGCCATTTTTACAGGAATCAGATTAAAAGCATATGTTTGTAAGATATAGAGATGTGGCAAAGCTTGATTTCTATAATTGAATAGACATATAGCAGAAATATTCTCACATTATAATTCATAACTTTAACCCCTGAAAGTGAAAAATATATTTTCTGTCAATAATTATTTTATAGAGTTTTATTTTATTTTTTATTTTGACATGGAATACGCGTCCGAATATACCTGCAATTTTTTCCTTATGAACATACGTTTAAAGACAATAAGACTCAGTGGAGCATATTTATTAATGCTCTGTAATTGTTTGACAGTCTAAACTTAAACTAAGAAGTGTTAAAATGCACTAAATTTTCCAATGTGGTTCATACTATTTACCAAATTTCATTTTTAGACTGCATAGTCTAAGGTCCCGATTCATCAATAGACTGGTTTTGTTCATGCCGGTCTTGATGATGGGGTGTGCTGGAGTCAGACGCTCCTGATTCATTAAGACGTGCATGGCTCTTAAGGAATCAGGCAGATCTCAAAAGTGATGGGTGTCATGGCATAAATCTTACTCCCTTTAGAGACTGCAGTAATCCTACATATGTGGTGTAAAGTTCCTCATGAATTTGATGAGCAGTGATTGCCACACCCTATCCTGTCCTAGCTCCGTTCATTTTGGGAACGCCAAAAGTTTAAAAACAACCCCATGCAGCACCAAACGTTGCAATTTTTCGAAACTTTCTAAGCGAGAATACAGATGTTCAAACTTAGGTGAATCAGGCCACCCGTTTACACTAGGTATTAGTAGGCTTACTTTGTGGCAGAAATTTGGGCCAAACCAAATGTCTCACATTAGACTGCATCTCTTTATCAATGTGCTACTCCCCTTTAATCAAGGCCGCACTCAACATATTAAATATGGTGGAAGTTATAAAAGACAATTATTGGTGGTAATAGCTTCATAAATCTACCTCACTATCTAAATCCTTAGGCTCCCTAGAAGTTTCAAAGTTGTATAAAATGCATAACCAATGACCAATGAATGCATTAATTTCTGTAAATGAGGACTTGTTTTAGCCATTTAATAAAAAGTATTGGTCCTTAGAATTAATCTTACCAATGGCGTACAGTTCTATTCCCTCATCCCTCAGCTTTTTGGATGGTCCAACGATGTCATCCTGAGACTTTCCATCAGTGATAAGTACACCAATTTTGCGTGACTTCTGTCTCAAGCCAACCGATGCTTTAAAGTTGTTTTGTAAGATGAAAGTCAATGCCATACCTAATTAAACATGTTGATGAAAATGATTATATTGTTCATATGTTACAACTGGAATATTCTTACAGAATATTTTTTGTATGCAGGTAGTAAATGACTTTCTTATTATGGGATTAATCAATAATATTACTTACCGGTCAACGTGTTACCCCCTTTGTAAGGCAAATTTGCAACAGCATCCAATAGAGACTTCTTTGTTGCATGAGCATTTAGTTGCCACTCAGTTCTGGGATCCCCACTGTACTGGGCAAGAGCTGAAGTGAAAAGAAAGGTGAAGTATTGTATAAGGCTACAAGCTTAAGGTCAGTGTAATAGAAGTCATTATACACTACGTTCCTATCTGCATCAATTGTGGCTATCCATCACATAATACCCAAAATAAGTCTGAATGTGCATGATCAATAGCTTAGTTTTAATCATTTAAAGGCGTCCAGTTAAAACAAGTTATTATAAATTATTCTTAGGACAGGTGATAACTTATTGGCGGTGGTCTGATCGCAGGGACCGGCACTGATGGAAAGAACAAGGAACTTTTATATCTGCTAGAGTTGAGAGGCAGTCTGCATATCTGAACACTGCTCCATTCATTTTCTATAAGGCATATAAGCGTAACACTTGGTTTTTTCCAGCAGCCTGATAGAGAATGAATGAAGTGCCAGGTTAGATGGCTATTTTGTAATGAGGATAAAAGTGCCCTGTCGCAGATGAAATTCCCTGTTCTGCTAGTTGGTGCAGATCCTAGTAAGTCGTCACTTGAAAACCCCTTTTGGTGTTATAGCTTCTCTTTCGACAGGACCCATTGTTGATCCAGTATGATCTGCTTACTAACAGATTGACTTGGCCACATATTTAGATGCATTGCCTCTGAACTGTAGACACTATGACAACCTGTATTCTGCTGACAGGCTAGTCTGTTTTGCACACAACACATATGATTTTAAAGCTTCTGAAAATCCCAACAATATGTGTGTAATCTTGGAACCTAACATTTTTTCAACATCACTAACCAAGGAACCATTGTCCATATGGCTTACCAATCTGCACTCTGTCTGGGCCGATCTCAAAGACTTCAACCAGTCGAGAAATGAAAGTCCTGACAGTTCTAAAATTGGGCCGACCAATACTCCAAGAGCCATCTACTAGCAAGACGACATCTGCAGCGGCATTTGTTTTGCACTCCAGGCCTGTTATAGTAATTCAGACAAAGACAGTATGTAAATAATATAACATTCATGGGTCTCTTCAGTATATACAGAACAGGGCAAAAAATTACTACAGTCATTGTTATGAAGAAATTCCTATATATAACAAAAGTAAGAAAAGCAGGTAAAAGTGTATGAACATTCCAAGGAAAGGAGGAAAAGAAACGACAACATAGGATAGAAAGTACCACAATTATCACATAGACATCGATCACACAGATTGCCAATGTAGGAGAATGCATTGGCATCTGATCACATATAACATCTACAGGTATAAAGCAATATACTAAGAATGCTTTGTCCTTCGTGAACAGCGTTCCTGAGGCATCTTGGGCAGGGAGTTTAGAAGCCATTCATTTAGAATATTCCATATACATTGATACACAATGTGATTTCATATATACTTCAGGAATATGGTCCAGATAGTATAAAATAAGGTTTTTAAATAAATTTCCTTCTGCATGAAAAAACCTAAATTTTATCAACAGAACAGAAATAAGTTACAAGGGTTAACAAGATATAAAGAATAATGTACACAGTTCTGCTCCATCACTGGAAACAACGAGACACATAATGCACATTTTGTGGCGTATTGCTGCAGTTCTGCTTCAGTTAAGCGTTGTAGAGATATGTGAAAAAGAATGTTCCAGTGCTAAGGAGATACAGTATAGTATTAATAAACAGCATTAGTTGTTGAAATCACTGGGGCCAAAACCTCACATAGTGTACATTCTGTTCAGATCATTCTTAGACTGTGTTTCCTGAAGCTTAAGCCTTCTAAATATGAAAGGTGTCCCAAAAAAAATAGAAAATTTGAGAACTACATTTGTAATAGTGAAAAGAGTTCTGATTTTAGACTCAAATGAAAGAAAAAAAATTTCTAAAATATGTACAAGCAAATACCCTGACTTTTGGAAATTTACCAAAATTAGATTAATTTGTCTGGATACACAAATTAAAGCTGCATACCATTTGGTTTGATTCTGCTGATAGCTATATGGTTAGTGACACGTCAGAAACGGTTCTGCTTACAATAGAGCCAAATCATGGCTTCCAGTCATAAACACAAATGTTACTGTATGAAGGATCAGAATTTCAATATCTCCTAAAAGCTCCTGTTGCCAGAAAAATACCAGTACTCATATGATTAACGCACATGTGGCCTGGAACTTAAAATGCAAATGTGTGCAATATAATAAAACCTTTTAGTAGATTTTCACCCATTAAACCACCAGCGGAGAACAATTTTCTAAATATGTCCCTGTGAAGGTATCTGTGAAGGTATCTATATATGTATTATCTATAAATAGAAAACATACAGCACAGTGTCAGCTGCAAGTAAACCACCCAGAAGGAGTCATGTGGGAGGAGCTATGCAGTCCTGGCTCGAATAGGATCCCACAGTCTGGGAAACATTTTACAATCCAGTGAAGAAAGTTGAGCTATCCTGTGATGGTTGCTACTAGAGGTGGCTTGACTCATGACTTAACGTTATAAAAGCTTTTTTGGGGGGATAAGGTGTATCTGCCAGTGGCACCATTTTGGGTTACATATATTACCTAATTTTTTTTAACTCTTTATGGAAAGAAGTATAAAATAAACACTCTTATGATTGCATAGGTAATCTACCATACTTCATTTGTAGAGCAGGGCATCTGATGACTGGCGAGGATGGCAGACCTGGAGGACATTGTCAGGCCTCTGGTGTCATAGGAACCTATCGTCCCTGCTGCGACCATGCTGCGGGGTGCTGATGGGCTGACAGAGGGAGCACTCTTCCTCTATCAAATTACTCATGTTCCACTGTCACTATTCATAGTTTTAAAGGTTTAGTGCAGACATTAGTCCATCGAGCAGCCTACTCCTTTTTTTGCATTCCATCTGAACTTCTAACAAACATTTTGCAGAATTATATATTTTTCAACATGTAATGAACTCTAGGCAGACCTGTTGAATGGGCAGGTAGAAAAAGAGTATTTCCATTACTGAATAAGAAATAAATCATATTTTGCATTCATTCATCCAATCGTTGCGCTCTCTCATCTGAGAGAAAATTACCAGAATCAACAGCGACATCAGGTGCATCTGACTGAGTTGTCATTTCTTCTCCAATCAAGGGGGAACTCTCTCCTTTATCAAACATTCCAAAAACATTTACTTTGTAGGATGTTGCAGCCCTGCAGAAACAAATATTAATATTACATAATTTAGCAATTCCATTCCTTCCATAATATGTCTTGATGCCAGATCCTATAATACGTGTGCCCGATTCATGATCATGAGATTAAAATCAATTCGGATTTCAATCCAGATTAAATGTTCTCTCGTGTTTGAAACTACAACATTTACAAAAAGACAGGAAAGATTTTATAACATTTATTTACTGTTTCAGGGACATGTGGGGTAAAATATACTGGGCAATTTTAACCAGAAAACTGGTATTTTGCACAAAATATAATTCTACTTATTGCTGTTCACTCATTGACCCTGTATTTTTGCATTTCTAATTCTGGTGACCAACGATGGGCTAAATGTATTATTGCCTCTTGAAGGGAATCTGTCGACAAGTTTTTACTATGTAATCTGAGGGCAGCATGAGGTAGCGGTTAAAACACTGAATTCAACATTGTGTCACTTATCAAGCTGTGTACTGTTGTTTACTTATAACTGTAGATTTTATTACTGTGACATTATCGTTGCCGTGACTAGCAGGCACACACTTGCAAGTCCAATTCTGCCTCCACCTATGATAAGTAACTCACTATCAATAGACTGTGTACATACAAAGCCTGGTGTGGGTGGGGTTAGCTTACTCAGCTCTGCTGCATCTTACATCTAAAAGCTCTGATGGTTTCAGAACTACTGCACCAAGTAAACTAAGTGATACATCGTTGGATTCAGGGTCTCTTTCTCTACATCATGCTGCTCTCAGATGAGATAGCAAATGTCTGTTTACAGATTCCATTTAATTAATTTGAGTAATCACAGCCCAAAAAGTTGTCCTCATTTACCCAGTTCTAGGTTAGAACCTGCCATCACCACTTGAAGTTTTCTGCTAATTAGATTTCGGTGCACAGGGCTGTAATGTATCCTTGTTCTCTCCTACCGGTCTGTGATTCTCTGGCTACTCTACCTGTCTCTGGTCTGTGAATGACCTGCCGCCTCTGTTTAATATCTCAGCAGTGACCCGTCATTCAAAGATTGGAGGCAGGCAGAGGGGTCGGCGCATCACAGACAGGGAGAAGAAGACACAAGACACAGTCCGGCGCCTGTACTCTGAAATCTAATTAGCAGAAAACTTCATATGGTGATTAAAGAAGAACCACAAAGCAGATTTCTTCACCAGAGGTATCAACGTAATCTGTATTACAGCGCCATTACAGCCATGTCTGTACATTACAATACAAAATGGAGCTGACAGTTCTCGTTAATCTTCACCACTCATATATTTTATTTAAAACTTGCTACTTTATTGTTATCTGATATCAGAATATGTTTCACCTGTACAAACACATATTTAACCGAGCGCAGAAAGAAGAGGGAGGGTCCTCTCTGAGCAACTGACCAGCATGAAGGGAGGGCAGGCAGAGTAACAATGAGGACCGTTTATCAGTTTCTTCCTACTACAAAATGTGAGGCAGGAGTCCACAAAGGAACTGTGTCTATTATGATGGAGGTCATTTACGGGAATCTGCCATCACGTTTTCGCTACCCATCTGAGAGAAGCATAGTGCAGTAACAGAGATCCTGATTCCACCGATGTGTTACTTATTGGGCTGCTCCAGATCTACCAGTTTTCTCAATGCTGAGCCTAGTATAGCCCCATACACACCACTGCTTGGCAGTTTTGTGTACACAGAAAGCTGCCAATCAATGGTGGGGGCAGAGATATACAGAGCTCATGAATGTGGAAAATTACATGACAGCAGATTTATTTGTCCGCCAATGGTAATCTCCTGCTAATGAAACAGTGATTTTATCAAAACTACACTGAGCAGCACAGTAAGTGACACATCACTGGAATCTGGGTCTCTGTCTCTACATTATGCTGCACTCAGGTAGGTGGCAGAAGCCTGGTGACAGATTTCCTTTGAAGGGGTAAATTTTTCATCATTATTGGACATGAGGCTAAATTCACCAACCTGAGTTCTTCCAAAACGACTGTATTATCATAAGGACCAACTATCATTTCTCCCAGTTGCTCTGCATCACCTAATGGATGGAAAGTGATTTTATATCCTTTCACTTCACCAGGAGCAGGTTCCCACGTCACTCTGAATGTTGACATAGTTGGATCTGATGTTTTTAAGTTTCTTGGTGGTTTGAAAGGGGAAGCTAAAAACATAGTATAAAACGGACCATTAAACAAATCCAAACAAACCTTTACATTGTAGAAACTAGTAAAACGCTAGATAGATAGGTATTTTTTAAATCCACTTCTCAGCTTCTCAGTACCCCTAAAAATATCAAGTTTTATAGATTTATGCATTGAGTTATTCATCTCCATCTTGTTAGGGAAATTTGGTGACTGTAGCTGAGACAGAATGATCTAATCTATGTTAACCATGACAGGTTGAATGAGCAAGAAAGTTGATGGTCCACTACCTGCTGTTACCTAAAGGTAACACTTTAAAAAAACAAGGTCAACAGTTGAGACTGGTCGATTTTTTGACATACAGTACTGAGTTCTGCCAAATGTACATTGGCTGGGAAGGTATAGTACAGCTATGTTCACATGTACTGCTGGAAGCCTAGCAAAATATTCCATTGCAGAATTGGCCATTTATGTTACATAGGGAAAAATAATGTTTCCTGGCAATCATTTCACTGGCAATGAAAATGTCTATGTTAAAAAACCTAATTTTATATACCATTGTATATAGTTACTTTCTACAGACACCATTTCCATTCTGAAATGTAACAAACTTTCCATCACTGTTTCCATGGATTGTAAATTTTATTAACCAAGGGAGTTAATATTAAAATGTGTCTCAGAAGCTTTTACCATGATCCCCCAGGATTTGAATAACCCATTATTTGCTATTTATTGATGTCACTTTCTTTTTTTTGTCTTACAGTATTCGTTGACAATTTTTGCGACAAATTTGATTCAACATGGCAAAGGTGGCTCATGAATTTGGCACAAAATAAAAACTGCTCTAACCAGTTTTCTTCATTTTCAATGTAAGTGTCTTAAAACGTTCAGAGAATAAAGTTGTTTTTAACCATACCTGTTGTGCCATCTCCTTGTCTTGCTTTTCCATCCCCTGATTTGTATACTGGGACAACTGTGATATCATAGGTGGTCCTGGGCTGGAGCCTCTTTAATACAGTGGAGGTGACTGCAGGCGGGACTTTAGCACTCACTTGTCTTCCACCTGCTCGTGGGCGATAGATAACGCGGTAATTCACCACATTCCCTGGAGCGGGTTTCCATGTGACTTTCATTGTATTTTCTGTTTCATCAGTGACTCGGAGCTTCTTGGCATCTGGTGATACTGTTTATAGCAAATAACATCCTGTGTTAGCACATCAAATGGATTCATCCAAGTAAAGTGGAATTCTTTGCTACTTTCAGAAGTATTATAATCAAATGCACACGTGTATGAGCCTATTTAGAGAACAATAAATGAGCTTTACTAGGGACGCTCGTTTCTTCAATATCTGCAATTTAAACAGGAGAGCAATCAACTGACGAATGAGCAAAGCACTTGTTCGTTGGGTGAGATGAGCTTGCTTGCAAGAATAGGATGTTCTAAGGGCATAGAATAATCATATTAACAAACATTTTGCGAGCATACCATAGTGGTTCATGCTATTTGGTAAATCTGCCTAATTTTAAGATTGTCTTGTCTGAGCTATTGCTTGGCTTTCTTTATGCCAGAAATATGCGCCACAATTTTGGTGCATTATTTGGCACATTATGTTGCATGTTTAGCCATGCCCCTTTCTGATAAACAATGCCTTTTTAGGCAAGTTCACATCCCATAGTTGTAAAAGTCGCATAAAATAATTCATAAATATATGGTAATTAATTTTTATGGCATAAATCACCCCAGAATTCAGGTGCATTTTGCTTGATAAATATGCCCCATTGACTTTAGATTGTTGCATCTCACTTACTGCACACAAAGGGGAAAACAGAAATGAAACCATACTGCAAGAATCTGTCTGTGCCTAGTAGTAATTTTTAGCAGTGACTAATACATGGGTGTTCATTTTCCATAATCCCTGCCATCCATAGCATTGTACTGACTCTGGGCCACCCAATGTACAGTGCATTCAGAAAGTATTCACACCCCTTTACATTTTTCACTCTTTGTTTCATTGCAGCCATTTGGTAAATTTAAAAAAGTTCATTGTTTTTTCTCATTAATGCACCCCATCTTGACTGATAAAAACCAGAAATGTAGAGATTTTTGCCAATTTATTAAAAAAGAAAAACTGAAATATCACATGGTCATAAGTATTCAGACCCTTTGCTCAGACACTCATATTTACGTCACATGCTGTCCATTTCCTTGTGATCATTCTTGAGATGGTTCTACTCCTTCATTGGAGTCCAGCTGTGTTTAATTAAACTAATAGGACTTGATTTGTAAAGGCACACACCTGTCTATATAAGATCTCACAGCTCACAGTGCATGTCAGACCAAATAGGAATCATGAGGTCAAAGGAACCAGCCAAGGAGCTCAGAGACAGAATTGTGGCAAGGCACACATCTGGCCAAGGTTACAAAAGAATTTCTGCAGTACTCAAGGTTCCTAAGAGCACAGTGGCCTCAATGATCCTTAAATGGAAGAAGTTTGGGACCACCAGAAGTCTTCCTAGACCTGGCCGTCCAGCCAATCTGAGCAATCGTGGGAGAAGAGCCTTGGTGAGAGAGGTAAAGAAGAACCCCAAGATCACTGTGACTGAGCTCCACAGATGCAGTAGGGAAATGGGAGAAAGTTCCACAATGTAAACTATCACTGCAGCCCTCCACCAGTCAGGCCCGATGGAAGCCTCTTCTCATTGCAAGACATATGAAAGCCCACATAGAGTTTGCGAAAAAACAAACAAACACATGAAGGACTCCCAGACTATGAGAAATAAGATTCTCTGGTCTGATGAGACGTAGAAAGAACTTTTTGGTGATAATTCTAAGCGATATGTGTGGAGAAAACCAGGCACTGCTCATCACCTGCCCAATACAATCCCAACAAGAAACATGGTGGTGGCAGCATCATGCTATGGGGGTGTTTTTCAGCTGCAGGGACAGGACAACTGGTTGAAATTGAAGGAAACATGAATGCGGCCAAGTACAGAGATATCTTGGATGAAAACCTCTTCCAGAGTGCTCTGGACCTCATACTTGGCAGAAGGTTCACCTTCCAACAAGACAATAACCCCAAGCACACAGCTAAAATAACAAACGAGTGGCTTCAGAACAACTTTGTGACCATTCTTGACTGGCCCAGCTAAAGCCCTGACCTAAACCGAATTGAGCATTTCTGGACAGACCTGAAAATGGCTGTTCACCAATGTTCACCATCCAACCTCAAGGAACTGGAGAGGATCTACAAGGAAGAATGCAGAGGATCCCCAAATCCAGGTGTGAAAAACTTGTTGCATCATTGCCAAGAAGACTCATGGCTGTACTAGCTCAAAAGGGTGCTTATACTCAATACTGAGCAAAGGGTCTGAATACTTATGACCATGTGATATTTCAGTTTTTGTTTTTAATAAATTTGCAAAAATGTCTACATTTCTGTTTTTTTGTCAGTAAAGATGGGGTGCAAAGTGAAAATTAATGAGAAAAAATTAAACTTTTTTTGCATTTACCAAATTGCTGCAATGAAACAAAGAGTGAAAAATGTAAAGGGGTCTGTTAGGGATCGAGTTCCCGCTGCTGCACAAGGGGAATCTCGAACCAGTCCCGCTGCGGTCCCCCATCCATCTCCGGCCACAGTGAAGCCTGCTCAGCGGAGACGTCGGTCCCACCGTCTCACTCGGTCTAATACTGTGCAGAGGCTTGTTGCTGCCTCTTCTGGTTCCTTTATTATAACCAGTGCTGGAGCAGGCAGTCTTGGGACTAAGTCCTGCGTTTCCCCTTCTGAGCATGCCCAGGGAAAGATCTCTCATTGGAGATCAGGGGTCACATGCTCAGGTATTGCAGGAAGGTCCTGAAACTGCTTGTGTTCTGAAACAGTTTCTCATTGGTCCTTTTCTGGAAGGTCTTGTAGTTGCTGCTATAAAAGGGTTGCATGGCTGCTCGGCCATGCGCTAGTATCAATTGTGTTATGTGGTTTGCGCCAGTGTGATCATGCACGCATGCGGTTAGGGCTCGGCTGAAATAAGCCCCTAGAATACCAGCACCTCCGGTGAGGAGATTTGTATGCACGTGTTCAGGGCTTGTCTGAAATAACCTCTAGAAAACCGGCTACTCCGGTGAGGAGTTGCTTGCTTGCGTTGCTGACTGCATTACCATGGACTGCTATCCGCACAGCAGTTATCTGTGTACCCCTGTGGTGTTAACAGGACACAGTCTCTATCTCTGCGTCTCTACCTCAGCGACTCTGTGGTCTAACAGAGTTCGCTTATACTGCCATATAGTGCCACAGCATCTATGTTTGCGACTCTGTGAAGTAACAGAGTTCGCTTATACCGCCATCTTACTAGCAGCAGGCTCTGCCTGCACGGTGGACCCCGGGCAGCGAACGCACCCATTATTTATATTTACTTGGTGCGTTCCGCAGACCCTAACAGGGTCTGAATCATTTCCGAACCCACTGTATATAAAATGTAAGGTCAAGACTTTTGTAATATTCATTGATACTATACTAAATAAAATTAGATGAAATATCAAATCCTTAATCTAATGTTACAGTAAAAAATGAATTGCATTTAGCTATGGAAGCCAATGTTATCCACTCATGACCCGCAAGGCTACAGGCACGTGGGAAACTACCAGGGAAGCAGTTATAGGAGCACATTCTGGGCACACCAGCTAAGGACATCTTAAGTCATCAAGACTAGAAAAGGACTTACAAGTCATTGGGAAGTCAAGAAAAGAAGAAAATGACACAAGCAACGTCATGACCAAGATATTATAGGGTTGAATTTGCTTTCCTTAGAAGGTAGGAGTAAATATAGGGATTGCAAAGTTTAAAGTCACACCTGGACCCTGGAGGCTAAGAGAACCCAAATGGTTCCATTTCAGGAGACTATTACTATAAATAATCCATGTTGGTGAACCTGTTACAGATTTAGCTTTGAGGAAGAGTGGGAGCAATTTCCAAGTAATACTATTAGGACCTATGCCGTGACGGTCATACCACTGGGACCGCCACACAGGGTCCTAGAGGTAAGGGTCCAAATACTGTTCTTGCACAGGGGCCTTGTCTGTCTGTCTGTGTCCACCAGTGGCCCCATGGTTACAAGCTTCACTTCTGACTGTAAAGTAAAAAACATTTCTTAGAGGAAACCTAGTCATGATGACTGTGATAACCATATGTATGATGCCTTCATTATATCTATTGATTTCACAAATAATGTGGTAATCAATCATAAACTAGCAGTCCCTATAAAGTGGAAGAAAAAATTTAGTTTTTTTTTCCACCAGCAAATAAATATGATAAATACCAAGGATTCAGTAAGTCATCCACATGTTTTCCATATGTCTTTAAAATTGGAAATAATAACACTTGGGAAATCTGTCAACAGATGTCTCTGAGGGAATTTCCTGAAATTCTTGACATTTTTTACATACAAAAAAGGCCTATCTGCATCTAAGTGTAGAAGTGTAACACACTTGAGATTAAACGTGATGTCTAAGGTGATGCAAGTCAACAGCTGCACGAGTCCCGTCATAAAGTCTGGATGATATGGAAAATGTTCACATCTTAAATATGGTCATGGTCCACTGTAAGTATGGAAGTCCTATTTATTGAATGTGGGATCTCTAGTGACTAACACTACTGTAAATATGTTTTTCCCACAATTCTTCATTAATGCTGCCACTCAGGATAGCATAAGCCATCAAACTTACTAAACAATTGCATAGTACTTACTCAATGCAGACAAACTAACAGTACACATACAGTATACACAGGCAGTACAAAAAAAGTTGGTAAATAATATTTTTTTTTAATTTTTGACCATGCTGGGCTAAGTTTAAAGAGAGTCTGTCAGTAGGATAAACCCGCCTCAGCCATCTATGTGGGCATGTTGGACATAAAAGAATGATAACTTGATAACTGCAATCTGATGTATTTTTCCAGAGAAATCCAAGTTTTTCTTAATCTGTAAATTAATTTTTAAGTTCTGTGGGCCGGACATAGATCTCCCTGACAATCTGCTTACAGGCATTATTTTAAATGAAAGATGGTGTTACCAGTGTGAGACATGTAGCTCAGAACAGCAAACTGTCAGTTATTACATGTCTCAACTTTCATTTAAATGATAATAAAGTATTATTTATTCAACTTAGTATGACCTAAATGCCCATATAAATGGTTTAGGAGGGTTGATTCTACTGACAGATTCCCTTTAAGAAAAGGGATGACCAAACTTCTTAATTTTGTAATGTGTCTCATAGTAAATGAGTCCTGAACTTTATAACCAGCTCACTTTCTAAATGGTT
>JARQOD010000005.1:252087989-252193221 GCA_033576555.1 Oophaga sylvatica | reverse complement strand
GGGAGTGGAGCCATGTATATAGAATTAGAGGGTGGGAGCGGAGCCATGTATACAAGGATGGGAGGGTGGGAGCGGAGCTGTGTATATAGGATAGGAGGGTGGGAGCAGAGCTGTGTATATAGGATGGGAGGGTGGGAGCGGAGCCGTGTATATAGGATGGGAGGGTGGGAGCGGAGCCGTGTATACAGGATGGGAGGGTGGGAGCGGAGCCGTGTATATAGGATGGGAGGGTGGGAGCGGAGCTGTGTATATAGGATGGGAGGGTGGGAGCGGAGCCGTGTATACAGGATGGGAGGGTGGGAGCGGAGCCGTGTATACAGGATGGGAGGGTGGGAGCGGAGTCGTGCATATAGGATGGGAGGGTGGAGCGGAGCCATGTATATAGGATTTGTGTGTGGGAGCGGAGCCATGTATATAGGGTGGGAGTGGAGCCATGTATACAGGATGGGAGGGTGGGAGCGGAGGCATGTATACAGGATGGGAGGATGGGGACGGAGCCATATATACAGGATGGGAGGGTGGAGGCGGAGCCATGAATACAGGATGGGAGGGTGGGAGCGGAGCCATGTATGCAGGTTGGGAGGGTGGGGGCAGAGTCATGTATACAGGATGGGAGGGTGGGGGCAGAGCCATGTATATAGGATGGGGGGTGGGAGCGGAGCCATGTATACAGGATGGGAGGGTGGGAGCGGAGCCATGTATACAGGTTGGGAGGGTGGGGGCGGAGCCATGTATACAGGATTGGAGGGTGGGGCAGAGCCATGTATACAGGATGGGAGGGTAGAGGCAGAGCCATGTATACAGGATGGGAGGGTAGGAGTGGAGCTATGTATACAGGTTGGGAGGGTGGGGGCAGAGCCATGTATATAGGATGGGAGGGTAGAGTGGAGCCATGTTTATAGGATGGGAGGGTGGGAGCGGAGCCATGCATAATTAAACTACATACATATTCTAGAATACCCGATGCATTAGAATCGGGCCACCATCTAGTAAAGTCATATGCCTCTTAAAGTAAATCTGTAAGCAGATTTCTGCTAACCTGAAGGCAGTATGAAGTAGGGATTAAAACACTGAATTCAACCATGTGTCACAAGTTTTGTGCTGTTGTTTACTTACGGTGAAGGTTTTATCACTAGGACTTTACCATTGTTGTGACTAACTGGTATGCGCTTGCTAGTCCAACTCCGCCCGTTCCTGTGATAAGCAGTTCACTGTCAATAGACAATGTACATAGAGAGCCTGGAGTGGACGGGGTTAGCTCTCCGAGCTCTGCCACATGCTGGATCTAATATATTTCTGCATGACCATCATTAAGTTTTGCGTACAAAATGCCATTCTTAATAAATAAGAAGCAATAATGTTATTATTAATAATTAAAAGCTTGTCCCCATTCCGAAAATCTTCATCCCTGGGTGCAATCTGATTTCAAGAAGCTAACCAAGTCCATCGCTGTGTCTCCACTGCTTCTATTTGGGCCTGACATTGCTTGCAGTATTGATGTCATGTGAAAAGTACAACAGCCAATCAGTGAGCTCTGAGAAGGGCATTCTTTGTTCACTGGCAGAGCCATTGAGCTGACTGAACTGGCTGCCGTGCTGCCGAAGTGATGTCAGCACTGCATCCAGTATCAGATGCGTGAAAAGGGACAGTCCCTTTAAGGGTTGGTTAACCTTGGCATTATCATCAGCTAAACACACGAAGAACATGGTAACAGAATGAAAAGTCATAAAACAGCATAGAGAAGATAAAATAGACAAAATAGTTTTTAAAAAGTTGGTTTTACGCTCTAAGAGGTTTTAGAAAGGTAACTTTCTGAAAGTTATTATCATACACTGCTATGAATGCAACATACAACCTCAAAGAACCTGCGTAAATCCATCCGATCTCACATCCAGAGATGAATGTAAGCATGGCTATGCCGCCACATCACTGTTTCTCCATTACGCAGAGAGATGAATTTAATGCTTATTAAGGTGGATACAATGATTGCATAGAATTGATCATAACAAGGCTAAAACAATACATTCCTCATCGATTGTGTAGTGCCATCTGTGAATGTGTTAGTGAAAACAGTCGGATTGTGTATTCATAATCATTTCGATGATGAATCTCAGCTGAGTACTTACTTGTAAGTTGGCCAAACACAGGTAAACTTTCCTCCGATTCATCATATGAAAGTATTGTGACCACATACTCAACATCTGGTATAAGTTCTGTAAGCACAGTTTGGGTTGCGGAAGCTGGAAGATCCAATTCTTTTGCAGGTCCATCTGGTAAGCATTAGGCAAAGTATATTTAGGACATTTATTAAAAAAAATCAATGTCTTACTCAGAATTCTCTGTTTACCATTAGAGACTATATTACTTCATTATCATAAGCTCCTCATTCTGAAATATTTTTGTATTTAGTATTTCAATGGTTGTTGATCAAAAAATGAAACAATCAGGGTCAGACTAAGCGTAATCTTGACCCCATAAATTAAAGATTGATGGCACTGTAGCAACCACTATACATATGATGCAGTTGTTTTGAGAAAACAAATTTAATTTAAGACACATATGCAACTTTTGATGATCTTGTAACCTTTAAGGATTGTTATAACAGTCTGCACTGTGGCAGCTTTCATTTGGCCATGATTACTTGGGCACTGTTCTATTGGTCAGTTTACCCCTGGTTTCAAGAGAACCTGTTATCTCGGAAAACACTATCTGCAGTTATAAGGTTAGTCTGCAGGTACACAGAGTTGCAATGCTGCGCAGCTGACTTACTGAAAGTGTAGCTTTTGGTAGAAAAATAACTTACTCTCTCCCGGGAGCCACCAGCTTCAGTCATTGGGGCATCATTTTGATGGCTAGCTCACTCTGCACATACACGTTGCAGAGCTGGGTGGCAACCAAAGTGCCATTCTATAAGGCAGCCTGGCAGCATTGTAAAGCTATTTACCTGCAGATTAAGACTAAGGCTCGGGTCACATCGTGTTTTCTCTCATCCGAGAGAACCAGGCCGATTACCCTAATCACACTGTGATCAAACTCTGAACAGAGTATGATCAGTGATTTGAGTGTGCTCAGATTTTTTCGGATATGGAGAAGATGGGAAAAAAATTCTCCATCTTCTCCATTCTGTAAGTCCGTGAAAATCAGATTGCATTCGGAAGTCATCTGAGTGCGGTCTTATTTTTTTTTATCTAACCCAGTGATTTGAATGGTTGAGTGTGATCCAATTTACTGATGCAAGTTGAACACACTTGGTGAGAGGTAAAAATGTAACATTTAACGGGCAGCACGGTGGCTCAGTGGATAGTACTGCAGCGTTGGAGTCCTGGGTTCAAGTCCCACCAAGGACAACATCTGCAAGGAGTTTGTATGTTCTCCCAGTGTTTGTGTGGGTTTCCTCCGGGTACTCCGGTTTCCTCCCACACTCCAAAAAACATACTGATAGGGAATCTAGATTGTGAGCCCCATCGGGGACAGCAACGATAATGTGTGCAAACTGTAAAGTGCTGCGGAATATGTTAGCGCTATATAAAAAATAAAGATTATTATTATTATTATTAACATGTGCACGGCTACATAGAATAACATTGGTCCAAGTGTGTTAGGCGTCAAGATCCTGCCGCTGCACAGGGAGAATCTCGAGCCGTGTCCTCTGCAGTCTCCCATTCTTCTTCAGCCGCAGAGGATCCTGCTCAGGGAGATGTCGGTCCCAGCGTCTTGCTCAGGCTAGTGCTATGCATTTGGTTGCTGCTGCCTTAGGATCAGCTATAGCAATCAGCATTAGTCAGTGGCGAGCAAACCTTCCTGGGACTAAGTCCTGCTTTTCTCCATCTGAGCATGCCCGTGAGACGACCACTCATTGGTGGTCAGAGGTCACATGCTCAGGTCCTCAAGAAGTTCGGATTGGGCCATCAGCAAGGTCCTGGAAGGCTGCAGTTATAAAGGGATTGCAGGGCCGCATGGCTGTGCGCTAGTATAAACCATGTGGTGTGTGAGCGAGTGGATACGCTACCACTCTGTGTATGCACGGGTGTTTGGGCCGAGAACCTGCCGCACTGTCGGCGTGTATGATCTTCTAGTGTTACTTAGTCAGGCAGGTTTTTACTCGGCTTGATCTAGCGCCTGTCTCGGCCACGTGTGCTGCTTAGCACGGAGTGTTTACAGGGCACAGTCAATCCACATGCTCTGGCACACACCTTTTGGTACTGCTCTGCAGTCAGTTGAGCTTTTTGCTCTTCTTTTTTAGTTAGCTGTGTTTGCTACCACTGAGCGCCAAGTAGTGGCATTGCTAGTGCGACGCCGTGCGCATTGTGGGTCTGGTCAGACTCAAGTCCCCACGTTCTAGGGGTTGAGCCTAGAGACTTCACTCACAATATCAGCTGTGTCCTGTGACGTGTAACAGGGAACAGCGCTCTATTACTTTGTTGCGGGGGCTCTGTGAGTAACAGAGTTTGCCACTGTTCATACCGGGTGACATCTAACCTGCGTGTTGTCAGCGTTCAACCACCACTTTTTTCTGCCATTGCTTAGCAGCAGGTTCCATCTATGCACAGTGGACCCCGGGTTGCAAACGCACCTTATTATTATTATATATATTTCATTTTGTGCGTTCCGCCAACCCTAACAGAGTGTGATCCAATATCTTGTTGGATAGCACTTGGACCGAAAATACGGTCGTGTGCACAAGTTCTGGATCTGCAGAAAATAGCGCTTTCCAAGGTGTCCGGTTCCCTTCAAATTATGTAACTTAGCACAAATATTGTTTGTACATGTACCCTCTGAATTATAAAGAAACTGCAGAATATGATGGTGCAATATAAATAAAAGTTCTGGTAATAAATTGATTTTTGGACTTTGGATTTTTTGGACCCGAGAATCAAATATACAAGACCATCCCTCCGCTAATGGTAACTCACTATTTAAAATCTAGTATTATTTATACAGACACATGGGCAGGTCTATAGATTGGGAGAAGACAATAACTAGGCCAGATCTTAGGGTGTCTCTGTAGACCCAAAATCTCCTCTGTAACATAAAACTCAAGTATTATAAATGGCAAAAAGGAGTTGGAGACCCTTGTTTGCACTGGGGATCAAGAATATCAAAGTAGAGTTCTGGAAAGTTTCATTGTCTCTCCTTGCTAATGTTACTGTGGGATACAAATACTATGAAGGGAAATACAAAAGGGAAGAATATAAAAGCCATTACTGTGGTTCTTGGTGTTGTACCTGTGCACAGGATCAAAAGAAAATTAATTTAGCAATGACTATGATCCTTCAGCGCCCCATACTTTTATACAGCAAGGTTGGGATTTTTTTTTGGCCTTCTAGGTATTACTTTCCTTTTCAACCACCTCTAGTGTCCTCTATTGGACATTAGTTATTCTCTTTGCCCAGTTATGAAAATATTTTACAATGTTAGGTTTCGTGGTGTCATCTGGCCCTGTCCTTCCATTACTATTTGCACTGCATGAATGGCAGTTTAGAGAAACAAATCTGTGTCCGCTGATTTAGTCCTACTGTAACACTTCTACTGTACATTGCCACTTGAAATAAACTTGTAATTTGCTACCAGCATAATATTAGGAGCACTGAATTGTATCACTTTTCCGTAATCTAGCAACATAATATTTGGCAAGTCATTGTCAGGCTCATATAAGGCAAGAAAAACATTGAGAGCTGTATGTTTAACAGAACAGAGGCTTAGGAAAGCTAAACTGTATAAATGACATACAACTGCCAAAACTTTACTTAATCCAAATCATCATTGTATGAATATCATAAACTGGAAGAGGCATCTGACTTACCAACTGTTGGGACAATTGTGATCTTGTACCCTCTTATCCTCTCAGCTGACCTTTGCCATGACATTCGAACAGTACTTTCATTTACTATTTCAAAATTTAGATCTGTAGGAGGCCCAACTGGAAGAAAACATAGATATATCAGTGACTGATGCATACAGCAAATGTTATTGCACCCATCTTATCTTCGTATGAACATTTCTTTGATAATATGGTTAGATGTTTTGGAGTTCCAGGGTATTCATGCAAAACCAAAGCAAAGGTGCAATAACATCTGCTACTCCAATGATTTTTCCTAAAATGGATGTAAGCTACAGTATACATAGAAAGCTGACACAGAATAGCTTCACATACAGTTGTTTCCAACACCATAGGAGACTTTTGCTGGAAACAGTTCAAGCTGACATCAACAATAATAAAACTTACAATGCACAGCACAAACATTTACATCTTGAGTTGCTTAATCATTCACGAATGATTAAGGATGATCAAGAATATTAGAAAACACACCAAGGAACATGGAAAATCACAGGGAGTAATGAGAAGTGAACAGATTTTCTGAGACAACCAAAGATTATTTACGACATGCTTGGTGTAGATCATGCCATAAAAGTGTAGTTTATACAACCTCGGTTTCTGAGCATCACTGATCTAATAATATTATACATGCAATGCATTGATAATACTGATGGACGCTATTACTCTTGGTTCTGTTTACACTATTTTGTTTCTTTATATAGGTAAGAAATACTTTATGAATATGTTTCTGGCATTTTAATACATAGGGTATTTCCCAAAAAATATCCAACTAAATAGAATTTTTTTATATTTAGAAGTAAAATAATGACCGTTTACATAATTGCAATAGCATACAAAGGCATTGCATAAATATTGTTTTATGACTCCAACTAGCACCAAATAATGAATCTTGATTCAATGAAGAATTTTCTAATAAACTAGGGCATTAAAATGTTATTGGAATTATAAAGGGTGCAGAGGTTGTGGTTGCACCCAGACCTTAGAGCAAGAGAGGGCTCAAAAGGTCCTTTTTCCTCTTTTGAGAAGATCAGTTCTATAAATGAAATATAACAGTATGGGGGCGCTGGTATTTGCATTGGGATCCAAGAACTTTAAGTTATGTCTCTGATGTCCATGGCATTGCAAAACCTCCAGATGGCCGGCTGTTTATAAAGAATATGGCCAATTATTGATCTGATATGGGATCCATTAAAAGGAAGGAGTGCTTTATTTCTTTAACAGGCAGACAGGTGGTCCATACTAGAAAACAGCATTTTGACATCAAAATGCAAGTATAGACTTTCACAAAAGACTGGTTAATGATGGCAAGATGGAATCACAGCATGTGGATGAGCGTTGTATAGAATACTGCCAGCACACAGTGGAGAGGGCATTTGTTAACCCACACATAACTGCACACAGAAAAAAAAATCAGATGGCTGATAACAGGTATGATTGGACATTAAAAAATGGAAGGAATTCTCTGCATGTAGAGTATTTCATGGCATCATGCGATATACATGAAATCATGATTTGCTTGAGCTCACCAAAATGAACAAAAGCCTCCATGTACAGATTGCATTACACACAGACTTTTTGTGACTTATTTTATAATGATATTCACTCAGTTTATAAATCAAGGCGCAAAGTGAGTATTAATCAGCAGGTAAGGAAGCATGGCTGCATTCTGAAGGGTTATTATACTGAAAGGACCCTATTATTATGGTTCCAGATTATATATTATCTTGTTTTTCTATTTAATTTTTGAGCATCCACTTGAAAGTTGAAAGACCTCACTTGTATCCTACGGTGTACAAATCATAACCAATCTAAGCTGTAGTAAACATTTATGATATGTGCTTACTACTATTTGAATCTGTATCTTGGGTGATTTTTCAGTTTATTTACTGTAAAAATACTATTTCAGTGTGTAAAAATGTTTTACAGAACAGCATTTTTATTTAAATGGACTCTATCATCAAGTTTTTGGCATGCAATCTGAGAGCAACATGATGCAGGGGCTGACACCTTGATTCCAGTGATGTGTCATCTACCACGCTGTTTCAATAAAATCAGTGTTTTATCCGCAGGAGATTATCACTACAGGACTAGGTTCTTGGGGCTCCTAGTCATCCCTAGTAACCCCGCCCCCACCACTGATTAGCAGCTTTCTGTTAACATACAGTGTACACAGAAAACTGCCAATCAGTGATATGGGTAGTGTTATACAGGGCTCAGCACTCAGCAGAGAAAACTGATGCTCAAAAAGAAGTCAAGTCGTCTTCTGGACATTTTTTTTGCCTTTCCATTTAATTCTATTGTAAAGTATGACATATCTTCCAAACAGAAAACATCTGAAAAATGGACATCACTTCTTATAACCATTTGTTGTTTTTGGAATCTTGAAGCAGATATAGGATGCCCAAAGGCCTGACATAGGAATAGTAAGTCCATTTACATAGAAATGGATAAGGAGACTCTTTGTAATGGTTTCTGAACACTTTTTTCAGGATGGATATCTGAAACCATTATTACACACTGATTACTTATACCTGATGACACCAGTGTACTTACTTTGTACATTCATGTCAGTCTGGCTGCATAATCCTTTTTGAAAATTGGGTATTAAGGATAAATGGGTATATAGTCACAGCACCTTTTTAGATGTTGGGCTTGGGATTTTGATTAGTTAGTATATAAATATTTATTAATATATATTAATGCATTATACGTGACAGAGGACCCTTTACTATCAATGACTCAAGCTTTATAATAAAAATATATTTAAATTATACACAGAAATATATAATTATGAATAATATTTTTATGATCTGTATTATTTATATATTTAAACTAATATATATAAATAAATATTTTCTCTTTATAGCTTAAAATTTATTTTAGATTAAGGATTTTCTGAAGCAGTCAACCATACCTCTGCTGTCATTTTGTTATGTTGGAGTCATGCAAAAGCTTCTACAAGTCAAAAAATAAATATGCGTTTCAAGCTTGCAATTGAATTTAAGGAATATCATTATAAAATACTATTTCGGTAGCAAAGGCTCACGACAAATTTAATGCAAAGGCAGACAGAACTGACCTGAGCATGCTTCAAAAAGGTATCAGTACATGGTAAAGAGGTGGCACCAACCTGGACAGCAATTTGACCTGTTGTGCAGATGACTTAGGTGTTACTGCCCGAGAATAGTAGCAGTCAAACTTGGTCAACTTCAAAAGACCGGATTCCAAGAGAAAAAAAATAACTGTGGGGAAAAATCTGTAGCAGCTGAAAAATCTGTCAACCTGCATATGGATTTTGTGGCAGGTTTGCTTAAATTCTCTCCATATAGAAGTGTTTGTGAATATACCTCCTGATACAGTCATAACAGATCTTCATCACATAGCATACTTGGCAAAAATTCCCAATTCTTTGCTTGCTTAAGGATCCTTCTCAGCAAAGAAAAGAAAATTATGAACTGTCATTACTCCGCTTTGTTTTGACCTTTTTAGGTGACATTTCCAGACATAGAATTCGCCAGCGTTTCTTCTATGTTGATGAATACAGGATTATTTGAGGAAAACAACTAGTTACATTCATATATCATTCTGTAATGTTTTGTGTAGCCTTTAATCATTATAGGCACATTAAAACCCAGAAAGAATTCATGAATGGAATCCTTACAAAGGTCCTGTCATCACTACTGACATTTCTGTTTCAGAAAAATAACATCTTTTCTCACAATTTGTTGCCGTGTTCCTTTATTATTTCACCAGGAAACGTATACTCGGACAACTCCTTCTCAATCCCTGAAATGATAACACCTACAGTATACTAGCCTCCAGGTCTGGCGACAATCTGCTGGCTCTCACTCCCTTCGAATGTATGTGATCTACCCGATGGAGGGGAGAGTAGAGCCAATGCCAACACTGCCGGACTGGAGGTAAGTATAGGTGTTTTTACTTTACTGGGGGGGGTGGTTAGGGATTGAGAATGGGTTGTCAAGCAGTGGACAAGGCCTTTAATGAATACTCAATATTCAAAGCAAACGAACCTCTCTAGACCCTGAGTTTCCAATCTCCACTGTCAATAAGTGTGACATAGGCAATACTGGCTGGAATGTGTCACAGTGTACTGGAATACACCCTATTGACAAAAGGGTTGCCAACCATCCGTATATTTACAGACAGTAGCGTCCGGCAGAAAAAAACAATGTCCATGATTTTTTAAAAATTTGTAATGCACATGCGTGAAAACCGCTGACATGCCCAGTACAAACGGAAGACTGACCAGAGCACACTGCGGACCCTGCAGAGAGCGGGATTCCTTACATTGATGTAATGGCCAATGTTAACATGGGTCAGGCAGCTGTCAGAACGTCTCAGAAGGAAGGAGGAGAAGTGTCAGATTCACTGACTGATCCGAGGCTGTTCTCAGCATCTTTTAGAGGTAGTGAAGAGGCAGAAGGACTGGCTGACAACTGGAGATCAATAGTGCTGATGGATGGACAGAAGACCACCAGGATGGAGCTACTGAAGATGGAAAAATGCACCGGCCAGAGGGACATCAAATGTAAGCAATAAAATGTGTACAGATTTACTATTACCTTATGTGCACCTGTTCGTAAAAGTACATATAGATGTACCTGTGTAAAGTGTTTATATGTATCGATGTGTTCCGTGGTTATCTGTGTATGTATGTGTGTACACACGCACATAGCCACAGTACACTGTATATGTGTATATATATATATATATATATATATATATACACACAGACACGGCACATTGCCATTTCTCCTATCCTTTATGCTGGCTATAAATTTCAGTATGTCCTTTTACTCTGTATTATTTTGGACATCTCAAGGGGCGTGGTTTTATCAAGGGGCATGACAAAGGTCAGCATAAAATTTGGAAAGTCCATGAATTTTGGTCCAGTTGACCAGAAAAAATCGAATATAAGGTTGGCAACCCTGACTGACAAGGAAAATAAGAACAGACAGTTTTCAATTCAGTGATGCATTTTCAGGAAGAATAACTGAGGAACAGAAGAACACAGATTTGTAGGAAAAGATGCTCCAGAATTATTGCATGGCAGTACAAGTACTTACTAAAACAAACATGTCAGACGTGATGACAGGTCTTCTTTAACACATGTATAGTAAAAAAGTGGCAGAAACCCTCGCATGTACCTAGAAAGGTATAGCAGGCATGCAAAACTATATATAGGACTATGCAGGAAAAACTGCAAAAGCGATGCAAATTAACCAAGAAAAGGCAGTCAATATTTCCCATAAAAACAGCAACTTTATTTAAACACCATAAAAAAAGGAATAACAAGTATAACAAAGGTGACTGATAAGGATAGGGGCAGTTACATACAAGGTGTAATCACATAAACGCCATAAGGGACTGCGTCCCGTCCATCCACATAGCAATATATATATCTCTCAATATTCCCCACCATGTACTACAGCCATATTAGATGATCTTTAGTATTTCCATATGCACATGCATGTAATTATACGTAGTTAGACATGGAGTACAACACTATACCTGATGCAATAGGACAGGACAGGACCCAGGCCCACCCCTGGGTCCTGGGCCTGGGTCCTGTCCTGTCCTATTGCATCAGGTATAGTGTTGTACTTCATGTCTGACTACGTATAATTACATGCATGTGCATATGGAAATACTAAAGATCATCTAATACGGCTGTAGTACATGGTGGGGAATATTGAGAGATATATATATTGCTATGTGGATGGACGGGACGCAGTCCCTTATGGCGTTTATGTGATTACACCTTGTATGTAACTGCCCCTATCCTTATCAGTCACCTTTGTTATACTTGTTATTCCATTTTTTATGGTGTTTAAATAAAGTTGCTGTTTTTATGGGAAATATTGACTGCCTTTTCTTGGTTAATTTGCTTCTTTAACACATGCATTATACATATGGACGAAAGAGAAAAGCCCTAAAGGTGACGTCAAACATACACTGTATTCAACACCTGCAAATATATAATTTTTGAACACATTTGCTTACAAAAAGCTGAGGCTGATGAAATGTAAAATGATTACTCAGAGGAAGAAATTCTGCTTTCCTGCCATTACAGATGTTAGTCACGGCAGGCACATTACAACACAAGGTTATCCAACATTATTTTCAATGGGTCTGAAGGTTCAGCGCTTCTTCCTAGTACATACAGAATGATTGGAATTCTGTAGACACCAAGTGCTCAAATTAAAGAGTTATTCTTCATAGATGGTTACTGTTGGATAGTGTTTGTAAAAATAATCTCTTTTATAGTTTTTAGTATATTAAAATTTGCAGCAGTACTTTAGATATTACCACTTTCCTTATCTTTTGTTGACAGATCGTTACCTAAGAGACCGACCACCGCCGTCTAGCTTGAAACAACTGCATTGAAACTGGCCAGGACTAGATCCTGACTACCTTCAAAACAGTGCTTATAAGCTCTACAGAAAAGAGCTTGTACAGACTGAAGATTTTCTGCTGTCTAGCCTAGGTGGTCGGTCTCATAGGTAACAAGTAGTAAACAAAGGAAAAAATAAAGTGTTAATATGAGATCTCAAAAAACGTGTTAAAATTTTAATAAGCATAAAATTCCGATATTGCTTGTATTTACAAGCACTAGCCGACAATGAACATGGAAACAACCCTTTCATCAAACATTTGTCATATCCATGGAATGAATTTTTTTTTTTAGAAAAGTGAAGACATCAAGCACTATTCACTATCTTGTGGATAGATCTAGGAAACAATAAGCTATAGTAGAGGTGATTCCGTGATATTAGGCATCTATAATGACCTCTTCATGTGCTATTACACTGCAGAGTAACGATGTCTGGCTCAGTAAATAAAGCAAATGGAATGGAGAATAATAAACTTTCTGGGAAATATCTTGGCTTGTCCACTTTTCTAAATAAACGTTCCTGTCTCAGATCTGGTGGTGCAGTAAATGCAAGCTTCCAAGTGAATTCAATTGTGTGTTTGATCCTTGAAGCTAAGGTACAAATTAATTATTGCAGAATGTAAGTCTACTTGAACTTTCAGCGTAGAGTTAGAGTCACTGACCGCTTCTGCTGGCAATTCAGCAGCTGCCGCTGACATCACATCGACAGAGCAGCAGCTTCTTTTCGCTCTGCTCTATTGACAGGACTTGACTGCTGAAGTCATGCTGATTGACAGTTACTGCAGGAAACAGGCAGTCAATCAGCATGATACCAGCAGTCACACCGCATCAACAAAGCAGTCCAGAAGAACAAAAGCTGCTCTGTTGATATGGAGCAGTTGAATTGCTGGCAGGAGCAGTCAGGGACCACTCTAAGCCAGCACTGGGTACAACAGTGTTAGCAACTACCTGTTTGTTAGTTTTTAGGCACATAGCAGAAAAAATAATTCCTGGATAACCTCTTTAAAGGTGAAATCATAGATCAGCAGTTTCATAGGTGCCAATTAGCCCTGAGTTGTTTTGGACAATCCTGAGTTGCAAAAGGAATGAGGATTAGTAAAAACTCCATCAAAAAATGTTGTTCCAAGGACAGAGCTTAACAGAAACCTGTCATTTTGCACATGCAGTCTGATCTGTAGACTGAATGGTACAGAGAAAGAAGCTGAGCAGAATAATATGAAGGTTTATTAGAAAAGGTTCAGTAAACCTTTTCTTTTATTAATCAAAATCCCTGATTATTATATGCATATGAGTCCAGTGAGCGGTTCTACTCAATGATTGCCATTCTTCTAGTTATGATTGCATGTAGGGATAGCTGTCAATCGTTGAGTAGGACCGCCCACTGGATCCATACATATAAACGCCCAATGAATAAAATGAGCTTTTCTGAAACTCCTCCCACAACAATGTATATAAATCAGCTCCTCCTGCTGTACAACATTCTGGCTGCAAATCGGATACTATTTTAAACATGACAGGTTCCTCTTAAATGTGATGAGTTTTGGGTGCTGAATGTGGGCATAACATTACATTATTATAAATTTACTGTGTTTAAGGTATGGAACAACAGAAAGATGAGATATATAACTGTAATAGCCATAAGGAGTCTTAGTGGGGACAATTCTATTATATAATATTACCATACTTTACAGTATAATTCATTCACTTGTTACAGCAGTATATACCAACAAAACATGTAAAATGCAGAACAGTATATCTATCATGTACAGGGTCATTACTTGCAATTCATGTACCCACAGAATCATGTAATATTGTAATTGCACTCTTAATAAATACGCTAAACCTCTACATGCCTTTTAAGTAGAATGTAACAAAATTTGCCTAAGGACTCTTTCAATTATTTATTTGGCAGCCATTCTCTGAAGAAAATTATTAGTAGATTCTAATTAGTTGCTCATGCAGTATCCAAATTTAGCAATATTTATTACATGCTTTAGGGAAAAATGCAATGACACACCCGATTAGTTACAATTAAAAGGAGTCGTTCGTGAATTTTTAAAATTAGTGGCAGTATATTGTATAGTATAAAGATTAATCACCTATTCAAACCCCAGCTATTCCAGTGTTGCTTCTCCGGTGGTCCCCACTGGTCTTGTAAAAATGATGTCACGTTCCTCAATCACATGATGCCTGCATGTACGACATGTGACTTCTGCGCTCAGCGTTTGGCTGCAGGGATCATGTGATTGATAGAAGTGATGTCATTGCTGCAGGGGTTTAAATCGTTCGATAATTGTTATTTTAGTATATTATGCCATGCAAATCTGCAACAACACATTTTAGGGAAGTTAGTACTAAAAATAATGTTACATTTTTTTGCTTTTAGATAGAGGGAATGACCTCTAAATCCAATATGCATGCAGTCCTTACAGATCCTGATAATGAAGCCTGCCTTATAGACATCCTATATTAATATAGTCTAATGCAGCATTCCAAGAATATTCTTCATATAAACACATGCTCCATGTTGTGTTAATGTATTATCATCTGCATACCATGTCCAAGAAACCACACAGCTCAGCAGCATCCCTGTTAAGAAAGTCACTGCCAAAAATGGTTGTAACTCATTCCTCTAGTTTAGAAACAGATAAAGAGTTAGCAATAAAATATACTGCATTTTGGCCATTTTGTGTGTGACAGGTGTTTGGTTTGGCTGCAAGGCTGGATAAGAAGGCAGCAACCAAAAAACATGTAGATAAATTAGCACTACTGTCTGTATGGCTGTAAATTGTTAATAGGGTGCTACTGAAATGATTTGCTGTGTATTTAATTCTAATAATCTAACCAAATAAGCCAAGATTATTAGTTATTAAAGTAATATATAAGGGGTGGGGAGTGCCCAGGTATACTCGGTTTTTGTGGGGCAGAGGTAGCACTTTGACTCTAATGCCAAAAGGCACTCACAAAAATGGATGACTAGCAGAGACATTCATCATCCATATACAAGGATATATTGGCATTAGTGATGAGCGAGTATGCTCGTTGCTCGGGTTTCCCCGAACATGCCCGGGTGGTCTCCGAGTATTTTGGTGTGCTCAGACATTTAGTTTCTGTCGCCACAGTTGCATGATTTGCTGCTGCTGGACAGTCTGAATACATGTGGGGATTGCCTGTTTGTTAGGGAATTTCCACATGTATTCAGGCTGTCTAACAGCCGCAAATCATGCAGCAAATCATGCAGCTGCGGCAACATAAACTAAATCTCCGAGCATTTCCAAATACTCGGAGACCACCCAAGCAACGAGTATACTCGCTCATCACTAATTGCCATCTAATTAACATATATATCCATGGAACAGATCCCATATAAATCTCCAGGTAATGACTGCCACTGTTAGCTATCTGTCACAGCCTCTGTTCAATGTAAATATCATAATATTTTCTTGTGATGTGAGCAGGATGCAAATATATGGACTAAAAGATTTACTGTTGTGACTCAATGCAGCACCAATGAAAAGTAAAATGTACAATAAATAAACGATGTTTCCATGTGTAACAAACATTTATCTCAGTCATTATCGATAACATCTACTGAACTGCAGATAAGCAGTCAAAATCTTCTATAGACGCTCCCATTAAAAGCCAAATTAAAGTTTTTTTTAAATGTTAATTTCTTCTTATCTTGATAATATTTTCTGGGGCTTTGTAGGAAAAAAGAACAGAAATTGGAGGCTGGATGTATGTAATCAATACTTTGTAGAAAAAGTTGTAATGTTGTCCTGTTAAAGGGCAGATAAAACACATGTGCATTCTATGAAACTGCACTTTGACCTGGTAGGCAAGTTGACATGTTACTATTTTAAGTCTTTTATGAAACCTATTACTTAATTGATTGACTATTATGTGCTGATTTCCTAAACCAGAATCCCTTGTTTCCTTTCACATAGCCAATTAAAACATCACATTTCAGCTGACTGCAGCTGCCTCTAGAGGGCGCTGAATGCATACACAGTCATGCAGTTAGTTTTGATTTAAAGGGAGCTGTATAGATTCATATGCAGGGAGTTCCCACAAGTGGCAATTTCTTGAAACCAAAATGTCATCATGTCAAGGGGTTTTCTCAAAATAGTTATGGAATGGATAATCTTTATTATTATTTTTTTCCAATTCCCTGTTATAATCTTTAAAGTGGCCTATAGCTCTGCAATGTAACTGACTAGTTCTTGCAATATTAGCTAGGAAGAACAACGCTTAGTAATACTGGATTTATATGATTTCTAAATGTTTTATGAATATGTTCTAGTAGTTAACAGTTTTAGTATACCTACTGTTACAATGCCATACTGCGCATAGTGCTTGAACTGTGGCATTGGTCATGCACAATTATAGATAGCCCAACAAGGGTTTATCAACATCTTAAAATAAAATATAAATAAATAATTATTTACAACATGTACCAACATTGTAGAAAATGTTATTATATGTAGATATTCCATACTGCAGAAGTGCCAAGAAGGAGGGGTGCGCCAGTGCCAGGAGGCTTGTAATATTGTAACTTCATGCTATCACAAGCTTCTTCCAAATCCGTATGCCTTGAAGAGTGGAGATGGCAGATGCCAAGTCTGTTCCTATTGATCTACAATAGGTATGTCCTTGACTGTGTTTTTGGGAATAAATTTTTTTAGTTGCACAACACAAAAATGGACAAAGAGAAAAGACAAACAAAAGAGAAAAGAAGAAGATGAACAAGAGAAGAAGTAGAGGGAAAAAAATGACAGCCCTAATACTTATTGATTCAATAGTTAGATGATAAATCAAAGTATTACCTTCTGCCTCTGTAGAAGATAAGAGCAGGACAGCACATAGTGCAGTCACTGCGAAGTGAAGCCGAATTTTCATTCCTTTCAATTTTCTGGTTTATACCAACATGAATAGATCTGAAATAACAAAATTAATAACATTTTTAACAGTACATTAGAAAAGTTGTCTTCTTCATTTGTATTACCAGTTCCTCCTGCCTTGTTTCTTTTGATATCCAACATAGACAGACAGACAGACAGACAGACAGACAGACAGACAGACAGACAGACAGACAGACAGACAGACAGACAGATAGATAGATAGATAGATAGATAGTAGATAGATAGATAGATAGATAGATAGATACAAAATACAAAAAATGGAACAGCACAATCCTTTTCTCATGGCTGCATAGGCCTCCTCAGCAAAATATCCAATACGTCAAAATCCATATACGAGAAAAACTAAGAAAAAATGAAGGCAGCACTCCTTTTAAAGTAGAAAAATGTGGCTTTAATTCAGACTAACATGGCAAGCGACGTTTCGGCTCATACTAAGCCTTTCTCAAGCCTTGAGAAAGGCTCAGTATGAGCCGAAACATCGCTTGCCATGTGGGTCTGAACTAAAGCCAGATGTTTCTACTTTAAAAGGAGTGCTGCCTTCATTTTTTCTTGTATATAGATAGATAGATAGATAGATAGATAGATAGATAGATAGATAGATAGATAGATAGATAGAATGATAGATAGATAGATAGATAGATAGATAGATAGATAGATAGATAGATAGATAGATAGATAGATAGATAGATAGATAAAAAAGATAGCAGCACAAACTTGAGCAGATTTTGGGTGCAATATTTCCTGAGTAATGCGGTTGTCTAACGCAAAATATAAATGGAAAAAAATCAAGCAGCACTCCAGTTCAAGGAAAAATTGTGGGCTTTAATCCAGAACCAAGTGGTGCAACGTTTCGACCTCACAACACGGTCTTTGTCAAGCCTTGCTTGCTTGACAAAGACCGTGTTGTGAGGGCGAAACGTTGCACCACTTGGTGCTGGATTAAAGCCCACAATTTTTCCTTGAACTGGAGTCCTGTCTGATTTTTTTCCATTCAGATAAATAGATAGATAGATATGGATAGATAGATAGATAGATAGATAGATAGATAGATAGATAGATAGATAGATAGATAGATATGGGATAGATAAGGGATAGATAGATAGATAGATAGATAGATAGATAGATAGATAGATAGATAGATAGATAGATAGATAGATAGATAGATCTGTGTGAATAAAGTCCAATGTTTTCACTGATTTCCATTGTGCTGATTTTCCATTGGAAGTGCTGCTTCCAATCTCTTTTTTTAGATAGATAGAAAATGAAAGAAAAAGAAGCAACACTTATCCCAAGTGACAGTTGATACACACCCATTAGTTGTTATCAAACAACTCTGAAGAAATATATCCAAGAAAAATAAGCAGCAGTCTAATATTTCAATTGAAAAAATACACAGATTTATTAGCTCGTGCGCAAAATAAACTGCAACGGTTCAACTCTCAAATAGATGAGCCAAAGGCCTGACAAAGCTAGAAAAGAATCAGAGTCGTCTGCTGATGGAGATCCGAAATAATGATCCAGGATACAGAGGAGACTTGATGCGATTTTATTATCAACGCGTTTCGAAGTCTTCAGACTTCTTCATCAGGATAACTACAGGTAGGTATATCCTTACGTATCGGGTTATATCCTGATGAAGAAGTTGAAAGACTTCGAAATGCGTTGACAATAAAACCGCATCAAGTCTACTTTGTATCCTGGACCATTCTTTCGAATCTCAGCCAGCAGCGCAGACGACCCACCTATTGTTTCTCTTCTGGCATGTCAACACTTTTTTAGCCCGTGAGACTGGAGCAGCTGAGAAAAATACATTTGATCCTTGTTGTGTGATGCACAACTTTACAAGGTGAGCAATTCCCTGCACCTTATAGTCCTTTATCATCGGATAAGACCCTAGAGCGCCTTTGGCTCCTCAGCTGTCAACTAAAGGCTTGACAAAGGCTCAGCTATGTGAGAGCCGAAATTTTGCTGTTGTTTT
This sequence comes from Oophaga sylvatica, assembly GCA_033576555.1. Lineage (NCBI taxonomy): Eukaryota > Metazoa > Chordata > Amphibia > Anura > Dendrobatidae > Oophaga > Oophaga sylvatica. The sequence continues at coordinate 252,174,067 of JARQOD010000005.1, read as the reverse complement.
ACACAGGGGTTAATAAACTACTACATTTTTGCAATTGGAATATTGGTGTGTTGAATAGATAGATAGATAGATAGATAGATAGATAGATAGATAGATAGATAGATAGATAGATAGATGTTGTGAATGGGTTTGAGATGAGTTCTGAGCAGAGGCTCCCTTTGGTGGTTACAAGCAGTACTAGTGAAGATTGTGAGGACTGGGAATCAGGTGTTACTGACTGGTCTTATATAAGGGAGTCATTTTCCCATCAGGTTGCCGGTGATCAATTGTTCTGGTCTGAATCCTTCATTCCAGTTTCCCTTGTAGCCTGCTGTGTCGTGTCTGCATCTCCTGCTACCAGATAAGAATTTTTCTTCTTTTGTGTTGTTGCTATTTTTTTGCATTTTGTCCTGCACTTCTTTGGGGGCCTTCTGGGTCCCCTCCGGGGGCTTCTGCCTTCTCAGTTTAGTTCAGCCACTGAGTTTTGTTCTTTTGCTTTTTCCAGTTTTTTCAGTGGCTGCTGTTTTGATTTTGTTACACCAGAGAACTAATTTAGGTGGTAGAGGTCGTGTGATCTCAGGTGATTTTGAAATTAGTAGAGTTGGTGTTTTTCAGGGTTTTCTGGGATTGCAGTAAGTACCCTTCCTGTCCTTTTCTATTTAGATAGTTTGGGCCCCAGCGTTTGCTCATTCTATTTTCTTTCTGTGTCAGTATTTCCTCTTGTCTAACCGCCATTACATGTTTGGGGGCTTTCTATTATCTTTGGGGTTCTGCTCCGGGGCAGATAGCTTTCCTATTTCTATCTTTAGGTGTAGTTAGTTTCTCAGGCTGTGACGAGGCGTCTAGGACCAACGTAGGAACGCTCCACGGCTGCCTCTAGTTGTGGTGGTTAGTCAGGGTACTGCAATCCCATAGATTCCAACTGCTCTGGTGTATTGCCTTTTTTACCTGCACTCCTCAGCTACCGAAAAATAACAGTATCACCGGCCTAAAAATTGAAAATTGTATGGTACTCACAGAAGGGAAAAAATATTGTGATAGAAAAAAGGTTGTCAGAGTTGTCAGAGATATTTTTCTGTTTGTTGCATTTTTTTCCCTCTGTATCTCTGGGTGCTGGGGAGGATCTTTTCTCCCAATGGAGTTTGCACAGTTGTCTGGCCGTGTGGATCAGCTTGCCACTGAGGTTCGGAGTATTGCTATCTATCTTGCTGGGTTGCCTGTTGTGGAACCTAGGATCCCCATGCCAGATTTGTTTTTAGGGGATCAAGCTAAGTTTCAGAATTTCAAAAATAATTGTAAATTGTTTTTTGCCTTAAAATCTAAGTCCTCAGGAAACGCAGCGCAGCAGGTTCAAATTATCATCTCTCTCCTGCGCGGCGATCCTCAGGATTGGGCTTTTTCCCTGATACCTGGGGATCCTGTTTTGAGTGATGTTGATGCGTTTTTTCAGGCTTTGGGGTTATTGTACGATGAGCCTAATGTCACTGATCAAGCTGAAAAAACCTTGTTGGCATTAAATCAGGGGCTTGATGACGCTGAGTTATACTGTCAGAGATTCCATAGGTGGGCAGTCCTGACCAAATGGAATGACGACGCTTTGGCGGCCCTTTTCCGGAAGGGTCTGTCGGATAATGTAAAGGATGTTATGGTGGGATTCCCTGTCCCCTCTGGTCTCAATGATTCTATGTCATTAGCGATTCAAATTGACAGACGTTTGCGTGAGCGGAGAAGTATGCGTGGAGTGGTGTTGCCTTGTAAGCCAGCTTCTGAGCCCATGCAGTGTGATGGAGTGGTGTCTGGGGCACAGCGTCATGAGTTTCGAAAGCGCAATAGGTTATGTTTCTACTGTGGTGATGCCTCTCATGCTATTTCAGTCTGCCCTAAGCGGGGAAGACGTTTTGCACGCTCAGTTGTCTTGGGTAGTGTTCAGACTAAGTTTTTATTAACTGTCACTCTGATATGCTCTCTGTCCTCATTTTCTGCTCAGGCTTTCGTTGATTCTGGAGCAGCTATTAACCTGATGGATTATGATTTTGCTAAACGTTGTGGGTTTCCCTTGATACCCCTACAGAAGTCTATTCCCCTACTGGGGATCGATTCTACCCCTTTGGCTGAGAATAAACCCCAGTTTTCTACTCAGGTGATAATGAGGGTTGAACCTGATCACCAGGAGTGCTGCAAGTTTTTGGTTCTATATAATCTGCATGACATTATCGTGCTGGGTTTCCCTTGGTTACAGTCTCATAATCCTGTTTTGGATTGGAAATCTGTGTCTGTAACCAGTTGGGGCTGCCAATGTGTTAATACCAACACTCCTGTTTTTTCTGCCTCCCCCCAAGCTCAGGATGTTCCTGACTTTTTGTTTGATTTTTCTGATGTGTTTAGCGAAAGTAAATCTGCATCCTTGCCTCCCCATAGGAGCTATGACTGCGCTATTGAATTAGTGCCGGGTAGTAAATTCCCTAAAGGTCGCCTTTTTAACTTGTCTGTACCTGAACATGACGCTATGCGGTCTTATATCAAGGAATCATTGGAGAAGGGTCATATCAGACCATCCTCTTCACCCTTAGGTGCCGGTTTTTTCTTTGTGGCCAAAAAAGATGGTTCATTAAGGCCGTGTATTGATTATCGTCTCTTGAACAATATTACTTTGAAATATCAATACCCGTTACCCTTGATTTCTGACCTGTTTTCCAGGGTGAAAAACGCTACTTGGTTTACCAAGGTTGACCTCAGGGGGGCGTATAACCTTATTCGCATTAAGCACGGGGATGAATGGAAGACGGCATTCAATACCCCTGAAGGGCATTTTGAGTACCTAGTGATGCCCTTTGGGCTCACTAATGCCCCTTCCGTCTTCCAGTCCTTCATGAATGACATTTTCAGGGATTTTGTGGACAAATTTCTGATTGTTTATTTGGATGATATCTTGATTTTTTCTAATGACTGGGACTCTCATGTGAAACATGTTCGGACTGTGTCCAGATTTTGAGGGATAATGCTCTGTATGTGAAGGGATCAAAGTGTCTTTTTGGCGTACAGAAGATCTCATTTCTGGGATTCATTTTGTCCCCATCTGTTATTGAAATGGACCCGGTCAAGGTTCAGGCCATCTGTGATTGCGTCCAACCTACTTCATTAAAGGCTCTTCAGAGATTTTTGGGTTTTGCCAATTTTTATCGTAAATTTATTGGTAATTTCTCGGTTATTGTTAAACCATTAACTGATTTGACCAGAAAGGGTTCTGATGTGGTGAATTGGCCTCCTGAGGCAGTCTCTGCATTTCAGGAACTTAAGCAGAGATTCACTTCTGCTCCTGTTCTACGGCAGCCTGATGTTTCTCTGCCATTTCAGGTGGAGGTTGATGCCTCTGAAATTGGGGCAGGTGCCGTTTTGTCCCAAAAAGATCCAGAGACCTCTAAAAGTAACCCTTGTGCCTTTTTCTCTCGAAAATTTTCTCCTACTGAACGTAATTATGACGTGGGTAATCGGGAGTTATTGGCCATGAAGTGGGCTTTTGAAGAGTGGAGACATTGGCTGGAGGGAGCCAAACATCAGGTGGTGGTCCTTACGGACCATAAGAATCTGGTCTATCTGGAATCTGCCAAGCGACTCAATCCTAGACAGGCCAGGTGGGCCTTGTTTTTCACACGTTTTAATTTTGTGGTTTCCTTTCTTCCTGGCACTAAGAATGTTAAGGCGGATGCCCTCTCGAGGAGTTTCCTTGCGGACTCTCCTGAGTTATCTGATCCTTCTGTTATTTTGAAAGAGGGTGTAGTTCTTTCCGCCATCTCGCCCAATTTGAGACTTGCTCTGGAGGGGTGTCAGGAGGATAGGCCCGAGCGCTGCCCTGTTGGAAAATTGTTTGTCCCGGACCAATGGAAAAAGAGTGTGATGTCTGAGATTCATTGTTCCGCATTGGCTGGGCATCCCGGAATTTTTGGTACCAGAGACTTGGTTAGTCGGTCCTTTTGGTGGCCTACCTTGTCTCACGATGTCAGGGAATTTGTGCAGTCCTGCGGGACTTGCTCTCGCTCCAAGCCTTGCTCTCGCTCTAGTGGTTTGTTGATGCCATTGCCTGTGCCCAAGAGACCATGGACCCATATCTCTATGGATTTCATTTCCGATCTTCCTGTTTCTCAGAGAATGACCACCATCTGGGTAATTTGTGATAGGTTTTCCAAAATGATACATCTTGTGCCATTACCTAAGTTGCCTTCCTCCTCTGAATTGGTGCCGTTGTTTCTTCAGCACGTGGTTCGTTTACACGGCATTCCTGAGAACATTGTGTCTGACAGAGGAGTCCAGTTTGTTTCCAGATTTTGGAGGACTTTTTGTTCTAAACTGGGTGTTCAATTGTCTTTCTCCTCGGCATTTCATCCTCAGACCAATGGTCAAACTGAGAGAACAAACCAGACATTAGAGACTTATCTAAGATGCTTTGTGTCTGCTGATCAGGATGACTGGGTCTCTTTTTTGCCTTTGGCTGAGTTTGCTCTTAATAATAGGGCTAGCTCTGCCACTTTGATGTCTCCGTTTTTCTGTAATTCTGGTTTTCACCCTCGATTTTCTTCAGGACAGACGGAGGCTTCTGTCTGTCCAGGTGTTGACTCTGTTGTTGAGCGTATGCAACAGATTTGGGACCAGGTAGTGGAGAGGTTGTCCCTCTCTCAGGAGAAGGCCCAGCGGTTTGCTAACCGGCATAGGACTGATGGTCCTCGGTTTAAAGTGGGGGACTTGGTCTGGTTGTCCTCAAAGAATATTCCTATGAGAGTAGCATCTCCTAAATTTAAGCCTAGGTTCATTGGACCTTATAAGATCATGGAGATTATTAATCCTGTTTCTTTTCGTTTGCTTCTTCCAGGGACATTTAAGATCCATAACGTGTTCCACAAGTCCTTGTTGAAGAGGTTTGTTGAGCCAGTGGTTCCTGCTACTGTGCCTCCTGACCCTGTTTTGGTTGAGGGCAATCTGGAGTATGTGGTTGAGAAAATATTGGATTCTCGTTTTTCTAGACGAAGACTCCAGTATTTGGTTAAATGGAGAGGTTATGGTCAGGAAGACAATTCTTGGGTGTTTGCTTCGGACATCCATGCTAGGAGACTTATCCGTGCGTATCATAGAACTCATCCTGACCGACCTGGTTGCTCAAATGAGGGTTCGGTGACCCCTCCTCAAGGGGGGGGTACTGTTGTGAATGGGTTTGAGATGAGTTCTGAGCAGAGGCTCCCTCTGGTGGTTACAAGCGGTACTAGTGAAGATTGTGAGGACTGGGAATCAGGTGTTACTGACTGGTCTTATATAAGGGAGTCATTTTCCCATCAGGGTTGCCGGTGATCAATTGTTCTGGTCTGAATCCTTCATTCCAGTTTCCCTTGTAGCCTGCTGTGTCGTGTCTGCATCTCCTGCTACCAGATAAGAATTTTTCTTCTTTTGTGTTGTTGCTATTTTTTTGCATTTTGTCCTGCACTTCTTTGGGGGCCTTCTGGGTCCCCTCCGGGGGCTTCTGCCTTCTCAGTTTAGTTCAGCCACTGAGTTTTGTTCTTTTGCTTTTTCCAGTTTTTTCAGTGGCTGCTGTTTTGATTTTGTTACACCAGAGAACTAATTTAGGTGGTAGAGGTCGTGTGATCTCAGGTGATTTTGAAATTAGTAGAGTTGGTGTTTTTCAGGGTTTTCTGGGATTGCAGTAAGTACCCTTCCTGTCCTTTTCTATTTAGATAGTTTGGGCCCCAGCGTTTGCTCATTCTATTTTCTTTCTGTGTCAGTATTTCCTCTTGTCTAACCGCCATTACATGTTTGGGGCTTTCTATTATCTTTGGGGTTCTGCTCCGGGGCAGATAGCTTTCCTATTTCTATCTTTAGGTGTAGTTAGTTTCTCAGGCTGTGACGAGGCGTCTAGGACCAACGTAGGAACGCTCCACGGCTGCCTCTAGTTGTGGTGGTTAGTCAGGGTACTGCAATCCCATAGATTCCAACTGCTCTGGTGTATTGCCTTTTTTACCTGCACTCCTCAGCTACCGAAACATAACAGATAGATAGATAGATAGATAGATAGATATGGGATAGATTGATAGATAGATAGATAGATAGAATAGATAGATAGATAGATATGGGATAGATAGATAGATAGATAGATAGATAGATAGATAGATAGATAGATAGATAGATAGATAGAAAAAAAAGGAACAACACAATATTAGAACATCGGTTGTTCAGGCCTCACCAGCAATACATCCATTACTTTCCATAGAAACAAAAAGCAAGGCAGCACTCCATTAGTATTCCAAGTGATAGTGGATTTCATTCAGACCCACGCCATGTGGGTCTGAATAAAATCCATTATCACTTGAAATACTAATGGAGTGCTGCCTTCCTTTTTGTTTCTATAGATAGATAGATAATAGATCTTGGACAATTTTGGTAAAATCTATTGACAATGAAATATCTACAGATGTATATTTGGTAGCAAATTCTTACAAAATTGTCTGAATTTGCAAAAGAAAGTACATAAATGATTTTGGGATTTATTCTTAAGTCCATACTTGGTGCAAGAACAATATTTTTTTCTGCTAACAATTAGCATTAGGGTTTTCTCTCTGTCTTCTTTTACAATAGACACAACTTTATGAGGCTGTGATGCACGTGGCATTTGGCTAGTTTCATTAGATGCCACATTACATTAGTGCCAAATGCAGAAAGTAGAAATGGGTTGTCTGTGCTTTTGGTAAGGATCCAAATGAATATAGCACAAGACACATAACGTGTTAATGTGGTTTATTTTCAACGCCTTTCAATGTCATCCAACTTCATCAGGAATAAAACACCAAGGTTTTTCCTGATGAAGAAGTCAGATGACTTTGAAACGCGTTGGAAATAAACCACATTAACACGTTATGCGTCTTGCGGTATCTTCGCTTGGATCCTTACCAACAGCCCAGACAACTCATCCCTACTTTCTTGATTTGGCACTATATCGGTAATCCAACCTGTGGAGTGTCTTAGTGTGCTTTATGAGTTGTGTCTCTCAAAACTGAACCAGGTAAGCATAACCATTTTTACTTACCATATTCTACTGTCCATCAGATAAAACCCTATTGCCCTTTTTTGCTCCCTAACTTCTTCTCCAAATTACAGAAGTGACAACATTGCTTTGCACAATATCTTTGTAACATGGTGTCAATCCAAAGGCACCATATAGCAGCACGTAGATTGTCTACCTTTCTGTAGTATAAAGGCTTTTTAAGATGTGAGTTAAAAAAATGTATGTGGCGCTGTCTGCATTTGGTACCAAATGGCTCAATAACTTACTAAACATGTTTCACAGTTAAAAGTCCCATTTTCAAATGTACTGGCAGCATTCTTTTGTCTTCGCTGGCTGATATATGAGCCATACTATGTGTTAATGCTAATCTACAAAATGCTAAAGCTGAAGCCAATTCCAGACTACCACAACCCTCCAGAGGTCCAGCGCTTGTGGCAACTTGCATTTACAGCTCCTGAGTGTGTATTGTAAGTAATCATACCCAGGTGATCGGCTACAGGAGGGAGACGGAGTGCAGTTATTCACTTCCACAGAACTGCTAACCACTTTAGTTTTGGTGACTAAGCAAATTACTCTTCTACGCCTTCCAGCTCTTTATGTAAACTGGGTGTGATTTCAGGAAGCCATTACCTCAGATGTTCTTCATGAAGGCTCCAAGGGTCTCTTCTGAATGACTTAGCCTCATTTACATTGCGTTACTAATATCATAGTAGCATACTAACCATTCATTTTATTGTCAGGACTAATTCGAAATTCTTACTATGAAAAATTCTCTAGTGAAGGTATGCCTAAAGTAGAGAACTTACATAATTGGAGCCAGGCAACAGTGTACATACTATAGAAGCAGAACATGGACTTCTGTGTGGCCCTTGGATGTAGCAGACATAGGCAAGGTTGGTTGTAGCCCCTATTTTAATGGGTGGAGAGAACTTGAGCAGAGCCTCAGAGGTCCATTTTTAATAATTCTACAATTAAGAGTTTGGGCAATTAACAATATAACCATCATAGAAAGGAGATGGTAGCAAATAAACACCAAGACCTTCTGTCTTGGGTGGTTAGCTTAGAGTCATTATGTTAGCCATCACCAGAAGGGCTCTATGGAACCCCTCACCTCCAAATACTTTCCTGGCAACAGGTATGCAGTCTATATAGCAAAGTAAGTATATGTTTATGCTATACAAATAACTGGTAAAAAATAGATAAATATACATAGAAAGAGTGAGAAATAATTGGATCCAACCCAGTTGGACTTGTAAGAATGCATATTTATTTTTCTGTCTTTAATTATATTTTATTACATTTTTATGGAATCTAACCATCTATGATGTGTTTATGATACATAGAGTTTCCCAAAACGAGAAAATACTTGGACAGAGTTTCATAAAGCCATGAGATGATGGATGGGACTAAACAATGAACTCAACAGTTCAACATAAGAAATGCAGACAGCAACTTTGGAGAATAACATTTGTAAAACGGTTACAGACTGTTCATTGGACTGAAGATACTGTAGACTTCTGTAGACAATGGAAATTCTCCCAGTGGTTATGATGAATTCCATTCCAATCCTAACTAGCTTAGAAATATGAACCCACTACCGGCGATGTGGTTGAGGACCCGTTGGACCCTAAGAAAAGTGCAACCATGATGTAATGCCCACAAGGGAGTCATCCAAGGATTGTAAAACACCATGATTGCTACCACAGATGTTGCCTTAGAAGCAGCACAAAAGCAGAGCTCGCAGGATTAAGGGTCACAGTTTAGGTTTCCTTTTCTAATCATTCGGGCAGACACAATAAGGCTATGTTAGGTAGTGTGTGCAAAACCCATTACTAGGACAGTAGACATGTGTCCCTACGGCTCCTTTACACTACATTTACTCTGCTTGGCACATGATACAAGTGAGCTGTGGTTAATTTATCCAGTGCTGACCATTCGCAAAACTCTGCCAATGTTTCCAGGAATCAAAGCGAAGCACACGTTCTACTTAATATGAATTCCCACTTACTCTCAATTATAGGAAAATTCGAAACACATTCAAAAATAACTGGGAATCAATAAACCTACCCTAATAAAACATAACTCTACATATCAGTTAATACAGTAATTGAAATAGCAGAAGTAACACAGTCAAAACAAGAGCACCAAGGAAACAGGCGCCATATGCCAATAGGTAGGACACGTTATTTGCAGCTTTGTATTTCCCAAGCAACTGAGTCACAAAAGTCTGCACTTCAAGCAAGGACTAAGCAATTAGTATTTCCTTAACACTGGCATCAATGATACATCCACATTCTCTGCATTAGATTCGGCTGCTTAATGTTCTTTTCTTAAGCTTGGAAGTGAACTAGAACAGGTATCATATATCACAGGACATGTCTTTTTTGCTCCCTGCATCGCCTAGTGGTTGGAAAAAATACTACAATGGTATTCGATCAAATAAAAAAAAAACTCTTGATGAGTTTCCCTTCTGCCCAATACTTTCCTTTAGGTTTATACCTGTTTTAACACTTTTTATAGAAGGAAGTCTACTGTGAGACAGTCATTCATAATTTGCTTCTTACTGGTTCCACAACACCTTCTACCAACGTGCAAAATTTATTATCAAAGCAACAGTTACAGTGAAAGTCCAATACCAATAAATACACACATATATATATATATATAATTAATTATATAGCAAAATAGGAACAGAGAATAAGCTATGGGAGTCACCCTGAGTGCCACAGTTTTTTCTCTGTTCCCATCTTTGATGTTGTGTTTTGATGAATAAGGTAGCAGTGGACAGCCAATAATGACCCTATCTGTCTATCGATCTATCTATCAATCTATCTATCGGGGCTGTACAAGGTATGTTATTCACCAATATAAGTACAATATATGCTTCCTTGGAAGTGGTAGAACTACAAATCTCAGTATTCTCCCATAACTAGCAATGCAAAGTATTGATATTGCAAAAAAAAAAAGGAAATGCTATAGAATGAGATAAATGGATAAACCACATGGCTGCTGCTTATTAGCCATTAATTTCCAATCAGGTGCTGCTCTGGCATCACAGTAATGGTAGTGAGTCTATCCATGAGGAATTCCAGATGGTCAGCTTTTTATACAGACGTTTGCTGACCCCACAATAAATCATGAGAACTTTCCATACTTATCTTCCATAGGATCCCTGCACTTTAACACCTCTGTTGCCATGGGCTCCTGGAGGAAACTGACATTAACTTCTTCCTAGTCCTTACTGATCATCTTAGCTGACACCCAGGTCACCAATCATAACTCCATTTTTCTTGTTACTTTCTATTGTGTGCTCTCTGGTGCATTTATTACTGTACGAACACTTTGTAACAGAAACAAAACCCAAATATTTCTATCTTAAGTCATATGGAAAATATTTAGCCTGCAACCAGCAAAAGAACTGAATTTATAGAAAAAAGTCCCAATTTTCCCAGCAGTGCTAGTGTTAATAGACATACAGCAAAATAGACATAATCAGTCCCAGACAGTAGATAGTAACTCTTTCTATGAAAATGGCAATATATTACTACAGACTGAAGGAGATGGGAGCTAGCAGCTTAAAACAAAGAAGTGACAGCAGCAGAGGAAGAAGCAGAATGACTGCAGAGGGTCCAACCTGCTCTCTAGGAATCTCTGTGGACTCAGATCTCCTGGTCTCCTGCGGTCCAGCAGTGGATGTGATGCACAGGATCTTCTCCTCCCAAAGATGCTCGCTCCTTAAGGACTGTCTTCCTTCAAATGGGAAGTGTCTCTCCCCAATCTGCTCCTTATGAGAGGGCTGTTACTAAAACTCCTCTAAAGCTCTTACGAAACAGCAGGGGAAGGTGGACCACTGCCACCGGGTGATAGATGCAATGCTTCTGTATGGGGGAAGGAAGGAAGGTGGAAGGAGGGAGGGAGAGCTGGAAAAAAAGGGGGAGACTTTTACTTTTTTGGAAAGTTCCACATACTTTTCAAAATTCTTTCTCCATGATTCCTGTTCAGGAGCTAGTGCCAGGGGGTCCTCTGTGTCTTCTCAGAGCCAAAATGAGCAGCCACTCTTGGAAGAAAGCTGGAAGCTCTCTTAGGTTTCCCTGGCAAATTTACAAAGGGAATTCTCAAACCAAGAAGAACAATGAGGGAAGAAAATGAACAGCTTTAATCTCCAAATGCTATTTGTTTCAGGCAGAGGAAAAAATAACTATGAGGTTTGCAAAGCAGCAATAGTAGTGGGTGCTCTTGAAACATCCAGCAGGTTTTCCATGAAGTAACTGTCTGCCTATTCCACTTATTTTATGTGCCTTGTAGGTTTATTTGGCTGGGGCTTAGAACATTTGTAGAACCAATAAAACGTAAATTGTTAGGAGATGCAATGATTTTCGCAGCCTAGTTCTCTCAATGAGATTTCAGGGATCCAGAAACCTAACATTCACTTCCTCTAGTTTACTGGCAGGACTGAGAACTGGAAACGTTTGCTGTTAGCAGCCTGTGCAGACTGTGGTCCTGGTGCAGCACCGTCCTGCTCACCTTACAGTCCTCTTAGCTTGTGAACTACAGCTCTCAGCATGCTCCCTGCCATAATGCTTATTATAGCTTCATCCAAGCTGCTGTTACTAAATTACTCCTCTCCTCCTGTGTGCATTCTTGTCCCTGCATGTAACATACAGCTAAGGGCATGAAACCTTCAGTCTGCTAGGTGTGTGCTTAACTAAAATCTACTGTTCTCGGTTATCAACCCAGAAGAAGTGGAAGGAGTTGACTGTAATGTAATGTCATCAAGTCTACAAAAGCCCCCTTATTAATTAAATTTCACTACTTTCCTACATTTTTCACACCTATACATTATTAGCACCTGGCATCCCTAAGGCTGTGTTCCCACAAAGTATTTTTGGTGAGTTTTTGACACTGCAAATTTTCGCTGCACCAAAAACACAGCGTCTTACAGTTCCAGCAGAGGGAATAGAATCTATAAAAATCTCATGTGCTCTGTGGAGTTTTTTTTACTCAGCGTAAACTGAGCTGCGGTGCGAGTTTCAAATCCACAATATGTCAATTTCTCTTGTGGGTGTACTGAGTTTTATGTGCAGATTTTTCCCATAGACTTTCATTAGATGCGGAAAATCCACAGGTAACGGATGCAAATTTGTTTTTAGTGTATTTTTGTAGCAGAAACGCATCAAAAATGCATGTAATCTGCACATGACTGTACCAATAACGTTTTGTCAAAGTCAAATAGAAGGAAGTATCAAAAACAAAGGAACTTGGTTTAAAAGATGACCCACCAAAAAGAGACAAAAAGCAAAGTCAAAAACACATAAAAAAGACACTCAAAAACGCAACTAGCCTAATTTACCTAAGGCCACATGCACACCTTCAGTATTTTACATTAATGCTCATAAGCCAAAATCAGCAGTGGAACAACCAGAGAAAAGTATAAGGCCACGGACACACATTCAGTATTTGGTCAGTTTTTTTACCTCAGCATTTGTAAGCAAAAACCAGGAGAGGAACAATCAGAGGAAAAGTATAATAAAATACACGTCACCACTTCTGGATTTATCACCCACTCCTGGTTTGACGTACAAATCTTGAGGTAAAAAACTCATCAAAGGCCGTCGTCACACTGGCGACAGAATCGGACGACTGCAATAAGATGAAAAATCGTATTGCAGTCTGCCCTATGTTAATCTATGGAGCAGCTCCCAGTATCAGATTTTTTGTGGTCCGTTTTAAACGTCCGTGTGCAATCGCAGCATGCTGCGATTGTCACCGATTGTGGGTCGACTATCGCCAATGCAAGTCTATGGGAGCGATGAAAAATCTGATTACAAACGGACCACAGTGTGACTTGCGATAAATCGCATCGGTGTCCTTTAGAAAAGCCGGCAATTCATCCCCGGCTATACTGTAAAATCACACTGACAGCTTTAATAAAGACTAGAAAGAATAGATATACACACATAGAATACATATATATATATATATATATATATATATATATATATATATATGTAATTGTGACATGTATATATATACATATATTTATATTTCCTAGACTTCTACATATGTAATAGCCGCAAATTCAATTGCCGGCTTCTGTGAAATCACAGAAGCCGACATGAAATGATACATTGTTTCCACACAGTTAACCATGTCATCTCCTGTATTTTGATATTTGTTTAGAACTTACAATTACATGAGTGTATTTGTGCAAAATTTCAGACATGTAGGGGTTAATTAAAGGTGTAAATTCGTTGACAAAAAAATGCGTGGGCTCCCGCTGTATTTTCTCCACCAGACAGACAAAGCAAACGAGTGGGGGCAGATAATAATAGCCTAGGGAGGGTACTTTTTTTTTGTGCCCCCCCTGGCTACTAACATCTGCCCCAGACACCCCAGAAAGGGCAAATCTATAATTAGATTCGCCCTTTCTGGCACTTTGCCCGTCTATTCCCATTGCCCTGTAGCGGTGGCGAATGGGTTAATAATCTCACCTTAATGTCACCTTAGTATTGAAAGGTGACCTTAAGGCAGGTTAATAATTGAGAGCTGTCAATTAGACAACTATCAATTATTAATCCTATTGAAGTAAATAAAAAAACACACACACACTTTAAGAATAAATAATTTTAATGAAATAAAAACACATTTTTTTGACCATCTTTTATTTTACACTTAATCCGTGCGAAGCCATTGATCTCCTAAAATAAAGAAAAAAAAATAAAACAACATTATTCTTACCTATCTGGCAATCTGTCACGTCCCACGCTGTAATCCTTCACAAAGGGTTAACTAGCTTTGAGCCAAGCAGTGCAAGTAATCCTGCATGCTCAGCTCAAAGCTCCTGAATGAATAAGTTCCTCTCCTGGCGACAGGAGAGGATGTGTTTCATGAATGAAGCTTAATTGATTGTGTCCACTTTCCCTTTAGGTCAGGTCACTAAAGTTAAATTGCCAATAAATCAATTAAGCTCCATTCATGAATCACTTCCTCTACTTTCGCTGGGAGAGGAACTTATTCATTCAAGGGGTTACAGCTAGGAGACAGAATTATCTCCCTGCTAACTGTAACCTCTTAACCCTTTCTGATGGATTACAGCGTGGGACCTGACTGTACTTCGGATTGGTAAGAATCATTTTGCTTTTTTATTTTATTTTTATTACAGGAAATGGTTTTAGCAGGAAAATAAAATATTGTCAAAAACTGTGTGATTATTTCATTAAACTTCTTTTTTATTAAAGTGTGTGTGTTTGATTTTTCTATCATACAATAGGATTAATAATTGATAGTTGTCAAATTGACAGCTCTCAATTATTAACCTGCCTTAAGGTCACCTTTCAATACTAAGGTGACATTAAGGTGAGATTATTAACCCATTCGCCACCGCTACAGGGCAATGGGAATAGACGGGCAAAGTGTCAGAAAGGGCGAATCTAATTATAGATTTGCCCTTTCTGGGTGTCTGGGGGCAGATGTTAGTAGCCAGGGGGGGCACAAAAAATGTACCCTCCCTAGGCTGTTATTATCTGCCCCCAGTCGCTTTGCTTTGTCTGTCTGGTGGAGAAAATACAGCGGGAGCCCACGCATTTTTTTTCAACGAAATTACACCTTTAATTAACCCCTACATGTCTGAAATTTTGCACAAATACACTCATGTAATTGTAAGTTCTAAACAAATATCAAAATACAGGAAATGACATGGTTAACTGTGTGGAAACAATGTATCATTTCATGTCGGCTTCTGTGATTTCACAAAAGCCGGCAATTGAATTAGCGGCTATAACAGTATGTAGAAGTCTAGGAACTATAAATATATGTATATATACATGTCACAATGACATGTATATATATATATATATATATATATATATGTGTTCTATGTGTATATATCTATTATTTTTTTTGTGATTGAAATACTATTCTTTTGGATCCATTATATGTCAGTTTTGCAAGCCTGCGAGAAAATCGCGCAAGTCGGATGAAAATCGGATGTTACAAGGTACACACACATGCGACTAAATCGCATCTTTGAAGGAAAATCGGATGCCAGAAGGATGTGTGATGTTTGCATTTTGATCCGACAATCGACTGACTAAAACGGACCGATTTTTTGTCGTTGTGTCTGACGCCGGCCAAATATTCAACGACTGCACGAGGCCTTATGCTTGTCCTCTGAATGTTCCACTCCTGATTTTGGCTTACAAAACTTGAGGCAAAAACTCACCAAAAACTCAACCCATGCAGGTGGCCTGGTAGAAACACATGCGCCATTTCTGCATTTTTTACTCACACCTGGGGAGCATGCGAATGTGTGAACTGAACGTGGCTTAATAGGGGCAGAAATAGTGCAGAAAATCTACAACTCAACCAAAGCTCATCATGGTAATGTAGCCTAAAACGTCTTTAGTTTTCGATTAATGTAGAATGAATTTAAACGTATAGAAACTGCATGTCTTGTACCACTGCCCATGTCATTTTATACCTTCCCATGTAGTGAGATTTGCAGGCTCTTCAAATAGCAGATATTGCTTATTAGATTTATAAATCTGGGTTTCAGAGTGGAGCTGCCTGAAAAAGACATCATGTGCATGTACCCTAAGGCCACGTGCACACGTTCAGTAGTTGATCTGTTTTTTACCTCAGTATTTGTAAGCCAAAACCAAGAGTGGAACAGTAGGTGGAAAAGTATAATAGAAACACATCACCTCTTCTGTATTTCTCATCCACTCCTGGATTTGGCTTACAAATACTGAGGTAAAAAACTCACCAAATACTCAACGTGTGCACATGGCCTAAGAGTGCATATACACTAGAAAACAGCAGCCGCTAAATCAGTATTCCCCAACTCCAGTCCTCAAGGCCCATCAACAGGTCATGTTTTCAGGATTTCCATAGTATTGCCCAGGTGATAAATGCATCACCTGTGCAATACAAAGGAAATCCTGAAAACATGATCTGTTAACAGGTGGGCCTTGAGGACTGGAGTTGGGGAACCCTGCGCTAAATGACCTCCAATTACCTGAATAGAAACCGATCAGCTGTCATTTAATAGCCTTTTGAGAACTGGCCATCAGCACTTCACATGCTCACACAATGACGGACAATGTGATTGTTCTGTGTGCATAGGGTGTCATTCTTGGACAATGTGCTACCAAGACAGATTATTTTTAAGCATGCTTAAAAATCATTTAAACTTATGAACAAAAGTTTTGCTCATTTGCTGGGTGCTTGTCATCCTGTGTACACTAGCCAGTTATAAGGAAACTACCACCCCCATAGAAATGCACAATAAGAAAATAGAGTGTTAAAGGGAATCTGTTAGCAGGTTGGTGCTACCTCATCTGAGAACAGTGTAATGGAGACCCTGATTCCAATGATGTATTACTTAGATTACTGGGTGCAGCCATTGTGATACAATCAGAGCTTTTAGATTTAAAATGAAGCAGAGCTGAGAAAGCTAACCCCACCCACACCACAGGAAACCTCGCCCACATCAGGCTCTGTGTGAACAATGTCCATAGACAGTAAAGAGCTAGACTAGTCCGGAAATTTTAATCTCTTAGTGATAAATCCTTCACAGTTAGTAGCACTTTGACAAGTGACACGTCCCTGAATTTTAGCCTCTATCTCTTGCTGTCTTCAGATTACATAGCAAAAACCTGCTGACAGAATCCATTTAAATCAGAAAGAAATATTACAAAAGTGATTGGAGTTTACACATGCTACTTATAATGTTAGCACAAAGGAAGATTGTGAGCTCAGCTATCAGACATAAAAAAATACTTGAAGATGACAGGCACTCTGCTATCCATTCATCATTTATACAGCGTGCATAATACCCCTGTCCTTCAAGATGATTACAAAGGGAGGGAAATCTGTGACCACAAAAGTTTGGTTTTAGTGGACACTGCTGAGAAGGAAATGACTTCACCGCCTGTTGATAAAACCATGATAACGTATATCCCACAGGAATGTGCATCTCTGGTTGAAGGCTTGACCACACAAAATGTTCTTCTTGCATATGGAGTTTAGATAACTGTTAAGAAAGTTCATTTTAACTATTTTAATGTCAGGCTGTGGAGTGATATCACCATGGTCTAGAATATATTTATTAAAATAGATGGAAACTCGGCAGAACTATTAAGGAACCACTATTTCATCTCCAAGTTAGAACGCTAGGGTTTAAAGAATTTGTAGACCCTTTAAGTGGTCCCTGTGCATTCAACAAACTTTGTATCAGTCAATACTACAGGGAAATATAAGAAACTGTAATATAGGTAAATGTTTGGTCTTGTTGTTTTCTAAGACATTCTAAGGGTATTTTTTTTTCTTTAACCACTTATGTGCCACTTATCATCTCTTCTGCCTTCTAGATTTTTAATTCTACCTGGAAGAACTAATAAAATCTGTATTGCTCAAGACAAAATGGTCTCCCAGCTCACCGTGAGATCATAAATAGTGTTGAGCGATACGATACTGCAAATATCGGGTATCGGCCGATATTAGCTGTATCGGGCTTTCGATTCCGAGTACCAATATTTTCGTCATATCGGATACCGGAATCGGATTTGTCACTGCCACTGTGAGTGTCCGTCGGTCGGGTCTGTCAGGAGTCAGCGGCACTTACCTGGCAGAAGATCTCCGGCGGTCACGTCCTGGACTGCTTGATGGCCGCCATTATCTTCTCCCTGGCGGTCACATGCAGTTTTTCGCGATAACTGCAGTGACTGCAGGGTAATCCCGGCCGTAAACCAGTCCGATGACGTCACCGCCGGGGAAGCAGGTAATCAGCTGTGCTGCGCCGGGATGACAGGCTCTGCCTGCCTGCCTGCCTCTGATGTCATTCTGATGTAGCAGAGCTGGATTGTCGTGGGACACTCGTTACTATGGACTGCGTCGGACAGGTGGTATACTGCTGGTTTTTTTTTTCATTTTTTTACAGGAGATCGATGGCGTCACAGGATGAGACTGTAATAAAAGTAATGAAAACTGTGTTGTTTTTTTTATTAAATTAAAAAACTTTTTTATGAACATTCACCCGTCCGGGTACATCAACAATTTAACTATTTACATACAGGGACCCTGTCCGGGTTATTTATAATTCTTTGGCAGGGGTGTTCCAGGTACCACCTGGTACTCTTCTGATGCTTGCCAAACATCCGAGACACCAAGGACCACCAGGACCTGATGACGTCGTGTGGCCTGTACAGTCAAGTCGTGACCCGCTATCTGTGTCTGTGTGGCCACCTCTTTCATCTCCCTCCGGGTCTGGAGCCCTATGTCCCGGACTGAACGAACCCCAGGGGGCCTAACAGGCGCCGGGTACGGGCCAGCTATCATTATCATGTCCATAGCTGGGGCTGCTGAGGAGACCACTGAGGGAGGCTGGGGAGATTTACGGCGTGGGGTGGGCACTTGTGCAGAGGCCTGGATGTGGGAGGCTGAAGGCTCCGAGGGTCTCACAGGTTCCTGACACTCTGGGGACCAGGGGTCGCACCTGGTGACATTTAGGGCATACCATCCATTGTAACCCCAGTGTCGGGTGTAAGTTACCAAGTCTCCTGGCAACAGGTCCCTCCCCGGGTGTCCTTCTGGGAGGTGAGTCTCCACGTCTCGCCGGGTCACAAACACTTCTAAATAAAGTCCAGGCTCCTGGATGAAGCCCCAACCAGCTTTCAATTTAAAGCTCCGTACTGCACCCTTACGCCGCGGCTCCCTCACCGTACTTTTATCTTTTCTCATCCGGTCCTTATCTGCCCGGTCCTTCTCGATGTGACGTTGGCGAAGCTTCTGGGATTCGCGCTGCTCCCTTTGTCGCTCGGCTTCTCTCTCCCAACGTCTCCACTCTTCCTCCTGACGCCGGTTGTAATTCTCCTCCACCAGCATCTCCATGTCTCCACCATCAAACTGCAGCTTACGATGTCCGGTTTGCGGCAGCTCTCCTGGCGCCCGACAGTCCTGGCGGCGCTCACCTGCGGAGGAAGCAGCCGGCTCTGGAACAGATGACAGTCGGGGCTCCGGTACAGACAGGTAGACCTCTAGTGCCTGCGCGGCCTCCTCCATGAGGACGGGTGTCGCTTCTTCTGTCTCAGCGACGGGGGCAGACAGCGGGATCTGGGGTGCTGCCGGTGCAGCGTTTTTTGCAGGAACGGGTGCCTCCACTGCGACAACGTCAACCGGATCACATTGCAAGGGCTGGGATGCCCGCACGGACTCCTCTACTAGAACGGGTGCCTCACCTTCCGGTACAGACACTTCAGGTAAGAGGGATTGGCGCCGCTCCAAGTTTAGTTTTAGGGCACGCCAGCTGGCTTCCATCCTGGCGACCTCCTCCCGGTGCCGGGCCAGGCCTCTTAGGGTATCCTCCGCTTCTTGCAGCGTAGGAGGGTTTCCAGGCCGGGTGCCCAACGGTGGTTCCGTGGCGATCGGGTCGCTTCCGTGGGGGGAGAGCTCTGACTGCTCCATCCCTTCACACTTCTGCTCGTGTCCATTAGCCATCTCTGCCAAGTCACATGTGTCATTAGCATCTGGAGAGGGCCCCTCTTTTGTAGTGAGGCGGGACCTTCGTGTTAGTTTCCGCACACTGAGGAGGATGAGGAGGCGGAACTCAAGAGCTGTGGGGCACGATCTTACATTGCAGTACCATTTAGAGTGGTCGGCCATCGTTTTCGCGCCACTGAGTGAGTGTACACCCACGAAGAGCACCCCCTTCTTCTTCACCAGTGCCTCGTCGTGACGCAGATATGGCGGAAAAATGGCAAATACATTCTCTGATGATTTTAGCAATTCTCAAGCACAAAACCAGTTCAATTCAGGCACACAGGACTCGCTTATAGCGAGCTACAGAATCCTGTTTGTGACGCCCAAGTTGAGTCGCACAGAGCCAGAGGTTTTGGGGGTACTCGGCACCGAGCCCGTCGACTTCTATGGGGTATGTCACGGCTTTACCCGGCAATTGAATCAGAGTCTATTTTACTATGTAGAAGTGTATGAACTATAAATATATGTATATATATGTCACAATGACATGTATATATATATATATATATATATATATATATATATATATATGTATTCTATGTGTGTATATTTGTGTTTACAACGAAAGAAAGTGTTTTCTTATTTGCGATATTTTGTTCCCATAGACTTACATGGGACTTCCGGTATCGGAATCGGATATCGACGATATTTAGTGATATCGGCGATACCATTCCGATCCGATATTTTTAGATATCGAGCAGTATCGCTCAACACTAATCATAAAGCATGCCGTCTATGGCAGTCTGTGGAAAGTGGAGCAGGTGAAAAGAAGATGCTGCAGAGATACATACACAGAGACATTTCTTTCTAGTAAGTGTTTTCTCTCACCCTGCACTATGTTATAGTATTATCCATACTGTTGCTTTTAGGGGTGTGCTACCACGTTAAAGGAGCAGAAGCGCCTCATGTCTCTGTGTGGTGGGTGCTAGTCTTCACCAACTAACTCAGCTAAAACAGACAATTAGAGATTGAGCTTGTAAAAACAAATTATACAATTGGCAGAAATTGTGTTATTTCTCATGTGTCCACACATGGCAGCTTATTCTGAAAAGTCACCTGAAATGATAGTGTAAGGCTAGTTTCATGCTAGCGTTTGACCGACCTGCACACTGCCACCGCTAAGCTTCGCCCTGGCCACGCCTCCTCCCGGCCACTCCGCCTATGGGCGCATGACGCTGCATGCGACCTGCATACCCTATCTTTAGCATTGGGTACGCAGGCCGTGCGCAGGTATGCGTTTGCTGGCGCATGCGTCCTTTTGACGGTGCGCCGAGCGCACCAAAATGCAACACGGTGCGTTTGGCGCAGGTCGGCGCACCATCAAAAGGACGCATGCGCCAGCAAACGCATACCTGTGCATGGCCTGCGTACTCAATGCTAAAGATAGGTTACGCAGGTCAAATGCAGCATCATGCGCCCATAGACAGAGCGGCCGGGAGGAGGCGCGGCCGGGAGCGGAGCTTAGCGTCAGCCGTGCGCAGACCGACGCAGGTCGGTCAAACGCTAGTGTGAAACCGGCCTTACTCAGACACCTGACATTATAATTGCCCAGTATTTAGAAGTTCCCTTTTCTAAATGCAGGCGATTAGGTTACGATCTTGGGTTTGGTTACTGTTACAATACGCTATGGGGAACTACACATATCGTGGTTTATCGTGTCCATACATTGTCAGCATGTTTGTCCTGTGAATGTGAGGGTCTCAAAGCAGAGAACCACCTCTATCATGTCCATTTACCCTCACGGGGTTTGTAAAGAGGCTGTCCAAATTGACGTTATATTTGTCTAATTCCTCTACATAAGTGGCTGCTTCATCTAGGATGTCCTTTGCAACAAAGTGTAACCATATAGGACAGAACACGACTTAATTGTCTTAAGGTGCTAAAGCTTTTGCAAAAACTTGAAGCCAGAACAAGATTCTCAACCCCCATATACATTAGACTAATGTCAGTCAAACCCAATGATATGGAGGGGTATAGCTGACAGATTAGTGAGTAAGGGAGCTGATTGTCAGGGGATTTAGGAATCTAGATTTTCGATCCTTTTGTTCTCCCAGAGATATTTTTGTTGGCAGCTCGCTCATAGAAAACATAGAAGTGAACAGCCCAAGAAACACTTCTGTGTATGGGAGTGCCAGCCAAGGTGGCAGACAGTTTAGACAATAGCCATCCAATGCGCTTGGCAAGCTTCACCCTATGTGACTCTACTTGGTATAGACAATTGCCTAATTAGCTCATAAATAGCTCCAATTCTTTTCTGGCTCTAAGACTGAGCGAAAAAAATAAAAAGACTTTGGTTATTTAAAAATGTTTTCATACATATATATATTGTAATGCTTTACATTGGTAAATTATTAAATGTAATGTACTAAGCAGTAGTAGTATTTCCAACTCAAAGATGTTATGGGAAGCTTCTTTCCCATTATTTCTGAGGGGTTACTGTAAATAAAGGCACAAATAGTTCTGAAAAACTGTAAATGCCCATTCCAATCTTTAACCATTATTATTATTTATTTATATAGCGCCAATAATTCCATGGTGCTGTACATGAGAGGGGTTACATACAAAGTTATAGATATTGTTTACAGGAAACAAATTTACAATGACAGACTGGTACAGAGGGGAGAGGACCCTGTCCTTGCGGACTTACAAACCATGAAATTAATTCTATATAGTCTCCATCATTTTCGGAAATAGCTACATTTAATTGGCTTTATCTTGGCTTTATATTTCCACGGCTATAATGTTTCAATACAAACGCATTTCGGGTCTTAATTTTATTACATTTATTGCTGTTTGAAATCAAGCATGGCATATTGCCCCTTGTTTTTGCCTCATCATATATTGAATTTGAGACCAATCAATAATTCCAATGAAGCTCTATTACAATGTATAGCCAAGAGGACAGAAGTCACGGACCTGTTGACAGATAGCCTTTGAAGCCCTAAAGGTCACCCTCTTTAACACCATTGTAACAGAAACCTTAGGGAACCAGCTGGAACATTCTGAAAGTATCATTTACCAGCAGTCTTCTTGTATGCTGTATATTTTGGCAGTCACCGACTGCAAATCTTAATTTTCCTGAAAAGAAGTGACTAAGAGAATGTCATTATTATTTTACCTTATTTGGTCACTTACCACAAAAAAGTCTAAGAAAAAATGATTGTGATATTTTATTTCATCCATGAAGTGATTAATTAATACTGTTAAGGAATAACTCCACCTGAAAATGAAACCGATGGCTCCGATTGCTTCACTCTTACCACTGTCAAGACCGGTTGCTTAATTTCATTTTTGCAGTGACAGTGAGCCGAGTTTCCACTACTACAAATCATAATGAATCCCTGTCAGAACGCATTACTCCGCTCCTGCCTTCTAGGTTAATCCTTACCTCACCTTTGCTGAGACATCAAGACTGTCTCCACCCAAAATGAAAACAAAAAAAAAAATATTTTGGGTGTCGTATAATTAAATAGCATTATTTTACTGCTTATATGAGGATTGGGTTGGAATACTGAGTAACGTATTGAGGTAAAAAATGGGTTATGCTAAACTTTATTCCCACATATATTATTATAGACAGGATTTCACGTGAGATCATATCTGTATTTAGCGATGATACAAAGTAATAATCTAAATACTGTTTTGGCCATAAGTGAAATACAGTGAAAACTCGTTCAGATGACCACCCAAAACTGTTTTGAAAATGGTCTGCTGTAGAGGTGGTCATCGAAAAGTATACAGTGGGATAAAAGAGTGGGCTTGTGAAAGAGGTGGTCTCACAGACAGGCTTAACAAAATATAGTTTAAGAGGAACAGTTGTTTTAGGTTTTATTTCATAAAACAATGAAAATCAATAATTTTATAATATATCATATCAGGGAAATTTACTTTTTTCACTCTGGGACTGATCAATCATGGGTGAAATCTGTATTTAATGAGGACAGATTTTTGCAATATTGAGATAGGAGATGACAATTGGTGCTTATAAAATTCCACGGAGAGAGTGGAGTTAAAAGCAGACAAGGGCATTCTGCTGCAAGTTCTCTTGAAATGACAGTTACAGTTCTCCACAGAACATTATGAGCACCAACTGTTGTCTTTTATCACAGTAATGGTGAATCGGACCAATTTTACCCATACATTTTAAAATTTCTTATTTTCATGTGTACTATTGATTTGTTAAAGAAAACTAAAATGATGGTTACTCTTTGAATAATCCAATTGACCAGTTTTGGCTGCTTCCTGTATCAGACCTTTTCTGATCGTTTTTGTCATTGTTTCATACTCATATCTATTTGTCAGGTAATTATGACGAGCCCATGTCTAGAACACTCACACGCCCATGTATAATACTGGCACATGGCCAAATCCAGGTGACGACCAGAAAAGAACACATGTTAACAGACGCCCAGAGGCCCGTGTGTTGTCTCTGCATGTGCACACATCACACCCTCTGGGTGCAGACACAACTCACATTTAAGCATCTTACCTAAAGGCATATCCAGTATGTGATTCGGGCTGCGCCATAGAAAAATGGATGAACATGATTGATTAAACACTTACAGTCACAGACACATTCACTGCTGAATATTTGCAAGTGGTGTTAGCAACAGTTTAGTATGCAAACCTTGAAATAATTACAAAGCCTTCCCATAAATCAAGGCATTAGTACTAGCTTGGCAGCCAAGTGTTAACATGAGACCTTATATGAGCAACATAAGAACAAGTGAGGGTGAGAGGTTAAACCTTGTACATCCACATAATGACACGCAGGATGACCAAATTATAAAAGAAAACATCATTTATCTGATACTTCTGCTATGTGCACTCTGGCCATACACCGCTATATGTTATCTACACAGCATGCAGCTTGTGCTACCTTACAGGGGGTTTAGCAATAACGTGGTAGGGTGCATATATTGTCAAGCCATTAACGGCACAATTCCACCAAATCTAGCATTAATTGTATCCAAGTTTCCACGTTGACACTTTTCATAGCCCTCAGATAGATCTATTACAAAGAGAGTATGAAACTCTTACCAAGGAAAAGATACTGATAAAAAAAAGTCACAAAATGTTTTTACATCAGTTGCACCGTGCAATGTGAACTTTTAGCCTTGGACTTCTAAGTGACAGATTAATATGTAATATATAGACAAATATCTAGAAATGATCATGATATTGTGCAATGTGATATAATAATTAAGAAATATCAGGTAAGAGATAAATATCTACCAGAACAGGAGTCGCAATAGATTACTTATTTATCCAAATATTCCCATGGACAGCGATCGCAATGTTCCTTGTCTCCAATAGCAAAAGACAATCTCTTTGCTGACCTTATTCATACACAGTAAAGAAGGCCATACATATGTAACTTTTTCACCCAGTGTAAATGTTGTTCTCCAGAATCTGGCATTGTCTTTCTTTTGTTCCTACGCCTCTCCATTTCTGAGATACGGGCCCCCTCTTCCCTGTATGTAACGCTAGTCTTTTTAGGGGAAGTGGTGCTCAAATCTTGTCTTCTTAAGGACAATGCCCACTTGGATAAGAAGGCAAGATTTATATACCAGAAACAACGGGGCATATCTCAGGAATAGAGAGGAGCAAGAACAAGAGAAAATCATGCCAAATAAGGGAGAATGGTGGCATTTATATCGAGTAACTATTTATGGCAAATGACCAAGGCTCTTTAAAGGGAACCGGTCTTCGGGATTTGAGGCCTCAATCCAATACCATCTATATGAAGGTGCTGATTACATCCATATCTATATAATAATTTTTTTATGTTTTAGATTTCGGGCAGGTCACTGACAGTAGACAGGAGGCAGGTGTCCTCTCACTGCACTTGAGGCTCATTTGAATAACAATTCAACAATAAATTTCCCTAAAATTTAATATCAGATTTTAAGGTAAAATTGTGGATGTAATCAGCGTTACAGTACCTTTACATGAAAGAAGGCAAAAGCCTAGGGTAGAAAAACCTGATGACAGACAGCCTTTAGAAAAAACAAAAAAACAAAACAAAAAGATCCATATGGCCAAGCCCATGCAGTCAACTTATTGCTTGATATTCTTACATTGTTATTTCACATGAGGTTACAATGTGTTCCAGTAACAAACACATATGATGAGAGAATAGACATAGCCATAGAGCTAAGGTACCAGTCGCTTCTAGACCCTGGTAGCTATATACAGACGGTATTGTAAATGACACATGCTAGGTGATGGGCCTTTTTAGGGTATGTGAACACAATGAGGAGTAGCAGCGCTTTGGACATAGCGTATTTTTGCTGAGTCCAAAACACTGCGTTCTAATCATGCAGGTAAATCCGCATGTGTTCAGTGAACAACGCAGATTTACCGCATCCAATACATTCTATTGAGGAAATTGATACGCCGTGGGTAAGTTTTACGCAGGAGTACATTGAAGCACAGTGGACATGGGATTTCTATAAATCCCATCCACTGTGCTTCTAATGTAGAAAGAAGCATTTTGGACACAGCGCAAGTGAGCTACGTCCAAAATGCTGCAATTCCTGATCAAGGGCATGTACCCTTACAAATTTTGCGCTCAGACACAGGAGCTTCATTGTTTTCCTATGGGAGAGATCTGTTGGTTGCACCATTGACATCATAGTACTTTAGTTTTAATGCGGCACTGTAAAGGACAGTTCATAGGTTAGGCATACAATTAACAACATCTCATAAAGCTGCTATTTCTAAGCTACACACCTAAAAGTACTGCCACACTTAGCGATCTCATTAGCGATCATGATAACGACGCAAGCTAACGAGATCGTTGGTGTGATCTCTTTTAGGTCGCTAGTAGCTGCCAAACAGATCTCATAAACGACAAATCAGCGGTCATCGATCTCTTTAACGACTTTGGCGGTCGTTAGGATCTGTCATTAGCATGTACTGAGCGCTTCTGATTCATAGGAATTTCCAGCATCGCTCCTGCTCTCTGCGTCCTGCTAGCCTGCTTTGCAACTTCTGCGATCCTCTCTGTGACTCAAAAGAGAACTTACAGATATTGCGATCCACTCCGTGACGCTAAAAACCCTAGTCCCGCCTGTCATATGCATCACAAACGAGGTCGCTTGTCGTTCGCAAAAGGTGCCAAACACAGCGATATAGGCTCACCAGCGGGACGCCAATGATCAAAAAACGGTCCAGAACGCTAGTGAACGATCAGCGACATCACAGCAGGGGCCACATCGTTGCTACATGCCACACACAACGAGGTCGCTAACGAGATTGCTAAATAGTGACGTTTTAGCGATCTCGTTAGCGATCTCGTTAGCGATCTCGTTTAGTGTGGCATACCCTTTAGATATACCGGAGAGCGATCTGGGGTTCCTTTCTACACAAATATTAAAAAAGGGACTAAAGGAGTTAATGAAGTGAGACAACATGTATCATTTTGAGACAAAAGATAAAGCTAAGCTCAGAAAGGTAATAATGACATCAGCTCCTTGCTCACACCAGACTACTTTGTTTCTGCAGCTAAATAAGTCACAGATGGTTGAATGGAGGCACACCGTGAATTGTGTTACCTAAAGCCATTTGTTTAACAGCTTAGAAAGTACGTGGCAGTAAATCTTAATGAATAAAGTGTAATGAGCTGAGTTAGAGCTACTTACATAGGGGGTGTCCGTAATCTGTAAATAAATTACATAGGAAGATTCTCACAGGCAAAGATGCCCTGAGTCTGAGACTTCATAGTGACGTGAGCTCTCTACTATGGCACAAATGTGCGACTGGTGGGGGGTTTATTAATGGCTATCCATGAAAATGCCTTTACTAAGTTCACCATACACAATCGACTTGTTAGAAGTCTTTAACCAACATAAGAAATAAGGGTTAGGCGAGGTTCATCTGGCAGCTGCTTATCTTTCTCTGCCTTGCATTCCGGCCTTAGGCTACAAGTCTGCAATCACTCTATGTGACTGCAGACTTGTGAATCCTCACATCACTTGCACTGTGTGCTGTGAGGAAATCTCCGGTGTCGGTGACAGTGCCAGAAGCAAGTATGTGATTAGCACCTTTGATGAGTGAATGTGCTCGGATAATGTCTTATCCAACCGAGCATGCTCAGGTGTTATCCGAGCATCTGGGAGTGCTCGTATATTATGTACGAGTCCCTTCGGCTGTATGATTTGCCTCTGTTAGATAGCCTCAACTCATGTGGGGATTGTCTATTTGTTAGGGAATTCCCACATGTGTTGAGGCTGTCTAACAGCTGCAAATCAAACAGCTGCAGGGACTCGAACATAATACACTGCTCAAAAACGTAAAGGAACACTAACACAACACAATGTACCTCCAAATCAATCACACTTCTGTAAAATCTACCTCTCCAATAACAAAGCAACACCAATTATGAGTCAATTTCTCCTGTTGGAACAGACAACAGGTACAAATGATGGGCAATTAGCAAGACACCCCCTATAAAGGAGTGGTTCTGCCAGTGGTGACTACAGACCATTTCTCTATTCTCATCTTTTTTGGCTGTTTTGGTCACTTTTGCATTTTATCATTGCTCTCACCCCTAGAGGTACTGTACAGTAGCCTGAGGTGGTGTCTACAACCAACAGAAGTTGCTCAGGTAGTGCAGCTCATCCAGGATGGCACATCAATACGAGCTGTGGCAATAAGGGTAGCTATGTCTGTCAGCACAGTGTCCAGAGCATGGAGCAGATACCAGGAGAGAGGCCAGTATACCAGGTGACGCGGAAGGGGCTGTAGGAGGGCAACAACCCATCACCAGGACCGCTATCTCCTCCTTTGTGCAAGGAGGAACAGTAGCAGCAGTGCCAGAGCTCTGCAAAATGACCTCCACCAGGCCACTAACGGCCATGTGTCTGCTCAAACTGTCAGAAACAGACTCCATGATGGTGGTATGAGCACCCGACATCTACAAGTGGGTGTTGTGCTTACAGCTTACAGGGCAATTGGCATTTGTCAGAGAACACCCAGATTGGCAGATTTGACAATGCCACCCTGTTCTCTTCACGGATGAGAGCAGGTTCACACTGAGCACATGTGACAGACGTGACAGAGTCTGGAGATGCTGTGGACAATGTTCTGATGCCTGCAACATCCTCCAGCATGACGGGTTTGGCAGTGGGTCAGCAATGGTGTAGGGAAGCATTTCTTTGTAAGGCCGCACAGCCCTCCACGAGCTAGCCAAAGGTACCCTGACTGCCATTAGGTGAGACAATATGCAGGTGGAGTGGGACTTCAGTTCCTTCTGATGCATGACAATGCTAGGCCTCGTGGCTGAAGTGTGTCAGTAATTCTTGCATGATGAAAGCAATGATGCTATGGACGGGCTTGCCTGTTCCCCAGACCTGAATCCAATCGAGCACATCTCCGACATCATGTCTTGTTCCATCCACCAATGCAAAATTGCACCACAGACTGTCCAGGAGTTGATTGATGCTTTAATCCAGGTCTGGGAAGAGATCCCTCAGAAGAACATATGTCACCTCATCAGGAGAATTGCCCTGGCCTTATAGGGATGTCATACACGTTCGTGGAGGCCACACACACTGCTGATCATCATTTCCTTGTCTTGAGGCATTTCTACTGAAGTTGTATCAGCCTGTAATTTGATTTTCCACTTTGATTTTGAGTATCATTCCAAATCCAGACCTCCATGGGATATTAATTTTGATTTACATTGATCATTTTTATGTTTTATTGTTCCAACCGCATTTCACTATGTAATGAATAAAGATTTGCAACTGGAATATTTAATTCAGTGATACCTAATTTTAGTGTTCCCTTTATTTTTTTGAGCAATGTATATGAGCACGCCCAAGATATTCAGATAACAACTGAGCATGCTCGGATAACACGTTATCCGAGCATGTTCACTCATCCCTAATTAGCATACAA
The DNA here is from genome assembly GCA_033576555.1 of Oophaga sylvatica. Lineage (NCBI taxonomy): Eukaryota > Metazoa > Chordata > Amphibia > Anura > Dendrobatidae > Oophaga > Oophaga sylvatica. The sequence goes on along the minus strand of JARQOD010000005.1, from coordinate 252,144,603 downwards.
CCAGCCACATTCTAACTAGAGTGTTCCCTGCCTTGCTCAATACACTTCATAGAATAATAGAATGGCATAGTTGGAAGGGACCTCCTGGATCAGACAGGGGATTGGACCAGATGACCCACTTGCATTGAGTGAGGCCATGCCCATCTATTCGTCATGCAAATCAGATTCTTGCAGTCACATGTCAGCCTGCTCACTCAAAACACCAAAGAATCCTCACAGCGTGCAGTACACGTGATGTGAGGATTTACAGGTCTGCAGTTACATAAAGTGACTGCAGACTTGCAGCCTACGGCCGGACAACCCCTTTAAAAAGGACTTATCACTTGCAATAAATATGTGACATGCAGCTGTTCTCCTGAATCTCACATTGTTTTACTTTTGTTCCTATGAGTCTCTGTTTGTGAGATATGGCCCACTTTTCCTTGTATATATGGTAAAGTTAATCTTTTTTTAAACCAAATGGGTGTGGCTTGCAACATGTCCTGTGGGAGTACCACACCCAGTTGCCAAAAAGTTTTGTATACAGTGAAGAGAGAACCATATCTGAGGTACACAGAGGCGCTGGATTAAAAAAATAAAAGATTCATGGGAACAATTAAAAAATTGCAATTTAGATCAAGTAAGAAATTCTCTTTAAGGCATAAGGTTGGGTTTAGCCTAGGTTCACACATAGTAAAAATTCTTAAATTATGTTGCAGATTTGGGTGTGGAAAGAGCTAGAGATTTCATGTTCTGAAAAGTAATGAATGACTGAACCATGTTGAACATAGTTGCATTTCCACAACAGGTAGGAAAGAAAGAGTGGTCGTAAATGGTACATTCTCTAAATGGGATATAGTGAGCAGTGGGGACCGCAGGGATCTGTGCGGGGACAGATTCTTTTTAACCTCTTTATTAATGACCTTTTGGATGGGATTAAAAGTAAAGTGTCAGTCTTTGCTGACGACACCAAACTATATAAGATACTAAAATCTGACCTTGACATTACAATATTGCAGAACGATTTGCGTAAGATGTCTGACTGGGCAAACACTTGGGAAATGTAGATAAATGCAGAGTAATGCACGTAGGATGTGGTAATCCTATTGCTGCAAACACATTAAATGGTACCATACTTGGGACTACAGAAAAGGAGAAGGACTTGGATATTCTGGTTACAAGTAAGCTGAGCAGCAGTACTCAATGTCAAGCAGCAGCCACAAAAGCAAACAAGATTTTAGGATGTATAAAAAGAGTGATAAAATCCCGCGATCCCAACGTATTGTTACCCCTTTATAAATCCCTTGTGAGGCCACATCTAGAATATGGGATCCAGTTTTGGGCTCCACATTTTAAAAAGGATATTCAGAAGTTAGGGTCAGTTCAAAGGCAGGCAATTAGATTATTGCAAGGGATGGAAGGCCTCTCATATAAGGAGAGGTTGGAAAAATTGGGCTTGTTTAGCTTAGAATAAAGACCACTCAGAGGAGATCTCATTTACATGTATAAATACATGTGTGGTCAGTTCCAAGGACTGGCACATGACTTATTCCTTCCAAAGGCCATACTTAGGACCAGGGCTATTCATTACCGGTGAAAGAAAGGTGATTCCGACAGCTAAACAAGAAAGGGTTCTTTATAGTTTGAGCAGTCAGAATAGGGAATACCCTACCACAAGAGGTAGTAATGGCAGACACTATAACAGCTTTTAAAAAAGGGCTGTATGATTTTCTTGATACACATACCATTGCGAGTTATAGTTAAATTAGTGACGATATGTGCAATTGGTGGAGAAAGGTTGAACTTGATGGACCTAGGTCTTTTTTCAACCTAAATAACTATGAAACTACAGTCATGGCCAAAAGTTTTGAGAATGACACAAATATTATATTTTCACATGATCAGCTGCCCTCTGGTTTTTATGTGTGTTTGACAGATGTTTTTATCACAGACAGAAATATAATTGCAAACATATGAGTAACAAAAGCTTATATTGACAGAATGAGTTAATGCAGCAAGTCAATATTTGCAGTGTTGACCCTTCTTCTTCAGGACCTCTGCAATTCTCCCTGGCATGCTCTCAATCAACTTCTGGACCAAATCCTGACTGATAGCAGTCCATTCTTGCACAATCAATGCTTTCATTTTGTCAGAATTTTTAGGTTTTTGTTTGTCCACCCATCTCTTGATGATTGACCACAAGTTCTCAATGGGATTAAGATCTGGGGAGTTTCCAGGCCATGGACCCAAAATCTCTATGCTTTGTTCCCTGAGCTATTTAGTTATCACCTTTGCTTTATGGCAAGGTGCTCCATCATGCTGTAAAAGGCATTGTTGATTGCCAAACTGCTCTTGGAGGGTTGGGAGAAGTTGCTCTTGGAGGACATTCTGGTACCATTCTTTACTCATGGCTGTGTTTTTAGGCAAGACTGTGAGAGAGCCGATTCCCTTGGCTGAGAAGCAACCCCACACATGAATGGTTACAGGATGCTTAACAGTTGGCATGAGACAAGACTGGTGGTAGTGCTCACCTTGTCTTCTTCGAATGAGGCGTTTTCCTGATGTCCCAAACAATCGAAAAGGGGATTCATCAGAGAAAATAACTTTACCCCAGTCCTCAGCAGTCCACTGCCTGTACCTTTTGCAGAATATCAGTCTGTCCATGATGTTTTTTCTGGAGAGAAGTGGCTTCTTTGCTGCCCTCCTTGAGACCAGGCCTTGCTCCAAGAGTCTCTGCCTCACAGTGGTTGCAGATGCACTCACACCTGCCTGCTGCCATTCCTGAGCAAGCTCTGCACTGCTGGTAGCCCGATCCCGCAGCTGAAACACTTTTAAGAGACGGTCCTGGCGCTTGCTGGTCTTTCTTGGGCGCCCTGGAGCCTTTTGGCAACAATGGAACTTCTCTCCTTGAAGTTCTTGATGATGCGATAGATTGTTGACTGAGGTGCAATCTTTCTAGCTGCGATACTCTTCCCTGTTAGGCCATTTTTGTGCATTGCAATGATGACTGCACGTGTTTCTTTAGAGATAACCATGGTTAACAGAAGAGAAACAATGATGCCAAGCACCAGCCTCCTTTTAAAGTGTCCAGTGGTGTTGTGTAGCCCTGGTGTGAAGGCACACGCAGTACCCTGGAGAATGTGCGGAGAGGTAACAGTTTAATGCTCAATAAACATTCACTCCATCACACTCTTAGACAGACCCATAGGTTATAAGAGCTAGTGAGATGCAGCCAGCCAGTCAGTCAGTTTCAGGGAGTCTAGCCTGGACGTGGAGGGAGGAAGAGGTCCAGTGAGTCTAGTCAGTTTCCTGTCCTCGGACAGAGCAGACAGTGTGAAGTCTGTTCAGGAAGAGAGAGGAGTGAGCATCAGGACCTTCAGTCTCCTGTCCCAAGGACAGTGGAGTTCAGAGACGTGCTCCTGAACTAGAAGATTACTGAGCACCTGTTAGCAAGCTCTGGAAAGAAGAAAGAAGGGACTAGTCTGCATAGCCTTTGGAAGTGTGGAGTGCTTATGCTACAAGCGCGGACAGGGCGAAAGGCATAGTGGAAGGAATTTAGAAGTGCCTAAGGATTGGATTATCCTGCACATTGTCACCGGTCACTGGGGACCGAAGCGTCACTATAGCTCCAGGCATAGTGATAGAAAAACCAGAGGCTTACTGGACCTTAGGTAGCAGAAAGCAGCCCTTGGAGTGTCGGTACGTAACTGGGGTCAGGGAGAGTGGGAACTTGGAGTCACTGCAGGACAACATTAGGAACCCAGCTCTCTCAAAGGAAGACTCCGACCACAAAACTGACCGGGCAGTACAGCTTTGAAGAAGCTGGAGTTCTTGGAGTGAACTACGCTTTATGCTGGTTGAACTCATAATTTTGAAAGTCAAGGAGGCCCATAACCTGTTCAGCTGTTATCTCAAAGCACATCCTCCACCCGACCAGCCTCCCTGGGACCTGCCTTATCATCTGACAAGTAAAAGGTATGAGAAGAAGTTTCTATGTGTGAGACTGAGTTATTTGATTGCATCCCTGCACAACCCCACCATAACTATCGACCTGAGGGAAGAGTCCCACCTGTAGGGGACCCGACATCTAGCTGCCTCACCATCCCCTCAGAGATCTACAGCAGCGCTGGTCTTAGTGATCAGAGAACTACAGGTGGCGTCACGAACTGTATATATACCTATCCCCTGTAAATATTCCCCCCAACATACGCCTGACCGCCAGGGCCACAGACCGAGCCAGCGCTACCTGTGACAACCCCATAGACTTCCATGGGCTCGGCTCTGAGTACCCCATTGCTCTGGAAACCCACAATTGTGGTGCGGGGTCGAGACAACTTGGCGTCACGAACAGGATGCGAAACTCGCAAAATTGCGAGCCCTGTGTGCCTGTGGAGGTGTTTTTGTGGAAAAGGACTGTTTGCTATTTTTGGCGCTAAAATCCACCATTTTGCAGCCAAATTCGCGCCCTCAGGCGCTGGAGAAGAAGGTGGGCGTGGATTCGTGGGCGTGTGCCCCCCTGTGGCGCGAAGAGAATGCCTGCCCTCTCAAAGTGCTATTACAATATGCGATCCTGCCCTACAGCAAAGGAGGTCCGCCTCCTCTTCACCTTCCCTGCGAAGAGGAGGAGACGCAAACCCCGCCTCCACGGAAGAGACCGGACGTCTCTGGTAAAAGAAGATGGGAGACGGTTCTGGAACATCATGGAAGCAGGACGTGTGCAGCCAAGCAGGGAAGCGGAGGAAGGCAGGCCCCGTTCCCCAGCCAAGCTGCCACTGGAACCGGAACCATCCGTGGTCCTGCACCTGCAGCAAGCATTGCTGGAGATTAAAGAGGAAAATACGAGATTGAAGAAGATGGTTTTGCAACAACCTGGCGAAGAGGAGATCGAGAGACGCCGGCGTACCCAGATGCAGCGGCGGCTGTGGGACGCGGTGTTCTCTCCCCTCGACGACCCCCCACGGTTTGAGTTACCGAAACTGCTGCTGCCCAAGGCTAAGGAGCAACCGGAGGCTACCCCCAAAAGGACCGACCCTGAACCTACCGAGGAAGCGGTGGAAGCGAAGGAGGTTGAGGAGGTACCGCCAGTTCCGGAACGCCCGCCCGGCCAGGAGGCCGCAGCAGATGATCGATCCCCGGCAGGGACACCGGAGGGCTCCTGTCCATCATTACCAGACGTCGACTGGGATGAGATGGCGCGCCTGGATGACGTCGCCTACACCGCCCAGTGGGAACGTGAGTGGCAGCGTTGCGAAGAGGAACAGCGACGCCGGCAGGAGGAAGAGCGGGAAGCGCAGCGGAACCGGCAGCGGCAGTACGAGCAGCTGATCGCGGACAAGGAAAGTGTCCGCCGAGAAAAAGGTACTCTAAGGGAACCGCGGCGGCAGGGGTGTGTGACAGAGTTCCAGCTCCGGAAGGGCTGGGGCTTCATTAGAGAACCGGGCCTCTACCCAGGGGTCTTTGTCAGTCGCAGGGACGTAGAATCCCACCTGCCCATCGGCCATCCCGGGAGGGACCTAGTTAATGGAGACATAGTCAACTACACACGGCACTGGGGTATGAAGGGATGGTATGCCCTTAATGTCACAATCGTCCGTGACCCCGTCCCTGACGCAGGTAACGTCACCATTGCCAGCGCATCCCAGTCACAATCTACCGCTGCATCAGGCCGTGCCCCGGCATCGCCCCAGGAGAGTATATCGCAGTTCGAAGCACCGCCTGCATACTCTTCACTACCTTGTCCTACTACATCGCAACCTGCGACCCATCCACATCGCAATCAGCAGTCTACACAACGTCGCGCACGGCGACTATTTCTGCATCGCGAGAGAAAGTGGCTATTATAGTGACGCAGACAGCGTCTCACAAAGCGGAAGCGCCCGGCGCACCCTTAGTGGTTCGCACAAGGACTGTAGCGACCCAAACCCTGATAGCAGGTCACGACTTGTTGGTCATGGGATCTAAGGATCATCGTATTGTTCCAGCCCCCGGGATGGAAAGTATAATGGAAGCCTGCAAGAAAATGTGAAGAACGGTAGGACCCAGACAGGGTTTACCGCAACAAAGAAAATGTAGAAAGTTTTGATAAAAGGAATATTTGCTGTTTTGCACTTTATGGTTATGCATAATGTTTACATAGTTTTACTATAATGAGTAGAATACCCAGCTGGGTACAAGATGAAAATTTGAAAAAGTTAAAGAATTTTGAGTAAATAGAATTTGAAAATGTGTCTTATAATGGACTGCGTGGCTGAGGACTGAGCCAGCCCAAAAACTGTATCCTGTAAATAGTTGCACTAAGGTGCATTATATTGGTTTTACATGAAACCACCTCAACTACCTCTGAATATAAAACCCGTGTGGTGTGGCACTGAGCGAGGTCTGCAGCCAGATGTCCTGCAGCCCACCCAGGACCCACGTTGAAGGTTTGGTGCGGGTCCTTCACAAGAATACTGTGTATATATTGAATGCCTTGATGCTTTAATACTTTTTGTATTTTTCTATATGTTTTAATGCAACGTTCAAGAAATCCTTACCTCCCGGATGGGAAGAGTTAATGTTAATGTTTAATGCAAAAACAAAATGTCTTCTTGTATTTCACAGCCCGGGAGTGCTGTATTTTACCATGGGGGAATGTGTAGCCCTGGTGTGAAGGCACACGCAGTACCCTGGAGAATGTGCGGAGAGGTAACAGTTTAATGCTCAATAAACATTCACTCCATCACACACTTAGACACACCCATAGGTTATAAGAGCTAGTGAGATGCAGCCAGCCAGTCAGTCAGTTTCAGGGAGTCTAGCCTGGACGTGGAGGGAGGAAGAGGTCCAGTGAGTCTAGTCAGTTTCCTGTCCTCGGACAGAGCAGACAGTGTGAAGTCTGTTCAGGAAGAGAGAGGAGTGAGCATCAGGACCTTCAGTCTCCTGTCCCAAGGACAGTGGAGTTCAGAGACGTGCTCCTGAACTAGAAGATTACTGAGCACCTGTTAGCAAGCTCTGGAAAGAAGAAAGAAGGGACTAGTCTGCATAGCCTTTGGAAGTGTGGAGTGCTTATGCTACAAGCGCGGACAGGGCGAAAGGCATAGTGGAAGGAATTTAGAAGTGCCTAAGGATTGGATTATCCTGCACATTGTCACGGTCACTGGGGACCGAAGCGTCACTATAGCTCCAGGCATAGTGATAGAAAAACCAGAGGCTTACTGGACCTTAGGTAGCAGAAAGCAGCCCTTGGAGTGTCGGTACGTAACTGGGGTCAGGGAGAGTGGGAACTTGGAGTCACTGCAGGACAACATTAGGAACCCAGCTCTCTCAAAGGAAGACTCCGACCACAAAACTGACCGGGCAGTACAGCTTTGAAGAAGCTGGAGTTCTTGGAGTGAACTACGCTTTATGCTGGTTGAACTCATAATTTTGAAAGTCAAGGAGGCCCATAACCTGTTCAGCTGTTATCTCAAAGCACATCCTCCACCCGACCAGCCTCCCTGGGACCTGCCTTATCATCTGACAAGTAAAAGGTATGAGAAGAAGTTTCTATGTGTGAGACTGAGTTATTTGATTGCATCCCTGCACAACCCCACCATAACTATCGACCTGAGGGAAGAGTCCCACCTGTAGGGGACCCGACATCTAGCTGCCTCACCATCCCCTCAGAGATCTACAGCAGCGCTGGTCTTAGTGATCAGAGAACTACAGGTGGCGTCACGAACTGTATATATACCTATCCCCTGTAAATATTCCCCCCAACATACGCCTGACCGCCAGGGCCACAGACCGAGCCAGCGCTACCTGTGACAACCCCATAGACTTCCATGGGCTCGGCTCTGAGTACCCCATTGCTCTGGAAACCCACAATTGTGGTGCGGGGTCGAGACAGTGTCATTCTTACTTAATCATGACAGATTGATCTCCAGCCATGTCCTCATCAACACCCACACCTGTGTTAATGGAGCAATCACTGAAAAGAGGTTAGCTGGTCCTTTTAAGGCAGGGCTGCAATGATGTTGAAATGTGTTTTGGGGGATAAAGTTCATTTTCTAGCCAAATATTGACTTTGCAAGTAATTGCTGTTAAGCTGATCACTCTTTATAACATTCTGGAGTATATGCAAATTGCCATTAGAAAAAGTGAAGCAGTAGACTTTGTAAAAATTAATATTTGTGTCATTCTCAAAACTTTTGGCCATGACTGTATATGAAATTATGTAACTATGTAGGGCATGAAGGCGACATGAAAATCTGCTGCATTACTAGAAATTACAGTGAATTTCTTAATGAGGAGGTAAATGGGCTAGGTTAAACTCTATTTTCTTTTATTGTATTAGTACAGTACCTTGTTGTGGAATTTCAGTGCAGAGTCGGCAAACAATATTTTGCTAAAAATGTAAGGTGTGTGAACCAAAGCTTATTCTATAACATCACACTTATAGCTTGTCAACGACACAGTTAAAACAGCATGCAAAAATACGCATGTGATAATCAGTTACTTTTTTATTACTTTTGTAGCAGCAACATATTCCCAGCGCTTTACAGACATTGTCCTCACAATCTACACTCATCAGTGTGCCTTGGGAGTGCAGAATGAAACCCATTCAAATACAGGGAGAAACACGTCTGCTGTAAAAACTTACTAGCCAATAACCACATCACATAGCCAGAGCTTAGCAGAGTAACTTGCATCTTTGGGCCATGCACTGCACTGCCTGCGTAAATACATCCTTATAATATATTCAGAGCCAGCAGAATGAATGCAGATAATTTTGCGACTGTACATTCTGAGTGCGGCTTGCAAAAATGTAATCCATGCACATGTAGCAAAAACAACTCCATTCACAACCCAACTTAAAACATATGGAGCCGATTATACAGCTTCAATGGCTGAGGAGTACATTTGCGTAGCTATACATTTTTCTAGAGGAACATGACGTGTCACTGATGTGTCATTCAGGAGTATGGAAATATGGTGACAGACATTATTTAGAGGGGGGGCTTGTTTCCTGATTGGAAACCAGAGAAGGAAAAACTGAATAGAAATTGACTGAGCAGTGGAAAAATATAATGTGTGAATTTACAAAATATTTTGAAGTTCTATATAACTTTATTTATTTTGCTAAAATAAATATATTGGCATCAACAGAAATAGGAAATGCATTTCACTGCCCTATATAGATATACTCAGTTGCATACTAGTTGGCTGTCCCTCTATATGTCCATTTAAAGGTGAACCACAGTGTAAAAAAGTTGTTGACTTTGAAAATATACAGTGCAATAGCGCCATCTAGTGGTAATGTGATGAGATTTACATCAATGTTTCTAAACCTGCTCGGCAGCTCTACTCTATATAAGGCACTGCACACAAGCCTGTGTTTTAGCTACATGCCAGGAGGAACTCCCAACACATACCCCTGATAAAAGCCAGTGGCATCTACAACAGAGGCATGTATCACTCATAGGCTTTCACTGTTTTAAAAAAAATGCTTTTGTATTGTATACATTTTTTCATAAAAAGAAATATCTGTGTCTTTTGGCCTCTGATAGCGAATTGTAGATCTATGGACACATTTGGCTTATGCACAAGTTTTCCCAGTTCATATGCCAAATGCAGGCTTTGATAGAATGTGAGATGATCATAGCCTAACCTTATTTTCACACTGTCTAACCAATTAAAGCAATTTATGATCCTGAGAATACCCTTTTAAGAGAGGGTGACTAACTCATTTCAATAACTAAGCCTGCTCCCTCTCTTGGATATCAGATTCATAGACTAAGAAGGGGCTGTCTTAGCTAACAAAAGACATTTGACCTACATTAATGTAATTTGTATGGCCAGCTTAACTGTCACAACTCGGTTGTTAGGTGACCCGGGAACAGGGGCCCTTACCCTGTCCCTAACACTAGGGGGTACCCTAGCTCGCCCTATTCCCTGGGTTACTTCTGAAGGTGAAGATGCCGGGGCCACCAACCTTGCCTTATCTCCTGTATCAACCCTCCATCTGGTCCCTTCCCCCACCCAGAGAGGAGGGGAGCAACAGTGCAGAGCAGTATGCCAACCAGGCGAACAAGGGACATGAACAAGGGCAACTGAAAATACAAGGCATACAAATATTTACTCACATGTAACAGAGAAATGCATCGGGGAGTGGATGATCGTGAAAACCAAAGTAAGAGGAGGAAAGGAAATTATCATAGAATCATAGAATCATAGAATGGTAGAGTTGGAATGGACCTCCTGGGCCATCTGGTCCAACCCCCTGCTCAAAGCAGGATTCTCTAAATCATCCCAGACAGATGTCTGTCCAGCCTCTGTTTGAAGACTTCCATTGAAGGAGAGCTCACCACCTCTCGTGGCAGCCTGTTCCACTCTTTGATCACCCTAACTGTCAAAAAGTTTTTTCTAATATCTAATCTGTGTCTCCTCCCATTCAGTTTCATCCCATTGCTTCTAGTCTTTCCTTGTGCAAATGAGAATAAAGATGATCCTTCTACAATGTGACAGCCTTTGAGATATTTGTATACAGCTATTAAGTCTCCTCTCAGTCTTCTTTTTTGCAAGCTAAACATTCCCAAGTCCTGCAACCGTTCCTCATAAGACATGGTTTGCAGACCGGTCACCATTCTGGTGGCTCTTCTCTGAACTTGCTCCAGTTTGTTGATGTCTTTTTTAAAATGTGGTGCCCAAAACTGGACACAGTATTCCAGATGAGGTCTGACCAAAGAGGAGTAGAGGGCAATAATGACCTCACATGATCTAGACTGTATGATTCTGTTGATACATCCTAGAATTGCATTTGCCTTTTTTGCTGCTGCATCACACTGTTGACTCATGTTAAGTCTGTGATCAATTAGTATACCCAAGTCTTTTTCACATGTGCTGTTACTTAGCCCTATTCCTCCCATTTTGTATGTGCTTTTTTCATTTTTATTGCCCAGATGTAGTACTTTGCATTTTTCCCTGTTAAAATCCATTCTGTTAGTTGCTGCCCGCTGCTCCAGTTTATTTATATCTTTTTGAATCCTCTCTTTCTCTTCTCTAGTATTAGCTACCCTTCCTAGCTTTCTGTCATCAGCAAATTTGATCAGTTTACCCTCAATTCCTTCATCTAAATCATTGATAAAGATGTTGAACAATACAGGGCCCAAAACAGAGCCTTGTGGTACCCCACTTGAGACATTCTTCCAACTGGATGTTCAGCCATTTACGACCACTCTTTGGGTCCGATCACTAAGCAGTTATGAATCCACCTAACAGTTGCCTTGTCCATTCCATACTTAGTCATTTTTTCAATAAGGATTGTGTGAGATACTTTGTCAAATGCTTTGCTGAAGTCAAGATATACTATATCTACATCATTTCCCTGATCCACCCAGTCAGTGATTCTGTCATAGAAGGAAATTAAGTTAGTCTGACATGACTTATTAGTTACAAACCCATGCTGACTCTGTTTAATCACTTCATTCTTATCTAAGTACTTGCACACATGTTCTTTAATAATTTGTTCAAAGATCTTTCCTGGTATAGAAGTCAGACTCACCGGCCTGTAGTTCCCTGGGTCCACCTTCTTCCCCTTTTTGAAGATAGGAACAACATTTGCTCTTCTCCAGTCTTCTGGGATTTCTCCTGTTCTCCAAGAATTTTCAAAGATTATGGACATTGGTTCAAGAATTTCTTCTGCTATCTCCTTCAGTACTCTGGTGTATAATTCATCTGGACCTGGAGACTTGAATTAATTTAGGTTAGCTAAGTGTTTCTTCACTGTCTTTCTGTTTATAGATATCCTGGATTCTTCTATTCCTTTAATAGGACAGTGAAGATCAGTTGATGTTACATTTCCTTTCTTAGAGAAAACAGATGCAAAATAGGAATTTAAAGGTTCAGCCTTCTCAACATCCTGTCTTACCATTTCATCATTTTCATCCTGTAAAAATCCTATAGCATCTTTGACTTTTCTTTTACTTTTGACATATCCCCAAAATCCTTTTTTGTTGCTTTTGACGTCACTTGCAAGCCTTAATTCATTGTCAGCTTTAGATTATTATTATTATTATTATAGATTTTTATAGCGCCATTTATTCCATGGCGCTTTACATGTGAGGAGGGGCAAATATAGACAAGTACAGTAAACATGTGCAATACAAGGCACACACAAGTACAGAAGGAGAGAGGACCCTGCCCGCAAGGGCTCACAGTCTACAGGGATGGGTGAGGATACGTTAGAAGAGGGTAGAGCTGGTCGTGCGGTGGTTCAGTAGATAATCTGATTTGTGCCCTGCAGGTTCAGCAGTCGGCATTATATTCTTCTTTAGATATGCCTCCCTCTTTCCATTTGATAAACATTTCTTTCTTCCTTTTTAGCATGTGTTTAAGTTCTGTGTTCATCCATCCTGGTTTCCTTAAATGCTTCCCATTCTTCCCTCTTTTCGGAATTGTTAACGATTGTGCTTTGAGAACCTCATTTTTCAAGATTTTCCATCCTTCCTGGACATTTTTGTCCTTAAGGATATCCAGCCATTGGATCCCTCCAATTCTCTTTCTGAGTCCCTTAAAATCTGCCTTTCTGAAATCTAACCTTGACGTCTGAGTCTTCATAGGTCTTCCTCCTCTTGTTATCCAAAATTCTAAAATAGCATGGTCACTACCTCCTAGGGTCCCAGCCACTCTTACCTCCTCAACCATTTCCTCCCTGTTTATAAGGATTAGATCCAAGGTAGCAGATCCCCTTGTTTTCTCCCCTACCTTTTGGAAGATAAAGTTGTCAGCAAGAGAGGATAAGAATTTCCTTGACCTGTTAGCTTTGCCTGAGAGAGATTCTCAACAAATGTATGGATAGTTCAAATCTCCAATGACCACCATGTCATATTTTTTGGAGAACTTGGCCATTTAATGCATAAAGAGTTCATCCATATCTTCAGCTTGCATAGGTGGCCTGTAGTAAATGCCTACAATGGTGTCCTTTCCATTGTTCTGTCCTTGTATTCTTACCCAAACAGTTTCCACAGAACTCCCAGTCTCTGAAGCGTCAATCTCTGTGCAGATATACGCTTTTCTAACATACAATGTGACACCTCCTCCTCGTTTTATCAAGTCTGTTTCTTGCAAATAAGTTGTGTCCTTCTAGCCTTGTAGTCCAATCATTTGTATCGTCCCACCAAGTCTCAGTGATTCCAATGACATCATATTTCTTCTCCTGCGTTAGTAGTTCCAGTTCTCCTTGTTTGTTGCCCATGCTTTGTGCATTCGTATAGAAACACTTTAGTTTGTGATTGGTTTCTCTTTCTTCAATATTTTTATTATGTAGATTTTTTTGTCTTTGTTCTTCCCCGTCACTTCTAATAGCAGAAATCTCAATAGTATTTGTCAGGTGTATGGCTTTTGCTGGCGTTTTGTTTCCCTTCCCACATTGTTCTAGTTTGAAGCTCTTCTGATGAGTGTAGCAAGGCAACTTCCAAATACATGCACACTTATGGATCGCCCGCCAGGGCAGTGGGGCCGCTTCTTAAAGGGGGAAGTGTGACAGCGGCAGTGACCCGGTCCGTGGCCCTGGGCGTCCAATAAAAGGGTTATATTTACAGGGGATAATAGAGTTTATAGTAAAGTGTTCGTGACGCCACCTGTGGTTTCTGGTCAGAGGTGACCAGCGCTGCTGTGCAGATCCTCTAGGACTGGTGATGTGATGCAGCAGAGTTGGTATAGCTCTCCACAGGCAGAGCTTAGTCCCAGGGCAGATGAGGGATGTTGAAGATGGTGTTAGTGGCAGATGTAGCAGTGTTGTATGGGTGATGCAGGAATGATTAGAGGACACAGCTGAGTGCAGTTTCCAAAGCTTTACTCACAGTTCTGGCTGCAGCACAGATGCCAGCTTAGTGCCGTGTCCTCCAGGTGAGGGGCTCGGCAAACTCCCAGGTAGATCAGGATACACCTTTCCAGGACTCCTTTCAATATGTTTCTTTCTCAGTCGTCTCACTGTGCTGACTTTTAACCTTTCCTTCCTGTCCAACACCTCGCAACCAGTGTCCCAAGCCTGTAGCCGCGGACCTTGTCGGATAACATCCTCTCTGCGTTTCCTTGCTCCCTTATGGCTACCTTTTCGGAGAAGATAATTGTGCTTCAGTAACTGAGGCACCTAGAGATGCCACTGCCTCAGGCTTGCTAGCTGAGTCTTAAAGTTCTCCACTAGGCTAGGGGCCGGTGTCCCTTCTGCGACCTGGTCCCTCCACAATTGGATCGGGCCCCACAGATGGATCACTCACTATCCGTGCCCAAAGGACCCCTTCCGTCCTTCCAGAAGCTTCTCTCTGCTTTCTTCGTATCTAGTTTTCTCCGTCTGGGGACAAGCTGCTACCAGCTCCACGTCCCTTCCTATTCTTCTGACTCTACAGTCTCTTTCCTTCTGCAGCTCTTCCTGACAGGGAGCTGCTTTACCACATGTCTGTTACTTTCACTTTCTCCTCACGTCTGACTCACTCTCCTTCCCGCTCTCTAAGCTTCACTTCCCCTCCTTCTTACTCTGTCCACCCACCTCCCTTGCACTCTTTCCTAGCCAGCCAGGGATGAGATCATCCTCCCTTAGGGTACGTCCAGGGTGCCCTGCTGCTATAGTCTGTGTTGGGTGCAGGTGTTAGTTACCTGGGTGGTACTCCTTCCTTACCTGAGAGTGGGGTATCACACTTCTGGATGAGGTGCAATACCTCTGTGGTGACTGAACCCTCAGGGGCACCACACTTACAGTCTTCTGGCTCCTCTCTGTTGCGGTAACCCCGTGACATTAACATAATTCCAGTGATGGAGAGTCTACCAGTTGTTTAGTGCTGATGTTGGAGCATATGATGATCTCTGTACAATAATCAAATAGGTAACTAATTTATACCTAAAGTCTTGTAAACTTTGGTCTGTGTCAGGAAAACATACTGTAGACCCCTTACTTGGTTGCACCAGAATGTCCGAATGGTCTTTCTGGTTTAGCATGTGTAAAGTAATACAAATGTATCCATACAGCTGTGATCACTGACATCTCAGGTCTCATTTATAAAAACAAGAGAAAAATCCTTCAAGTCTTTTCAACATTTGCTTCTCTGGAATCCCAGGCCATTGCTGTCTGGCTCCTTTCCATCCGTCTGTCAAGTTTATGATCTGAAACCTTTGTACATATTTTAAATAACAGAAAAACACTCAGTTAAGTTCAAGCTGCTCCTGATGAACACCACAAATATGTCTGCTAAATGGAAAAATCTGATGTAATCTTTTAAGTGAATTTTCCATATGACGGTGATGCACATATAATAATCTACTCATGTTTGACATTTTTCAGGAGATACATGATCTCTATAACAGAATGTAGCTGATAATCAGTCTCTCGGCAGGAATGCTTCTAATTCTAGAAAAACATTCAAATGATTTTACATGTCTCCATTACTAGGGGATTTCCAATGCTACAAATGTTGTCTTTACCCTTGTTTCCTTCATATAAAAGAGCAGATTTAGTTTGGAGTCAACAATAAAAGAAAATTGCATAATGTTGAAAATTTAATAATTCACCAATATATTCAGTCATATCCTTAGGGTTATGAGAATAAGAATTATACTGTGGAGCTGCAAAGAATGCTCCTAGAGACTTAACTGCAGGAATGATTTATAGCATCCTATATTCTCTGCAAGAGGGATCACAAAATCTCTGAGAGGCATTTCAAGAGGATAACAACATTTAGAATTGAAAAATGAATACAAAAGTGTATTCTCTCTACTTTTGGTAATATACAATCAACCCCTAAATTAAACTTGTGCTTCATGATCCTTACTGGTTTCCTCGAAAATAGAGGATGTCATTTGCAGGGTCCTCAAATTAAAGAGCTGCATTTATTGTCCATTAGCTTTACTTTGGCAATATTTTTCATGCAAAATTAAATATAAATACTAAAGGATTAAGTAGGAAAAATTTGATTTTATAGCAAGTGATAGTTTTAATTTCAGAAAGACACTGTATATAAGTGTAAGCAGCCTGTAAGCAACAAAAAACAGTCCGCACACCTTTAGTATTAAATTAATATGCAGGTGCGCAAATATGTTGTGATCAATATACAAGCCTACTCTATATAACTACCCTGTGTGTCAGAACTCTGTAATTAAAGGGAACCTGCCAGCTACCACAGGCCCACCAAACTGCTACCATCTTTTTATTGATCCCTTTGTGTGCTTCCTAACAAGCCTATGTTTATTACTTATAGAATTTTAAATTTGCCTAAAATCTATTTTATAATTAGTCTTGTGATATGCTTGTTAGTGAGTGACTACTCGTGGGGGCATTGCTTTCACAAGACTAATCTACCCGCTATCTGTGACTAATCACGCTTATGTGGGTGTGACCACCAATTCTTTGTAAATATCTTTATTCCTGGCAATGCGCATTGAAACATGGTGTACACTACCGCTTTTCATCAGCATACTGCGCATGTCCGGGGTGCAACAGTGACGCAGGACTCACTGTATTACCTGTACACGGACGCTATATGCAGAGCTCTTGTGTATAATGTCACCGGTGATCACTGTATTACCTAGACAATGGCACTATATACAGAGCTCCTGTGTATAATGTCACTGGTGATCACTGTATTATCTGTACACTGACACTATATACAGAGCTTCTGTGTATGCTGTCACTGTTGATCACTGTATTACCTGTATACTGACATTATACATTGTATACTATATACAGAGGTCCTGAGTATAATGTCACCGTATTACCTGTGCACTATACACTATATGCAAAGCTTTGGTGTATAATGTCACTGGTGATCACTGTATTTCCTGTACATTATACACTACATACAGAGCTCCTGTGTATAATGTCATTGGTGATCACTGTACTACCTGTACATTGACACTATATACAGATCTCCTGTGTATAATGTCACAGGTGATTACTGTATTACCTGTACACTGACACTATTCACTGTATACTATACACAGAGGTCCTGTGAATAATGTCACTGGTGATCACTGTATTACCTGTGCACTATACACTATATACAGATCTCCTGTGTATAATGTCACTGGTGATCACTGTATTACCTATACAATGACACTATATTCAGAGCTCCAGTGTGCAATGTCACCAGTGATCACTGTATTAGGATTACCATAATTATTAATATTTGTCAAATGCCAGATTAATGAGAGAGAGAATGTTTTCAGGCATTTTTTACTTTTCTCCTCTCTTTCCTTATTACCATTAGCTGTTAAGAGTGGACTCCTCAAAGCTATTTAATGTAATCCCTAGCTGCATTCATTCCATGCTGAGGAAGAAGGACTGAGATCCTTCGAAACACATAGGTTTGTAGGATTTGGATCGCAGCAAGATTTCATAATCAAAAGTCAGTGAGGTCACATGCTCTCAACACAAGTCTCATGGACGCCGAGAATGCTAGCGACCTAAACGTCCTGTACACCACCAACGCACTGTCAGAATCAATCCAGGAGACCTTTACCAAAGACTTTAATGGGATAACTCCCATCAGGAATACTCGGTATGCAGCTTAAACATGGACCTTTTCTTTACTCCATTTACTAACAGCAGGTTTCAGTAGTACTTGTCTTAACACATTATCTACCACAGATGCTGTGAATACTTTAATTTTAGCACTGCCTTCATTCTTTTGACCTAGCAGTCATAAAAGTTAGTAGTAGTCCATTAGTTTCACCTAGAATTCTTATTCAAGCTCTGACCAAAATTTTTATTTTTTTAGTTTAACACCTTTACCCCCGAGGGTGGTTTGCACGTTTATGACCAGGCCAATTTTTACAATTCTTACCACTGTAACTTTGTGAGGTTATAACTTTCGAATGCTTCAACGGATCCCAGGGGTTCTGAGATTTTTTTTGTGACATGTTGTACTTCATGACAGTGGTAAAATTTCTTCATTATGACTTGCATTTATTTGTGAAAAAACGGAAATTTGGCAAAAATGTAGCAATTTTCAAACTTTGAATTTTCATGCCCTTAAATCACAGAGATAAGTCACAAAATAGTTAATAAATAACATTTCCCACATGTCTACTTGACATCAGCACAATTTTGGAAACAACATTTTTTTTCTTAAGAAGTTATAAGGGTTAAAATTTAACATTTGTCATTTTTCCAACAAAATTTACAAAACCATTTGAAGTCACTTTGAGGAATCTATATGATAGAAAATACCCAAAAGTGACACCATTCTAAAAACTGCACCTCTCAAAGTGCTCAAAACCACATTCAAGTAGTTTATCAACCCTTCAGGTGCTTCACAGGAGTTTTTGGGATGTGGAAAAAAATGAAGATTTAACTTTTTTTCACAAAAAAATTACTTCGGATCCAAATTTTTATATTTTGACAAGGGTAACAGGAAAAAATGGACCCCAAAATTTGTTGTGTAATTTCTCCTGAACATGCCGATCCCCATATGAGGGAGAAAACCACTGTTTGGGTTCACGGCAGAGCTCGGAAGGGAAGGAGAGCCATTTGACTTTTTGAATGCAAAATTTGCTGAGACAATTGGCGGACACTATGTCACGTTTGGGGAGCCTCTGATATGCCTAAACAGTGAATATTCCCCACAACTGACACCATTTTGGAAACTAGACCCCTCAGGGAACTGATCTAGATGTGTGGTGAGCACATTCAACCTTCAGGTGCTTCACAGAAGTTTATAACGTTGAGTCATAAAAATGAAAAACATCACAGTTTCCCCGCAAATGTTTTAGCACCAGATATTGCATTTTCATAAAGGTAACAGTAGAAATAACACCATGTAATTTGTTGTGCAATTTCTCCTGCGTACGCCAATACCCAGTATGAGGGAAAAAACTACTGTTTGGGCGCACGGCAGAGCTCGGAAGGGAAGGAGTGTCATTTGACTTTATGATTGAAAAATTTCCTGGAATCATCAGCGGACATAATGTCCTATTTGGAGAGCCTCTGATGTGCCTAAACAGTGGAAAATTTTGGAAAATAGACCCCTCAAGGAATGTATTTAGATGCTTGATGAGCACCTTGAACCCCCAGGTGTTTCACAAACGTTTATAACGTTGAGCCATGAAAACAATAAAATAACATTTTCCTCACAAAAATGTTATTTTAGCACTAAATTATGCATTTTCATAAGGGTAACAGGAGAAATTAAACCATACAATTTGTTGTGCAATTTCTCCTGACCACGCCAATGCCTCATATATGAAGGAATACTACTTTTGATGTACAGTGCAAAGCTCAGAAGGAAAGAGGTGTCATATTGGAGTTCAGATTTTGATGGTTTGAGAGAGCCATGTCACATTGGCTGAGCCCCTGAGTTGCCAGAACAACAAAAGACCCCTATATGTGATCTCATATTGACACCACATGTGCCTCACAGAATTTTATACCACAGAGCGGTGAAGAAAGAATAAATTAAATTTTTACCACCAAAATTATGTTTTAGCCCCAAGTTTTTAATTTTTCTAAGGGCTAATAGGAATTTTTTTACAACAAACTGAGGTCGATTTTTTCCTGAGTGCGCCAATACATGACATGTAATCGGGAACTATTTTTCAGGCATAATGCAAACCTGAAAAGACAAGGTGTGTCAGATTTTACTGTTATGGTTTGCAGATGCCATGACCCACTGGGAGAGCCCATGAGGTGCCAGAATAGCAGAACCCTCCAAAAGTGGCCCCATTTTCAAACTATACCTCTTAATGAATTCATCTAGGGGTGCAGTGATCATATTGACACCACGGGTGTGTCACATAATTTTATACTGTTGGGCAGTGAAGAATAAATATCTACATTTTTACCACCAAAATTTAGTTTTAACCCCAGATTTTACATTTTCACACAAGAAGTGGGTAAAAATGGCACCAAAATTTGTCCCACAATTTCTACTGAACGTGGTAATATCCCATATGTGGCTGTACAGTATTACTTAACCATACGTAGAGACTTGGGAGGAACGGATCGCTATTCGCCTCCTGGAGCACAGATTTTCCTAGAACAGTTTGCGGACTCCATATACAGAGCCCCTAATTGCTAGAAGAGCAGAATCCTCCCTCAAGTCACTCCATTTTGGAAACTATACCCCTTGAGGAATTTATTTTCAGATGTAGTGATGATTTTGACTCAATGGATATTTTCCAGAAGCAAGCAGCAATAAATGTTGCCAGATGAAAATTGCAAACTGCCATTATAGTGACCAGTACGCTGTAGTGACCAGTACGTTGCAGTCACCAGTACATTATGCCCAACCCGTGCTTCTTGAGGCATGCACCCATAAGTTAGGCAGGCTCTCATTGCTTCAGAAATGCCAAACATGGACGCAATATGTGGTTTAGGTACAATGTGGGGCTCAGAAGGGAAGGAGCACTCACTTTGGAGTTTCCATTTAAATCTCTGAGTGATGTGATTCAGCTGAAACCCCCGAGGAATCCATTCACTATAATGAGGCAGCAGAGTTACTCTGAACTACATCTGGCCTCTGTTCAGCAGAGTCCTTCTTTTCAGAAGTGCATAAAACTGTGGCCGACGGCACTTTTATGCATTCCTAAAAAGATGGAGACCGCCGGATCACAGGTCAGACAACGTCCACAGTGACTCCATCTGCCTCATTATAGGGAATCTTCTGCCAGAGGTTCCGTCTGAATCGCATATTTCAGAGATTTACACGGAAACCCCGGTGCAAGCACTCAGCGTGGAGCACAGGTTAAATGTGCGCCGAACCTTACTGCGATCTTTGGGAGGCAAAATGAAAAAAATCAACAGCAGGTGAAGAAATGGTTTTATTTATTTTTTACACCATTCCTCATGCGGTATAAGTGATTAGGTGACTTTATTCTTCGGGTCGGTGTGATTATAGTGATACCAGATTTATATTGGGTTTTTATATTTGGCAGCTGTCACGCGCTAAATTGCTAAGATGCTTTTTATTGCAAAAAATAGTTTTTGCATCACCATATTTTGAGAGCTATAATTTTTCCATATTTTGTCCCACTGAGTCATATGGAGGCTTGTTTTTTGCGAGACGAGTTGATGCTTTCATTGGTACTATTTTCAGGCACATGACATTTTTTGATCGCTTTTTATTCTGATTTTTGGGAGGCAGAATGAACAAAAAACAATAATTCAGGTATTTTTTTGTGTTAGAACCCTCTTGTTAGGTTTTGTTTCAGTTTGCTGCTCACATGACCTTTTTTCCCTATTTAGTCTGGCTCCGCCCTTCTGGCTTTGCTGGACTTCATTGTATTATCTACTCTTAAGCTAGCCGGGTGCTTAGGTGCCTTTCTCAGTCAGTTTTGCTTGATCTTAGGATCTCTAAGTATTTTTTTCTGTTTAATTATCCCTGCTACAATTTCTGTTAGGAGGTGTCCACCTTTTCTCCCAGTCCCTAGATCTTGTAGGGATTCCTCCCTCGCAACTATAGGTCTTCGTTCAGACTAGCTGAGGACTTTAGCGGGTCTGGTCGCAGGATCAGGTTCCCCGTTACATCGTAGGGATCCAGCTTAGTTCTATTGTAGGGACAGAGTTCCCATCTTTCCTTAGTGCTTGTAGCAGATCATAACATTTTGGGTAGGTGGTTTATGTCATTCCTTGTGTGGTAAAATTGATAAGGCAGTTTTATTCTTTGGGTCAGTACGATTACAGCGATACCTCATTTCTGTAGTTTTATTTGTTTTGACTCTTTTACGCAATAAAAACTAAATATAGAAAAAATAATTATTTTTGTATCACTTTATTCTGAGAGCTATAACTTTTTTATTTTTCCGCTGATGGAACTGTATCGTGGCTTATTTGTTGCCGGACA
The DNA here is from genome assembly GCA_033576555.1 of Oophaga sylvatica. Taxonomy (NCBI): domain Eukaryota; kingdom Metazoa; phylum Chordata; class Amphibia; order Anura; family Dendrobatidae; genus Oophaga; species Oophaga sylvatica. The sequence continues at coordinate 252,122,836 of JARQOD010000005.1, read as the reverse complement.
TGATGACCTTTTCAGCAGTAGCATTTTTATTTACTTTCATGTTTTTGATCACGTTTTATTCCACTTTTTGTTCGGAGGTATGATGATAAAGCATTGTTTTTTGCCCTGTTTTTAATTTTTTTATGGTGTTCACTAAAGGGGTTAACTAGAAGGACAATTTTATAGGTTAGGTCATTGTGGACGCAACGATACCAAATATATGTACTTTTATTTTTTATATTTTTTTTTCATTCAAATACTTATTTATGGGTACAATATCTTTTGATTTTTTTATTATGTTTGATTTTTTCAATATTTTTACAATTATTTAAAAAAAAATGTTTACTTTTTTTTACTTTTTTGCAAGCTGATCGCTTGTACAGCATAGGGATATAGCAGTATCTCCATGCTGTATAAACTGTTAGCTCTGCACTGACAGAGAAAGTTGCTGATCATGCACTGCGCATGATCAGCAAGTTTCCTAGCTCTGGTGACCCAGATGTTATCATGACGACATCGGGTCACCATGGCAACAATCGGGACCTCGCGTCACACCGTGGGGTCTCCAATCCAAAGGCAGAGAGGCTGTAAGACCTCTGCTGGCTCCCGAAATGCTGCCATTGAGTTCGATCGCAGCATTTAGGGGGTTAAAGTGCCAGGAGTGGTGCATGACTGTGCCTGGAACTTAGTGCCGGATGTCAGCTGTCAGAATCAGCTGACTCTCGGCGACAATTGCCTGTGCCCCATCCGTGTACGCAGGCGATGGCGATGAAGTAATAATCCGTCCATGCGCAGGACACAGGGAAGTATTATTACGTACTATTTCAGAAAGGGTTTAATTAGGTTTTGAAGTTGCTATGGTTTAGGGGTTCACCTAGTGAGGTGGATTCTATAAACTGTTTGTCAGAGTGAGTAGCACAAACTGGAGGCAATAAAGCAGCAGAGTGGGTATTGATGGATGACACATGGATCAGCAAGTGCTAGGACAGTGAGGTATGCAGGACAGCAGACGTGCATTAGATGACACTGAGCCAGATATGTACTGGCACATAGGAATTTTAGAAGAATAGACATTCTGGTAACTGACTTGTGGAGTTATGGTTTATAGCACAGCTGCACAGATGAATGCAAACTTGTACTTATAACTAAGAAATGGCTACCTGCAGGATAGCAGTGAAGTAATGGCAACTGGTTCTTACTTGCAGAGGTGAGGTGCACAATTAAATGGTAGAAATATACAGGCAAATTGGAAACCAGCTTGCTGTGATTCGTTACCTTGATTGCCGTGATTGTGGTGGGAATGGCACCAAGAACAGTTGGTAATATAGACATTGATTTGCAGAGATAGGTGCAACCTACATCCAGGTAAGCTGGACTGAGCTTGAAAATTGTAGCTAATTGAAAGTCAGAAATAGCAGGAGATCATTAGGTACTTGGCTGGCGCTTGAGCTAAGTGAAAGATGAAGCAACCCCTGGCAAGCACATAGTTGCTGAGAGCAAAGCTATCTCAATCAAACAGTACATAGTTGTCTATGCTGGCCTTATAGTGAATCTTGTTATCTGCGATCCAAAGTCTTTTACCCTAGAAATGTATGTTTTTCTTAATATATAAATGAGCTGTTAAGATCTATGGACTGGACAGCTTATTTTAAATTAAACATATTTAAAAGTAAATGGATTGTTACCATTGTGAGACATATAGATCAGGAGAGCAGACAGTCAGTTATTACATAGCACACTGATAATGCCCCTCTCATTTAAAATAAGATCTGGAGGGAGATACTCAGAAAGTGTGTAGCCCTGGTACACAATACCAGGAGGATGAGTGGAGAGGTAACAGTTAAGGGCTCTTCATAACATCACGTACACTTCGGACACACCCAGCAGGGGTGTGGAGGGGAGTGATTCATTCAGTCAGTTTCCTGTCCTTGGACAGAGCAGACGTGTCCAGTCTGAGCCGATTAGCAGTTCAGAAAGTGGAGGCTAGTACAGGTGGCCTAGTTCACCTCAGCCTAGTCAGAGCTGTGCCCCACTGGAAGACAGACTGAGATATCTATTAAGAGTCGAGCAAATCGAAGGGCAAAGTGGAAGAGAGCAGAGAAGTGCCATAGGTATAGGATACCTGCACATTGCTACCGGTCACTGGAGACCGAAGGATCACTATAGCTTCAAGCATAGTGGTAAGAAGACCAAGGCTTACCGGACCTTAGGTCGTGGCAAGCAGCCCTGAAGAGTCAGTACGTAACTGGGGTCAGGGGAAGTGAGGACCTTGAGTCAGTGCACGACAAGATAGGAATTCAGCTTTCTCACAGGAAGGCTCCGACCACAAAACTGACCGGGCCGTACAGCTTTGGAATAGCTGGAATTATAGAGGGAACTACGCTTCAAGCTGGTTGGACTCATCACCATTGGACAGTAAAGGAGGCCCCTAACTTGCTTAACCGTTGCCTCAAAGCTCATCCTCCATCAACCCCATCAGCCTCCCTGGGAACTGCCTTACCATCTTGCAAGTAAAGGTATGGAAAGACGCTGACCGTGTGAGACTGAGTTATTTACTTGCATGCCTGCACAACCCTGCTTTAACTACCGACCTGAGGGAAGAGTCCCACCTGTAGGGGACCCGACATCTAGCTGCCTCATCATCCCTCAGAGATCTACAGCAGCGCTGGTACAAATTACCAGAGACTACAGGTGGCGTCACGAACTGTATATAAATCTATCCCCTGTAAATATTCCCCCAACATACGCCAGACCGCTAGGGCCACAGACCGAGCCACCGCTACCTGTGACAATCCCCATAGACTTCCATGGGCTCGGCTCTGAGTACCCCATTGCCCTGGTAACCCACAATTGTGGTGGCGGGTCGACACAAAACTTTGGCGTCACGAACAGGATACGAAACTTGCAGCATTGCGAGCCCTGTGTGCCTGTGGAGTGTTTTGGTGAAAAAGACTGTTGCTGTTGTTTGGCGCCAAATACCGCCATATTTGCCGCCAGATTCGCGCCCTAAGGCGCTGGAGAAGAAGGTGGGCGTACCTGAAAGAGCACGCAAAGTCTTGGACACGCCCCCGGCTCTGACTCAGCGGCAGGTCCTGCAACAGGAAGTGAACGCTCTGACATCAGAGCGCCTGCGACGAAGGTCCTGTTCCCACTGCGGTGCCTGTGAAATAGCAGCGTCTGAAACCGGTAGGCTCCGTTTAACCAAGGGGGCGCTAAGATGTCACAACAACCGGCTGACAGTGCGGCCCCAGCCGGAGGCCCCAATCCTGCACCGCTTGGTATTGTAGCGCCAGATGGGGGCGCAGGCCCTGCACCCAGTCCGGTAGTCCCGATCATGCCACTAACGCTCCCATATATGCCTGGGGCGAAATGGCTTCCCCAGTACAGCGGTGAGCCAGGCACATTAGCAGGCTTCAAGCGGAAGTTATGCAGCATCCTAGAAATGTACTCCATGCCTGAGAGACAAAAAGCTGCTGTGCTAATAGGGCAGCTAACTGGCGCTGCTGAGAGGGAAGTGGAGACTTGGGATACCCTTGATCAGGAGTCGGTACCTGCGATCTTCCTTAAGCTGCATGCCATATTTGAAGACCGCACAGAAACGGATCTCCGGATGGCCTTCTATCACTGTTCACAACAGCCAGGTGACAGCATCCGGGACTACGCTTGCCGACTACAAGGAGCCCTGAGAGCCCTCAAGCAAATTAACAATTTAAATGCTATCGACGAGAATAAAATGCTGAAAGAACAATTTATACAGGGATTGAGATCCCAAGAGGAACGCAGAACTGTAAACTGGTGGTCCTTAGACCATCCGGATGCTACCTTTGATGCCCTAAAGGACATGGCAATAAAAGGGCTGCGGCCCCTGGGCAAACCCGAGGTGGCAACCCAACATCATCAGGCTGAAGTCACTCTGGAACCGGCAGTAACCCCCTTTTCCCCGCTAGTGGCAGAAACCAAAACGCAGGCGACACCCCCTAGTGAATTGGATTGTCTGCGCTCAGAGGTGCGCCAGCTGACTAAAAATCTGGCTGCTGTAATGAGTGCCCTGCAGCTGCGGAAAGAGGAGGAAGGAAAGATCTTGTTAGCTGACTGCCCAGAAGACGTCCCGTGGATGCACCGGAGAAGAAAGAAGACGTCGCCCCCTCGGAGGAGGACAACGCCACCCCCAGGAGCGACCTCTGATCAACACCCTTCTCGTCGAGAGATCATCTGTTACCGATGCAACCGGAAAGGTCATATGTCTCCACAGTGTCCTTTAAACGGGCAGAACCTGGGTCCGAGGGCCAACACCCAGGAGAATACCCGTCAGGCCCCCTAGACTGGAACCGCAGGTATGTGGGCGGGCGACCCTACCTGTCTATTATTCTAGATAGTATTGCTGTTCCGGCATTGTTAGACACTGGGTCGCAGGTGACCCTAATACCTGATGCCCTATATACCAAGTACTGGTCAATGGACAGTCTTAAACCCCGAGCCTTGACTTTACCGTATATGCTTCTAATGGTCTTCCTGTAGAAGTACTCGGAACAAAATGTGTAGATGTAAAGGTGGGCAGAGAGGAGTTGAAAGACCAGGGGCTTCTGGTAGTAAAGACTGTAAATGAGGAGAACGGTTTAAATATAATTTTGGGTACTAACATTATCGGTAATTGTTTGGGAGAAGTTGTGTTCTTGCTCCAACAGCTCGCTGAGATTGCCCGACCAAGGCAGAAAGGAGTAATCCAAAGAGAGATCCGGGCCCTGGTGTGTCAGCAGCAAGCGAAGCTTACCGACGGCGAAATTGGTAATGTACGGGTCACTGACTCGGATCCTATTGTGATACCCCCAATGAGTGAAATGATCATTTGGTGCAGGGCAGCCATAGGTCTGAGAGGACAGAATTATCAAGCTGTAGTAGAACCCCACCATTCAGAACATAGACCTACACTTATGACTGCTAGAGGAGTAGTAGAAGTGGTGAATGGAAGAGTACCGGTACGGCTTCTCAATTGGGGAGATGATGAGGTAAACTTACCCCGTTACGCAACTATTGCTAAACTACATGCTGTTGACAATAATTCTATTCTCCCGACTGAGTCCTTAGACTCCCGCCAAATAGCGGAGGACAATGACCCAGCAACCGAGGTGGCGGAATGGTGTCAGCAACTCCATGTTGGGACGGACACCACTCCCGCTCACCAGAAGCAAGGGGTATTACGGGTGGTGCAAGAGTATGCCCAAGTGTTTAGCAAGCACCCACTTGATTTTGGGTAATTAAAGGAGTCCAACATCATATCCCTACAGGCAGTCATCCTCCCATCAAAGAGCGGTATAGGCCCATACCTCCAGCTCATTATCAGAAGGCTAAAGAAATGTTGCATGATATGAAGAAAGCTGGGGTGATAAGGGATAGTTGTAGCCCATGGGCAGCCCCTCTAGTTCTGGTTAAAAAGAAAGATGGTAGTATGAGAATTGTGTGGATTACAGGCAGGTGAACCGCATAACACACAAGGATGCATACCCGTTACCACGCATAGAGGAATCATTAGCTGCTCTGAAAACGGCTAACTACTTTTCTACCCTCGATCTGACTAGTGGTTACTGGCAAGTGGCTGTGGCTGAGGAGGATCGTGAGAAAACGGCTTTCACCACCCCAATGGGGCTCTGTGAGTTCGACAGAATGCCGTTTGGGCTCAGCAGTGCCCCAGGAACATTTCAGAGAGTGATGGAAAACTGTCTGGGACATCTCAATTTTGAAACCGTGCTGCTATACCTAGACGACGTTATCGTGTATTCCAAGACATATGAGGACCATCTGAAGCACCTGGCAGAAGTGTTTGAGTCCCTGTCCAGGTACGGGATGAAGTTGAAACCCTCAAAATGCCATCTACTCAAACAGAAGGTACAATACTTGGGGCACATCGTCAGTTCGGAAGGAGTAGCGCCGGACCCAGAGAAAGTCACCGCCATCCAGAAGTGGCCGGAGCCGAAGAACCTTAAGGAAGTGCGACAGTTCCTGGGACTAACGGGTTACTACAGGAGATTCGTGAAAGATTACACGAAGAAGGCAGCTCCTTTACAGGACCTCCTGGTAGGACAATCCTTAAAGAGCAGAAACCCTCCCTTTAATTGGGGTAAAGAACAGGCTGAAGCATTCCAAAAGATGAAAGAGATCCTTACAGGTGATGAGATCTTAACCTATCCTGATTACAGCCAACCGTTCCTGTTGTACACCGACGCCAGTAATGAAGGGTTGGGAGCAGTTCTCAGTCAGAAGCAGAATGGCCAAGAAAAAGTCATCGCATATGCCAGCAGAAAACTCAGGCCAACTGAAAGGAATCCGGAAAATTATAGCAGCTTCAAGCTGGAGTTTCTGGCGCTGGTCTGGGCCATTACTGAAAGATTTAAGCACTATCTGGCCTCCAATCGGTTCACTGCGTTTACAGATAACAACCCCTTAACGCACCTGGAAACCGCCAAGCTGGGTGCCATGGAGCAGCGATGGATGGCTCGGTTGTCCAATTACCAGTTTACTATCAAGTACCGGGCAGGTCGAAAGAATGCTAATGCTGACGCATTGTCCCGAATGCCGCATGACTCTGATACGGAAGAAGAATCGGACGACCTGGAAGAAATTGAGCTACCTGCGTTCCATCGGAATGGGGTAGTCCACGAGCATCGAGTCAACAGAAAGCAGTATGGTGCAACATTAAATCCTTTACCCCATCACAGCTGGAAAGAGACTCAGGACAGTGATCCAGTGGTCAGCCGCATCAAGGAGTTGTTAAGACAGGAAGGTTCCTCCTTGGAAAAAGATGCACCTATGTCAGCAAAGCTCCTGTGGAACGAGAAAAGCAGGTTGTTCCTATACCGTGAGAAGTTGTGCAGGAGATACGTCAACCCCAGAACCCATGAGATGGTCTGGCAAATCGTGGTCCCCAAGGCAGACGTCCCAATGGTGTTGGAAGCGTACCACGATCAAGCAGGACACTTTGGCTGGAGAAAGCTGGAGACCCTGTTGAGATGCCGGTTCTACTGGGTAGGGATGCGCAGCTCCATCGAGAGGTGGTGTCGGAACTGTGGACCCTGTGGTCTCAGAAGAAAGGACTACGGTAGTCAGAAGGCACCCCTGCAACCTATCCGGACGACTCGTCCCCTGGAGATTGTGGCCCTGGACCACGTCAAACTGTCGCCAAGTAGATCGGGATACTCATACGCCTTGACCATGGTGGACCATTACTCCAGATTTCTGGTGGTTGTTCCAGTTAAGGACCAGACCGCAGTGACGGCAGCGAAGACCTTTCAAGCAAGCTTCTGCAGACCGCAGGGGTATCCCGAGCAAGTCTTAACCGATCAGGGACCTGCTTTCGAAGCCGATTTATTCAAGGAATTCTGTCACATGTACGGGTGCAAGAAAATTAGAACAACACCATACCACCCTCAAACCAACGGTCTTTGCGAGAAAATGAACCATATCGTCCTTGATTTGTTGAGATCCATACCGTTGGAAGATAGGAATCGATGGCCGGATTTACTACCTGATTTGGTTGATTTGTATAATCATATACCTGTAAGTTCAACTAACTGCACTCCAGCTTATCTTATGAGAGCAAGGCCCGGAAGACTACCAATGGATCTAGAACTTGGAGTGGTAGAACCGGAGGCAGACGACGCCGTTGAAAACTGGGACATCAATCGGCAAGAGCAATACAGAAGAGTGCAAGTCTGCGTAGAGGAAAGTCTCAACAAGGCACGGGGAAAACAGGAAGATGTTTACAACAGAAATGCTCCTGCCAAGCCTTTGATGCCTGGAGAGGTAGTATTAAAAAGAAAAAGGAAGCTGCACAAATTGGATAACCAGTGGGAGCAAGAACCCTACGTCGTACAAGATTCTAAATATGACAACAGAAAAGTTTGTGTCGTCAGTAAGGACGGAGGAAGAACAACAACCACTGTGTCCAGAGACCATTTGAAATTGTGTCCAGAACCCTTAAAGCGTTGTGAAAAGAACCCTGTCATCAATCAAGGAGAAAGAAAGGAAGAGGTCATACACACAGATCTGGGAGATTTTCCTGCGGATTGGCCCCGACTGGGAGATGCTGTGATAATTCCAGTGTTGCAGTTTTATCAGCCACAAGAGGAAGTTCTACCTCCAGTTGTGCCCGTGGTGCCAGTTGAGCCCGCTCAGGAGTTACCCATCCCAGCAACACCTCAACCTGTGGAACCTCAAGAAGGATCATCTGAAGCAGCGCCCCATACTATGGGATCCCCTGGTGAAGCTGACTCACACCGCCCAGCCATCAGTACGCTTGCCAGATCCATAGAAAGATTGAGGCAGTTCTATAGTTTGCCGTTACGCAGTGCAGACAGATCGCAACTTAATATACCTGAGGCTACTCCACGTAGATCAGAGCGAATCACAAAAGGAAAGTTACCCATTCGATACCAGCAGTAATTATAACGAATTAATGTGAATACTGTAAAAAGTCTATATATATATGTGTTTTTCCCTATTATGTCTTATAATGGACTCAGAGGCTGAGGACTGAGCCAGCCCAAAAACTGTATCCTGTAAATAGTTGCACTAAGGTGCCTTTTAATGGTTTCACACGAAGCCTTGACTTACCTCTGAACATAAAACCCGTGTGGTGAGGCACTGAGTGAGGTCTGCATTCGGACGTCCTGCAGCCCACCCAGGACCCACGTTGAAGGTTTGGTGCGGGTCCTTCACAAGTATATTGTCTATTTATATGAAAATGTTATTTAATCTATATATAATGTTTTGTTTGCAACGTTCAAGACATCCTCACCTCCCGGATGGGACGAATTAATGTTTAATGTTGATGTTTAATGCCTAAACAAAAATGTCTCTTGTATTTCACAGCCCGGGAGTGCTGTCGTTTACCATGGGGAATGTGTAGCCCTGGTACACAATACCAGGAGGATGAGTGGAGAGGTAACAGTTAAGGGCTCTTCATAACATCACGTACACTTCGGACACACCCAGCAGGGGTGTGGAGGGGAGTGATTCATTCAGTCAGTTTCCTGTCCTTGGACAGAGCAGACTTGTCCAGTCTGAGCCGATTAGCAGTTCAGAAAGTGGAGGCTAGTACAGGTGGCCTAGTTCACCTCAGCCTAGTCAGAGCTGTGCCCCACTGGAAGACAGACTGAGATATCTATTAAGAGTCGAGCAAATCGAAGGGCAAAGTGGAAGAGAGCAGAGAAGTGCCATAGGTATAGGATACCTGCACATTGCTACCGGTCACTGGAGACCGAAGGATCACTATAGCTTCAAGCATAGTGGTAAGAAGACCAGAGGCTTACCGGACCTTAGGTCGTGGCAAGCAGCCCTGAAGAGTCAGTACGTAACTGGGGTCAGGGGAAGTGAGGACCTTGAGTCAGTGCACGACAAGATAGGAATTCAGCTTTCTCACAGGAAGGCTCCGACCACAAAACTGACCGGGCCGTACAGCTTTGGAATAGCTGGAATTATAGAGGGAACTACGCTTCAAGCTGGTTGGACTCATCACCATTGGACAGTAAAGGAGGCCCCTAACTTGCTTAACCGTTGCCTCAAAGCTCATCCTCCATCAACCCCATCAGCCTCCCTGGGAACTGCCTTACCATCTTGCAAGTAAAGGTATGGAAAGACGCTGACCGTGTGAGACTGAGTTATTTACTTGCATGCCTGCACAACCCTGCTTTAACTACCGACCTGAGGGAAGAGTCCCACCTGTAGGGGACCCGACATCTAGCTGCCTCATCATCCCCTCAGAGATCTACAGCAGCGCTGGTACAAATTACCAGAGACTACAGGTGGCGTCACGAACTGTATATAAATCTATCCCCTGTAAATATTCCCCCAACATACGCCAGACCGCTAGGGCCACAGACCGAGCCACCGCTACCTGTGACAATCCCCATAGACTTCCATGGGCTCGGCTCTGAGTACCCCATTGCCCTGGTAACCCACAATTGTGGTGGCGGGTCGACACAAAAGCTCTATGTCCTGCTCATCTTAACAGATAACTTACAGTACATATTAAGAAAAATGTGTTTTAGTCTGGAATAAAAAATCTGGAATAAAAAATCAGTATAATTTTATTCAACTCTATAGGACCTGCATGTCTTCATGGACTGCTTAGGAGGGTTGATTCTACTGACAGATACCTTTTAAAAGACCTTGGGTAATGATGTCAGAGGTGTTTACCACAGTAACCCAATATGGACTAGCACAAAGGAAACCAGCCACAGGGAATGGACATGTGAGTAACACTAGGAAGCTTGTTCTTTTATTCCTATATTTAATTTGTTTAATAAGATAATTATATTTATATATATGTGATCTTTGTATTAGTAGATATATTAAATTCATAAGATATTTTAAAGGGAATCTGTCACCCCATTTTGGCCCTATGAGATAGGGCCACTGCCATCAGGGGCTTATCTGCAGCATTCTGTAATGCTGTAGATAAGCCCCCGATGTTACATGAAAGTGAAGAAAAACGAGTTATAAAATACTCACCCAGGGGCGTTCCGGGGGGCGGTCGGGTCCGGAAGGAGTCGCGGTCCGGTTCGGCGCCTCCCATCTTGTAGCGATGCCGGCCTCTTCTTTCCGTCCTGTCGCGGCTCCTGCGCAGGCGCACTGCTCTGCCCTGGTGAGGGCAGAGCAGAGTACAACAGTGCGCAGGCGCCAGGAAAGGTCAGAGAGGTCCGGCGCCTGCGCATTACAGTACTCTGCTCTGCCTCTCCTGCGCCTGCGCAAGAGCCGCGACGGGACATAAAGAAGAGGCCGGCATCGCTACAAGATGGGAGGCCCCGGACCGGACCGCGACTCCTTCCGGACCCGACCGCCCCCCGGAACGCCCCTGGGTGAGTATTTTATAACTCGTTTTTCTTCACTTTCAGGTAACATCGGGGGCTTATCTACAGCATTTCAGATTGCTGTAGATAAGCCCCTGATGGCGGTGGCCCTATCTCATAGGGCCAAAATGGGGTGACAGATTCCCTTTGAAGAAAAATTGAATATTGATAGATTGATAGAAGGTGAACCAGATAATTAGTACAATGGTTTAACCACTGATAACCTACCTGAGAGCTATATTACAAATAAAGATTATGTTGACTGGTTCTTGATGTATGTGTGTAATATATTTAAATCTACATAGACAAAGTCTTAAAAAATTGTAATGCATTATTTCACTAGGTGATTGATAACATTGTAGAACATTGTGTTCTTGACCCACAGTTTTGTCTAAAGCTATGTGGCTAGACATAATCTTTATGGCAGGCACTAAATGAGGGTTTGTTATGCACAGTATGTAACTCATTAGTAATGTTGCCTACAGCAGCTTCCCAATCACGGTATATTTCTGGATTAATTCAATGAGCTTTTAAGCCTTCTTAAAAAAACAACTTTGACATTCAACAAACACCTGTACTTCAGCTGCCAAATCTATCTGTGAGTGCCTGCTATCCTGTAAGATCAGACATAAAGGGCTGTGCCACATTTGGCATTATCAATATGGAAGATATCTTTATTTTACTATTCTCACTTGCCCACAAAAGCTGACAGTGAAAAGTATGTTGGGCATACATTTGGTCATACAGTGCTATGTTTCGGTAGCTGAGGAGTGCAGGTAAAAAAGGCAATACACCAGAGAAGTTGGAATCTATGAGATTGCAGTACCCTGACTAACCACCACAACTAGAGGCAGCCGTGGAGCGTTCCTACGTTGGTCCTAGACGCCTCGTCACAGCCTGAGAAACTAACTACACCTAAAGATAGAAATAGGAAAGCTATCTGCCCCGGAGCAGAACCCCAAAGATAATAGAAAGCCCCCAAACAAGTAATGGCGGTTAGACAAGAAGAAATACTGACACAGAAAGAAAATAGTATGAGCAAACGCTGGGGCCCAAACTAACTAAATAGAAAAGGATAGGAAGGGTACTTACTGCAATCCCAGAAAACCCTGAAAAGCACCAACTCTACTAATTTCAAAATCACCTGAGATCACACGACCTCTACCACCTAAATTAGTTCTCTGGTGTAACAAAATCAAAACAGCAGCCACTGAAAAAACTGGAAAAAGCAAAAGTACAAACATCAGTGGCTGAACTAAACTGAGAGGGCAAAAGCCCCCGGAGGGGACCCAGAAGGCCCCCACAGAAGTGCAGGACAAAATGCAAAAATATAGTACAAAAACAAAAAGAAGAAAATGTATTATCTGTTAGCAGGAGATGCAGACACGACACAGCAGGCTACAAGGGAAACAGGAATGAAGGATTCAGACCAGAACAATTGATCACCGGCAACCCTGATGGGAAGGTGACTCCCTTATATAAGACCAGTCAGTAACACCTGATTCCCAGTCCTCACAATCTTCACTGAACAGACCAGCACCGCTCGTAACCACCAGAGGGAGTCTCTGCTCAGAACTCATCTCAAACCCATTCACAACAGTACCCCCCCTTGAGGAGGGGTCACCGAACCCTCATTTGAGCAACCAGGTCGGTCAGGATGAGTTCTATGATACGCACGGATGAGTCTCCTAGCATGGATGTCCGAAGCAAACACCCAAGAATTGTCTTCCTGACCATAACCTCTCCACTTAACCAAATACTGGAGTTTCCGTCTAGAAAAACGAGAATCTAATATTTTCTCAACCACATACTCCAGATTGCCCTCAACCAAAACAGGGTCAGGAGGCACAGCAGCAGGAACCACTGGCTCAACAAACCTCTTCAACAAGGACTTGTGGAACACGTTATGGATCTTAAATGTCCCTGGAAGAAGCAAACGAAAAGAAACAGGATTAAGAATCACAATGATCTTATAAGGTCCAATGAACCTAGGCTTAAATTTAGGAGATGCTACTCTCATAGGAATATTCTTTGAGGACAACCAGACCAAGTCCCCCACTTCAAACCGAGGACCATCAGTCCTATGCCGGTTAGCAAACCGCTGGGCCTTCTCCTGAGAGAGGGACAACCTCTCCACTACCTGGTCCCAAATCTGTTGCATACGCTCCACAACAGAGTCAACACCTGGACAGACAGAAGCCTCCGTCTGTCCTGAAGAAAATCGAGGGTGAAACCCAGAATTACAGAAAAACGGAGACATCAAAGTGGCAGAGCTAGCCCTATTATTAAGAGCAAACTCAGCCAAAGGTAAAAAAGAGACCCAGTCATCCTGATCAGCAGACACAAAGCATCTAAGATAAGTCTCCAATGTCTGGTTTGTCCTCTCAGTTTGACCATTGGTCTGAGGATGAAATGCCGAGGAGAAAGACAATTGAACACCCAGTTTAGAACAAAAAGTCCTCCAAAATCTGGAAACAAACTGGACTCCTCTGTCAGACACAATGTTCTCAGGAATGCTGTGTAAACGAACCACGTGCTAAAGGAACAACGGCACCAATTCAGAGGAGGAAGGCAACTTAGGTAATGGCACAAGATGTATCATTTTGGAAAACCTATCACAAACTACCCAGATGGTGGTCATTCTCTGAGAAACAGGAAGGTCGGAAACGAAATCCATAGAGATATGGGTCCATGGTCTCCTGGGCACAGGCAATGGCATCAACAAACCACTAGAGCGAGAGCAAGGCTTGGAGCGAGAGCAAGTCCCGCAGGACTGCACAAATTCCCTGACATCACGAGACAAGGTAGGCCACCAAAAGGACCGACTAACCAAGTCTCTGGTACCAAAAATTCCGGGATGCCCAGCCAATGCGGAACAATGAATCTCAGACATCACACTCTTTTTCCACTGGTCCGGGACAAACAATTTTCCAACAGGGCAGCACTCGGGCCTATCCTCCTGACACCCCTCCAGAGCAAGTCTCAAATTGGGCGAGATGGCGGAAAGAACTACACCCTCTTTCAAAATAACAGAAGGATCAAATAACTCAGGAGAGTCCGCAAGGAAACTCCTCGAGAGGGCATCCGCCTTAACATTCTTAGTGCCAGGAAGAAAGGAAACCACAAAATTAAAACGTGTGAAAAACAAGGCCCACCTGGCCTGTCTAGGATTGAGTCGCTTGGCAGATTCCAGATAGACCAGATTCTTATGGTCCGTAAGGACCACCACCTGATGTTTGGCTCCCTCCAGCCAATGTCTCCACTCTTCAAAAGCCCACTTCATGGCCAATAACTCCCGATTACCCACGTCATAATTACGTTCAGTAGGAGAAAATTTTCGAGAGAAAAAGGCACAAGGGTTACTTTTAGAGGTCTCTGGATCTTTTTGGGACAAAACGGCACCTGCCCCAATTTCAGAGGCATCAACCTCCACCTGAAATGGCAGAGAAACATCAGGCTGCCATAGAACAGGAGCAGAAGTGAATCTCTGCTTAAGTTCCTGAAACGCAGAGACTGCCTCAGGAGGCCAATTCACCACATCAGAACCCTTTCTGGTCAAATCAGTTAATAGTTTAACAATAACCGAGAAATTACCAATAAATTTACGATAAAAATTGGCAAAACCCAAAAATCTCTGAAGAGCCTTTAATGAAGTAGGTTGGACCCAATCACAGATGGCCTGAACCTTGACCGGGTCCATTTCAATAACAGATGGGGACAAAATGAATCCCAGAAATGAGATCCTCTGTACGCCAAAAAGACACTTTGATCCCTTCACATACAGAGCATTCTCTCTCAAAATCTGGAACACAGTTCGAACATGTTTCACATGAGAGTCCCAGTCATTAGAAAAAATCAAGATATCATCCAAATAAACAATCAGAAATTTGTCCACAAAATCCCTGAAAATGTCATTCATGAAGGACTGGAAGACGGAAGGAGCATTAGTGAGCCCAAAGGGCATCACTAGGTACTCAAAATGCCCTTCAGGGGTATTGAATGCCGTCTTCCATTCATCCCCGTGCTTAATGCGAATAAGGTTATATGCCCCCCCTGAGGTCAAGCTTGGTAAACCAAGTAGCGTTTTTCACCCTGGAAAACAGGTCAGAAATCAAGGGTAACGGGTATTGATATTTCACAGTAATATTGTTCAAGAGACGATAATCAATACACGGCCTTAATGAACCATCTTTTTTGGCCACAAAGAAAAAACCGGCACCTAAGGGTGAAGAGGATGGTCTGATATGACCCTTCTCCAATGATTCCTTGATATAAGACCGCATAGCGTCATGTTCAGGTACAGACAAGTTAAAAAGGCGACCTTTAGGGAATTTACTACCCGGCACTAAGTCAATAGCGCAGTCATAGCTCCTATGGGAGGCAAGGATGCAGATTTACTTTCGCTAAACACATCAGGAAAATCAATCAAAAAGTCAGGAACATCCTGAGCCTGGGGGGAGGCAGAAAAAACAGGAGTGTTGGTATTAACACATTGGCAGCCCCAACTGGTTACAGACACAGATTTCCAATCCAAAACAGGATTATGAGACTGTAACCAAGGGAAACCCAGCACGATAATGTCATGCAGATTATACAGAACCAAAAATTTGCAGCACTCCTGGTGATCAGGTTCAACCCTCATTATCACCTGAGTAGAAAACTGGGGTTTATTCTCAGCCAAAGGGGTAGAATCGATCCCCAGTAGGGGAATAGACTTCTGTAGGGGTATCAAGGGAAACCCACAACGTTTAGCAAAATCATAATCCATCAGGTTAATAGCTGCTCCAGAATCAACGAAAGCCTGAGCAGAAAATGAGGACAGAGAGCATATCAGAGTGACAGTTAATAAAAACTTAGTCTGAACACTACCCAAGACAACTGAGCGTGCAAAACGTCTTCCCCCTTAGGGCAGACTGAAATAGCATGAGAGGCATCACCACAGTAGAAACATAACCCATTGCGCTTTCGAAACTCATGACGCTGTGCCCCAGACACCACTCTATCACACTGCATGGGTTCAGAAGCTGGTTCACAAGGCAACACCATTCCACGCATACTTCTCCGCTCACGCAAACGTCTGTCAATTTGAATCGCTAATGACATAGAATCATTGAGACCAGAGGGGACAGGGAATCCCACCATAACATCCTTTACATTATCTGACAGACCCTTCCGGAAAAGGGCTGCTAAAGCGTTGTCATTCCATTTGGTCAGGACTGCCCACCTACGGAATCTCTGACAGTATAACTCAGCGTCATAAGGCCCCTGATTTAATGCCAACAAGGCTTTTTCAGCTTGATCAGTGACATTAGGCTCATCGTACAATAACCCCAAAGCCTGAAAAAATGCATCAACATCACTCAAAACAGGATCCCCAGGTGTCAGGGAAAAAGCCCAATCCTGAGGATCGCCGCGCAGGAGAGAGATGATAATTTAAACCTGCTGCGCTGCGTTCCCTGAGGACTTAGATTTTAAGGCAAAAAACAATTTACAATTATTTTTGAAATTCTGAAACTTAGCTCGATCCCCCAAAAACAAATCTGGCATGGGGATCCTAGGTTCCACAACAGGCAACCTAGCAAGATATGCAGCAATACTCTGAACCTCAGTGGCAAGCTGATCCACACGGCCAGACAACCGTGCAAACTCCATTGAGAGAAAAGATCCTCCCCAGCACCCAGAGATACAGAGGGAGAAAAAAAAATGCAACAAACAGAAAAATATCTCTGATAACTCTGACAACCTTTTTTCTTTCACAATATTTTTTCCCTTCTGTGAGTACCATACAATTTTCAATTTTTAGGCCGGTGATACTGTTATGTTTCGGTAGCTGAGGAGTGCAGGTAAAAAAGGCAATACACCAGAGAAGTTGGAATCTATGAGATTGCAGTACCCTGACTAACCACCACAACTAGAGGCAGCCGTGGAGCGTTCCTACGTTGGTCCTAGACGCCTCGTCACAGCCTGAGAAACTAACTACACCTAAAGATAGAAATAGGAAAGCTATCTGCCCCGGAGCAGAACCCCAAAGATAATAGAAAGCCCCCAAACAAGTAATGGCGGTTAGACAAGAAGAAATACTGACACAGAAAGAAAATAGTATGAGCAAATGCTGGGGCCCAAACTAACTAAATAGAAAAGGATAGGAAGGGTACTTACTGCAATCCCAGAAAACCCTGAAAAGCACCAACTCTACTAATTTCAAAATCACCTGAGATCACACGACCTCTACCACCTAAATTAGTTCTCTGGTGTAACAAAATCAAAACAGCAGCCACTGAAAAAACTGGAAAAAGCAAAAGTACAAACATCAGTGGCTGAACTAAACTGAGAGGGCAAAAGCCCCCAGAGGGGACCCAGAAGGCCCCCACAGAAGTGCAGGACAAAATGCAAAAATATAGTACAAAAACAAAAAGAAGAAAATGTCTTATCTGTTAGCAGGAGATGCAGACACGACACAGCAGGCTACAAGGGAAACAGGAATGAAGGATTCAGACCAGAACAATTGATCACCGGCAACCCTGATGGGAAGGTGACTCCCTTATATAAGACCAGTCAGTAACATCTGATTCCCAGTCCTCACAATCTTCACTGAACAGACCAGCACCGCTCGTAACCACCAGAGGGAGTCTCTGCTCAGAAATCATCTCAAACCCATTCACAACAATACAGTCTCTCTCTCTGACATAGTCTATTAAAGCCCATTGAGCCTCCCATGCACCCTCCTAATCTGTTGCCCTAATTCGGGATGATCCCATA
Organism: Oophaga sylvatica; assembly: GCA_033576555.1. Lineage (NCBI taxonomy): Eukaryota > Metazoa > Chordata > Amphibia > Anura > Dendrobatidae > Oophaga > Oophaga sylvatica. Next base: position 252,105,254 of record JARQOD010000005.1, on the reverse strand, counting down.
GGTTATTATAACTGGAAGTGACATTCCTGCTCACTCACGCGGTTCCTCCGCAATTTCAGTCGAGCCTCACCTGACGCAGTCTCCTCATGGACCTTCTCATCTTGAACCAAGTGGAAGGCTCTTGGGCTTGGTGCGAACAGAACTAGGTCCTTGGCTCTCCACATGCGACACCTGGTCTCTTAGGTTTGGCCGATGTAGGACATGGATTCTGGACCTCACCAGCGCCGACGGAACTCGGGGTCCTCCAAAATGAAATCTGCACCTCGACAGGCATTTACCAACCTCTTAGTGTCCTACACTTCTCGATAGGGCCTGTGCCTCATTGGCATCCCAGCAGCGCATCTTCTCCACTCCACCCTCAAATCTGCCTGTATCTTGGTGCACATGACTTTTACATAAAAAAAGTCTCTTACGCTGGTCGCCGTATCAGGTCCAGCATACAAAGTCGCTCTCTCCACAAATCTTCCAGTACCAATTGGTTCCACTTTTTTGCATGGCCAGCAGGTGGCAGTCTGTCTTTGCTGATGCCACATCCTACAGTTCCTCTTCAGGGGTATCACTGCTTCCACTTACATCTTGCCCTTCTTTTTGCTAGCCAATCTTCTGGCGAATGGTACCCTTGCGAGTTCATAGTTTATTCATGTTATGTTTATTCAACGATGATCCAGTTTATTCCATGGTGGTTTGACCAGCACTAATACAAGGTCTCCTGGTTTGAGTTGTCCACCAAACTGGGGATAGACACGAATGTTCAACATTTTGAAACTTCTGCACTACCAGCTTCCTTACTGTCTGAAGTCAGTGTTCTCGGATCCAGGCATTTGGATTACTACCCGGACAGGGGTCCTGCGAATCTAGCTGCAGTTCAGTGATCTATCGTCGCTTCACCCAAACAGAAGCATGTAAGGAGTGCCACGATTAGTTGCTTGTACTCTATTGTTATAAACCCACATCAGCTCAGACATGAATTCGGGCCACCTCATCTTCTCTTCCTCCAGGGTCCGCAACATTTGTAACAGTGTCCTGTTGAAGTGCTCACACACCCCATTCCCTTGTGGATGATATTGCGTGGTTTAGAATTTATCGATTTGATAGATACGGTATTGTTTGTCCATTTCTCCCCTTAGAAGCAGGAGCCTTGGTCAGAGTGAATTCGCTTCAGGCACTTGTAGATGCAGATGATGAAGTCCCGGCAGATGGCTCTGGCTGCAGTTTCGGCTGTCTGATTGCAGGTGGGGCTCACCACCACGAACTTGGAGAACTGATCAAGCATCACCAAGCATTACCTATAGCCGTTGTGTGACATTCCAATCATCAAATAGTCGATCATCAGGACCTCGAAGGGTGCAAAGGTTCGAATATTCTGAATAGAAGCTCTCTCTGGGTTTATTCAGCTCACACCAGCAACATTTCTGGCAAACACCACTTGCAGCAGTTGGTGCCAGTACACCAGTCGTTGCAACCACCGAAAGGTCTACTCTACACCAAAGTGGGCACCCCTCTCATGAGCTTTTTTAGCCAGATGTACTACCAGTACTTCTGGAGCAACTACCTACCATGTGACATCAACCTCTCGAGGAAGTTGTATCCTTTGGCACAGCAGGCCATTTTTCAGGAAAACGCTTTTCCACTGGCCCAGAATCTGCAGGATATTTGGGGGTGAAGCAGTTCTAGCCTCCTGTTTTGGCTTTTTTCCCAGAGAAACCCACTTTCTCAGCTTCGCCAGCTCTAGATCGGACTGTTGCAGATGTAGTCACTCGTCTCTTGAATGGCCCAGGATCTCGTTGTGTCTGGACTCTTTCCCAGACCCCTGGGCAGTTACTACAGCCACAGCAAACTACCTAAAATACAGGATCTCGTTGCCTTCAAGCTCCTCATCCATTTCTCTCTTCGGCCCAGCTTGGGTGACTAAGGACAGGGTATCTGTATGTATGCTTTTAGATTTGGACCAATATGAGATCTTGTACTGATAAAAGACATCCTTGCGAACCACCACTGCTCTAGTGTACCTAGCTTCACATTTTCTAGGTGGGAAAGGAGGTTGTTGTCTGTCCTCACATGTAGTTCTGACCCCAACAAATACTCTGCAATTTTCTTGGTCATGGCCCATGTCAGCGACAGAGGTTCCAGCTAGAAAGAGCTGTAATTGTCCAGAATATTTTCGTGTCTCTCAGTGACCTACTGGCATATGCGATCACTCTCTTCATTCTTGCACCTGAGCCAATACTGCCTGCAGTCCATACAAGCTTCCATCGGTGTAGAGTACAAAGGGCTGTGAGAAGTCAATGTAGGCCAAGATTGGCACATCCATCAGCTCCATCTTGTTGTCATGAACCCCACTGGATCAGCTGACGTTTGGCTACCCCCGGTGGTTTCTTTCAACAACTCATTGAGTGGCACCGCAATCTTAACAAAGTCTTTTATCAACCTACGGTGCAATCCGGCTAGGCGTGGGCCACTTCTGCAGTGTAGCCACCTTCTCTGTAATGGGGTAAACTCCCATACTAGACACAGTATGTCCAAGATATTCAATTTCCCGCTTGAATAGGTGGCATTTCCAAGGCTTAACTTTTAACCCCTGTTTTTTTAGCTGCTCCAATACTTGCTCCAGCCAGTTGAAGTTGTCTTCAAATATGGAGGAATAAATGATTGTGTCATTTAGATATATCAACGTTGCTTCGGAGTTCAGATCTCCCAAGAATCTCTCCATCAGATGCTGAAAAGTTCCTGGTACATTTATCAGTCTGAAAGGCATACTTTTGAACTCGAACAGGCTCATAGGGAGGACAAACATTATCTTCCGGTAAACCTTCACAGTCACCAGGACTTGCCAGTAGCCACTGGCTAAATAAAGCGAGAAGAAATATTTAGCTTTTCCCAATGTGGATAGGGACTCCTCGATTCTGGGCAAGGAATAAGAATCCAGTACAGTACACACATTCAGCCTCCGGTAATCCACGCAGAACCTCAGGGTACCGTCCTTTTCCGAACGAACACAATGGGGTCTGCCCAGGGATTCTTGCTCTTGTGGTTCACGCCATTGCGCAGCATGTGAGCCAGCAGGTCTTTCACTTTCTGGTACATCTGTGAGCCAGCAGGTCTTTCACTTTCTGGTACATCTGAGGTGGGATCTGCTGATACCCCTCTCGAATGGGGGCAATAGTTCTTGTAGGGCTCTCGTATTGAATTACTTCTGTGCACCCAAAGACATCTTCATGTGGGGCGAACATCCCCCGATATCGTTGTGAACCTGCCCAACTTACCTCAAGTAGAATTCTGTGAGGTTGGCCTCCATCTGCTCCAAGAGGTGATGTCCAGCGAATGGTTCACTTCTGTCCTCCTAACTGTCAAGCGACACTGCTAAGGTCCACGGGTCTCCTCACATGGGCGTCAGTCCGACTGCATCAGCTCTGGTAAAATCTTCCGGCATTATACAAACTCTGGATCACCTGTAAATTTGCTCCAGTCAAGTTTATACAACGAACAGGTACTCGCCTCTCTCGCATGGTGGCTAGAGTGCTGGCAACCAATAATCCAAGATCGCTTCTTCTCCTTCGATCGGCTCAATCTGGATGTCAACACCGTCTAAGGATACATGAGCCAGTACCGTCATATTGAGTACAGTCTGTCCCTCCGGCAGTGTCACTTTGGCTTCAGGCGGTATCAATACAGTGGTGTGCAAATTAATTGGGACAAAGCAAAAAAACACATATGTTTGAATATTTAATAATAAAATGTTATAGTGCACTGTTACATACTAATTTTAGTAAGAAATATGTCCTCCTTTAGCAGATATGAGATTTTCAATGCGTTTTGGCATTGATTCTACCAAGTTTTTGCATAAATTCTTCATCATGGAACCACACTTGTATGGCACTGTTTATCATGCGCTCTTTGGTTGTACAGTCCATTTTGCCAAGACATCTCTTCACAATGCTCCACAAATTTTCTATAGGATTTAAGTCTGGTGAATTGCCAGGCCAGTCCAGCACTTTTACTTTATTTTCTTCCAGGAATTTCTTCACACACTTGGAATTGTGGCATGGAGCCAAATCTTGATGGAATGTCCCTTTAAATTTATGCATGAATGGCGCAATAAAACGTTTTAAAATGACTATGTATTTGGATGAATTCATCATCCATCAACAGGAAATAAGCTCCCTGTACCATCAGCTGTAAAAAAAAAAGCCCCAAAACATATTTTTTGAGGGTGTTTTACAGTTTGTTGATTCAACTTAAAAAATGCTTTGTCCCAATTAATTTGCACAGCACTGTACTTTGCCAAGGTGCTGGGAGGAAGCAGGTAACCTCTGAATCTGACTGACTAGCACGAGTTGTTGAAACACCTTTATACTGGCCGGAACATAATTGGCATGGGTCCAGTTGTTTTTATCCACGCCCTCAGCCAAGAATTCTCCCACTTCTTTTAGCACAGTCATGCCCAGGGTCACAATAGGTTCTCCTTCTGCAAGCCCCTTTGTCAGCACTATTTTATTTTGACCCAGATCTTTTCCGCACACCCGGACAAACATCCACAGTCAGATGGTGCACCAGTCGCCACCAGTCGGATGGTGCATTCCCTCTGAGAGAGAGCACCTTCAAGAAAGTGACTCGGCAAATACACCTCAGGCATAGTGGTCATCTGAGACCCCATGTCCATCAGCAGCGATTACGTTGCCCATTGAATTCAGCCCAGGTAATGGGTCTCTTGGAGACAATGTCCTCAGATTTCTCTGCACCACCCTCTGAGGCTTGAAACCCCATGGTATGCTTCACGCCCATGGGGCACATTAGTTTAATGGATGCCCCATCTCTTCCTCTCACGATTCAGGCAGTGCCATCAAATATACCCCAGGTCCACCACTATGGCTTGCAGTCTGCTGATGGGCTACGCATGTGGTGGGGCTCGGGAGAAGTGACACAGGGGTTTCCCTATTATTGCACACCTCACCTGTAATGTCCCAGATCTCTTGATGTATCTCCTGTATGCAGTCAAGCTCAGTGTGAGTTAACTCAGGGATGACCACTTCATGACTCTGGACTGCGTGAGTCAGAACAGGGGTCTCTCTCTCTCTCCAGGACTCTAACTTCAGAATCCCAGACACTCCTTTAAAGTCTGCCTTAGGAAGGGATCTCTCAGTCCAGCAATTACTGGAGGTCAGCGCCCATTTCCCAAGTGCTGACCACCAGCCCTGGAGAAGGCTGGTAAATGTTGTTCTGGTGGTACAGTATTTGGGCTGGCTAGGGTGATGGAAGACTCAGTGTTCCAGGGTCCATGGGTCTTGATATCACTGAACTTGACTGGCTGGAGGTGGCTATGGAGGTTGGCTGGTGTAGGGTGGTCAACCTGACATATAGTGTGAACAGGGTATATCACTTCATCCTTTGTTGGAGTATCCGGGGTAGTGCTCCTCAGACCTTGGTGGCTCGTCTTGGCAGATGTTGACAGGATTTGCCAGCAGATGGGCTCCAGGCATGGGGCCCCAGCCCGGGGAGCTATCTTTGGCAACATATCCAAGGCGCTGGCATGTATAACGGCACCGTGGGTGAGGCAAATCACTGGTACTGTCAATAACCCTATTTCAGGGTGGGTTTTCTGCTGGGAAGCGGGAAAATCCTGCTTGAGTGACTGGTGGCCAGTCAAATCTTTGGTTGATGGATCTTCTGGGATCGGTGGGCATATTGGGTCTCCAGCGGGGTCTGCTGGCTGTAAACTCGTCAGGTTGCTTGCTCTGGTTGCTTGCTCTGGAGTGTTGGGCTTCCGGTCGGCTACCCACTCTCAAATTTCTGGGGCCATGTTCTTCATAAGTTGCTCAAGCATGATCACTTCCAAAAGGGCAGCAGTAGAGTGGGCAGCCCTACCGTTGAGCCAGCAGTTGCAGTGTCTCTGGAGTTGACTGCCAAATTCTACATAGGAGACCCACTGGCGAAACAAAGTCCGGAACTTGGTGCAACATCTCTCAGGAGTGATGGTAAAAAGCGCCAGCAGGGTGTCCTTAATAGTTCCATAGTCCGGGCAGTATTGAGGCCCCAGTGACAGGGCAGCATGCTGTTCCCAATCAGTCAAACTAGTCCACAGGCATTTAGCCCAATCAGCTATGGGCACCTGGTGCATTAGCATTAAAAATCTTGCAGATGTTCATCAACCTCTGTGTTGGACTCATTAAATACTGGCATGTCTTTGTAGCGAAGATGATTTCCTTGGTGGTGGGACTTCATGGAGGTAGGGTCCAACGTTGGTGGTAGGAGTACTGGAACTCCCAAAACTGATTCAATTACACAAGCCCTCTCCTCACTTGAGGCTCCGGGTCCCAATGCAATCAACAATTCCTGGATTCGGGCTGCTGGTGACTGGGTATTGTATTCCAGACTACCACTGGATCCTGGATTTGGCAAGCAGTTTAACTCCTCTGGGTCCACTTCAGCAGAGTTTTCATCGTCCTCCATGACATTCTGGGCATCCCAACAGACCAATTCCTTGATCAAATCAGACCGAGTGTTGGTGGTCCGGTATTCAATCCGTCGAAGCTGGCACAACTCCTTTAGTTGTTGTTTCTTGTTGCGGGTAAATATCCACTCTGGTCCTCTTTCCAAGGCCGAGTTGGTGGGGTTGGACATGATGGCATACGAAATCAACTGTGTATGCCTCATCAATGGCCTGCTTGGTCTGTCTATATGCCTCCCTGGATGTGGAGCCCTCGACGGTGTCTACAAACACCAGTCCCCTGCAGCTCCCCCGGTCCTGCTGGGCTGAGTAGCGTGGAGACACGGGGGTCAGTGGGTGCTCTCATTCGCTGGTCCGGCTACCTTTAGCAAGACTGCATGGACCAGGGCTCATACCATTGAAAGCCCGCTCTCTCTCCCCATGGGCAGAACACTAGTCAGACAACACAGGGTGAGGGTAAAACAGTGTGACAATACTTTATTGACCCACAACACACAATAGCGTACAGGACAGTCCCAGCAAATACCCAAGATGGTGCACATTACAGAGTCTCACCCTTCAGCTGACTTGCCGGGATAATGGTAGCTGTTACTTCAGATCTTCCAGGGTCGCTTCCCCACCTGTGGCACGCACACAGAGAGAAGGTAACGACAAGCATAGGAAGATGACAATCCTTTGAGTCCATACGAGATACAAGGCCAGTCGATCAAATGGCCACATCCTGGCTTCTCCAAACGTATCCATGGTTCAGCAATGGTCAAAATGTGACAGCTCTGTATTTCTTCAGTTGTAGTGATGATGCCATGACTTCTGTAATATAGACTCTCTGAACACAGGCAGATCCTACATTTTATAGGTCAGAACTTCTCATTCAGTCATTCCACCATAGGTTTGAAGGAAGGAGGCAGGAGGCCATCCCTCACTGCTGGAGTGTGCAAACAACATGCATAGATTGTCCTTCATATTGCAGAACACCAATGGGTCATCACCATATTAACAAACATTCAAACATTGTGCCTTTGTTTCTCAAAGATAGTAGAACAATACTATGACTGCAATACAGTAGCTAATCAGCAGGCAGTAAAAAAGTGGCAGCTTGTGAACAATAATTTAGTGGCAATATGGAAGACACATGCTATCGGCTTATCTAGCCTCCTGAGGAGCCCCCGTTGGGCAAAACGCGTAGAGGCGTCTATTTATGGGTGACAGGTGGCAACTTTGACAGATGAGTATGGCGGTTGTGCACATGAGTATCTCATTTAATTAACTTGCCAGGCTGGGTATTGTATTCAATTGACCTTGGAGTTGTCCTTATAAGAGGGTGATGGTACCACATTTTGTGGACCTATGAGGCCATTGGGCTGTGTGCAATATAAACAGTTTCTGTTTTTTTCCTATCTAGGATTTGCATGTTATTTTGAGGACATTGTATTCAATTGACGTTGGAGTGGTCCTTATAAGAGGGCTATGGTACCACAGTCTGTGGACCCATGAGGCCATTGGGCTTGTATAGTATAAACAAACTCTCGCTATTTCCCTTTTAGGACCTACACATTACATGCCAGTCTGTATTTATCTGTGTGCACATACGTCAAAGGAACTATCTTGGTTTCTCATTAATAATTAATGGCTAGGTGTGGTGCTATGTTATCAATGATTTAGAATTGATCTGCTGCACTGGGGAATCCACACCTTGATGTCTATTTCTATTTGATATAAGGTGAATACATACGGTGGGGACGATATACGTACAACATTCCCATTGAACATATCAGAAAGAGAAATTTATTTTTCTGGACATGGGTACCCTGTCTATATGAATCATTTGATATTTGCATGAAGTCACAGTACTAAGTATCAGAATACCGAGTGCTTCGTTTTGGCCTACCCCGAGTGGGGGGCATACAATTTTTGGTCCCAAAACCAGTCAAGCATCATAAGTCACCTGTCATAATATTTTGTGTTCAATAATTGTTTTTAATCTTTTGGGACTTAGGGCTGTCTTAGTTGATCTATGTCTAATTGTAGGGGTCCCCTTAGCCGATGGGTAGAGGGATACCCTAGAGGCGGTAGGGTTCAATAGGGCCCATAGGGTCAGCCATCGAGGAGCGGGGGCGCCATAACGTTCCTTCCCCACTAGGATGCCTACCTCTGTGGCCAGGTAGGAGTGAGCTTAGGTATCACTCTAGGGACAGCCCAGCGGTACCCAACTGTTTTAGTGGGATTGATACACATGATATACATTATGTTTTTGTGTCACTTGTTTTTGGTGTTTTACCCATTGTGGTAATTTTATTAATAAATTATTGCCTATGGGGCATTTTTTTCATGATTTTTGTTATTGAGGCCCTTATTTTCTATATATTTTTGTGAATTCGAGAATGATTTTCCAACAGTCATTCTCACATGAACTCTAGCTTATGTCCCTGGGCCTACTGAAATAACATGTCTGAATAATTCAGATTAAATGTGGTGTCATCACACTGGGTTTGATGTCACCTGACAACACAAAGGTGACATTACAGGGCAAGTAGGAAGAAAGAGGCTAAGTGCCAGAATTGGCACATGTTAGAGATGGATTTTTTCTGGAGCAGCTGACAGCTGCTGCTTTTAGACAGGGGGGCCAGTATCCATGGCCCCTTCTTAGGCTATTAATATCAACTCACAGTTGTCTGCATAGCCTTTGTTGGTTATTTTAGGGGGACCCTACGTCATTTTTTTTTTCAGAGTCCCCCCTTTTAATAGCCAGTAAAGGCTAAGTATACAGTTCTGAGCTGATATTAATAGCCTGGGAAGCTCCATGGATATTACCCCCTTCCCAGGCTATAAACATTGGCCCCCAGCAGTCAACTTTCCCTCTGCTGGTTAAGAAAATCACACGGGAGCCTACACCATTTTTTTCAGAAAAATAATCATTTGTTAAATACTTGTACCTTAAGCTTCACACACAATGCACTAATTGTATAAGTCACTGACATCAGTATACCAAACTATGCTATGTATATTTATTGTATGTAATCCATCTATTCATTCCTGTCAGCTCCTGCTGTGATTTTACAGCGTGTGGCTATCTACCTAGGTAAAATGTATATATATATATATATATATATATATATATTTGTACAGTACAGACCCAACGTTTGGACACACCTTCTCATTTAAAGATTTTTCTGTATTTTCATGACTATGAAAATTGTACATTCACACTGAAGGCATCAAAACTATGAATTAACAGATGTGGAATTATATACTTAACAAAAAAGTGTGTAACAACTGAAATTATGTCTTATATTCTAGGTTCTTCAAAGTAGCCACCTTTTGATTTGATGACTGCTTTGCACACTCTTGGCATTCTCTTGATGAGCTTCAAGAGGTAGTCACCAGAAATGGTTTTCACTTCACAGGTGTGCCCTGTCAGGTTTAATAAGTGGGATTTCTTGCCTTATAAATGGGGTTGGGACCATCAGTTGTGTTGTGCAGAAGTCTGGTGGATACACAGCTGATAGTCCTACTGAATAGACTGTTAGAATTTGTATTATGGCAAGAAAAAAGCAGCTAAGTAAAGAAAAACGAGTAGCCATCATTACTTTAAGAAATGAAGGTCAGTCAGTCAGAAAAATTGGGAAAACTTTGAAAGTGTCCCCAATTGCAGTTGCAAAAACCATCAAGCGCTACAAAGAAACTGGCTAACATGAGGACCGCCCCAGCAAAGGAATACCAAGAGTCACCTCTGCTTCTGAGGATAAGTTTATCCGAGTCACCAGCCTCAGAAATCGCAGGTTTACAGCAGCTCAGAATAGAGACCAGGTCAATGCCACACAGAGTTCTAGCAGCAGACACATCTCTATAACAACTGTTAAGAGGATTGTGTAGCAGGCCTTCATGGTAAAATAGCTGCTAGGAAACCACTGCTAAGGACAGGCAACAAGCAGAAGAGACTTGTTTGGGCTAAAGAACACAAGGAATGGACATTAGACCAGTGGAAATCTGTGGTTTGGTCTGATGAGTCCAAATTTGAGATCTTTGTTCCAACCACCGTGTCTTTGTGCGACGCAGAAAAGGTGAACGGATGGACATGCCTGGTTCCCACCGTGAAGCATGGAGGAGGAGGTGTGATGGTGTGGGGGTGCTTTGCTGGTGACACTGTTGGGGATTTATTCAAAATTGAAGGCATACTGAACCAGAATGGCTACCACAGCATATTGCAGCAGCATGCTATTCCATCCGGTTTGCATTTAGTTGGACTATCATTTCTTTTTCAACAGGACAATGACTCCAAACAAACCTCCAGGCTGTGTAAGGGCTATTTGACCAAGGAGGAGAGTGATGGGGTGCTACGCCAGATGACCTGGCCTCCACAGTCACCAGACCTGAACCCAATCGAGATGGTTTGGGGTGAGCTGGACCGCAGAGTGAAGGCAAAAGGGCCAACAAGTACTAAGCATCTCTGGGAACTCCTTCAAGGTTGTTGGAAGACCATTTCCGGTGACTACCTCTTGAAGCTCATCAAAAGAATGCCAAGAGTGTGCAAATCAGTAATCAAAGCAAAAGGTGGCTACTTTGAAACTTTGAAGAACCTAGAATATAAGACATATTTTCAGTTGTTTCACACTTTTTTGTTAAGAATATAATTCCACATGTGTTAATTCATAGTTTTTATGCCTTCAGTGTGAATGTACAATTTTCATAGTCAGGAAAATATGGAAATATCTTTAAATGAGAAGGTGTGTCCAAACTTTTGGTCTGTACTGTATGTGTGTGTGTCTCACTGACATCTATATATCTATGCATTCTTTGTGTATATATCTATTCTATATATTCTATTCTAACCTGTCACTCTGTGATTTTACTGTATGTGGCACATGAATTGCCGGCTTTTCTAAGGACATCGGTGTGAAAAATCGGACAGCACTCGCATGGTCCGAGTGCTGTGCGATTTTTTTTCTCGCACCCATAGGCATGCATTGGCAAGTCTCGGCCGAGCCTCTGTGCCTATCGCAGCCTGCTGCGATTTTACATGCACGTCGAATACTACTGAGAAAAAAAAAAATGCTGATATGAGCTGCCCCATAGATTAACACTGGGCCGAGCGCTATGCGATGTTTTCTCGCATGTCACTCGGCCGTATTCTACGGTAGTGTGACTCCGGCCTTACACAACTCTCTAAGATTTTGCCCTCAGTAAAAGTTAAAATTACAGTGCTATAATTTGCAGGCTCAGAAAGCTTTGGCATGGCAAGTGGTACAAGTAGTATTTCAGAGAATACTACTTTGAGATCAGTGCCTAAGCTTACAGTTTAATTCCATGAAATAATTTTTATGGACCTTTTAAGTACCTATATGTGTAGTGTATGACAAAACTGGTGGGTTATACTGGTTTGTAAAAGGCAATCACATTTAAAGCAACTGCTTGGGGACAGATCACATCATTATTCACAATAATTTCCCTAAGGAAAGGAAGAATTTCATAAACATTCATAATTAAATTTGTAGAGAGAAGTGAATTGGAAAGAATGTGTTTTGGACATATTTCTAAGAGTTGGCACTTGCTCCTCACACATCAAGAGCTCTAGGTAATAATAACCTGCCTAACACATTTTTGCTTCCTCTGAAGATTTTGTGCCAGGATGTGTGTTTTATTAATTAAACTAAACTGAAATAGAGAGCTGAAACTGCTGTAATTAAATATATAAGTTTGTGCAAGGGCAGTGACCCTTGTACTCTCATTTCACAGCATATGCGCAAAAGAATAATCCTTCAGAAATGTTTGATTTAAGAGACTGCCGGGATTTTCTTTCTGCTTGTACATAAAGTATTTTGTTCAAAAGATGCTGTGTACATAACGCTGTTTATTTACAGGACACCCAGATGGCAGGTCGCATTATGCAGCTGCAGACCCAAATAATCATGCTGTAGGTAGCCATCTAAATGACAGTTATCTTGCTTGTTAGGCTGGTTTCACATTAGCGTTTTTGTGCGCATCGTGCGCATCCGGTCGCATATGTCATGTGCCCCTATGTTTAATATGGCGGGCGCATGGTCTTGCGTTTGCATGCGATCATCAGCGTTTTCGTGCGCATGCGTTATTTCCAGGTGAGCGTCTAGGCGGTCTGGACGCAACTTGTTGCATTTTTGGGTCCCAAAGGCGTAAAAAAAACGTAAGTGTACGCTTGCGCACAAAATGCGTCAAAACAACGCATTACAGTCTATGGGAACGCAGGCATGCGCATGGTCATGCGTACGCCAGCGTTTTCGTATGCATGCGTTGTAAAAGATTAAACATGTCTAGACACTGGTTTAAACCACCTACTACACAAACAAACATTGTTTGGGGGGTAGTGTATATAAAAAGAAGGTGTTGGCACTGGCAGTCCACTACTCAACAGCGTGCTACACAGAAGGAGATTTTCAGCAAGTGGGATAATGTGAGTATAAAACCTAATGTCTGTCTCTCCTTTTTTCTCAATTTATTATGTACTAATGTCTCTTTTTTTATTGCAGCATGTCTTCTGGAGACGAGTATCAGCCGGCCCCTGGTGAACTGGCACAAGTCGAGAGTGAAGTGAGTACCTTCCTTCCATACTGATTGGTAAGTATTTGCTGTTGCATATACACGTGGCAAATTTTTTTTTTTCTTTTTCAGACCTCATCGTCCACGGCATTGGAGGAAGAGCGGGAGCAGCCAGTGCAAGTGCAGGCGGGGAGACAGCAGGTTAGTATAGACTGACTGATTGTACTCTTTTTTTTCCCTGACTTTTTTCTTGCCTGTTTTTCCTATTCAATATTGCTTCTATTTTGTCTTGTTTTCTATCTTTTTCATTGCAAAATCTTTCCAAGATTAATGTATTTCTTTCTTTTCTAGATTGCACAATGGGATGAAGAACTCGCCCTGGACAATGACGCTGTGATCCAGTTAGTCCATTAGCGAGTCCCGTTGTGGGACAGCCGTGATCCCCTGCACTGTGACAACGTGATGATCCGGCGGCTCTGGAATGAGGTGGCCGCAGCGCTGATGGATGGCAGGGACAACGCCTCTCCAAGGGTCCGCAAGGAATTTCGTAAGTATTTCAATGCAGTGTGATGCGGCAGTGACCTTGGCCGGGATCACACAACTGTGTGTGATGCTAGTAACTCCTGCGAGCTTCTATCATCACACACATTTGTGTTATCCCGGCCTACAGTGCATTGTATAATTTTTTTTTTTCCACAGTGAACAAAGTCGGAACCCATTGGCGCTCGATGAAGGACCGCTTCAACAGTGACCTGAGACAGGAGAACCGGGTTGCCAGTGGTGCTGCAGCAAGGACCTCAACAAAATATCGCTATCATCGGGCGTTGGCCTTCTTAAGACCGGTCCTTGCCACCAGATCGTAAGCATTTTGTTGTAGTATTGTATTGTGTTGTATTCTGTGTTTTTCTATTCCACAGGAGTTGGCGCTTTTTGTGTTGTATTCTGTGTTTTTCTATTCCACATGAGTTGGCGCTTTGACTATTGTAAATGCATGATACTAATGTTTTTCTTTTCTTTTCACAGCACCTGGAGCAGCACCCTGCAACCTGGTCCTGGAGCGCTCCTTCAGCGAGCTGCCTCAGACCTGTCCCAGCCATCCAGCAGCCAAGAAGCAGCTTGTGGGTCGGCAACACAGACAGCTGGAAACCAGGAAGCTGGTCCATCAGGTATTCCCCTGTCCCAGGTCTCTGCCACTGGTTTTGCGGGCACTTTTCGCCAGCGGCAGAAGGCCTCGGACAGGAATCTCATGCCCGAGTTCATTCACTTGAGCTCTGTTTTTCAGAATGGCCTCAAGGCGATGAGCCACAGACTGGAAAGCGGTTTTGCCCTAATGGAAACACGCTTCAAGGCTGTCGACCGTCGCCTTGACCATCTGGAAGCCAACCTCAACAGACCAGCGCACCATTTCTTACACCAGCTTGAACGGGGCATTGCAGAACACCTTAGTCCTGAGCTCCAGCTGAATGTGATGCAGGCCTGCAACACTGTTTACATGCAGGCTATGCAGCAGAGTCAGTATGCGCAGCAGCCAGTGGTGGCATTTCCAACTGTGCCACCACTGACTCGCTTCACCTCACTACCGACTTCTGCTGCATACCACTGAATGGCCACCAGCATTCCAAGCCATGCCGGACACCACTACACCACACCAAGGCCCAGTGCAGCTGGACACTCCCCAGCCACCACCATGCCAAGCGCTGCTCCTGCTTACACCTTCACCCCTTCATGGACTGCCACCACCACCACCGATCAGCAGCTGGGGGACCCACACTCCTTATTCCGGACCACGGGTCCTGACAGGACATCCATCACCACCAGCATGCCACAGCAGCTTCTGGATCCTGCCAGGTGGTCCCCCAGCTCTAGGAGGTCCCCCAGCTCTAGGAGGTCCCCCAGCTCCAGGAGGTCCCCCAGCTCCAGGAGGTCCAAGAAGGACACTACGCAGACGGGCCGCAGAAGCCATAAAAGTGGCCACAAAAAACTGTTGTACTCCCTCGCCCTCACCTCCCACTGTGTCTGACCCGCTCCCTTCCCCCACAACTTTCGTCGCCCCTTCCCCTAGAACCCCCTTCGTCTCCTTCCTTAAGCCTTTCCTCGTTCCTCCACACCCCCAAGTTCCCACCATCTTCCCCCAAACGTCGCTCTCAGTAATTTTTTTTCTTGTGTTTTTAAATAAATGTAATTTTGTTTTTTCCCAACTGTTTGGTTTAATTGTGTCTTTCGCCGCCTACACACACTGCACCGTACACTTTGTGGTTTTGCCACCACATAGCTCCAGTATTGACACATGTTTCTTGTGTCAGTCCTGGAGCTATGTGTTGTCAAAAACACAAATATATGACTTGTATTTTCAACACCAGTCTCTTCAGTCTGCTGATATTGCTCAGACTGAATAGAGGATGGTGTTGAGTGCAAGGCATATCTATTCTCACCTTGCCAGGTATCATAAAGAGTGAATTGAGGATGGTGTGTTTTGGCCATCATCATTTCACTCTTTGTGACACAAGGCCAGGGGATTCTAGATATACCTTGGAATTAACCACATCATCTATTCAGTCTGTGGTGAATAGACAGAAGAGATGATGGAGAAAATACACATCATATCTACAATACCCTAGCCTGGTATCATAACTATTTAGCACACCTGACCAGGTGACTATACCTATGAGTTGTCATCTGCAGCGTCGCTTCCGTCTGCATTATCTATTGCACGCTGACTGGAGAGATGCTGGAGGTTAACTCATGTGTAATTCACCTGCCCAGGTGTCATAAAATTCTGAAGTTAGGATGCGTTTTTTTTTTTTTTGCATCCTCACTTCAGCATGACACCAGGCCAGGTGATTGTAGAAGTTGTATAAACTTTATCATCTCTCCAGTCTGCATGTATACTGAAGCCACAGTGGAGATACTACAAATAATATTTATACTCATATAGTCAGGTGTCATATAGAGTGAAGGATGCTAGTGCATCCCAAAATCACTATTTGTAACATCAGGCCAGGTGCTAAATATTAGTTGTATTATCTCCACCGTCGCTGCAATATGCCTTATTAAACACAGACTGGAGAGATGATGAAGGTCATACAACTTTTCTCTGTAGACTCACCTGGTCAGGAGTCCTAGTAAAGTCAGGATGCACAAAACACAGCATCCACTTCACTGGGACACCTGGGCAGGTGATTATTGAATTGGAGTGTATAAAGGCAGAGTGCACTTGGTACAGTTATCAAAACAGGTTTTTTTATTTACATACACACAATACAAATGTTTTACACCACTTGATCTTGCCATGCCACACGTTCCACATCAGATATAAAGTATGCCGCAAATTGGTCCCTCATTTGGCCAACTTCAACTGATGACCTGAGAGGGTGCTGAGTGAAATCAGGCAATAGGTTGGCAGCTGGTTCATCTAGTTCAAAGTTAGGGCGCGCTTTAGCCATAACAAAATTGTGAAGAACCACACACGCTTTCACCACCTCATCTACTGTTTCCAGTTTAAGATTAATGGCTGTGCCGAAAATGCTCCATCTGGACACAAAAATCCCAAAGGCACACTCTACAGTTCTTTGAACCCTTGTGAGTCTGTAATTAAATATTTTTCTTGTGTGGTCCAAGTCCCGGCTGGAGTAGGGTTTCAGCAGGTTTTGGCACATTTGAAAGGCCTCATCCCCAACCATTACAAATGGCAGTGGCGGACCTTCGGTGTGGGGAAGAGGCCGTGGCAGGGGGAAATTAAAATGGTTGCAATAAAACCTACGGCCCATGTCTTAGTTCTTAAAAGTCTGTGAGTCATTGCCCCGGCCAAATGCCTCAATGTCCACCGCAACAAACCGACAGTCTGCATCCGCAATGGCCATGAGTACTGTAGAAATGTACTTTTTATAGTTATAGTACTCCGATCCACTTTTTGCGGGTTTGGTTATCCTTATGTGTTTCCCATCCACCGCTCCCAAACAGTTGAGGAAATTGCAGACTGTCAAGAATTGTTCAGCTATTTCAATCCACTTTTCTTCAGTGGGCAGGGGCATAAATTCTGGACAGAGAACGTCCCACAAACCTCGGCAGGTGTCCGCAGCTATTCCCGACAAGGTGGAGATTCCAAGCCAGTACTGGAAGTGGAGTGATGATAGGGTCTCTCCAGTAGCCAGGAATCTGCCAAACAGAGAAAGAAAAAAAATAACATTTTTGTCTAGGGTTTTGCAAAACACTGACATGAAAAAAATGTAAGTACATGGCATAACAATAATTCTGCAGGCTTTTGTTTACTACATGGCAGAACAATAATTCTGTAGGCTTTGTATTAGTAA
>JARQOD010000005.1:252031741-252087889 GCA_033576555.1 Oophaga sylvatica | reverse complement strand
AAAATCTTTCTACATTGTATTTTAAGAGTTTCTGGATTAAAATCCTGCAATTAGTAATCTGCTATAATTCTATTCTTTCAATTAAACTGAATTCAAATTAATCTCTGCGACAGACATGTGTTATGAATTGTACACAGCTTTGCAGGGATAACTGTGCTGATAACAGTCGGAGACTGGTTGTCTGGGATGAAAAGCCTTTAAATAAAATACTAGTAAACTAGTTTCATAACACATGTGGGAGAAGGTAATATTATAAATCAGGGGTATGCAAACATTTTCAGTCTGAGTACCATGCTGTAAGATTGATTTATTTAAACACCATGATAAAAGAAAATTGGTAAGATCATATTCACATATACCCGCAGCTTGAGACTTATTTTTTGAGCCTGATGCAATTCAACGGATCAAGACTCATGGCAATATTGATGCAAAAAATGCATCAGTTGTAGAGTTGATGCAAATTAATTCACAGGTACTGGTCTATCTGCCACGTCAGAAATCCCTGGCTCCCAGGAGACGAAAGAACAATCTCTTATTGGATGACATCCGTCGCTCTACTTTGAATAGCGGCCCCATTGTTACATAGTAACATAGTAACATAGTTATCAAGGCCGAAAAAGGACATTTGTCCATCCAGTTCAGCCTATATTCCCGTCAGAATAAATCCCCAGATCTACATCCTTCTAAAGAACCTAGTAACTGTAAGATACAATATTGTTATGCTCCAGGAAGACATGCAGGCCTCTCTTGAACCCCTCGACTGAGTTCACCATCACCACTTCCTCAGGCAAGGAATTCCAGATTCTCACTGCCCTAACAGTAAAGAATCCTCTTCTATGTTGGTGGAAAACTTTCTCTCCTCCAGATGCAGAGAATGTCCCCTTGTGACCGTCACCTTCCTTGGTATAAATAGATCCTCGGAGAGATATTTGTATTGTCCCCTTATATACTTATACATGGTTACTAGATCGCCCCTCAGTCGTCTTTTTTGTAGACTAAATAATCCTAATTTTGCTAATCTCTCTGGGTATTGTATTTCCCCCATCCCCTTTATTAATTTTGTTGCCCTCCTTTGTACTCACTCTAGTTCCATTACATCCTTCCTGAGCACCAGTGCCCAAAACTGTACACAGTACTCCATGTGCGGTCTAACTGGGGATTTGTACAGAGGCAGTATAATGCTCTCATCATGTGTATCCATACCTCTTTTAATGCACACCATGATTATGTTTGCCTTGAGAGCCGTTGCCTTGCACTGTTGCTCCAGGTAAGTTTATCATTAACTAGGATCCCCAAGTCCTTCTCCATGTCAGATTTACCCAGTAGTTTCCCATTCAGTGTGTAATAGTAAGGCTGGCGTCACACTAAGGAGGAATACGGACGAGTGAGAGGCGTGAAAATCACGCATTACACACGGACCAATATTTCTCTATGGGGCAGCTTGATCATGCGTATTTTTCTCGGCCGTATCTTACGGTGCGAGACACCCACAGCATGCTGCTATTGTATGCGTATTACGCCTGTTGTACGCCAATGAAAGTCTATGGGTGCGAGAAAACAACGGATTACACATGGACCACATGTGTGACTTGCGAGAAATACGCAAGATGATTTCAATGAGTTTGAGGCCTAAAAACCGTTAAATGTCAATTTTGCAAGGCGGCGAGAAAAATACGCTGTACGGATGCCATACGGATTGCATACGGATGCTTATATGCGCAAAATATGCAGCCGCACTCTGACAACGGATGAAAAATGGATTGTTGTGCCGGCAACATTTTGGCATATTACGCTTGTACAATACAGTCCGTATTTTTGTACCGTGAGTGTGACGCCGGCCTAATATTGATTCCTTCTTCCCATGTGTATAACCTTACATTTATCACTATTAAACTGCATCTGCCACCTTTCGGCCCAAGTTTCCAACTTATCCAGATCCATCTGAAGCAGAATACTATCTTCTCTTGTATTGAGAAAACAAAAAACAAGAAACAAATATCCTAAAATAAAACAAAATAAAAAATATATTGCAAAACATGCATAAAGTTGTAATAATAATAATAAGGGTATTTGGTAAAATAATTTTGATCAAAAGAATGTACAAGCCATCCCACCACGTCAAGGCAACCCTTTGTGGGACAGTCCTACTCTAATATTAAAAACCTTTCCACTTGTCAAGTGACGTAAATGTGAACAAGGACAGAGAGACTGAACCCACCAGTTGAAGCATAGGCCAGACAGGATGGATTTTCAGCTCAAAAGCAGGGCGGTCACACCCTTATATGCACAAAATGCACTAAGAACTAAATAAAAAACTGGGTCTGAACTGAAAAAGTAAGTTGATGTGTATGCAAAATGTAACTGCATATCAAACACATGACCATTAAACAGAGAAAACAAAAAACAAGAAACAAATATCCTAAAATAAAACAAAACATATATTTTTTATTTTGTTTTATTTTAGGATATTTGTTTCTTGTTTTTTGTTTTCTCTGTTTAATGGTCATGTGTTTGATATGCAGTTACATTTTGCATACACATCAACTTACTTTTTCAGTTCAGACCCAGTTTTTTATCTTCTCTTGTATTGACTGCTTTACATAGTTTTGTATCATCTGCAAATATCGATATTTTACTGTGTAAACCTTCTACCAGATGGTTAATAAATATGTTGAAGAGAATAGGTCCCAACACTGACCCCTGTGGTACCCCACTGGTCACAGTGACCCAGTTAGAGAATATATAATTTATAACCACCCTCTGCTTTTTATCACTAAGCCAGTTACTTACCCATTTACACACATTTTCCCCAGACCCAGCATTCTCATTTTCTGTACCAACCTCTTGTGTGGCACGGTATCAAACGCTTTGAAAAAATCAAGATATATCACGTCCAATGACTCACCTTGGTCCAGTCTATAGCTTACCTCTTCATAAAAACTGATTAGATTGGTTTGACAGGAGTGATTCCTCATAAACCCATGCTGATATGGAGTTAAACAGATATTCTCATTGAGATAATCCAGAAAAACATCCCTCAGAAAACCTTCAAATATTTTACCAACAATAGAGGTTAGAGTTACTGGCCTATAATTTCCAGGTTCACTTTTAGAGCCCTTTTAGAATATTGGTACCACATTTGCTATGCACCAGTCCTGTGAAATAATGGTTTGTCTATTACATTACTTAGTTCTCTTAGTACTCGTGGTGTGTATGCCATCCAGACCCGGAGATTTATCTATTTTAATCTTATTTAGCCGGTTTCACTGTGACGTTGTGCCAGGCTGATTAATTAATAGAAGAGCCGTGGATGCCGTTAGGTGACAGTCGGTTTTCAGCCACCACGAATATGTGTATCAATTTGCACAAATTCGGTTGCCATCAGGCTTTTTCAGGATTTTCTCCCAGGTGCTGGTTCGGGGCCAGTTCCCAATCTTGCATGAAACATTCTCAAAAGGCTAGTGCACCTGTCACATGCAAAAATGAATGCGCCGAACACGTGGGAATGATCCCCTTCATGTAGAAATGCCCATCATGATCCCCTTTATGCAGAAATATGCCCCATCATGATCCCCTTCATGAAGATATGCCCCATCATGATCCCCTTCATGCAGAAATATGCCCCATCATGATCCCCTTCATGTAGAAATGCCCCATCATGATCTCCTTCATGTAGAAATGCCCCATCATGATCTCCTTAATGTAGAAATATGCCCATCATGATACCCTTCTTGTAGTATTATGCCCCATCATGATCCCCTTCATGCAGAAATATGTCCCATCATGATCTCCTTCATGTAGAAATGTTGAAATTGCCCATTCCACCATCTCCATCATTTCCTCCTCCCCATCACCCCATCATTGCCCTCTCCCCACCACCATTGTTGCCCCCTGCCCATCACTCCCATGATAGGCCCTGTTCCTATCACTCTCATCATTGGCCCTCTCACCATCACTCCCATCATTGGCCCTCTCCCCATCACTCCCACCATTGACTCTCTCCCCATCACCGGCATCATTGGCCCTCTCCCCATCACTGGCCCTCTTCCCATCACTCCCTTCATTGGCCCTCTCACTATCACTCCGATCATTGGCCCTCTCCCCATCACTGGCCCTCTACCTATCACTCCCATCATTGGCCCTCTCCCCATCACTCCCATCATTGGCCCTCTCCCCATCACTGGCCCTCTCCCCATCACTCCCTTCATTGGCCCTCTCCCCATCATTGACACACACACACTCCCACACACCAATGCGGCCACACTCACCACGCACACAAACACACACACCACAGTGGCCACACTCACCTCACACAGACACACACACCCCACACACCACAGCGGCCACACTCACCACACACACACACACACACACCACAGTGGCCGCACTCACCACACACAGACCACAGCGGCCACACTCACCTCTCAGCTTCCTTCCTGTCACTTGCTCTCACACATTGAGTGGCGTGGGCGTGGCTGGATGACATCATCATTCAGCTCCGCAGCCGCACCGCTCAATGTGTGAGGCTGGCGTCACACTGGCGAGTTTGATGCGGGTAAGTCGCACGACTTTCTCGCATCAACACCCGGCACGGCCGCCCGCTCTCGGACCTGAGTGTGCGGCTGCATGTATTTCTATGCATCCGCGCACTCGGGTCCGAAAACGGGCGGCCGTGCCGGGTGTTGACGCGAGAAAGTCATGCGACTTACTCGCATCAAACTCGCCAGTGTGATGCCGGCCTGAGGCAGGAAGCTGCAGTCGGGAACAAGGATGAGGCGAGGCTGCATGCCAGCTGAGAGGGCTCTTCGTGCCCTCTCTGGCAGGCATGCCATAGGTTTGCCATCAGTGATATAGAGTCATTACAGAGTGATCTATTTCAAGTGTTTATTTCTGTTAATGTTGATGATTATGGCTTACTGCTAATGAAAACCTAAAAGTCATTATCTCAGTAAATTAGAATACTTTATAACACCAGCTTGAAAAAAGATTTTACAAGTTGTGTTTCACTTTTGACCAAATAAAAAGAAAAAGCTGACAATGTTCTTAGAGGAGCAATGAAGCTATAGCACAAAGCTCATACAACTGCAGAAGGTGTCTTTGAATGATCTCAGAACTGCAGATATGTGAACTGAGTAGTGATCATTGAATAAACATTTCTATGTACTTCTTTATAGAAATTTCATTGAAGACTATTGTAGTCACCACTTATTGGCCTGTCGTAAACTGTATAACAAATGCAAGTAGATGAGATAATGTTTAGGGTTAGAGCCATAGTAAATTGCTGATCAGTAGGAGAACAGTGCCACCTGGTGGCCACACTTGGCCAATTACATTCGAGCGCTGTAAATAAAAAAAAATTGATTAGCAGTTCTCTTTGTTGGTGTTTTTTATATTTTAAGTAAATGGAAAAAAAATAATTAGCAATACAATTTTCTGATGTTCGTGATTACAGTACTGTGATTAAAATACTAATAAAGGGATATTCCCACTAACTACAAAATAGTTGGAAAATGTATGATCACTAGAGTTGAGCGATACTTTCCGATATCCTAAAGTATCGGAATCGGAATGGTATCGCCGATATCACTAAAATATCGGCGATACCCGATACCGATACCGGAAGTCCCATGTAAGTCTATGGGAACAAAATATCGAAATTAAAAAAAACCCATTCTTGCCTTGTTGGTTAATTGTACATGAAGGAAAACAAGAAAGAGTAATGTAGAATGTATTGGGGAAGGTTGAGGAGACATTAAAGGCATAGATGTTTAACCCAATCAAATGGAATAGCATAAATATTTTTTTTTTTAAAGATGTTCGTATTGACGAAGAAATTGACAATGTTAACGTTTTTTATATTTTGGCAAATATGTATATTACACAACTTCCATGCTCTTCATCTTCACCTTTTTAACTTTTCACACACTTTCTCCTTCATAATCTTCTGCAGCATCATCTTTTTCATCAAATTATTCTTCATCTTCACCTTCTTTATCTTCTTCTTAAACTTCTTGCTATTCATCTTTGTTAACATTACTCATATTCTTCTTATTAAACTATTATTCTTATTCATATTCTGCTTCATCTTCTTCATCATATTCTTATTTGTGACAGAGAATCCTGTACTTGTAATCTGTCAAAGTATGAATTTTTCATCCTTCCGTTCTTGCTGTCACAAAAGATTTCAATTACAACAGTATTTGTCCGTGTTCAGTTTAGCCTGCAGCAGCAGGCATTTTCCAGGGGCACCACGAGGAGGAACGGACTCACCCCCATACACTGCTTAGTCTTCTTCTGCTTAGAATTTAGAGCATATATTTTGCTCTTCATTTTGGTCTTATACTTCATGTTCTTCTGCTTTTAGATCTTCTGCTTATTGTTCTTGTGTCTCTTGTTCCGTATCTTGTATTTGTAGCACAATCTTGTACCAGCTGATGTTACTGGGACACGGTTACTAAGCAGGAGGTACCTGTGCTCCAAAGCACTACCAAGGACCAGCAGACGTTGCTGGAACTCGGATACCGAGATGGAGGCACCTAGGCCAAAGGCACTGCGGAGAACCAGTTGACGGTACTGGAACCCGGAGGGGCAGCAGAAGGAAAAGAGCCAATGGCACAACCGAGGACCAGCTGACGTTACTGGGACACGGTTACTAAGCAGGAGGTACCTGTGCTCCAAAGCACTACCAAGGACCAGCAGACGTTGCTGGAACTCGGATACCGAGATGGAGGCACCTAGGCCAAAGGCACTGCGGAGAACCAGTTGACGGTACTGGAACCCGGACGGGTAGCAGAAGGTACAAGAGCCAATGCAAGTAACGAGGACCAGCTGACTGTGCTGGAACCCGGAGGGGCAGCAGAAGGAAAAGAGCCAATGGCACAACCGAGGACCAGCTGACGTTACTGAACCCCAGTAACACAGGAGCAAGTGTTGACTGTGCTAACAGCACTTCCGAGCAACAACTGGCGGTGTTGGAGCCCAGGGTCAAGGAGGATGTTTAAATACTAGATCAAGTAATTTCCTTGTTACCTGTCAATTTTAAATGTCTATACTTCAAACAAGAGAAAGATAACCTTTACTACCATAAGATGATGATTTCATTTAAACTAATATCTAGATAAATAAAGAATTGACAAACATAAACACATACATTAACATGTTGAACAGCAATGCAAACCACAAAATAAATTAGTTAAGGAATCTGCTATACGGTTGTACATAAAAGCATACAAGTACATATCTGAATCCATTAATGATGGATAAGTAACAGTATGTACACCATTTTTATTGTATAGACAATGAATGTCTGACTTCAAAACATCATCAGCATTACAAGTTATCTGTGATATTACTAAAATGTTCCATTTGCTGAATAATGTCACTAAATATTTTATACAAAATTATACAATTTCCATCATGTAATACTCATAATATGTGGCAATAATCATTTTTATTAACAAACATAACCTTTCAAAAGTGCATAGTGCATAGTGAAAATTGCTATTTATGGCTGACTGTGACTGTCGACTTGGAAGCATGACAACAGATAGATAAGGTATATATAGATGAGACTGCATAGCCACAGATGGTGAATTGCGATGTAATACTGTACCTCAATAAAGTGTGCGTCACTACTACATAATTTTTTTTATATAGCTTTATAAACAGGGTACATGGATGTATGCTTGTGCCTTTGTTTTGACGCACAGACTGCCTTCCTGCTGAGACGCATTGGGTAGTGAACAGTTGTGTGCAGTGTTCACTGCAGTCTCTGCGGAATAACCACACTTAGACCTTATAACTTTTCAGACTTTCTTTATCAATCTACCAAGATGAAGAAGGCAGGGAGTAAGGCACGTGGTCGTGGAGTTTCTTCAGGGAGAGGACGTGGGGATTCTGTGGCTGCTGCGGCCCCCAGTGACACAGCATCCACCAGTTTTCCCCGTGAGCGTTCCTTTATGCGCACTTTTGTAGGAGCTCGGAGTACCCCCCTGCTGCGGGAAGAACAAATTGAAGCCGTTGTTGTTTGGATGTCAGCCAATGCATCGACTTCAATTGCTTCCACCTCCTCTCAGGACCACAGCACTGTTGGGCAACCATCTGTCTCTTCACCGCCTGGCAAATTGCCCAGGCAGTCAGAGAGTTCTGTACAGGAGCCAGCTGAGTGTCTGCTTCTGTTCTCAGAATCTATTGGCTTGCAAACAGGGGCCCAGCCAAGCAGCATTCTGTAATGTGAAGAGGGAGTATGCAGTGATGCGCAACAGCTGTGTCTCTCTGAATCTGAAGAGGCGGGTGAGACAGTGCCGATGGTCAGCACACCGCAGAACGCATCTGATGATGATGAGACCCAGGTGCCAGTTTCTGTTGAGCATGGTGCTGGCCAGACCACCCAACAGCAGGTGTTGGAAGAGGGTAGTGGAGATGATGAGGTCCAAGACCCAACATGGCATGAGGAACAGGAAGGTGGTGGGAGCAGCTCAGAGGAATAATAATAATATTTATTTATATAGCGCCATCATATTCCGCAGCGCTTTACAGTTTAGCCGTTTCAGAACACAAGTCATAAGTAACAACGTTAACAATACAATAATTTAAGCTAAATAAGTCGCCCCTGCTCGTGACAGCTTACAATGTACAATGAGATGGGGGAGATACAAAGTATAGGTGTTTATATACAATGGTGCATTTACAATGATGTTCCAGCCATCTTAAGGGACTGAGGGATGGAGATAGTGAATGGGCTAGAGACACACACACACTTACACAGAATACATAGAATGACTTTGATTAGTGAATGTGATAGGCCGCTCTGAACAAATGTGTTTTGAGGGAGCGCCTGAAACCATGCAAATTGTGGATAGTCCTAATTTCTTGGGGTACAGCATTCCAGAGGATTGGCGTAGAGCAGGAGAAGTCTTGGAGTCGGGAGTGGGAGGTACGTATTAGTGCAGAGGTTAGTCGAAAGTCGTTTGCAGAGCGCAGCAGTCGGTTAGGCCGATAGATAGAAATGAGGGAGGAGATGTAGGAGGGGTGCTGCACTGTGGAGAGCTTTGTGGGTGAGAACCAGTACTTTGGTTGAAAGCTGGGAGAGGCCTAGAGAAATGGTTAGTGATAGAAGGAAGATAGAGGAAGACATTGCCCCAACGGTACAAACAGGAGGGAGAGTTAGGCTGCAGACTCGGTTGCCTGTAGCCTCCAGTTTGGCACCTGTTCGGAGCAGTTGTCTTCCAAAAGTCAAAACGTGCGCTCCCAGGACTTGCACTGCGTGGTCCTTTTTTCACACACTTGCACATGATATTTGCTATGTGAAATGCAAGCTGTGTAATTAAAAATTAAAAATAGCTAAAAGTGTCAGTCACCTCAATACCACAAATATGTGGAAACATGTGCGGACAAAGCACGTAGTTGAGTTACAAAGACACACTAGAGATGTAGGCCAACCTACAGCAGCACCTACATCTTCAGGTTGTGTTGAAGCCTCTTCATCGAGCTCACACACAGCTGGTTATGCTTCCTCACAGGATCGCCATGGAAGAACCTCGGCCACTGTTGTCCAGAGACAAACTGTTATTCCACACACAGCAGCAAGTTCCCTGTCATCCTCACACTCCCAGGCCACAAAACAGCCATCGGTAGCACAGGCATGGGATAAAAGACGGCCATACTCCGCAAACCATGCACGAGCACAGGCTCTGAATGCTGGCATTGCAAAACTCCTGTCCCTTGAAATGCTGTGATTCAGGCTGGTGGAGACAGACAGTTTCCGTAACTGAATATCATTGTCAATCCCACAATACAATGTGCCAAGCCGATTTCATTTCAGCAGGCAAGCCGTCCCTGGTCTGCAAAAGCATGTTGAGGGAAAAATTAAACATGCGCTACTAAAAGCCCTCAGTAGCAAGGTCCACCTGACCACCGATGCGTGGACCAGTACCCATTGTTATGATCTGCTACAACCAGTAAGGAAAGAAGGGAATTCTGTCCCTACAATACAACTAAGCTGAATCCCTACGATGTAACGGGGAACCTGATCCTGCGACCAGACCCGCTAAAGTCCTCATCTAGTGTGAACGAAGACCTATAGTTGCGAGGGAGTAATCCCTACAAGATCTAGGGACTGTGAGAAAAGGTGGACACCTCCTAACATAAATTGTAGCATGGATAATTAAACAGAAAAATAAATACTTTGTGATCCTAACATCAAGCAAAACTGACAGATTAAGGCACCTAAGCACCCGGCTAGCTTAACAGTAGATAATACAATGAAGTCAAGCAAAGCCAGAAGGGCGGAGCCAGACTAAATAGGGAAAAAAGGTCATGTGACCAGCAAACTGAAACAAAACCTAACAAGAGGGTTCTAACACCCATGGCCAGGGACAATACCTTTCCCTCACTGCCCATTGGGTCAATGTTGTGCAGCTGGGTACTGATCTTGCGAGTGGCGCTGTACGTGTTCTGCCAACTCCAAGGATTGCAGGAATCAAGTCTGTACACATTGATTCCTCCTCCTATTCCAGTTCCTCAGAATCATCGCTGCAGGAGCCGTCACGGTCTACCTCCACATGGACCCGTGAACGTTTACCTGTTGCGACCGATATGAGCACAGCCGTGTCCAAATGTCAACAGGCCATCCTGAAATTAATTTCCATGGGGAATCTTAGCCACACAGCGCAGGAGCTCTGTAATGCCATAAAGCAGGAGAGCGACGTGTGGTTTTTGGAAGAGAATCTACAGGCAGGCTTGGTAGTGTGTGACAATGGCCGAAATCTGGTGTCAGCTCTGGGCCTTGGCAACCTCACTCACATACCATGTCTGTCATATGTGCTCAACTTGGTCGTGCAGAGTTTTTTGAGGGACTATCCGGATCTTGATGCACTGCTGCACAAGGTCCGCCTAGAGTGCGCTCACTTGCGACGTTCCAGCATGGCCAGATCGCTGATTGCAGCTCTGCAACGCAGATTTCACCTTCATGAACATCGCATCATATGTGACGTACCCACCAGGTGGAATTCCTCGTTACATATGTTGGAGCGGTTGTGTGAGCAGCAGCCAACAGTAATGGAGTATCAGCTGCATCAGGCGCAGTCAACTCGCAATTTGCGCCGTTCACACTTCACCACTACTGAGTGGGCCTCTATAATAAGAATAATAATATTATTTATTTATATAGCGCCATAATATTCCGCAGTGCTTTACAGTTTAACAGTTTCAAAACACGAGTCATAAGTAACAACGTTAACAATACAATAATTAAAGCAAAATCAGCCGCCCCTGCTGGTGAAAGCTTACAATCTACAATGAGGTGTGGGAGATACAAAGTACAGGTGTTTATATACAATGGTGTTTTTACAATGATGGTCCAGCCATTTTAAGGAAGTGAGGGATGCATGGAGATAGTGAATGGGCTACACACACAGAATTACACATAGAATGACTTTGATTAGTGAATGTGATAGGCCACTGTGAACAAATGTGTTTTGAGGGAGCGCCTGAAACCATCCAAATTGCGGATAGTCCTAATTTCTTGGGGTAGAGCATTCCAGAGGATTGGCGCAGCGCGGGTGAAGTCTTGGAGTTGGGAGTGGGAGGTACGGATTAGTGCAGAGGTTAGTCGAAGGTCGTTTGCAGAGTGCAGCAGTCGGTTAGGCCGATAAATATAAATAAGGGAGGAGATGTAGGGGGGTGCTGCGCTGTGGAGAGCTTTGTTGGTGAGAACCAGTAATTAGAATTGGATCCTATAATGAATGGGCAGCCACTGCCAGTGTAATGAGTGGCGAATAACTCTATGAAGGATATCTGCCACGTTTTGCGTGCGTTTGATGAGTCAACGCGGATGGCGAGTGCAGATGATGCACTAGTCAGCCTGACTGTCCCCCTTATCTGCCTGCTTCAAAAAACACTGCAAGCACTAAGGCATGAGGTTTTGGAAGAGGTGGAGGATGAGGAGTCACAAATTCCATCACCTTCTGGACAGTCAGCGCAACGTGGTTCCTCACAAAGGGCTGGAGGACTTTCAAAGTACCATGCTGTATCAACAATTGAACCTCCAGAGTCGCTGTCTATATTTTCATAACCATTACAAACTTTTAATGTATTTACAAAGCACATAATGTACATTTTTTGTCTATCCTTTTGTAATGCTATTGTGTTTCCATAAACTGATGTTACAGAATTATGATACAAAGTTTTTAAATTTTGAGTTTTAAATTTTGTAAATTTATATGTATTTGAAGGACTTTGTGAGGAGTATGAGGAGGAGTCAATGGAGGAGGAAGACATCGCTCCAGAGGGAGGTAGACAATGCTCTAGTCAGTATGTAGACCAAGGGTGGGGTGATGCACAGCAGGCGGAGATGACGCCTCTTGCAGGGGACAACGTTTCTTGGCCAGTTGGGAGTCTGCAGCACATGGTTGATTTCATGCTGCAGTGGCTGAGAAACGACCGCCGCATCGAACACATTCACACCACGTCTGATTATTGGGTGTACACCCTCCTAGACCCTCGCTACCGGGACAACTTACAAAGCCTCATCACACCGTTGAACCGGGAGCGTAAAATGCGGAAGTACCAAGACACACTGGTGCAATCCATAATGTTCTCCATTCCAGCCGAGAGCACTGCTGCTGCTACTGATTTACAAAGCAGCTCTGTGCGTCGAGGCAGTGGAGACAGCTCTGCAACAAGAGGGAGCACAAGCAGCGCCTCTGCACAGGGCAAGAACAGTATGTTCCAAATGTGTCGAAGTTTTGTGGCAGCGCCACCAATGTCTACACCATCCGAGACGGCTCCAGTCAGCAGGAGGCAACATTTCCGTAAGATGGTTACAGACTACATGTCTTGCCCTCTCAGTGTACTCTCAGATGGCTCTTCCCCATTCAAGTTTTGTGTCTCTAAGCTGGATACATGGCCAGAGCTTAGCCAGTATGCATTGGAGGTGCTGGCTTGATCTGCTGCCAGTGTATTATCGGAGCGCGTCTTTACTGCTGCAGGTGGTGTACTAACAGACCGTTGCATGCGACTATCCTACGATAATGTAGAACGGCTTACTTTTCTGAAAATGAACTAGGCATGGATCTCGCCTGAATTTGCCTGTCCGGTTTCAGATTAACTAACTGGTTGGCAACGTTTTCCATGTCTCCTGTTATGTTCATCTTTCTACCACCTGAGCTATACTCCCTGGGCTACAACACTGCCAGTTGCTGCTCAGAAGTGTCGTGTCCACAGACCAATACACAAGCTATAGTGATAGTGGGGTTCAGTAACGCCTGCTGTTCCCCTGCTGTGTGTCCGGCAAAAATTACTGCTACCTAGCTACACATGTTTAAAAAAACATGACATGTTAAAGTGGCTAGTGCTACACATAGATATCAGGCTACACCCTTATTTCTAAGCTGTAAACAAGTGAAACGTCAAATTTAAAACCATTCAATGATTAGTGTTGGTAACAAATCTGTAACTAAATAATTGTGACATATTATGGCAGATATCCACATGTCTAACACAAATGCTAACACAAAAGCATACTTATGCTATAGGGTACTGATGGTGAACCTTCTCACTCCATAACTTTGACCAATCCAACTCACATCATGCCTCAAATGCTGCAATGTTGGAAGTGCATAATGTGGGTTGAACTTTGACAACAGCTGCAGTGCGAAGGTTATCCTTCTGTGTTCTTGGCTTTTAAATAAAAGCATACAAGTAAATATAATAATACATTGTTGATTAAGGGACATGATGTACACCTGTAATATTGTGCAAACAATGGATGTAGGACTATTCCTCTTCAACATTACTTATATTTGTGTCATTTGAAAAAATACATATTTTAGTTAAAAATTAAAAACCCATGTTCAGTAGCTGTGAAAGGCCCGTTTGTGTACTTCTATATTGTTTGCAACCAATGTATTGTATACGGATGGAAGCGCGTCACACTAATAGATTAGATTTATTTTAAATGGAATGTAGCAGAACCAATTGGAGATAAATGAAAAGGATGAGCCACTGAGACACGCTCAGCAGAGTACAAGCAGCAGTGCTTGAACAAGTAACTGGAGCGTGATCTGCACTCAAAAAAGTAAAAAACACAGACTGAAGTGAACACTGAAACACAACTGTCCACAATCTGTGAAAAGCTCCTTTCTGTACTTCTATAGTGTTTGCAACCAATGTATTGTATACGGATGGAAGCACGTCACACTAATAGATTAGATTTATTTTAAATGGAATGTAGCAGAACCAATTGGAGATAAATGAAAAGGATGAGCCACTGAGACACGCTCAGCAGAGTACAAGCAGCAGTGCTTGAACAAGTAACTGGAGCGTGATCTGCACTCAAAAAAGTAAAAACACAGACTGAAGTGAACACTGAAACACAACTGTCCACAATCTGTGAAAAGCTCCTTTCTGTACTTCTATAGTGTTTGCAACCAATGTATTGTATACGGATGGAAGCGCGTCACACTAATAGATTAGATTTATTTTAAATGGAATGTAGCAGAACCAATTGGAGATAAATGAAAAGGATGAGCCACTGAGACACGCTCAGCAGAGTACAAGCAGCAGTGCTTGAACAAGTAACTGGAGCGTGATCTGCACTCAAAAAAGTAAAAAACACAGACTGAAGTGAACACTGAAACACAACTGTCCACAATCTGTGAAAAGCTCCTTTCTGTACTTCTATAGTGTTTGCAATCAATGTATTGTATACGGATGGAAGCGCGTCACACTAATAGATTAGATTTATTTTAAATGGAATGTAGCAGAACCAATTGGAGATAAATGAAAAGGATGAGCCACTGAGACACGCTCAGCAGAGTACAAGCAGCAGTGCTTGAACAAGTAACTGGAGCGTGATCTGCACTCAAAAAAGTAAAAAACACAGACTGAAGTGAACACTGAAACACAACTGTCCACAATCTGTGAAAAGCTCCTTTCTGTACTTCTATAGTGTTTGCAACCAATGTATTGTATACGGATGGAAGCGCGTCACACTAATAGATTAGATTTATTTTAAATGGAATGTAGCAGAACCAATTGGAGATAAATGAAAAGGATGAGCCACTGAGACACGCTCAGCAGAGTACAAGCAGCAGTGCTTGAACAAGTAACTGGAGCGTGATCTGCACTCAAAAAAGTAAAAAACACAGACTGAAGTGAACACTGAAACACAACTGTCCACAATCTGTGAAAAGCTCCTTTCTGTACTTCTATAGTGTTTGCAACCAATGTATTGTATACGGATGGAAGCACGTCACACTAATAGATTTGATTTTTTCTAATATAATGGAGCTGCACCAATTCCACTAAATAAAATAAAAAAAAACAAAAAAAAAAGTGACACGTGCAGATGCCTACAAACAGCGGTGGATGCAGAGCAAACTGCAGCGTCACCTGCACTGTCACACACACACCTTGCACAGAGCTGTTAAAACAACACTGGCAAAATGAAGCTTTACACAGCGGTTGGTAAACTAGCCTGCCTCAAGCACAGTAGTACACAAAATCGCAATATCTAACTGTCCCTCAGAGTCAGCACAGCAGCGTTCTGTCCCTAACTGAGTTCACAGCACAGTGACGCTAAAATGGCTGCGGCGCCTTTTATAGTGCATTCTGACATCATTTCAGCAGCCAATCACAGCCATGCCATTAGTTAAGATGACCGCATCATTACAGGATGTGCCCACACTTCGTAGGATTCCTCATTGGCTGACTAAAATCACATTGCCTCTCAAAGAATTATGGGAACTTCCGATTCCGGTATACGATATTGAAAAAGTATCGGAATTAAGTATCGGAATTCCGATAACGCGAATATCGGCCGATACCCGATACTTGCGGTATCGGAATGCTCAACACTAATGATCACTGAGGGACTTGCTTCTTCCATCAAACACTACATTATGATTGTGTGATTCAAAGCCACTATAGCCAGAGACTCACTCGAGCATGCCTCAGCCACAGATCCTACCCTACAGCTATAGATTTATCCAATAAAAGCCTGGTCCATTACTTCATCTGGCACCGTGGATTCTCATAAGTCACTTCTGTAGTAAAAACTTCCTTTGTTGCCACTCATCAATCACAGTTTTGTTCAAGTCGGGGGAACGTTTGACTGAAATGAAATGATTCAGCAAGAGCCTTGTTCACACACAGCCTTTTTTTGCTAATTTTGCGCCATTTTTCATAGTGTTTTTATTGGTGCAATTTTGGGCAAAAATTCTGCAAGTAGATGTTGCATTAAATTGTATAAAAAATTACTGACTAGCATTTTGGTTTCTAACGTTTTTCTGTTTTTTTTGGTGGAGGGTGTCAGTGGCCTTGTTTTCAAACAACAGCATGGTTTTGGTAGGACATTTTTTAGCATTTTGCGCCAATATACCTCACTAGTTCTTTTTCTCCTGCATTTAAAAAAAACATTTGATGTAATTTACTAATGCTGTCTTGGTAGTTTTTCCATATTCTGTTCCCGTATAGAAAAAAGGGACCAGTTGCTTCTACAAATTGCAGACATGACTTTGCGTGCAGCACCGTGTGGTTATGTATTGGATGGATGCTGTAGCTGCCTTTGCATTCTATGTATTATTCTGTGACCAAAGAAATGAATGCTGCAATTTTTTTTCCACGTAGACCATCAGTCCACATGAAAAATCGTCTATGTGCACAGACTATTAGGTGTAAATGTGGAGTGTGGGCGCACAAACTAATTATACTCTCATCTCAACAAGCCCTCAGGCCTCTTTCACACATCCTGATATTTTGGGTACTGGAAGAAACAGTATCGGTGCTATCCACGTCCATGTGTCAATGTGTAACATCCATGTGCCATCCGTGTGACGTCTGTGTGCACCATGAGTCTGACACGTATGGGCATCTGGGAAAAGCAGTACAGTTAGCATGGGATCCCAGCTGTAGTGACAGTGACATAATTAAGGTTACCCCAGGTCACAGGCAGCGGTTCCCACAGTAAGCTCTGTGTGAGCCGGCCAATGAACTGCGGTAACCTTACTGACATCACCACTCACAACGTGACTAAAAAGTTTGGTTCGGTATATGAACTTGACCCTAAACCCAATATGTGTCAATTGGGTGCTGAATTTCAGTGCTCTAACCCCTTCCCCTCTAGCCCGTTTGCACCTTCATGACCAAACCAAATTTTACAATTATGACCAGTTTCATTTTATGATGTAATAACTCTGGTATGCTCCCACTGATTCTGAGACTCTTCTTTCATGTCTTATTGTACTTCTTGATAGTGGTAACATTTATTTAATTCGACCTGCATTCATTTGGGTAAAAAAAAAAAAAAATTGGCAACAATGTTAAAATTTGTAGCAATTTTTAAACTTTTAATTTTTATGCCCTTAAATCAGAGAGTTATGTCACACAAAATAGTTAATAAATAACATTTCCTACATGTCTACTTTACATCAGAACAATTTTTTGAAACTGTTTTTTGATTAGGAAGTTAAAAGGGTTAAAAGTTGACCAGCGATTTCTAATTTCTTTCAACAAAATTTACAAAACCGTTTTTTTAGGGACCACAATACATTTGAAGTGACTTTGAGGGGTCTATATGAAAGAAAATATATAAAATTGACACCATTCTAAAAACTGCACCCCTCAAGGTGCTCAAAACCACATTCGAGAAGTTTATTAACCCTTCAGGTGCTTCACAGGAATTTTTGGAACGTGGAAGGAAAAAATGAACATTTAAATTATATTCACAAAAATATTGCTTTAGACCCAATTTTTTATTTTCATAGGGGTAACAGGAAAAAACAGACTGCAAATTTCTTTGTGCAATTTCTCCTGAGCATGCAGATACCCCATATGTGGGAGAAAACAACTGTTTTGGCATATGGCAGAGCTCAGAAGAGAAAAAGCGCCATTTGACTTCTTGAATGCAAAATTTGCTGGAATAATTAGCGGATGCCATATAATGTTTAAAGAGCCCCTGATGTGCCTAAACAGTGGGATCCCCAATAAGTGAGTTCATTTTGGAAACTTTACCCCTCAGGGAACTTATCTAGATGTGTGGTGAGTATGTTGAACCCTCAGGTGCTTCACAGAAGTTTATAGAGTAGAGCCATGAAAATAAAAAAAATATATATTTTTCCCATCAAAATGTTATTTTAGCTCCAATTTTCTATTTTCACAAACGTAACAGGAGAAATTGTGCCATACAATTTGTTGTGCAATTTCTCTTGAGTTTGCCAATAACTCATTTGTGGGGGGAAAACTAGTGTTTGGGTACACGGCAGAGTTTGGAAGGGAAGGAGCTCCATTTGACTTTTTGAAAGCAAAATTTTCTGGAGTCATTAGTGAATGCCATGTTGCATTTGGAGAGCCCCTGATCTGCCGAAACAATACAAACCCCCAGAACTGATCCCATTTGGGAAACTATACCCCTCTAGGGAGGAAAATGGGGGTGCGTCTTATAATGTGATGGAGGCGAGTCCCAGGGTTGCTGCTGGAGGAGGCAAGAGTGGAACGTTGCTGCAGGCTGCAGGCTGGGATGAGGGGGTGTTCGGATGTACGACGCTGTGGGTGTTCATTGGTGTGGGGGCTCCACCGACATTTTGTGAAAGCCCGAAGCCCCAGCACTTCCATGGTTTACTTTGCGGTGGACTCCGAGAAAGCGGCTGATGGGGTGGCGCATGCGCAGATGGAGATCTCGGCACCAAGTTCTCGGAGATGAGTTCTCGGTGCCAAGATTTCCATCTGCGCATGCACCGCCCCAGGCAGCCATTTTCCCGGAGTCCTCTGCATAGTAAATCATGGAAGTGCTGGGGCTCTGGGCTTCCACAAAATGTCAGCGGAGCCGCAGCAGTACCGATCACCTGCAGCGTCACACATCTGAACACCCCCTCATCCCAGCCTGCGACCTGCAGCAACGTTCCATTCTTGCCTCCTCCAGCAGCAACCCTGCGACCCTGCTCCACCTCGGCCTGCATCACAGAACACCCGCAGCGTCACACATCTGAACACCCCTTTCTCCCAGTCTGGGGTCCGCAGCATCGCCCCTCTCCTGCCTCTGCGAGAAACGACCCAGGGACCCCGCTACACCGCAGTCACCAGCCCCCAGAGAGCAAAAAGATGCACGGATTGTAAGAAGCACCACCATTTTATTAAAAAAAGTTTTTTTACTATTTTTCTCCTCAAAATTTAGGGTGTGTCTTATAATCCGGTGCGTCTTATAAACCTCAAAATATGGTACGTTTCACACACAGTGCAAAGCTCAGAAAGGAAGGAGAGTGATATTATAGTGCAGATTTTACTGTTATAGCTGGCGGGTGCCATGACCCACTAGGAGAGTCACTGATGTACCAGAACAGCAGAACTCCTCATAAGTGACCCAATTTTACAAAGTACACCTCTTGATGAATAAATCTAGGGTTGCAGTGATCATATTGACACCACAGGTGTGTCACAGAATTTTATACCATTGGGCAGTGAAGACAAATTACGTATTTTTCAGACTACAATACACACTGACCATAAGACACACCTAGATTTTAGAGGTGGAAGATTAAAGCAAAAATATGGTCAATTCTGTACTAATATCCCTGATCCTGGTATATAAATGTCCCCAATACAAGTACACATGGTCCCCTCATCCCCATTCTGGTATACATGGCCACTCATCCCCATCCTGGTACACATGGTGCCCTCATCCCATCTCCATCCTGTTATACATGACCCCCTCATCTCCGTCCTGGCATACATGACCCCCATCCTGATATACATGGTCCCCTCATCCCCATCCTGGTACACATGGTCCCCTCAACCCTATCCTAGTATACATTGTCCCCTCATCCCCATTCGGGTATACATGGTTCCCTCATCCCCAGTCGGGTATACATGGTCCCCTCATCCACATTCGGGTATACATGGTCCCCTCATCCCCATTCTGGTATACATGGTCCCCTCATCCCAATTCTGGTATACACGGTTCCCTCATCCCCATTCTGGTAAACATGGTGCCCCCATCCCCATCCTGGAATACATGAATACATGGTCCTTTCATCCCCTTCCTGGTATGCATGGTCCCCTAATCCCTACAGTCCCTGACAGAAGTTATGTCGCTTATCCATGTTATGTAAATCAAAGCTTATAACCTGACGTTAAATTCATCCATTGGTTTTATAAATTACTCTTTTGAAAGCTGAAATCCTCCCAAATTTTGTTTAGGTTAAGAAAATAAATTGGCATCAATGCAGAAATATTGATCATTTAATGAACACAGAATGGTCAGGTTTTGGCAAGACAAAAGTTTTGTCACCTGGTCATATAATGCACCCAATCCTAGTTTACATCCTCACCAGTGCTCAGTAAATGATCGGTTAATTAGTGGGTGTGTATAAAAAGAAACCCAGCACCCCAGACCTTCACTTGAACTGCAACTTGAGCTCTGACAACATGCCAAAAATCCACACTGCGACCAAATCCTTGATTATCACAAGGCTTAAGACCAGATCCACTGCAGAGGTGGCTGGCACCTTTGGTGTGTCTCAGCGTCAAGTACAAAGAATTAAAAAAAGATTTGAAGAGACTGGAGATGGGTTTGACAAGCCCAGGTCCGGCAGACCCCGCAAGACAACTGCTCAGGAGGAACATTTGTTGGTAAGAAAATCCAAAGCAAGCCCCTCTTCCACTGCAGCAGAGCTCCAATAGGCCTGGTCACCTCAAGTTCCTGTGTCAACTAGAATAGTTTGTAGGATTCTGTCTCAAAATGGCCTCCATGGTCGAATCAGTGCCCAGAAGCCAGCACTAAACAAAAGGCAAATAAAAAACCATGTGGCATTTGCAAAGTCCCACAGCCTGCTAAACAGATGGACGCTGGAAAAGTGGCAGAAGGTGGATTTCTCTGATGAATCTTCAGTAGAATTACACCACAGCTGCCGCAAATACTGCAGGAGACCTACTGGAGCCCATATGGATCCAAAATACACCCAGAAAACAGTTAAATTTGTTGGTGGAAAGATCATGGTCTGGGGTTAAATTCAGTATGGGGTGTGCGAAACATTTGCAAGGTGGAAGGCAATATCAATAGCCTAAAAATATCAAGAAGTATTAGCTACCTCTTACATTCCAAATCATAAAACGGGTCAAATTTTGCAGCGGGATGGTGCTCCATCACATACATCCATGTCTAGAACAAAGTTCCTCCAGGCAAAAAAGATCAAGGTGCTCAAGGACTGGCC
This sequence comes from Oophaga sylvatica, assembly GCA_033576555.1. Lineage (NCBI taxonomy): Eukaryota > Metazoa > Chordata > Amphibia > Anura > Dendrobatidae > Oophaga > Oophaga sylvatica. Next base: position 252,066,683 of record JARQOD010000005.1, on the reverse strand, counting down.
AGCCCAGTCACCAGACATGAACATCATTGAGCATGTTTGGGGTAGGATGAAAGAAGAAGCTTGGGAGACAAAACCAAGGAATCTAGATGAACTCTGGGAGGCATGTAAGACTGCATTCTTTGCTATTCCTGATGACTTCATTAATAAATTGTATGAATCATTGTTGAACCGCATGGATGCAGTCCTTCAAGCTCATGGAAGTCACACAAAATATTAAATATGACTCTAATAGCACCACAACTTCATTCACCAATGTTATGCAACATATATTTGTATTTTAAGTTAATTATTTGTTTGAATATCACATTACTTTCTGTGGGCGACAAAACTTTTGTCTTGCCAAAATCTGACCATTCTATGTTCATTAAATTATCAATATTTCAGCATTGATGCCAATTTATTTTCTTAACCTAAATCAAATTTGGGAGGGTTTCAGCTTTCAAAAGAGTAATTTATAAAACTAATGGATGAATTTAACGTCAGGTTATAAGCTTTGATTTATATAACATGGATAAGCAACATAACTTCTGTCAGGGACTGTATCCTGGTATACATGGCAGAAATTCTGGAATTGTTTTTTTTTATACCGTTCCACGTGTGGTAAAATTGATAAGGCAGCTTTATTCTTCGGGTCAGTATGATTACAGCGATACCACATTTATATTTCTGTTTTATGTATTGGTGCTGTTACAGAATAAAAACTATTTTAGGCTGTGTTTCCACTATCAGGAAACACAGCGTATATGACGGAGCGGAAACTCCGCTCCGTCTAAGCCCCACCCCCTTTCTGACGCGCGTTATTTCCGGAGGTGTTCAGGACACCTCCGGAACACCTCCGGAAATAACGCAGGGCTGCATAGCCCTTTGTTAAATTCCGTTGCGGCGATGCACCGTCGCCGCAAGACGCTAGGACATGCTGTGGTCTGAAAAGACGCGCCGCATGTCCGTAAACGCAGGTGTTCCGCCTGCGTAATTTTGCGCATAGTGGAGACGGGATTTCTTGAAATCCCCTCCACTATGCTGTAACATCTGGACGCTGCGTGTTTGGCGCTGCGCCAGCGCACAGCACCAAACACGCAGCGTTTCCTGATCGTGGAAACTCACCCTTATAGAAAAAAAAATTAATTTTGCATCGCTTTTTTCTGAGAGCTATAACTTTTTTTATTTTCTGCTGAAGGAGCTTTATGATGGCTTTTTGGAACAATACTTCCACAGGCAGGGCCGATTTTAGACAAAGTGGAGCCCTGGGCAAAAGTTTAAAGTTGCGCCCCAAATGCTATCATGTTGCATCATTACACAAACATTTTGGTTGTATTTCTAGGCACTGAGTTCAAACCATTAAACGATCGTGATCAACAACATTGAAGTCGTTCGACGCTTATTTGACGGCCTCTTCACACCTGCTGAGGAAGAATGATAGGGACAGAACGATGCTAGTAGATCAACCTATCCCCATATAGTATCATGTTATCAGCAGCATATCTGCAGTTTTCACTGGGTGATGTACTGCTTAGAATAATGATTTCTGTTCCGGCATAAATAATCCAATCGCTCGATGAATAGGGCAGCATTTTGCGGGTTTATTCTAATGCACCCCATAGTCCTCCACATAGTATAATGCACTCAATAGTCCTCCATATGGTATAATGCACACCCCATAGTCCTAAGTATAATATAATGTGCCCCATAGTCCTCCACATAGTAAAATGCACCCCATAGTCCTCCATATGGTATAATGCACCCCACAGTGCTCCATACAGAATAATATACCCCATAGTCCTCCACACAGTACAATACACACCCCATAGTGCTACATACGATGTAATACACACTCCATGGTGCTTCATACAGTATAATACACACCCCATAGTGCTTCATACAGTCTTATACAGACCCCATAGCGCTCTTTACAGTATAATACACAACACATAGTCCCCATATAGTGCAATACACACCCCATTGAGCTCCATACAGTACAATGCACACTATAGTCCTCCATATAGTACAATGCAGCCCCACTCATTAGTACAATGCAGCCCCCCACAGGAGTACAATGCAACCCCACATATGGGTACAATGCAAACCCACACAGGAGTACAATGCAGCTCCCCATAGGAGTATATTGCAACCCCACAGGAGTATAATGCAGCCCCATAGAATATAATGTAGCTGTCATGCCCTCAGCCGCAGGCCCTGTCTCCGCTGCGCAAGGAGACCAGCGCCTAACACGCAGCTCTAATGGTACTACTCACCCTGTCCGTGGCTCCAGACAATCAGCGGCTCCTTTCTCTGCTAAGAACCTGCATCCTCTTGGCAGGTCTCCTGGTAATGCTCTTAGAAGGCACACCCTGCTTCCTGCACATACTTAAACAGCAGGGCACCTGTTGTCTATTAGGGCTGTCTGTGCTATGATGTTCTGTGCATAAAAGGCATCCTCCCCTTAAGGGAGGTGCATGAGCATCGTGTTCATTCTCTGGGATTGTTGCCCCAGCTTCAGGCCACGCTCTGCTGTGCTCTGCACTATACTGACTTCTCTGTTTCCACAGAATCTTCTGGCGATTCCTATCCTGGATTCTCTCCACCGGCAGAGCCAAGTCGCTGTGTGTACTCTGAACACCCACCTGTGGGAGTACTGTGCCAAAAAGCCGCTGTGTGTACTCTGCAGGGTTGCATAGTACACACAGCAGCTTTTTGGCACAGTACTCCCACAGGTGGGTGGGCAGAGTACACACAGCAACTTTTTGGCACAGTACACCCACAGGCGGAGTTGCAGAGTACACACAGTAGCTTTTTGGCACACAACTCCAACAGGTGAGTGTGCAGAGTTCACACAGCGACTTTGTGGCACAGTACTCCCACAGGTGGGGGTGCAGAGTACACAAAGTGGCTTTTTGGCATAGTATTCCCACAGGCGGAGTTGCAGAGTGCACACAGCAGCTTTTTGGCACAGTACTCACACAGAAAAGGTTGCAGAGTACACACAGTGGCTTTTGACACAGTACTCCAACAGGCAGGGTTACAGAGTACACACAGCAACTTTTTGGCACAGTACTCCCACAGGCGCGTGTGCAGAGCACTCACAGTAGCTTAAAGGCACAGTACTCCCACAGACAGTACATACAGTGGCTTAAAGGCACAATACTCCCACAGGCAGCGTTGCAGAGTACACAGCAGCTTTTGGCACAGTACTCCTACAGGTATGGGTGCAGAGTACACACAGCAGCTTTTTGGCACAGTTATCCCACGTCTTTTTTCAGAGTGTGCAACTTAACACTGTCCCTCATTCCATCTCCATCCTGTCTCTACACTAATCAGAGCATAATGGTAGCGGCACTCTTGATCCAGCATTTACAAAGGAGGGGTCATGTGCTGCATCAGCCAATCGCAGCTCTGCCAATACTTGGCATGGCTGGGGTGGCTCAGGAAGTGCCCACAGTCTAAAAGCTCATTGATTAACTGCTCTTCAGCCATTCAACAAACTGTATTAGGCATTTGAACCTGACCAGAAAACTCGACATCCTGTTAAAAGTCTGCATCCAGGGTTCGATACCAGACACTTGGTGTGCAGTACGGACCCCGAACTTTACAAAAATGCAGAGGGGAGGGGGTGAATACTTTCTCAAGCCACCTTGTGTTCTACTAGGTGGCACCACTATTATGTTGGCACTTGCTGTGGGAACTCAGTTGCCTGCAGTTTATAGATGGAAGAAACTTACTGCAGTTCACTTTACAGCAGCGAGCTGAGGGATGGGGGACATTTTAAGTTTTGCTATGAAGCCTTAGGATTTCTTGGTACGCCCCTGGTGACTTTCAAACCAAAAACCACTTAACTGGTCTGAATTTACTGTATCTTTGATCTTTTGTTTATTGGCATGAGGTAAAGCCATTGTGCCATCTATCATGTATGTTTACTTATGACCTCTATCCTAAGCATCGCTAAGAAAATCAAGATGATCTCCATTTTCTCATAAGTGTAAGCATGTATTTCATGGTTCTGAGAGGACATTATTATTTGCAAAACAGACATTGTCTTGGAAGAATTGGATGAATTCCAAGCTTACATCATCTTGGTTCATGTAGGGAAACATGGTTTTACTTAGCATACGGTTGGGTACTAAAAGTCTTTTTATTTCATATTTAAAATGATATATGTACTACATTTCTAGAAACACATATATGGGACAGGTCGTTAAATCGTGCTTCTCATAGCTTTATTATTGCTTTTTGTTGAAAATAATATTATCAGTAAGCAATATAAATAATAGTAAAATAGTAGTGGTGTAAGCAATAGTAAGGGTTATTCGCTTTGCTGTACAATTTATTCCAAGATGTTGACCTTAGAAGGGATCTACTCAAGACTTGATTTCAAACCTCTTATTGAAGTTGGCTCAAGATTTATCCTACCCAATGTACTATTGTAGCTAACAGCTCAAGTAGAGTGTGCAGTGGCATTTTTGTAGGTGTATGGTAGCTATGCGCATTAGATAAAAATTGATCAAAACAGACCATTTTAACCAATACGATCACTGGTTGAGTGACATTTAAAATATAACTGTCGTTTCAAGAGAACTTGCAGCAAAATGCCAAGTTTTCCACTAGCTCCTCCCTCTCCCTTCTCCATAGAGTCTTATGAGCACCAACTGACATCATCTATAGGAGTAATGGTAAAATCTGTAATCACTAAAGACAGATTTTACTCATGAATTGAGAGTAAAAGAAGCAGATCTCTCTGATAACCTGTATTGCACAGTTGCATATTTTCATGTGAACTAGCAATTTATGAAATAAAAATTACCGCCGAACACTACATTATTGTACCCTGGGGCCTGGTGAGCAATAGCACAAGATGGGGCACCCGGACTGGGACCAGGCCCCCTTCTTTACTGCTACTCACCAGGCCCCATAATACAGTAAGGACAGTAATTCCCTGATGGTGGCCCTGATAAAGTGAACCTGCGCATAGGGGCTCTTCACATGGAGCTCCTTTCTTGTTATATCTTGAAAGGTCTCCCTACTCCTATAGAGTTAGGCCTTCCCTGCCTAACTGTACATAGTCCAGTTATTGATTGGAGTCTAGAGAAATAGTCAAATGGAGTGATTTCTGCAAAAATAATTGCCTAGGTACTATCATTTCTACTATTTCCACTAAAACTATACCCTTTTTTCTGTCTTATTTTGTGGTTGTGTTCTCAGAAAAGGGGTGCCAGGAACTGTCTCCCCACCATGTCCGTAAACTTGCTCCTGGAGTGAAATTACCCAAAACCAGATTATACAATCTGTCTAGCACTAAAAGGCAGGCCATGAAGGATTACATCTCTAAGAGTCTTTCTAAGGGACATATTAGACCCTCCTCTTTGCCCATAGCAGAGGGATTTGTCTTTGTTAAAAAAGAAAGATGGGGGGCCTGCATCACTGTTTAGATTTTTGTGTGTTAAATCGAATTACTGTCCGGGACCCTTATCCCCTCCCACTCATTCCCAGATTGTTGTGGCAAAATGGTTCTCTAAGCTGGACCTCAGGGGAACCTATAACTTGATTAGGATCAAGGAGGGGGATGACAACCTTTAACACTCCTGAAGGGCATTATGAAAACCTTGTCATGCCCTTTGACTTGACTAATGCGCCTACCGATTTCCAGCATCTTGTTAACAACATTTTTCGTCACCTTGTAGATAGATTTGTAGTGGTGTATTTTGAAGATATTTTAATATACTCACCTGATTTCAAGTCATATCAGGTACACGTCCAGCAGGTGTTACAGGTTTTGCAGAATAATAAACTGTAGACCAAATTGAAAAATGTGTATTCGTTGTACAAGAGGTTCAGTTCTTGGATTTCCTGGTGTCTGTGGCAGGTTTCCAGATGGACCCTGATAAGGTCCGTGCAGCTCTGGAATGGGATATGCAAGAAAATATGAAAGCGTCGCAACGCTTTTTTGGGATTTGCAAACTACTATCATAAGTTTATTAAAAAACTTTGCTTCGATTGTCAAACCTCTCAGCGACATGATAAAGAAACATACGGACTTCTCGAGGTGGTCAGAATGCGTCCAAAAGGCATTTTCTTGTTTGAAGAAATGCTTTTCCACTGCTCCTGTACTTATTCAACCCAATGTTTCTCAACCATTTATTGTTGAGGTTGTGGCGCTTCCCACGGCTGTGGGGCGTCGGGACATGGCATAGCTTGCCTAGCTAGCCAATGCTCCCACGCCGCCAGTCCACGACGACGTGAGGCATGGGTCCCAGATGGTAAGAGAATGTGGACCCACTGGACCACGGAGGGAGACCCGGGCCTGCCCAGACTAGGGAAGGGCAGCGACCGGGATCCGTGGCAGCTGAGCATGTGGGCAAGGTGGCGACCTGCAGGACTAGACAACACCGCACAACTTCAGGTAAGAAGAAACATAAAGTTTACTTAAAGAAACCAAGTACATAAACAGAACATAAGACCGGGCTCCCGATTCCGCACATCAGAGAAGGGTACACAACTCAGGATCACAGACGAGTGCTGGAGGACATCACGGGTAGATGCAGTCCAGGGTTATCTGGCACAGGCATACTTGGACGGCCTCTCTCTCAGGCCTTAGGCGTAGCGCAGGCTCAGCAGGAGAACATCAGACACCGACCTCAGACAGACTTCAGACGATGGCGGGGTCATCACGGGTTGATGAAGTCCAGGATCATCTGGCACGGGCATACTAGTATGGCCTCACTCTCAGGCCTCGGGCGTAGCACAGGCTCAGCAGGAGAACATCAGACACCGGCCCAGGAGAACGTCAGACGATGGCGGGGTCATCACGGGTTGATGAAGTCCAGGGTCATCTGGCACGGGCATACTAGGACGGCCTCTCTCTCAGGCCTCAGGCGTAGCACAGGCTCAGCAGGAGAACATCAGACACCGACCCAGGACAGACGTCATCACAGGGTAGACCAAGGAGGAACCGGCAGGACAGGCAGGTTGTCACGGCAAGTGACCAAGGCAGTCTCTGGGACAGGCAGGTTGTCACGGCAAGTGACCAGGCAGTCTCTGGGACAGGCAGGTTGTCACGGCTAGTGACCAGCAGCGGAGGGTCACGGAGTGACCAGGCATCTCTGGGACAGGCAGGTTGTCACGGCTAGTGACCAGGGCAGTCTCTGGGACAGGCAGGTTGTCACGGCAAGTGACCAGGCAGTCTCTGGGACAGGCAGGTTGTCACGGCTAAGTGACCAGGGCAGTCTCTGGACAGGCAGGTTGTCACGGCTAGTGACCAGGGCAGTCTCTGGGACAGGCAGGTTGTCACGGCAAGTGACCAGGCAGTCTCTGGGACAGGCAGGTTGTCACGGCAAGTGACCAGGCAGTCTCTGGGACAGGCAGGTTGTCACGGCAAGTGACCAGGCAGTCTCTAGACAGGCAGGATATACGACCTGATATGGTGGAGCCTCCAGGTAGGCTGCAGTCGGATGGCAGATGATCGCTCCCAGGTGAGCAGGCAAGAGCCGGGGATCTCTGCAGATGATGTCCGAACTTCCGGATGGAGCTGCAGTCGGATGGCAGATGATCGCTCCTAGGTGAGCAGGCAAGAGCCGGGATCTCTGCAGATGACGTCCGAGCCTCTGGATGGAACTGCAGACGGATGGCAGACAGGCAAACCGACAGGTAACAGGCAGGTAACTGGAATCAGGAGCTGATGGCTGAAACAGAGTTAGACTGCACAGGAACAACCGGGACACGGATTGGATCTCAGGGAGTCAGGAACACAGACAGGAACATGGATTGGATCTCAGGGAGTCAGGAACACGGACAAGAACATCAGGAACACGGATTGGGTCTCAGGGAGTCAGGAACACGGACAAGAACATCAGGAACACGGATTGGGTCTCAGGGAGTCAGGAACACGGACAGGAACATGGATTGAATCACAGGAACACGGACTGGAACACAGGCCTCGGACTCCGGACATCTGGCACCGATCAGCAGGCTCCGGACATCTGGCAATGATCGGCAGGATCCGGACATCAGGCAGGAAGGATAGGATCCGGACATCTGGAAGTGGTCGTCGGACATCGGACATCAGGCCATGGTCATCAGGCATAGGATCCGGACATCTGGCAGCGACCTGAAAAGGAACCCCAGCGGTCTGGTGCAAGCCCCGCCAGGCTCAACGGGAGCTGGCCGGGGATTGCACAGAGGCTGAGCACAGAGTAACAGAAACTCAGCACACACCGGACTCCTTCTTCCAAGATGAACTCAGGTTATATAGCAAGGATTCACAGTCACTGGCACAGGGTTCTGGACACAGCAGGATTTCAGGAACATAACACAAAGGACACAGTTCAGACAGTCAGGTACAGGATGCGATCCAAGATCAGGGTTCAGGTAATTAGACACAGCAGGAACAGGCCTGGATATACAGCCTCCAGGAACGGCGATCTGGGTAATCAGCCCCCAGCATAGGCGGAAACACAAGACACAATTCAGACATTCAGGTACCGGGTTTGATCCAGGATCAGGGAACAAGACACAACAGGAACAGGGAATCAGCTCTCCAGAGCTGATCAAATTCAGAGCAGGAGCTGAACACACAACCACATACGGCTAGGTTCAGGGATTCAGTGTGGATTCAATGTGAAGCTCTGGCAACGCCCACTAGGGCTGGGGAACTTTATATATGAGCTGCTTCACAGCGATAGGCTGGAGCAGTAATTCTAGTAAACACCCAATCCACATAAAAGCAGGACAGGTGTGGGCCGCGCCCCCTATGCAGAGCCAGACAGCACAACACAGAGGGAACCCAACAATGGCTGCTGCCAACCACGCAGTAAGTCATGCACCACTGCAGAGGACTTTGCAAGCTACGGACGGCTTTCACAGCAAGTCAGGAACCGCACATGCGGGCGGTCATGCAAAGCAGCGGAGCCACTCACGCAAGTACGGGTACGCAGCAGAGCCGGGAACTGAGCAGCATCCATATAGGTAACAGACAACAGTATCCCAGCTGGTTAGGGGGAAAGGAGCAAAAGGGTTAATGCAAAAAACATGCAGAGTAACGCTGGAAAACAAAGTACAGACAATACCAGCGTTACAGTATCCCCCTCCTCAGGCCCCCTCTTCTGAAGACCCAAGTAAAAAAAAAATTCCCCAGAAAAATTCACTTGGGTTTGGCGGTAAGTCCCATAGTTCACAATATGGCAGCAGAGTTAATAGCTCGAAAAGTCCGAACCGCTGACCAAGCGGGGAATCGAGCCATCTAGTCCACTTACCCTGTGGGGACCAAGTAGTCTGTTTTGCACATCAGGTGGAGCTTGGAGAAAGTCCTGCAGACCGCACATGCTCAGCGGAGTCCATGGCCAGAGCTTTCTGTGCGCTTCCCACGGCTGTGGGGCGTCGGGACATGGCATAGCTTGCCTAGCTAGCCAATGCTCCCACGCCGCCAGTCCACGACGACGTGAGGCATGGGTCCCAGATGGTAAGAGAATGTGGACCCACTGGACCACGGAGGGAGACCCGGGCCTGCCCGGACTAGGGAAGGGCAGCGACCGGGATCCGTGGCAGCTGAGCATGTGGGCAAGGTGGCGACCTGCAGGACTAGACAACACCGCACAACTTCAGGTAAGAAGAAACATAAAGTTTACTTAAAGAAACAAAGTACATAAACAGAACATAAGACCGGGCTCCCGATTCCGCACATCAGAGAAGGGTACACAACTCAGGATCACAGACGAGTGCTGGAGGACATCACGGGTAGATGCAGTCCAGGGTTATCTGGCACAGGCATACTTGGACGGCCTCTCTCTCAGGCCTTAGGCGTAGCACAGGCTCAGCAGGAGAACATCAGACACCGACCTCAGACAGACTTCAGACGATGGCGGGGTCATCACGGGTTGATGAAGTCCAGGATCATCTGGCACGGGCATACTAGTATGGCCTCACTCTCAGGCCTCGGGCGTAGCACAGGCTCAGCAGGAGAACATCAGACACCGGCCCAGGACGAACGTCAGACGATGGCGGGGTCATCACGGGTTGATGAAGTCCAGGGTCATCTGGCACGGGCATACTAGGACGGCCTCTCTCTCAGGCCTCAGGCGTAGCACAGGCTCAGCAGGAGAACATCAGACACCGACCCAGGACAGACGTCATCACAGGGTAGACCAAGGAGGAACCGGCAGGACAGGCAGGTTGTCACGGCAAGTGACCAAGGCAGTCTCTGGGACAGGCAGGTTGTCACGGCAAGTGACCAGGCAGTCTCTGGGACAGGCAGGTTGTCACGGCTAGTGACCAGGGCAGTCTCTGGGACAGGCAGGTTGTCACGGCAAGTGACCAAGGCAGTCTCTGGGACAGGCAGGTTGTCACGGCTAGTGACCAGGGCAGTCTCTGGGACAGGCAGGTTGTCACGGCAAGTGACCAGGCAGTCTCTGGGACAGGCAGGTTGTCACGGCTAGTGACCAGGGCAGTCTCTGGGACAGGCAGGTTGTCACGGCTAGTGACCAGGGCAGTCTCTGGGACAGGCAGGTTGTCACGGCAAGTGACCAGGGCAGTCTCTGGGACAGGCAGGTTGTCACGGCAAGTGACCAGGCAGTCTCTGGGACAGGCAGGTTGTCACGGCTAGTGACCAGGGCAGTCTCTGGGACAGGGCAGGCATATACGACCTGATATGGTGGAGCCTCCAGGTAGGCTGCAGTCGGATAGCAGATGATCGCTCCCAGGTGAGCAGGCAAGAGCCGGGGATCTCTGCAGATGATGTCCGAACTTCCGGATGGAGCTGCAGTCGGATGGCAGATGATCGCTCCTAGGTGAGCAGGCAAGAGCCGGGGATCTCTGCAGATGACGTCCGAGCCTCTGGATGGAACTGCAGACGGATGGCAGAAAGGCAAACCGACAGGTAACAGGCAGGTAACTGGAATCAGGAGCTGATGGCTGAAACAGAGTTAGACTGCACAGGAACAACCGGGACACGGATTGGATCTCAGGGAGTCAGGAACACAGACAGGAACATGGATTGGATCTCAGGGAGTCAGGAACACGGACAAGAACATCAGGAACACGGATTGGGTCTCAGGGAGTCAGGAACACGGACAAGAACATCAGGAACACGGATTGGGTCTCAGGGAGTCAGGAACACGGACAGGAACATGGATTGAATCACAGGAACACGGACTGGAACACAGGCCTCGGACTCTGGACATCTGGCACCGATCAGCAGGCTCCGGACATCTGGCAATGATCGGCAGGATCCGGACATCAGGCAGGAAGGATAGGATCCGGACATCTGGAAGTGGTCGTCGGACATCGGACATCAGGCCATGGTCATCAGGCATAGGATCCGGACATCTGGCAGCGACCTGAAAAGGAACCCCAGCGGTCTGGTGCAAGCCCCGCCGGCTCAACGGGAGCTGGCCGGGGATTGCACAGAGGCTGAGCACAGAGTAACAGAAACTCAGCACACACCGGACTCCTTCTTCCAAGATGAACTCAGGTTATATAGCAAGGATTCACAGTCACTGGCACAGGGTTCTGGACACAGCAGGATTTCAGGAACATAACACAAAGGACACAGTTCAGACAGTCAGGTACAGGATGCGATCCAAGATCAGGGGTTCAGGTAATTAGACACAGCAGGAACAGGCCTGGATATACAGCCTCCAGGAACGGCGATCTGGGTAATCAGCCCCCAGCATAGGCGGAAACACAAGACACAATTCAGACATTCAGGTACCGGGTTTGATCCAGGATCAGGGAACAAGACACAACAGGAACAGGGAATCAGCTCTCCAGAGCTGATCAAATTCAGAGCAGGAGCTGAACACACAACCACATATGGCTAGGTTCAGGGATTCAGTGTGGATTCAATGTGAAGCTCTGGCAACGCCCACTAGGGCTGGGGAACTTTATATATGAGCTGCTTCACAGCGATAGGCTGGAGCAGTAATTCTAGTAAACACCCAATCCACATAAAAGCAGGACAGGTGTGGGCCGCGCCCCCTATGCAGAGCCAGACAGCACAACACAGAGGGAACCCAACAATGGCTGCTGCCAACCACGCAGTAAGTCATGCACCACTGCAGAGGACTTTGCAAGCTACGGACGGCTTTCACAGCAAGTCAGGAACCGCACATGCGGGCGGTCATGCAAAGCAGCGGAGCCACTCACGCAAGTACGGGTACGCAGCAGAGCCGGGAACTGAGCAGCATCCATATAGGTAACAGACAACAGTATCCCAGCTGGTTAGGGGGAAAGGAGCAAAAGGGTTAATGCAAAAAACATGCAGAGTAACGCTGGAAAACAAAGTACAGACAATACCAGCGTTACAGAGGTTAATGCATGTGATATGGGGTCGGGGCTGTGTTGTCTCAAGGGTCATCCCCTGGTAGACATCCATGTGCCTTCTTCTCTAAAAGCAAATTATCGTCTGACGAAAGGAACTATGATGTAGGCAATAGAGAACTTGTGGCCATCAATTTGGCTTTTGAGGAGTAGCATCACTTTTTGGAAGGGGCAGTCCACACTGTCACTGTCATTACTGATCATAAAAATCTGTTGTACCTCAAATCCACTAAAAGTCTTAATATTAGACAAGCTAAATAGTCTTTGTTTTTACCAGATTTAATTTTATTGTCACTTACCTTCCTGGGATTAAGAACTTCAAAGCTGATACTGCGTCTCTAAGTTTCCCTGGGGGTGTCTCTATTTTACAGGAAGGGGTGGTCGTTTCTACCATTTGTTCTGCGCTTAAGGAAGACGTATTGAAGGCTCAGGGGTTACGCCCCTGCTTGTCCTACAGGGAAATTATTTTTAATATTGCATCTGCGTCTCAAAGTTTTAGGGGCACATTATAGCTTGACTCTCACCGGTCATCAAGTTAGTAAAGCAACCTTGGACCTCCTATCTTGTCGTTTTTGGTTGCCAAGGTTGCATCAGGATGTAGTCAACTTTGTGTCTTCCTGTAATGTGTGTGCATGTTCTAAGACCCCCACATACTCATTCATCTGGGGCTCAAATACCATTAACCATACCTGACAGCCATGGGCACATTTATCCATTGATTTTATTATAGATCTACCTTCCTCTTCTGGTAAGACTGGTATCTTAGTTGTGGTGGATAGGTTCAGTAAAATGGCACACTTCATTGCTTTACCTGCTCTCCCTAACACTATGACCATCTCTCAGGTGTTTGTCAATGAGATCGTGAAGTTTCACAGAGTTCCCTCCGATGTGATGTCAGATTGGGGATCCAGTTTGTATCTAAATTCTGTAGGGCATTTTTTTCTTTTTTTTTGGCATTTCATCCTCAAACTAATGGTCACACTGAGAGTCTAAACCAAAGTCTGTTTACCTCAGTTGTTTTGTGTTTTATAACCAGGGGGATTGATCATCTTTTCAACCATTAGCTGAGTTTGCCTAAAACAATTGTCGCAGTGCGTCCACTGGTAAGTCGCCATTTTTTGGTGCACATGGATTCCATCTGTAAGGAGGTGGCAGGTACCCTCATGTACCCTCTCTCTCCTTAATGCTGTTCACCTGTGTCACATGCGGCACCCTGATGTTTTACTAATGTTTTGCTGCTGTTTTCACTGTAATCTATTTGTCATGTACTGTCATGTGATGTATTGTGCTTTAGTTTAGGGCTAGATTAGTAAGTAGTGCAGTACCATAGGGGAATTAGAATAGAGGGGGCACAGTAGAGATAGAGCATAGAACAGATAGAAGTGTTAGTTAGACACAGGCAGCAAGGAGTTAAGTAGATGGGAGGGGCACAGAGCAGAGCAGCACAGAGCAGGTAGATATAGGAAAGGCACTTCCTGTTTGGAAGCAGATGGCTGGGCAGGATGTATACAGTGGACAGTAACAAGCTGTGGGGCATAAGTCTGCAGATGTCAGTAAGGGCCCCCCCCAGCTGGAAAATAGTGCAGTCGGGCACCAGCTTAAAGGAATCATTCCCATGAAGGATTCAGGGTCTAAGATCAGGGAGGGAGCAGCTGAGATGGCATTCCCGGCACCTTTCCCTTATGGAACCGGACAAGGGGCTAACAGGGAGCTGGCGATGCTGAAGGTACAGATGGGACATGAACTATCCAAAGATGCTGCCTGGATGGCAGGTACAGGGAAGCCAGGTGTTGGACCCAGATGGTCCAAGGAGATGGCAGGGATTGCCAGGAACAGAGATTGTCCAAGGAAACAGGTGGGACACGGATTGTCCAGGGATATAGTTGAGCTTGCCGGGAAAGAGAAGCTGATGCAGAAGATAGAGTCTGTCCGGATGACAGGGAAAGATAAGAAGATGTCTCTGTGTTTAACTTGTGCTGCTTGTGTTAAGAATGCACACTTTGCGTTTTTAGATGCGTTTCCGTTCCGTTTTTCAATGTGCGGAAACGCATCCAACCCGCAGCACAGTGCACATGCAATGCAATCCAATGGGAAGCACAGGTCTGCTGTGCACATGCTGCGGAAAAAAAACGCGCGGTTTCGCTGCACTTTATTTTCCGCAGCATGTCAATTCTTTGTACGGAACTGCTGCGGTTCGGCGCCCATTGACTTACATTGAGTCGGGCACTTCCGCAGCAAAACCGCAGGTCTAAAAAAGATCTGCGGTTTTGCTGCGGGTGAAACCGCTGCAGTTCAGGAGGAGGGAAGTGTGTGGGCTGAGTGTGGGCGTGTATAGTGTGAGGCGCTATGTGTGTGGGCAATGCGTGGGTGTGTATAGTGTGCGGCGCTATGTGTGTGGGCGGTGCGTGGGCGTGTATAGTGGGCGGCGCTATGTGTGTGGGCGGTGATTGTGTGCCGGTGTCTGCATGATCTGTGTGCGTGATCGGTATATGTGTGGGGCTGTGTGCGTGATCGGTGTGTGTGCGGCGGTGTGCAGGGCTGTGTGCGTGATCGGTGTATGCAGGCATCGTCGGATGGGATTACAAGTCCCATCCGGCTATGCCTGCTACAGTGACAGTGACTGACACATTAGCCAATGATGGGACAGTAGTAGTCCCATCATCCGGCTAATGTGCTGAATGTAAAAAAAAACAAAAACACATACATTACATACATATAACATACACATGACATACAACATATAACATACATGACATACAGAACATATAACCTACACATGACATACAGAACATATAACCTACACATGACATACAGAACATATAACATACACATGACATACAGAACATATAACATACACATGACATACAGAACATACACATGACATACAACATATAACATACACATGACATACAACACATAGAGTATATACTCATCTATTCCCCGACGCCATCCATCTGTGTACCGCTCTGCTGCCGGGAGAGAATGACGTCACTACAGTTCATTCTCTCACGGCAATGCTGGGTGAGAAAATTCCCATGCAGCATTGCCATAAAGTGAGACTCTGAACTCAGGTAATCTCAGTGATGCACTGCAGGAGCCATTGTCTCCTGTCAGTGCATCACTGGGAGGCCCTACAGAGCAGTGGCATCACCTGATATCACCGTTCTATAGGGGAGACCGTCGTGGGACATTCGTTATTAATTGGACTGCGTCGGACAGGGAGTATACGGTTGTTTTATTTTTTTACGTTTTATTACAGGAGATCGAGGGCATCGCTTGGATCTGAGCGTGTAATAAAGATATGAAAACCGTGTTGTGTTTTATTTCATTAAAATAATTTATTCTTATGCGTGTATTGTTTTTTTAACCCTTTCTTAATATAAGATTAATAATGGATAGGCGTCTTATTGACGCCTCTCTATTATTAACCGGGCTTAATATCACCTTACAATAGCAAGGTGATATTAACCCCTTATTACCCCTTATCCCACCGCTACAGGGGAGTGGGAAGTGAGGGGCTAAGTGCCGGAATTGGCGCATCGTACAGATGCGCCAATTCTGGGGTGGCTGGGTGCTGGTATTTTTAGCCAGGGGGGGCGCCAATATCCATGGCCCCTTCCTAGGCTATGAATATCAGCCCGCAGCTGTCTGCCTAGCCTTTCTGGCTATAAATTATAGGGGGACCCCACGTCATTTTTTTGGGGGGTCCCCCTATTTTAATAGCCAGTAAAGGCTAGCTGCAGGCTGATATTCATAGCCTGGGAAGATCCATGGGTATTAACCCCTTCCCAGGCTAGAAATATTGGCCCCAGCTGTCAGCTTTCCCCCTCTGGCGCAGAAAATTGCGCGGGAGCCCACATCATTTTTTTTCCTATTTTTTTTTTATTAACTATACTGCATTAAGATTTTGTGTGTGTGTGCGCGTGGGTCTTTAACTATTTATGTACCATTTTATCTATCATCTATCTATCTACCTATATATCTTTCTGTCTATCTATATATCTATCTTTCTATATATATTTCTAACTATCTATTATCCATCTATCTATGTATTTTCTATCTATCTATCTATCTATCTATCTATCTATCTATCTATCTATCTATCTATCTATCTATCGGTATCTATTATCTACCTATCTATCTATCTCTATCTGTGTGTGTGTAATGGAGTGTGGGTTGGACAAATGTAAAAGAGGAGGTTGGACAAGAAATGACATCACAAATCTTTTTTTTTGTTAAACAACATATCTTTATTTAGCTGTCAAAAACGCATACAAAACCGCATGAGAAAAAGTATGAAAAACAGCGTCAAAACCGCGCCAAAACAGCGTAAAAAAAGGACATGCGTTTTCTGCCAAGAGGTGCGGATTCGGCGCGGAAAAATCCGCAGGCAAATCCGCAACGTGTGCACAGGCCCTAAGATGTCTCAGTACTTGACTTGCGCTGCCTATGTGATGAATATGCTACTATTTAGTAAAGTTCAACTGTTGGAAAAAGACCTTGTCTCAAGTGATTTACGGAGCTGACATGGCAGCAGCTGAGGGGAATCTGACAGAGCCGGTGAATGTGCTGTGGTGCATGCTGCACAGGCCGTACAAGGGACTTTATTTATCCTTTCATGGACAAGGTGCCAGGGTGCTCACTGACTGTGCTTAGTGAACTCGCCCACGACTACCACCCCGTGCCACCTTGTTACACATCCTCAGTTCTGTACCTTCAGAAAGGAGAGGTCTTCAGTGGTTCCTGGTGAGGAACAATTCTCTTCATCACTCTCATCTGTGTTTAAAGGGGTTCAGAACAACTTAAAAATCATGGGGCACAGATACAAATGCATGGCTGATAAGAAGCTGTTGTCAGGTCCAGACCTGGGTGTGAATGATTTAGTATGGTTGTCTACCAGAAATATTAAATTGTAAATTCCTTCCTGAAAATTAGATCCTATTTGTCCTTACAAATTGGTTGCTATAATTAACCCTGTGGCTTTTTGTCTTGAGCTTCCTCTAACTCTTAAAATCCACAATATTTTCTACAGGTCATTGCTCCAAAAATCTGTAGAGACTGTGGACCTTCACCCTTGCCGTCTCCACGAATTATTATTGTTGGTAATTTGGAGATTGAGGTGACAAGAATTGTGGATTCTCATATGGATTGCCACTCTTTACAATATTTGGTGCACTGGAAGGGGTTTGGTCCTGAGGAGAGGATGTGGGTAACGGCATTTGAGGTTAATGCCAGTAAACTAATTCTTTCTATGTGGACTATCCGGTCCAGTGGCCCCTCGTAGAAAGGGGATTACTGTCACAAGGGTGTCTCATCCCCCTATAAAACCTGGAGTTAGACAATCACGTTGGGTAATGAATTGCAGGTCTTCTTTATAGATGGTGTGAGTTGTGTCCCATATTAAATGGATTTAGTTTCCTCTGGTCCTGAAGAGGTTAACGTCCCTTTCTATGCTGGTCAGAAACATGCAGCTCCATTTCAGTTGCTTCTGATCTGGTTATTACCTCTTCCTATATAAACTGGTCAGACTTTCTGTCCCTGACAGTGAAAGATTTGTCTTCCTGTGCTGGGTGCTAAAGCTAGGTAGTTGAAGTTGTTGTAGTAGTGTTCTGTGGTTTGCTGTAGTACATGTGTGTTTGTCTCCTACTCCGTGTTCCCATTTAGTTTATCCCTCCCTGTCCCTATCCTCCTCCCTATTGTTGGTGAGTCCTTTTGTATGATAAGAGATTTTCTGTTATCCCTGTTTTGTCTTTCCGTATTGTTTACCTTACATTTCTGTCCCATACCTCATGGAGTGGGGGAGGGGACAGATTAGGGTTTAACAGGAGCATAGTAAGGTCAGAGACTCGGGCCTCTCTACCTCCAAGAGTACCCCTGGGACAATTATAGTTAGCGTCCCAATTCCAGGGACAGTGTGAGGCTCCCCTTCCTTACGGAATACCGTCACAACGTGACATGATCCTTCTCTGAAGAGAAGAAATTCCAGCTCCGGAAATAATGTAAAAATCATCCTTTTATTAAGGCAAATATTAAAATACAAAAATCCAGCATGGCTGCTGTACTAGTCTCAGCGGCGAATAAATGAAGACACCGCAACACACGGTGACTGCCCACTGAAGTCTGGACGCGCTTCGAGCACCAAGTGCTCTTAGAATCAGAATAACCTTCAGTATCACACCAAGTGAAATATAACAAAGACACACAGGTGAAAACAACCAAACAAATTAAAACAATTATGACATTAATAATGAAGCATGAATTCTTTTCTAAGGTTTAAACCCGCAGGTGCACGGGTATCCAGAAGATAAATCCATAGAGCCTCTCGATCCCGAACAAGTTTTTCTCTATCTCATTTTAGCTTTAATCTGTTCTATTGCATAAATCTTCAAACATGAAATATCCCTATTATGGGTGGAAACAAAATGTTTAGACACATTAGATACATTTCTGGTAGTAGGATACAATATATCATGAAGGTGCTCTCGTGTCCTTTCCTTCAATCTGCGTATGGTGGATCCTACATATTTTACATTACATTTTGTACATTCCATTACATATACAACGAAATCCGAGTTGCAGTTTAAAAAATCCTTAATTTTATAAGACTTATTATTCATGGTATTTATAACCATTAATGTTTTAGAGGAAAAAGGACACATTTTGCAAGGAGATTGACCACATCTGTGATAACCCACACAGGATAACCAGTTTCTGTTAGAACGAATTTCATTATGTAAAAACAAGCTAGGAGAAAGGGCATTGCCTAAGGTTAATGCTCTTCTGGAGACAAATCTAATTCCATTTTTTAATAACTCATTCATGACATCATCGCTATGAAGTAAATGCAAATTCCTATTTATTATAGCGCAAATTTCCTTGAAAAACCTGCTATGTGTCAAAATCATAGTGGGACGATCCCTGTTAGTATTATTTTGTGAGTCTGGTTTGTCAGTTTTAAAAAACAATTCTCTGGGCTTGTTAGCTACAATATTAGATGCCCTCTTTAGGATCCAGTTCGGATAACCGCATTTATTTAAGCGTTTTTTAATGGCTGCGGATTATTTTTGGAAGGAAGGTAAATTATTACAATTCCTTTTAGCACGAATTAATTCACCTACAGGGATCGCCTTTATAGTGTGAATAGGGTGAAAGCTATGTGCATGAAAATTGTATTACCTGCGGTAGCTTTGCAGTAGGTAGAAGTGGAATTTTGTTGCGGTGTCTTCATTTATTCGCCGCTGAGACTAGTACAGCAGCCATGCTGGATTTTTGCATTTTAATATTTGCCTTAATAAAAGGATGATTTTTACATTATTTCCGGAGCTGGATTTTCTTCTCTTCATGTATTGCAACGTCTGGCAGTGACGTATCCTTGCTCGGATGGACTTTGGATCCATGGAGGTGAGCTGAACTATTTCCTTACTATGCATGATCCTTCTCTACCCAGTCTTCTGACAGTGGGAAGGTCTAGACTCCTGTGTGCATTTCCACATACATTTTCTTATTAGTAGCATATTTACCTTAAATTTCCAGGATTCGTAGTTCTGGTTAGTTAGATTTGGCACTGTGAATATCACAGAGTTGCTGCTGGCTGCCATCTTTGCTTCTTCTTAGTACACTGTTGTTCTCTCTTTTTTGGGCTGTTTTCTGTGTCTTTGTATCTCGGCGCACATAACCTGTTGGCAGCGGATTACTTTGTACTGTCCAGCCGTTCTCTCTGTCACTCATTTCTGCTCTAGTTCTCCCATCTCTACTTACAACTGAAAAATATTTAGACTTGAAAGTCCTCAGTGGTTGATACCTTTTAATGGCTAACTGAAAAGATGGTAACAAATTGCAAGCTTTCGAGACTACTCAGGTCTCTTCATCAGGGTAAACTAATACAAAATCCGAAGAATCACATCTCAGAGACACAGAAGAGTTTGTGAATACAAATTGATGGTGACCTTTGACACTCTTAATGCTGGAATGAACCTGTCACATGGATTTATGACTAGTGTTGAGCGATACGATACCGCAAGTATCGGGTATCGGCCGATATTAGCTCTATCGGCCTTTCGATACTTAGTTCCGATATTTTCGTCTTATCGGATACCGGAATCGGGATTGTCACTGTCACTGTCAGTGTCCGTCGGTCGGGTCTGTCAGGAGTCAGCGGCACTTACCTGGCAGAAGATCTCCGGCGGTCACGGGCTGGACTGCTTCATGGCCGCCATCATCTTTCCCCGGCGGTCACATGCAGTTTCTCGCGATAACTGCAGTGACTGCTGGGTAGTCCCGGCCGTAAAGCAGTCAGTCCGATGACGTCACCGCCGGGGAAGCAGGTAATCAGCTGTACTGCGTCGAGATGACAGGCTCTGCCTGTCATTGCGATGTAGCAGAGCTGGATCGCCGTGGGACAGTCGTTACTATGGACTGCGTCGGACAGGTGGTATACTGTTGTTTTTTTTTTTTTCTTTTTTTACAGGAGATCGATGGCGTCACAGGAATGAGAGTATAATAAAAGAAATGAAAACTGTGTTGTCTCTTTTATTTCATTAAAATACTTTTTTCTTGCTGTGTCTTTTTTTTTATACATTTAAAAACTTTGGGATTAATAATGGATCGGTGTCTTATTGACACCTCTCCATTATTAACCGGGCTTATTCTCACCGTGCAATCAACGGTGACATTAACCCCTTATTACCCCACTTGCCACCGCTACAGGGCAGTGGGAAGAGCCGGGTAAAGTGCCACAATTGGCACATCTTTTGATGCACCAAATGTGGGGCTGCTGTAGCCTGGTATTATCAGGCTGTTGAGGGCCAAAATCCATGGGCCTTGACAGTCTTTTAATACCAGGCCGCAGCAGTCTGCATTTTACTTGGCTGGTTAACACAAATAGGGGACCCCTACGCCTTTTTTTTTCGAGGGGATCCCCTATTTTTGTTAACCAACCAAGCTAAGCAAACTGCTGTGGCCTGGTATTATCAGGCTGGCAAGGTCCATGTATGTTGGCTCCTTAACAGCCTTAAATACCATTCCTCAGCAGCAGGGGCGTACATATAAATCATGGGGCCCCATAGCAAAAGTCTGAATGTTCCCCACCCCCCAAAAAAAAAACCCAGAGGCATTGTAAATGTAAAGTGCCAGCACAGTGAGGGAAGTTGAGTCGCACAGAGACAGGGGTTTTGGGGGTACTCGGCACCGATCACGTCGACTTCTATGGGGGATGTCACGAGTAGCACAGCTCGGTCCGTGACCTGGGCGATCACTGGAATGTGGGATATTTCCAGGGGATGATAGAATGTTCGTGTAGTTTGTCGTGACGCCACCTGTAGTACCTGGTCAGGGTGTCCAGCGCTGCTGTGCAGGTCCTCTGGAAGGGATGGTGTAGTGCAGGTAGGTGAAAAGTCTTCTACAGGTAACACGCTATCCTTCCAGGGCAGATAGATGTGAGATAGAGCAATGGTGCAAAGTGATGTAGCAGAGTGGACTATGCGACGTAGTAAGAAAGCAGGAAACACTTCAAGTTAAACGTTGCATAATACAATTTTTAATAATAACATTACAAAAGTGCAAATGGCTTATATTATGTGACATGTTTTATTACTGTTGATACCCTTGATATGTGTTATACATGTGTGTTAATAAATACATATTCAACAAAAGTGCAAATAGCATTAGTGCCGAAGTTCGTGGAGACTTCTTAGGACTACAACCCCACCGGGGTAACTTCACAGTGTCCTTTACTTGTGCTTGTGGAGGACCCGCTCCAAACCTCCAACTGTGGTCTTGGGTGGGCTGCAAGACTTTCCTTGAGCAGACCTCACTTTCGGCCACACCAAACGGGTTTTTAGTTTCTGAGGTAGTTGAAAATAGTGCACAGTAAAGTTTTTTGTAAAACCAAAATGGAGCACCGAAGTGCCAACTATTTACAGAAAAATTTGTGAGCCACTACAGTTCATGGCTTCAAAGTTGAACATTTTCATTACAGTGAAACACCATTACCCAACCTGGGTATATTAAGGCAACAATAAACTTGTTCTTCTGAACATTCACCCGTCCGGGTACATCAAACCATTACCCAACATGGGTATATTAAGGCAAAAATAAACTTGTTCTTCTGAACATTCACCCGTCCGGGTACATCAAACCATTACCCAACATGGGTATATTAAGGCAACAATAAACTTGTTCTTCTGAACATTCACCCGTCCGGGTACATCAAACCATTACCCAACATGGGTATATTAAGGCAACAATAAACTTCTTTTTATGAACATTCACCCGCCGGGTACATCAATAATTTAACTATTTACATACAGAGACCCTGTCCGGGTTATTTAGACTTCTTTGGCTGGCCTCTTCCAGGTACCACCTGGTACTGTTGTGGAGCTTGCCAAACATCCGTGACAGGAGGGTCCACCCAGACCTGATGACGTCGTGTGGCGTGTACAGTGACGTCGTGACCCGCTATCTGGGTCTGTGTGGCCACCTCTTTCGTCTCCCTCCGGGTCTGGAACCCTATGTCCCGGACTGTACGAACCCCAGGGGGCCTAACAGGAGCCGGGTACGGGCCAGCTATCATTATCATGTCCATAGCTGGGGCTGCTGAGGAGACCACTGAGGGAGGCTGGGGAGATTTACGGCGTGGGGTGGGCACTTGTGCAGAGGCCTGGTTGGGGGAGGCTGAAGGCTCGTAGGGTCTGTCAGTTTCCTGACACTCTGGGGAGTAGGGGTCGCACCTGGTAACATTTAGGGCGTACCATCCATTGTAACCCCAGTGTCGGGTGTAAGTCACCAAGTCTCCTGGCAACAGGTCCCTCCCCGGGTGTCCTTCTGGGAGGTGAGCCTCCACGTCCCGCCGGGTTACAAAAACTTCTAAATAAAGTCCAGGCTCCTGGATGAAGCCCCAACCACCTTTTAACTTAAAGTTCCGTACTGCACCCTTACGCCGCGGCTCCCTCACCGTACTTTTATCCTTTCTCATACGTGCCTTCTCTGCCAGGTCCTTCTCCAGGTGACGTTGCCGAAGCTTTTGGGATTCTCGCTGCTCCCTTTGTCGCTCTGCTTCCCGCTCCCGACGTCTCCACTCTTCCTCCTGACGCCGGTTGTAATTCTCCTCCACCAGCTGCTCCATGTCTCCACCATCAAATGCCAGCTTACGATGTCCGGTTTGCGGCAGCTCTCCTGGCGCCCCCCAGTCCTGGTGGCGCTCACCTGTGGCGGAAGCAGCCGGCTCTGGAACAGATGACAGTCGGGGCTCCGGTACAGGCAGGTAGTGCTCTGGTGCCTGCGCAGCCTCCTCCATGAGGACGGGTGTCGCTTCTTCTGCCTCAGCGACGGGGGCAGACAGCGGGATCTGGGGTGCTGGTGCGGCGTTTTCTGCAGGAACGGGTGCCTCCACTGTGATACTGGCAACCGTTTCAGATTGCAAGGGCTGGGATGCCCGCACGGCCTTCTGTACTGGAACGGGTGCCTCCACTGAGATACTGGCAACCGGTTCAGATTGCAAGGGCTGGGATGCCCGCACGGCCTTCTGTACTGGAACGGGTGCCTCACCTTCCGGTACAGACACTTCAGGGGGTAAGAGGGATTGGCGCCGCTCCAATTGTAGTTTTAGGGCCCGCCAGCTCGCTTCCATCCTGGCGACCTCCTCCCGATGCCAGGCCAGGTCTCTCAGGTATCCTCCGCTTCTTCCAGCGTAGGAGGGTTTCCAGGCCGGGTGCCAAACGGTGGCTCCGTGGCGATCGGGTCGCTTCCGTGGGGGGAGAGCTCTGACTCCTCCATCCCTTCCCACTTCTGCTCACGTCCATTTGCCATCTCAGCAAAGTCACATGTGTCATTAGCATCAGGAGAGGCGACATCTTTTGTAGGGAGGCGGGACCTTCGCGTTCGTTTACGCCCACTGAGGAGGATGAGGAGGCGGAACTCCAGAGCTGTGGGGCACGATCTTACATTGCAGTAACATTTAGAGTGTGCGGACATCGTTTTTGCGCCACGGAGTGAGTGTACGCCCACGAGAGCACCCCCTTATTCTTCACCTGTGCCTCGTGGCGCAGATATGACGGAAAAATGGCAAATACAGTCTATGATGATTTTTGCAATTCTCAAGCAAAAAAACAGTTCAATTAAGGCACACAGGACACATATATATGTCACAATGACATGTATATATATATATATATGTATATATATATATACATATATATATATATATGTATTCTAAGTGTGTATATTTTGTGTTTACAAGGAAAGAAAGTGTTTTTTTAGTTGTTATATTTTGTTCCCATAGACTTACATGGGACTTCCGGTATCGGAATCGGATATCGACGATATTTAGTGATATCGGCGATACCATTCCGATCCGATATTTTTAGATATCGAGCAGTATCGCTCAACACTATTTATGACGTTTTACATCAATTAAGGAATTTACTCCAAAGACCCTGTGAGAACATCACAAAACATTACCAGACCCCAATCAGAGGGCAATAAAACTTTCACACTCCTTATCTATTAACTGTTCCAATATTTATGTTCATCTCTATCTCCCGTAATGACAGTTCTGCTTCACGTCACTTGTCTTACCTATTGCATTTTTTCTGTGCTGTGTTATGTATAAATATGTGATACTTCAGATTTTATATTGGTTGCTTATGTTTTGCTGCTATCACATACTAAAAACGCTTTATTTCTCCCAAGAAAAATCATGTGAAGAATTGTTTTTTGCTAGATGAGCTGAAGTTTTTATTGATGCCATTTTGAACACATAACATTTTTTTATTGCTTTCTTTTATAATTTTTGGAAGGCTGAATGAACAAGAGACATCAAAAATTGTTTAGAGATTGTTTTTGTTTCTCTTCTATGCCATTCATAGTAGGGTAACAATAATATCTTTTAAAGATTTATAAGTCAGAAAACCCACAAACAGAATGACATTTTAAAAATTGCATATCTCGGCATATTCAAAACCATATTCAGTAAAGTTGTTAACCTTTCAGGTTCTTTACTAGAATTAATGCAAGGTGAAAGGGTAAAAAATGAAAAATTACTTTTCTTCTATTGAAATATTGCTTTAGTCTCAATTTTTTTTAATTTCAGCAAGGGAAATTAAAAAATGCAGTCTTGTTTGTGGGGTTTCAGACCCATAACCCCTAAAAGTCACGTTAGAAATAGAGAAGCCCACAAAAAATGGTTTTGTAGATGTTATTGAAAAAAATGAAAAATTGCACCTAAACTTTAAACATCCCAAAAAATGATGTTTGAACAAAGATGTCAAAGTAAATAAGACATTTGGTAGATGTGGTTTATAGACTATTTTTAATGAAATTACTACAGTTTAATATAAAACAATTTTGAAAATTGCTGATTTTTCAAAAATGTGGACACATTTCTGACATTTTCATAAATATACTAAAGTTATATAGACCTAAATTTACTATTAACATAAAGTACAATGAGTAATGAAAAAACAGTCTCAGAATCACTCTGGTTGGAAGAAGTATTGCAAAGTTGTTAAAGCATAAAGTGAAGCATGTCAGATTTGAAAAATGGATCTCTTTCAGGGGGGTCAAAACTGCCTTCCATGGTAAAGGTTAACAGAAAAGAAGCGTTCATAAGATAATGAGATTTTGACAACTCTTTTTCCCTCTACATTTAGTTCATGATGCCCTTGTCTTGTGCAAAGTGACCTTGGTGTCATGACCTACACCTGGCTTTATACAGTAAATGAATACTCCCCTAGCTGAATCCTATGCTACCTGGAAAACATTTCCTCTTTATAGATGAATGGGCAGTTCATGATACCAAGCCATACAGATGAAACAGCCTCAAATAAGAATCACATGTCACAAAAGGCTTTAAGGGAACAAGATAGTTGGCCAATCTCCAGGTAAAATTGAATTTACAATATCCATAGAGAGATTATCTTTTCTCTACAATATAAAATATCTTGAAAGACCGTAAAACAAGAATGATAATTAAAAAAAGTAATGGTTTCAATGGCATCCCTTATTACACAGATGAAGTAGATTTCAGAGTCAGAGAGCTGCTATGTTCAAAAGTTCACTAGTCAAAACTACTTTAGAGCACCTGCTTACATATAAAGATAGCTAGATAATAGATACAGTTGAAACTAGAAGTTTACATACACTATATGAAAAGAAACATATGCATCTTTTTCTCAATATCTGACATGAAATCAGAATAAACCTTTCCCGTTTTAGGTCAATTAGTATTACCATACTGTAATTATCAATATTTGCCAAATGACAGAATAATGAGAGAGAGAGAATAAGGCATTTTAATTACTTACTGCAAAGTCAAAAGTTTACATACATTTCATTAGTATTTGGTACCATTGCCCTTAAACTGAATCACTTCTTTGCCCATATATTTTCAATTGGATTGAGATCAGGGCTTTGTGATGACCACTCCAAAACATTGACTTTGATATCCTTAATAGTGATGAGCAAGTATGCTCGTTGCTTGAGTTTTCTAGAGCATGCTCGGGTGATCTCCGAGTATTTTGGCGTGCTCGGAGATTTAGTTTCTATGGACACAGCTGCATGATTTATGGCTGCTGGACAGCCTGAATACATGTGGGGATTCCCTAACAAACAGGCATTCCTCACATGTATTCAGGCTTGTCCAGCAGCCACAAATTATGCAGCTGGTCGACAGAAACTAAATCTCCATCTTCGAGGACGCCAAAATACTCAGAGATCACCAGAGCATGCTCGGAAAAACCCAAGCAACGAGCATACTTGCTCATCACTAATCCTTAAGCAACTTTGTTACCATTTTGGCAGTATGCTTCATGTCATTGTCCATTTGGAAGACTTATTTTCGCCCAAGATTTAACTTCCTGGATGATGTCTTGAGACAGGCTCAGAATGGCCCATAGGGGAACAGGGGAATCCCCCGATGGGCACCTGTGCAGATCTGGCCCCCAACCCCACTCTATGGACAGTACTTGGCATAATTCACTTGATTCACTTTGTACAGAAAAAAGAAGCATCTCATCTTTCAGCAACCAAGCAACCAAGTTTATTATTATTATAGAGATACAGGTACATTTGTGAATGAGGGAAGTGTTATATTTGTATGCAGGTGAAAAGTGCCCCCCCCCAAAGTCAATGTTACTGGTGGGCCCTTGGCACCCCAGTCCGACACTGTCTTGAGATGTTGCTTCAGTATTGCCAAATAATCTTCTTTTTTCATTATGCCATCTATTTTGTGAAGTACACCAGTCCCTCCTGCAGCTGAACAACCCCACAACATGATGCTGCCATGCTGCCAACCCCGTTTTTCACAGTTGGGATGGTGTTCTTAGGCTTCCAAGCTTTTCCCTTTTTCCTCCAAACCTAACAATGGTCTTTATGCCAATAAGGTTCAATTTTAGTTTCATCAGACCATAGGACATGTCTCCAAAAATTAAGGTCTTTGTTCTTGTGTGCATTTGCAAACAATAATCAGGCTTTTTTTATGTTTCTTTTGGAGTAGTGGCTTTTTCCTGGCAGAGTGGCCTTTCAGCATATGTTGATACTGTACTCGTTTCACTGTGGATACTGACACAGTTTCCGCCATCATCTTCACACAGTCTTTTGCTTTTGTCCTTGGGTTGATATGCACATGTCAGACCAAAGCATGTTGATCTCTGGGACGCAGAACCCGTCTCCTTCCTGAGCGGTATGATGGCTGGACATTCCCATCTTGTTTGTACTTGTGTATAATTGTTTGTACAGATGAACAAGGCACCTTCAGGTATCTTGAAATTGTACCTAAGGATGAACCAGACTAGTGCAAGTCCACAATTCTCTTCCTGATATCTTGGCTGATTCCTTTAGACTATCCCATGATGCTATACAAAGAAGCAGTGTGTTTCAGGTGTGCATTAAAATACATCCACAGGTGTGTCTCTAATTAACTCAGATGCTACCAAACACATGACATTATCATATGGGCAGTCAAGAATTGTTTAAAGGCATAGTAATCATAGTTTATGTAAACTTTTGACTTTGCTGTAAGTAATATAAATTATTTATTATTATTATTATTATAGCACCATTTATTCCATGGGCTTTACATGCGAAAAGGGGTATACATAATAAATAAACAAGTACAATAATCTTAATCAATTAAAGTCATGACTGGAACACAGTGGCGTAGCGACCCTGGTGCTGGGGGTGCGGGCCGCACCGGGTGACACCTCTGCTTGGGGTGACACCACCAGCCGGTCTCAGCTGATCGCGCTACTCCTGCTGCGGGCGCGATCAGCTGAGCTGAGACCGGCTGGTGAGAGCAGAGCAGCAGCCAGCAGGCGTTGCTTGCTGCTGCAGTCTTAGGAGGCGGAGCGTGCCGGCTACAGACAGTGGGAGAGGAGTGAAGAGCCGGCGCACTCCCCGTGACGTCACTCCCTCTGCCTCCCTCCAGACAGTCTCCTCAGTCGCTCCAGTCCCAGTCCAGGCCCCCAGGTGAGGGGTGTATAAAGTTGGGGATGTATATGAGGCTGGGGGGTGTTGTATATGAGGCTGGGGGGTGTATATGAGGCTGGGGGGTGCATATGAGGCTGGGGGATGCATATTAGGCTGGGGGTGCATATGAGGCTGGGGATGTATATGAGGCTGGGGGGTGTATATGAGGCTGGGGGATGTATATGAGGCTGGGGGATGTATATGAGGCTGGGGGTGTATATGAGGCTGGGGGGTG
Source organism: Oophaga sylvatica (assembly GCA_033576555.1). Classification (NCBI taxonomy): domain Eukaryota; kingdom Metazoa; phylum Chordata; class Amphibia; order Anura; family Dendrobatidae; genus Oophaga; species Oophaga sylvatica. The sequence goes on along the minus strand of JARQOD010000005.1, from coordinate 252,037,687 downwards.
TATATGAGGCTGGGGGATGCATATGAGGCTGGGGGATGTATATGAGGCTGGGGGATGCATATGAGGCTGGGGGATGTATATGAGGCTGGGGGATGCATATGAGGCTGGGGGTGTATATGAGGCTGGGGGATGCATATGAGGCTGGGGGGTGTTTATGAGGCTGGGGGGTGTATATGAGGCGGGGGGGTGCATATGAGGCTGGGGGGTGCATATGAGGCTGGGGCTGCGTATGAGGCTGGGGGATGTGTATGAGGCTGGGGGATGTGTATGAGGCTGGGGGATGTGTATGAGGCTGGGGATGTATGCGGCTGGGGATGTATGTGATTGTGTAGTGGCGGTAGTGTGTACACAGCCTTACTGTCAGGTTTCCTCACACATAGGTAATCGCTACCCATTAAAAAAGGGGGACAATTTACTTGGTGTCTATGGACCCTTCTAACACATATGGATTGTCTACAATGTCACAATCTTGGCTTTCCGATCTTGCACTGTTGTCAGTTGAAAGTGAATTAGTGCAAACCATTGATTTTGATGAAGTAGTTAACAGTTTTGCGGCTTTGAAAGCCAGAAAAGCAAAGTTCTGAATTAATTGAGATGTTCTTTAAGTGCACTTATACTTGTTCTTGTTCAATTTGTGTTATTTAATTATTTATATTTTTTTCCTCTTGTTGCAAAAATGCTTATGCAGTAAAGGTTGAACTTAAAAAAAAAACTTTATTTTTTTGGTTAAGAAGCAGTAACTTAGATTTCTTCCAACATATTTCTTGTTATATGGCTAAAAAATGATTGTTTGGGGTGTGGGGTGACACCATTTTATACCGCACCGGGTGACACCAGCCCTAGCAACGCCACTGCTGGTACAGGAGGAGAGAGGACCCTGCCTGTGAGGGCTCACAATCTACAAAGGGCCTTAAAACATTCTCTCTCTCTCATTATTCTGGCATTTGGCAAATAATAATTATGGTAATCCTAATTGACCTAAAATGGGAAGGGTTTATTCTGATTTCATATCAGATATTGAGAAAAACATGCATATGTGTCTTTTTATATGATGTATTGTGGAAGGTTGGTTCGCTTAGCTGCTCCTCAAGGTAGACACAGGCACACGTGGTTAAAGTCTCTGGGTGGTTTATTGCATCATAAACCAAAAACCCAAACTGGTAACAGAAAAACAGTCTTTCTGGCTCAAATGAAAATAAAAAGTTCATATAAAGTCCGACCCAGTGCCTCTGGAACAACACATATGGTAGCTCTCACAGGAGCTGCAGGTCTGGAGGCTTCCTCTCCTCCACACAACACAGACAGAGAAATATAACTGGCTAGACATTAAACTCCTTCCAGCCACACTCTGGAGGTGGAGATATGGTGGGTAGGCGTCCCGCCCATCTCTGACCTACTCACCATAAAAGCCAGGCCCATAACATATAGCGACTGGATTGTTTACAGCAGATATCATGCAGGAGAAATTACTTATGACTTTTACATCATGCATGAAAGCAGACTTTGCAACACATATCTCCCCTCACATACGGCACCAGTGACCCTGTCACAGTATGTAAACTTCTAGTTTCAACTGTAGATGTGGGATAGATAGATAGATAGATAGATAGATAGATAGATAGATAGATAGATAGATAGATAGATAGATAGATAGATAGATATGCGTTAGATAGAGTGATAGATATGGGATAGATGGATGGATGGATAGATAGTGTAGTGCTGCAGTAGCACCGTACGCAGTGATGTGGCAGTGACCCAAAAATGGAGGATATATTGTTAATATTTGTTGTTTTGAAGATTTTTTTCAGTAAAATGTTTTATTTCATTGCACATTGGGAGACTGTCGGCCAATTAATAATTTTTTTGTTATTAAAACTATGGTTATGGGGAAATATTGTGCTAGGATAGATATACTCACCTATATGGATGCCATGGTTGAGGGGTCCTGATCTAGTTAGGTTAGGACACCACCTGTGGGAACCATTCGTGATTGGAGGTCATCTGAGTAAGGGACCATCCTTTACACCTCGGTGAAGAAATAATATTGAGATCCTTAGGCTACTTTCACACATCCGTTTTTTCCAATCCGGCACAATTCGTCCTAGATTAGAAAAGACGGATCCAGTGCTGATTGAGAAAAACGCATGTGACGGATCAGGTTTTTAGCCGGATCCGTCTTGAACTTTTGAACCCGAGAAATGCAGAGTGAGGATGTCTGGAACGAGGAGAGAGAGAGACAGAGGGAGAGAGAGAGACAGAGAGAGAGAGAGACAGAGAGAGACTTTGATTTATACCTTCCAGGCATGCGCAGAGGAAGAAAACGGAGTCCGGTGGCCGGATCAGTCTTCTGCCTGATCCGGCACCCATTGACTTCTATTGTACAAACTAGACGGATGCGCCGCTTCAGGCGCTGTCCAATGTTTGCGCCGGAAAAAAAAAAACGTTCCTTCAGCCGTTTTGTCCGGCAGCCGGAAATGTAATTTATGACGGATCCGGAAAAAACTGACAAAACGGAAGGACATGCGGCGCGATCCGGTGCTAATGCAAGTCAATGATAAAAAAACGGATCCGACGGTAGAAAAAAACAGATCCGTTTTTTTTTTAAAAAGCCGGATCGCGCCTGATGGCAAAAAATGGATGTGTGAAAGTAGCCTTAGGCGGAACAGTGTACCCCAAACATTTTTATACCATAAATTAAGAATGAAAAATATAAGTTAAAAGAAGATTGGTTTATGGATAAGTTGTTTTGATGAAACTTACTAATGTGGAAACGATTAGTTAGACGCTGCATATCGCATAACACTGATGCTTCCTGGAGAGAAACTAACTGGCAGATTTGCCTGTCAGTGTTTGCCGAAGTCCCATCCAAAATGGCAATATGTTGAATGTGGGCATGAACGGAAGGAGAATATAAAGTATATCATTCTGTGCCTCACATAAGATGGCGTCGGATCATCCGGAATGAAGATATGTGCATGCACAAACTATAATATGCCACACATGTCTTGCTATTGGCCGTCAGCCTTTGTTTTTGTAATGAGGCGCTTATACGTACGCAGTTAGTATTATAAAACCCAGACACTGCGTTCATGGTGTCCTCCATGTGCTGGATCATATTCTTATTTAGGTGAGCTTATTGGCTGGCGTGGGGTTGGTCTGGTGAGATCCTGTGGACAATGATGATCCAGGTCCCGGAGGCAGCAGTTAGTCTCTGGCACTTTCTGCAGGGTCTTCAGTCCATATGTCGATATGACAGAAGGCGTAAAGGCCACAGCATGCTCTGAGTCAAATGTGGCTTGGTAAACATAGACTGGGGAGTCAGGAAAGAGTTCACGGTCACTCACCTGGACTCTTTTAGGCAGCTTGTGTGCAACACTAATGGGCCCGGAGCGGTTGGCAGCTTGCCCGGCAGGGACCAACTGGCACAGGTGCGGTCTATGATTTACAGTCTCTGCGCATGTCAGTGGGGATGCTCGGGCATGGGCCTGCGCTGCTACGGTACCCAAGGGACGGAGTGCACACTTCTCCCTTCTGCGCGCTGTCCATTCCCGCCAAGTCTGACTGCTTCCGCGCACGCTGAGGCTGCTGTAGCTTAGCCACGCCCCATGCTTCCTGGTGCAAGAGTTTGTCCGGTCCCCTAAGCTTTCCCCCGGGCAACAGAGGAGACAGCCTTGACAGTTCCTGACCAGGCGCAGAGCAAGAACCCACGGCCTGGTACTTCTTCCTACCTAAACACAAGTGCATGTTCACTTCACATAAGTGCATAGCATTTATGTCCAGTTCATAGCACTACATAATACATGGCTTCCTTTAGTTCACTGTCACTAAACACGCCGGACCTCCCCGTGACCAGTATCTGTGGGTGATTGCAGCGCCGTATCAAAGTCTCTTTACTCACCCTCACAGTCCATCATATCCTCCTGTTTGCAGTCGTTACACATGCCAGTCCTCCTCTGACCAGTTACCATGGACGACAGCGCCTCTGTGTATGCTGTGGGTGCCAGGCCTCTTGGTTCCGCTCTGTCCTGTGTCTCCTCACACAGACCAAGCCCTGCAGTACCTCTGCTCCGCACTCTCACCTGTCAAACTAAACTGGCCCTGACACACCCAAACCCTTTCCTGCAGGTCTTTTAACAAAGGAACCTGTGGCCTCAAGCCACATAGAAAACCCGGGCCTGGAATGAAATGGACTGTACGACTACCATCCTGCAGTCTGTTTCACAACACTACATTCCAGAGCAGGTTTTCCCAAAATCTGTCTTGGACACCAGCATGTCCAAGACTAACACTTATTTTTATTTATAGTCTGCATTGCAGTCACAGCTACGCCCGTGACTGCCATGCACTCCTATGGCCTTCATATGCCTCCGTGCACAACCTGGGGAGAACACATAGTGACCCCTACCTGTGACACCGATCACTGCTTCACCATTACAAATACAACTACACTTGCGACTGCAATGCCCCCTCATGACCTCAATACGCCTCTGTGCGCATCCTGGGGAGAACAAACAGCGACCCCTACCTGTGACATGGGTCACTGCCTCACAATAAATACATAGATAGATATGGGATATATTGATAGATAGATAGCTATGGGATAGATAGATAGATAGATAGATAGATAGATAGATAGATAGATAGATAGATAGATAGATAGATAGATAGATAGATAGATAGATAGAACTCCCCCATCTGTGAGCAGCATAATGTAGGGTTAAAGTCCCTGATTCCAGCAATGAATCACTTCCTTGGCTGCCTGCTGCAATTTTGTTTAAACCACTGTTTTATCTACTGCAAATCTGTGAGTTCTCGAAATTCTGAGCTCTGTATAACCCCACACACAACACTGATTGTCAGCTTTTTCTGTATACTGTGCATAGTCAGAAAGCTGCTGATCAGTGGTGTGGTTGAGGTTACACAGCGCTCATGAATATGGTGGACTACATGTCAGCAGCTTTATTAGTGCTCTAGTGATTATACCTGCTGATAAGCAATTTTAGAAACCTACAGAAAGCAGCCTAATAAGTAAAACATCCCTATTATCAGGGCCTCGGCACTTACGTTATGCTGCTCTCAGATTAGCTGGCAACAAACTGGTGAAGTATTCACTGAAAACACATTTCTTATGCTCCGTTCCCTGCACAGCATAATGAATTTTTAAAGGTTAAAAAAATATATAATACTCACCTGTCCCAATATGCAGCTACCTTCAGCACTGGTTGCTCTTCAGGGCTCAGAGCACCTTTGGCGCTAACATCAAGTGATGTAAATATATCATGAGGCCTGAAAAGCCCTGAAAATGGTTATCATGATGGATGTTGTGAGGCCTAGTCATTGCAAGTGCCATCGAACAGCCCTGAAAAGTGACTGTAGCCAGAATGGGCTGTGCGATGAGACAGAGTATGGAAACCAGGATATGGAAAGGTGGGATAACTATTATTCTATTTTTTATTACCTCTTTCCCACACCAAGATGACTGCAATTTTTCTAGATTCAATGGAATCGAATTGCAACCAATTGGAATTTGGGAAATGAGATCTTTTTTCTCCTGAAACTCAAAGCAAATTCCATTTGTTTCAAATCCGTTCGCTCACCTCTAGTAATGAGGCCTACTGGGGATGTTGACCCGCTGGGTCACCAACAGGTTTGGCTTATGTCCAAACCATGAAAAGAGGTCTAAGTGATTTGATCACCCTAACCTCCTCTCAAACAGCCAAGGCTTCCCCACAGCTAATATCTAGATTGCTACCCCAGAATAGTCGCTGTAAGCATCAGTTATATCTATTTTTGGCATTTTTTCTGTTTTTACAGTGCCAATTTTAGAAGTCATATTTTACACAGTACATATTGAGCCTGCTGGGAAATAACCATTGCATGCCAAGCAATTGCACAGAATGGAAATAGATATAAATACTCATGTATCTTCTAAAGAGCAATTTTCTA
>JARQOD010000005.1:251938794-252031641 GCA_033576555.1 Oophaga sylvatica | reverse complement strand
GAGGGGGGGGAAATTTTAAGGGGTGGGGGGGCACTTTTAACCTTTGGGGGCTGAACCGTATTGGGGCCCCCTTGGGGAGGGGGGGATAAAAAAAGGGGGAAATTTAAAAAAAACCCAGTGTCGGGTGTAAGCCCAACCAAGTCTCCTGGCAACAGGTCCCTCCCCGGGTGTCCTTTTTGGAGGTGAGCCTCCACGTCCCGCCGGTTACAAAAACTTCTAAATAAAGCCCAGGCTCCTGGATGAAGCCCCAACCACCTTTTAAACTTAAAGTTCCGTACTGCACCCTTACGCCGCGGCTCCCTCACCGTATTTTTTATCCTTTCTCATACGTGCCTTCTCTGCCAGGTCCTTCTCCGGGTGACGTTGCCGAAGCTTTTGGATTCTCCTGCTCCCCTTTGTCGCCCCTGCTTCCCGCTCCCGACGTCTCCACTCTCCTCCTGACGCCGGTTGTAATTCTCCTCCACCAGCTGCTCCATGTCCCACCATCAAATGCCAGCTTACGATGTCCGGTTTGGGGCAGCTCTCCTGGCGCCCCCCAGTCCTGGTGGCGCTCACCTGTGGCGGAAGCAGCCGGCTCTGGAACAGATTGACAGTCGGGGCTCCGGTACAGGCGGGTAGTGCTCTGGTGCCTGCGCAGCCTCCTCCATGAGGACGGTGTCCGCTTCTCTCTGCCTCAGCGACGGGGGCAGACAGGGGGATCTGGGTCTGGTGCGGCGTTTTCTGCAGGAACGGGTGCCTCCACTGTGAATACTGGCAACCTTTTTCAGATTGCAAGGGCTGGGATGCCCGCACGGCCTTCTGTACGAACGGGTGCCTCCACTGAATACGGGCAACCGTTCAGATTGCAAGGGCTGGATGCCCGCAGGGCCTTCTGTACGGAAAACGGGTGCCTCACCTTCCGTACAGACACTTCAGGGGTAAGAGGGATTGGCGCCGCTCCAATTTGTAGTTTAGGGCCCGCCAGCTCGCTTCCATCCTGGCGCCTCCTCCCGATGCCAGGCCAGGTCTCTCAGGGTATCCTCCGCTTCTTCCACGTAGAGGGTTTCCAGGCCGGGTGCCAAACGGGGGCTCCGTGGCGATCGGGTCGCTTTCCGTGGGGGGGAGCTCTGACTCCTCCATCCCTTCCCACTTCTGCTCACGTCCATTTGCCATCTCAGCAAAGTCACATGTGTCATTAGCATCAGGAGAGGCGACATCTTTTGTAGGGAGGCGGGACCTTCGCGTTCGTTTACGCCCACTGAGGAGGATGAGGAGGCGGAACTCCAGAGCTGTGGGGCACGATCTTACATTGCAGTAACATTTAGAGTGTGCGGACATCGTTTTTGCGCCACGGAGTGAGTGTACGCCCACGAGAGCACCCCCTTATTCTTCACCTGTGCCTCGTGGCGCAGATATGAGGGAAAAAAAATGGCAAATACAGTCTATGATGATTTTTGCAATTCTCAAGCAAAAAAACAGTTCAATTAAGGCACACAGGACACATATATATGTCACAATGACATGATATATATATATATATATGTATATATATATATACATATATATAATATATGTATTCTAAGTGTGTATATTTTGTGTTTACAAGGAAAGAAAGTGTTTTTTTAGTTGTTATATTTTGTTCCCATAGACTTACATGGGACTTCCGGTATCGGAATCGGATATCGACGATATTTAGTGATATCGGCGATACCATTCCGATCCGATATTTTTAGATATCGAGCAGTATCGCTCAACACTATTATGACGTTTTACATCAATTAAGGAATTACTCCAAAGAACCCTGTGAGAACATCACAAAACATTACCAGACCCCAATCAGAGGCAATAAAACTTTCACACTCCTTATCTATTAACTGTTCCAATATTTATGTTCATCTCTATCTCCCGTAATGACAGTTCTGCTTCACGTCACTTGTCTTACCTATTGCATTTTTTCTGTGCTGTGTTATGTATAAATATGTGATACTTCAGATTTTATATTGGTTGCTTATGTTTTGCTGCTATCACATACTAAAAACGCTTTATTTCTCCCAAGAAAAATCATGTGAAGAATTGTTTTTTGCTAGAGAGCTGAAGTTTTTATTGATGCCATTTTGAACACATAACATTTTTTTATTGCTTTCTTTTATAATTTTTGGAAGGCTGAATGAACAAGAGACATCAAAAATTGTTTAGAGATTGTTTTTGTTTCTCTTCTATGCCATTCATAGTAGGGTAACAATAATATCTTTTAAAGATTTATAAGTCAAAAAACCCACAAACAGAATGACATTTTAAAAATTGCTATCTCGGCATATTCAAAACCATATTCAGTAAAGTTGTTAACCTTTCAGGTTCTTTACTAGAATTAATGCAAGGTGAAAGGGTAAAAAATGAAAATTACTTTTCTTCTATTGAAATATTGCTTTAGTCTCAATTTTTTTTAATTTCAGCAAGGGAAATTAAAAAATGCAGTCTTGTTTGTGGGGTTTCAGACCCATAACCCCTAAAAAGTCACGTTAGAAATAGAGAAGCCCACAAAAAATGGTTTTGTAGATGTTATTGAAAAAAATGAAAAATTGCACCTAAACTTTAAACATCCCAAAAAATGATGTTTGAACAAAGATGTCAAAGTAAATAAGACATTTGGTAGATGTGGTTTATAGACTATTTTTAATGAAATTACTACAGTTAATATAAAACAATTTTGAAAATTGCTGATTTTTCAAAAATGTGGACACATTTCTGACATTTTCATAAATATACTAAAGTTATATAGACCTAAATTTACTATTAACAAAAGTACAATGAGTAATGAAAAAACAGTCTCAGAATCACTCTGGTTGGAAGAAGTATTGCAAAGTTGTTAAAGCATAAAGTGAAGCATGTCAGATTTGAAAAATGGATCTCTTTCAGGGGGTCAAAACTGCCTTCCATGGTAAAGGTTAACAGAAAAGAAGCGTTCATAAGATAATGAGATTTTGACAACTCTTTTTCCCTCTACATTTAGTTCATGATGCCCTTGTCTTGTGCAAAGTGACCTTGGTGTCATGACCTACACCTGGCTTTATACAGTAAATGAATACTCCCCTAGCTGAATCCTATGCTACCTGGAAAACATTTCCTCTTTATAGATGAATGGGCAGTTCATGATACCAACCATACAGATGAAACAGCCTCAAATAAGAATCACATGTCACAAAAGGCTTTAAGGGAACAAGATAGTTGGCCAATCTCCAGGTAAAATTGAATTTACAATATCCATAGAGAGATTATCTTTTCTCTACAATATAAAATATCTTGAAAGACCGTAAAACAAGAATGATAATTAAAAAAAGTAATGGTTTCAATGGCATCCCTTATTACACAGATGAAGTAGATTTCAGAGTCAGAGAGCTGCTATGTTCAAAAGTTCACTAGTCAAAACTACTTTAGAGCACCTGCTTACATATAAAGATAGCTAGATAATAGATACAGTTGAAACTAGAAGTTACATACACTATATGAAAAGAAACATATGCATCTTTTTCTCAATATCTGACATGAAATCAGAATAAACCTTTCCCGTTTTAGGTCAATTAGTATTACCATACTGTAATTATCAATTTTGCCAAATGACAGAATAATGAGAGAGAGAGAATAAGGCATTTTAAATTACTTACTGCAAAGTCAAAAGTTTACATACATTTCATTAGTATTTGGTACCATTGCCCTTAAACTGAATCACTTCTTTGCCCATATATTTTCAATTGGATTGAGATCAGGGCTTTGTGATGACCACTCCAAAACATTGACTTTGATATCCTTAATAGTGATGAGCAAGTATGCTCGTTGCTTGAGTTTTTCTAGAGCATGCTCGGGTGATCTCCGAGTATTTGGCGTGCTCGGAGATTTAGTTTCTATGGACACAGCTGCATGATTTATGGCTGCTGGACAGCCTGAATACATGTGGGGATTCCCTAACAAACAGGCATTCCTCACATGTATTCAGGCTTGTCCAGCAGCCACAAATTATGCAGCTGGTCGACAGAAACTAAATCTCCATCTTCGAGGACGCCAAAATACTCAGAGATCACCAGAGCATGCTCGGAAAAACCCAAGCAACGAGCATACTTGCTCATCACTAATCCTTAAGCAACTTTGTTACCATTTTGGCAGTATGCTTCATGTCATTGTCCATTTGGAAGACTTATTTTCGCCCAAGATTTAACTTCCTGGATGATGTCTTGAGACAGGCTCAGAATGGCCCATAGGGGAACAGGGGAATCCCCCGATGGGCACCTGTGCAGATCTGGCCCCCAACCCCACTCTATGGACAGTACTTGGCATAATTCACTTGATTCACTTTGTACAGAAAAAAGAAGCATCTCATCTTTCAGCAACCAAGCAACCAAGTTTATTATTATTATAGAGATACAGGTACATTTGTGAATGAGGGAAGTGTTATATTTGTATGCAGGTGAAAAGTGCCCCCCCCCCAAAGTCAATGTTACTGGTGGGCCCTTGGCACCCCAGTCCGACACTGTCTTGAGATGTTGCTTCAGTATTGCCAAATAATCTTCTTTTTTCATTATGCCATCTATTTTGTGAAGTACACCAGTCCCTCCTGCAGCTGAACAACCCACAACATGATGCTGCCATGCTGCCAACCCCGTTTTTCACAGTTGGGATGGTGTTCTTAGGCTTCCAAGCTTTTCCCTTTTTCCTCCAAACCTAACAATGGTCTTTATGCCAATAAGGTTCAATTTTAGTTTCATCAGACCATAGGACATGTCTCCAAAAATTAAGGTCTTTGTTCTTGTGTGCATTTGCAAACAATAATCAGGCTTTTTTTATGTTTCTTTTGGAGTAGTGGCTTTTTCCTGGCAGAGTGGCCTTTCAGCATATGTTGATACTGTACTCGTTTCACTGTGGATACTGACACAGTTTCCGCCATCATCTTCACACAGTCTTTTGCTTTTGTCCTTGGGTTGATATGCACATGTCAGACCAAAGCATGTTGATCTCTGGGACGCAGAACCCGTCTCCTTCCTGAGCGGTATGATGGCTGGACATTCCCATCTTGTTTGTACTTGTGTATAATTGTTTGTACAGATGAACAAGGCACCTTCAGGTATCTTGAAATTGTACCTAAGGATGAACCAGACTAGTGCAAGTCCACAATTCTCTTCCTGATATCTTGGCTGATTCCTTTAGACTATCCCATGATGCTATACAAAGAAGCAGTGTGTTTCAGGTGTGCATTAAAATACATCCACAGGTGTGTCTCTAATTAACTCAGATGCTACCAAACACATGACATTATCATATGGGCAGTCAAGAATTGTTTAAAGGCATAGTAATCATAGTTTATGTAAACTTTTGACTTTGCTGTAAGTAATATAAATTATTTATTATTATTATTATTATAGCACCATTTATTCCATGGGCTTTACATGCGAAAAGGGGTATACATAATAAATAAACAAGTACAATAATCTTAATCAATTAAAGTCATGACTGGAACACAGTGGCGTAGCGACCCTGGTGCTGGGGGTGCGGGCCGCACCGGGTGACACCTCTGCTTGGGGTGACACCACCAGCCGGTCTCAGCTGATCGCGCTACTCCTGCTGCGGGCGCGATCAGCTGAGCTGAGACCGGCTGGTGAGAGCAGAGCAGCAGCCAGCAGGCGTTGCTTGCTGCTGCAGTCTTAGGAGGCGGAGCGTGCCGGCTACAGACAGTGGGAGAGGAGTGAAGAGCCGGCGCACTCCCCGTGACGTCACTCCCTCTGCCTCCCTCCAGACAGTCTCCTCAGTCGCTCCAGTCCCAGTCCAGGCCCCCAGGTGAGGGGTGTATAAAGTTGGGGATGTATATGAGGCTGGGGGTGTTGTATATGAGGCTGGGGGGTGTATATGAGGCTGGGGGGTGCATATGAGGTGGGGGATGCATATTAGGCTGGGGGTGCATATGAGGCTGGGGGATGTATATGAGGCTGGGGGGTGTATATGAGGCTGGGGGATGTATATGAGGCTGGGGGATGTATATGAGGCTGGGGGGTGTATATGAGGCTGGGGGTGTATATGAGGCTGGGGGATGCATATGAGGCTGGGGATGTATATGAGGCTGGGGGATGCATATGAGGCTGGGGGATGTATATGAGGCTGGGGGATGCATATGAGGCTGGGGGTGTATATGAGGCTGGGGGATGCATATGAGGCTGGGGGGTGTTTATGAGGCTGGGGGGTGTATATGAGGCTGGGGGGTGCATATGAGGCTGGGGGGTGCATATGAGGCTGGGGGCTGCGTATGAGGCTGGGGGATGTGTATGAGGCTGGGGGATGTGTATGAGGCTGGGGGATGTGTATGAGGCTGGGGATGTATGCGGCTGGGATGTATGTGATTGTGTAGTGGCGGTAGTGTGTACACAGCCTTACTGTCAGGTTTCCTCACACATAGGTAATCGCTACCCATTAAAAAAGGGGGACAATTTACTTGGTGTCTATGGACCCTTCTAACACATATGGATTGTCTACAATGTCACAATCTTGGCTTTCCGATCTTGCACTGTTGTCAGTTGAAAGTGAATTAGTGCAAACCATTGATTTTGATGAAGTAGTTAACAGTTTTGCGGCTTTGAAAGCCAGAAAAGCAAAGTTCTGAATTAATTGAGATGTTCTTTAAGTGCACTTATACTTGTTCTTGTTCAATTTGTGTTATTTAATTATTTATATTTTTTTCCTCTTGTTGCAAAAATGCTTATGCAGTAAAGGTTGAACTTAAAAAAAAAACTTTATTTTTTTGGTTAAGAAGCAGTAACTTAGATTTCTTCCAACATATTTCTTGTTATATGGCTAAAAAATGATTGTTTGGGGGTGGGGGTGACACCATTTTATACCGCACCGGGTGACACCAGCCCTAGCAACGCCACTGCTGGTACAGGAGGAGAGAGGACCCTGCCTGTGAGGGCTCACAATCTACAAAGGGCCTTAAAACATTCTCTCTCTCTCATTATTCTGGCATTTGGCAAATAATAATTATGGTAATCCTAATTGACCTAAAATGGGAAGGGTTTATTCTGATTTCATATCAGATATTGAGAAAAACATGCATATGTGTCTTTTTATATGATGTATTGTGGAAGGTTGGTTCGCTTAGCTGCTCCTCAAGGTAGACACAGGCACACGTGGTTAAAGTCTCTGGGTGGTTTATTGCATCATAAACCAAAAACCCAAACTGGTAACAGAAAAACAGTCTTTCTGGCTCAAATGAAAATAAAAAGTTCATATAAAGTCCGACCCAGTGCCTCTGGAACAACACATATGGTAGCTCTCACAGGAGCTGCAGGTCTGGAGGCTTCCTCTCCTCCACACAACACAGACAGAGAAATATAACTGGCTAGACATTAAACTCCTTCCAGCCACACTCTGGAGGTGGAGATATGGTGGGTAGGCGTCCCGCCCATCTCTGACCTACTCACCATAAAAGCCAGGCCCATAACATATAGCGACTGGATTGTTTACAGCAGATATCATGCAGGAGAAATTACTTATGACTTTTACATCATGCATGAAAGCAGACTTTGCAACACATATCTCCCCTCACATACGGCACCAGTGACCCTGTCACAGTATGTAAACTTCTAGTTTCAACTGTAGATGTGGGATAGATAGATAGATAGATAGATAGATAGATAGATAGATAGATAGATAGATAGAATAGATAGATAGATAGATAGCGTTAGATAGAGTGATAGATATGGGATAGATGGATGGATGGATAGATAGTGTAGTGCTGCAGTAGCACCGTACGCAGTGATGTGGCAGTGACCCAAAAATGGAGGATATATTGTTAATATTTGTTGTTTTGAAGATTTTTTTCAGTAAAATGTTTTATTTCATTGCACATTGGGAGACTGTCGGCCAATTAATAATTTTTTTGTTATTAAAACTATGGTTATGGGGAAATATTGTGCTAGGATAGATATACTCACCTATATGGATGCCATGGTTGAGGGGTCCTGATCTAGTTAGGTTAGGACACCACCTGTGGGAACCATTCGTGATTGGAGGTCATCTGAGTAAGGGACCATCCTTTACACCTCGGTGAAGAAATAATATTGAGATCCTTAGGCTACTTTCACACATCCGTTTTTTCCAATCCGGCACAATTCGTCCTAGATTAGAAAAGACGGATCCAGTGCTGATTGAGAAAAACGCATGTGACGGATCAGGTTTTTAGCCGGATCCGTCTTGAACTTTTGAACCCGAGAAATGCAGAGTGAGGATGTCTGGAACGAGGAGAGAGAGAGACAGAGGGAGAGAGAGAGACAGAGAGAGAGAGAGACAGAGAGAGACTTTGATTTATACCTTCCAGGCATGCGCAGAGGAAGAAAACGGAGTCCGGTGGCCGGATCAGTCTTCTGCCTGATCCGGCACCCATTGACTTCTATTGTACAAACTAGACGGATGCGCCGCTTCAGGCGCTGTCCAATGTTTGCGCCGGAAAAAAAAAAAACGTTCCTTCAGCCGTTTTGTCCGGCAGCCGGAAATGTAATTTATGACGGATCCGGAAAAAACTGACAAAACGGAAGGACATGCGGCGCGATCCGGTGCTAATGCAAGTCAATGATAAAAAAACGGATCCGACGGTAGAAAAAAACAGATCCGTTTTTTTTTTAAAAAGCCGGATCGCGCCTGATGGCAAAAAATGGATGTGTGAAAGTAGCCTTAGGCGGAACAGTGTACCCCAAACATTTTTATACCATAAATTAAGAATGAAAAATATAAGTTAAAAGAAGATTGGTTTATGGATAAGTTGTTTTGATGAAACTTACTAATGTGGAAACGATTAGTTAGACGCTGCATATCGCATAACACTGATGCTTCCTGGAGAGAAACTAACTGGCAGATTTGCCTGTCAGTGTTTGCCGAAGTCCCATCCAAAATGGCAATATGTTGAATGTGGGCATGAACGGAAGGAGAATATAAAGTATATCATTCTGTGCCTCACATAAGATGGCGTCGGATCATCCGGAATGAAGATATGTGCATGCACAAACTATAATATGCCACACATGTCTTGCTATTGGCCGTCAGCCTTTGTTTTTGTAATGAGGCGCTTATACGTACGCAGTTAGTATTATAAAACTCCAGACACTGCGTTCATGGTGTCCTCCATGTGCTGGATCATATTCTTATTTAGGTGAGCTTATTGGCTGGCGTGGGGTTGGTCTGGTGAGATCCTGTGGACAATGATGATCCAGGTCCCGGAGGCAGCAGTTAGTCTCTGGCACTTTCTGCAGGGTCTTCAGTCCATATGTCGATATGACAGAAGGCGTAAAGGCCACAGCATGCTCTGAGTCAAATGTGGCTTGGTAAACATAGACTGGGGAGTCAGGAAAGAGTTCACGGTCACTCACCTGGACTCTTTTAGGCAGCTTGTGTGCAACACTAATGGGCCCGGAGCGGTTGGCAGCTTGCCCGGCAGGGACCAACTGGCACAGGTGCGGTCTATGATTTACAGTCTCTGCGCATGTCAGTGGGGATGCTCGGGCATGGGCCTGCGCTGCTACGGTACCCAAGGGACGGAGTGCACACTTCTCCCTTCTGCGCGCTGTCCATTCCCGCCAAGTCTGACTGCTTCCGCGCACGCTGAGGCTGCTGTAGCTTAGCCACGCCCCATGCTTCCTGGTGCAAGAGTTTGTCCGGTCCCCTAAGCTTTCCCCCGGGCAACAGAGGAGACAGCCTTGACAGTTCCTGACCAGGCGCAGAGCAAGAACCCACGGCCTGGTACTTCTTCCTACCTAAACACAAGTGCATGTTCACTTCACATAAGTGCATAGCATTTATGTCCAGTTCATAGCACTACATAATACATGGCTTCCTTTAGTTCACTGTCACTAAACACGCCGGACCTCCCCGTGACCAGTATCTGTGGGTGATTGCAGCGCCGTATCAAAGTCTCTTTACTCACCCTCACAGTCCATCATATCCTCCTGTTTGCAGTCGTTACACATGCCAGTCCTCCTCTGACCAGTTACCATGGACGACAGCGCCTCTGTGTATGCTGTGGGTGCCAGGCCTCTTGGTTCCGCTCTGTCCTGTGTCTCCTCACACAGACCAAGCCCTGCAGTACCTCTGCTCCGCACTCTCACCTGTCAAACTAAACTGGCCCTGACACACCCAAACCCTTTCCTGCAGGTCTTTTAACAAAGGAACCTGTGGCCTCAAGCCACATAGAAAACCCGGGCCTGGAATGAAATGGACTGTACGACTACCATCCTGCAGTCTGTTTCACAACACTACATTCCAGAGCAGGTTTTCCCAAAATCTGTCTTGGACACCAGCATGTCCAAGACTAACACTTATTTTTATTTATAGTCTGCATTGCAGTCACAGCTACGCCCGTGACTGCCATGCACTCCTATGGCCTTCATATGCCTCCGTGCACAACCTGGGGAGAACACATAGTGACCCCTACCTGTGACACCGATCACTGCTTCACCATTACAAATACAACTACACTTGCGACTGCAATGCCCCCTCATGACCTCAATACGCCTCTGTGCGCATCCTGGGGAGAACAAACAGCGACCCCTACCTGTGACATGGGTCACTGCCTCACAATAAATACATAGATAGATATGGGATATATTGATAGATAGATAGCTATGGGATAGATAGATAGATAGATAGATAGATAGATAGATAGATAGATAGAATAGATAGATAGATAGATAGATAGATAGATAGAACTCCCCCATCTGTGAGCAGCATAATGTAGGGTTAAAGTCCCTGATTCCAGCAATGAATCACTTCCTTGGCTGCCTGCTGCAATTTTGTTTAAACCACTGTTTTATCTACTGCAAATCTGTGAGTTCTCGAAATTCTGAGCTCTGTATAACCCCACACACAACACTGATTGTCAGCTTTTTCTGTATACTGTGCATAGTCAGAAAGCTGCTGATCAGTGGTGTGGTTGAGGTTACACAGCGCTCATGAATATGGTGGACTACATGTCAGCAGCTTTATTAGTGCTCTAGTGATTATACCTGCTGATAAGCAATTTTAGAAACCTACAGAAAGCAGCCTAATAAGTAAAACATCCCTATTATCAGGGCCTCGGCACTTACGTTATGCTGCTCTCAGATTAGCTGGCAACAAACTGGTGAAGTATTCACTGAAAACACATTTCTTATGCTCCGTTCCCTGCACAGCATAATGAATTTTTAAAGGTTAAAAAAATATATAATACTCACCTGTCCCAATATGCAGCTACCTTCAGCACTGGTTGCTCTTCAGGGCTCAGAGCACCTTTGGCGCTAACATCAAGTGATGTAAATATATCATGAGGCCTGAAAACCCTGAAAATGGTTATCATGATGGATGTTGTGAGGCCTAGTCATTGCAAGTGCCATCGAACAGCCCTGAAAAGTGACTGTAGCCAGAATGGGCTGTGCGATGAGACAGAGTATGGAAACCAGGATATGGAAAGGTGGGATAACTATTATTCTATTTTTTTATTACCTCTTTCCCACACCAAGATGACTGCAATTTTTCTAGATTCAATGGAATCGAATTGCAACCAATTGGAATTTGGGAAATGAGATCTTTTTTCTCCTGAAACTCAAAGCAAATTCCATTTGTTTCAAATCCGTTCGCTCACCTCTAGTAATGAGGCCTACTGGGGATGTTGACCCGCTGGGTCACCAACAGGTTTGGCTTATGTCCAAACCATGAAAAGAGGTCTAAGTGATTTGATCACCCTAACCTCCTCTCAAACAGCCAAGGCTTCCCCACAGCTAATATCTAGATTGCTACCCCAGAATAGTCGCTGTAAGCATCAGTTATATCTATTTTTGGCATTTTTTCTGTTTTTACAGTGCCAATTTTAGAAGTCATATTTTACACAGTACATATTGAGCCTGCTGGGAAATAACCATTGCATGCCAAGCAATTGCACAGAATGGAAATAGATATAAATACTCATGTATCTTCTAAAGAGCAATTTTCTAAAAGCAATAATTTTTTACTTAATGTTTCCAGTTTTCTCAGTACTGGTTATTCTCTGTGGTAAAGAACACACCACTTATATAACCTACTTTAGCGCCCTTGCTTTGGGTGTTGTTCAAGTCATGCAAGTATATGCTACAACAATACCTAAAAATAACACCTAAAATTATGATAGGAAAATTACAACACAATATATGACTAAAAATCACACTAAAAAGTCACCAAATTTCAAAATACAAATTGCTTACATAATTAAAAACATTCCCTTAAACCGGATGATACTTTTGTACTTACTTTCAAAATTCATGTCAGAATGGCTATATAATTCTCAAGGGAAAAGTAACTTTATATAAGTTTTGCTAGTGCTCATTTTAAAATTAGTTAATGTAACTTTTCACAAAGAATCATAAAGCCACTTTCATATGGATTTTCAAAGTAGGTACTCCAGCCTCATTAGGTCTAATACATCTATTTCATAATGTATGTAGTATCTGGTGAAAGATTTAACAAATTAAAATATTGAAAGCCAATGAGCCATTTGAAACACTATTTGGATAAACACTTCCACATGTGAAAGTCATTGCTTATGCTGATTGTTAAAAGAAGTCTGCCAGCCCCCAATGTTTTTTTTTTTAAACTAACAAGAGAGCCATATAGGGGACTTAACCACTCTAAAATTATACCTATATAGCTCTGGCAAAAATTAGGAGACCACTTTCAAATGTTCAGTTTGTCTGATTTTTCTCTTTATAGGTATATGGATCGCCCGCCAGGGAAGTGGGATACTCGGTACCGGGCCGATGTCTTAAAGGGATGTGTCACGGCAGCAGTGACCTGGTCCGTGGCCCTGGGCATCCAATAAAAGGGGAACATTTACAGGGGATGATAGAGTTTGTAGTAAAGTGTTCGTGATGCCACCTATGGTTTATGGTCAGAGGTGACCAGCGCTGCAGTGCGGATCCTCTGGGACTGATGATGATGTAGCAGAGTTGATAAAGCTTCCCACAGGTGAAGCTATGTCCCAGAGCAGATGTACTGTAAGGGAGATGGTAAAGGTGTAATATTTAGCAAGGGATGTAGCAGTGCTGAGTGACTGTTGCAGGATGAACTTGAGAGGACACAGTCAGATGCAGTTTCCAAATCTTTACTCAGTTTTGCAGGCAAAGTGTCCAGGGATCAGGTTACAGATGGTGCTGGAGTCGGTCAGCCTGAAAGCAATTTGAAATCTCCTATTTCAGGTGAGTTGTGAGGTCTCCTTTCTAGCGCTATTCTCTGAGGTACTTGCTGTTGTAAACTCTGTTCAAGTTCCTCTCTCTCTCTGTGACTTAAGTAGAACTTCACTCTCATAACAGGCAGCTGTAGCCTGCTTCAGGAATCGCTCCAATATGGCGTCTCCGACTCACATGTGCTGCTGCCGTGTAGTCGAGTCTTAGTTGGGGCAGAGAACCTGCTGTCTCCTGCCCTCCAGATTCTGCTGCTGGGGCTTTTGTTTACTCCGGGGTCCGGTTTCTGGAGCTCAGACCTGGGGGTGAGATCTGCTATAGCTCTTGTCCCCAGCTTGTCCCCACACATCCTTCCTTTCTCAACCCTGCAGACAAATTAACTAACTCCTCTCCCAGCCAGAATATTCCATGGAAGCTCCCTGAAATCAGGTGTTAGAGCTCCCCCTACTAGTCTGGAGTAAGAAAAGTGTTGTATTCTGTGTGTTACCTGTTAAATGGATTCTTCCTTGCTTTCAGGCATGACATCACTCCCCCCTGGAGGGAGGCAAGGTCACTGTGGCAACCGAACTCCTGGGGTGCCACATATATTTTTGAGTAAAATGTAAATTGTTCTTTTAGTCTATAAACTTCTGACAACATGTGTCCGAATTTCCAAGCAATAAATTTTGTATTTTTTTTTTTCTGACAAAGAAAAATGGTAAAAATTTTAAAAAAAAACAGTGCTTTCAGACCTCAAATAATGCAAAGAAAACATGTTCATAATCATTTAGAAACAACAATACTAATGTTTTAACTCAGGAAGAGTTGTGAAATCAATATTTTGTGGAATAACTATGATTTTTAAAAACAGCTTTCATGCGTCTTGGCATGCTTGCCACCAGTCTTTCACACTGATCTTGGTGAAAAAATGTAAGCAGTTATTCTTTGTTTGATGGCTTGTGACTATCCATCATCCTCTTGATCACATTCTAGAGGTTTTCAATGGGGTTCAGGTATGGAGAATGGGCTGCCCATGACAGGGTTTTGATGTGGTGGTTTCTAATTTTTTTCCAGAGCTGTATATTATTAATTGTTGCTTTCATTGTAGTGAACATGCTCTTTATCAAATATGCAAATTATGTAGGGCGGCATGGTGGCTCAGTGGTTAGCACTGCAGCCTTGCAGCGCTGGAGTCCTGGGTTCAAATCCCACCAAGGACAACATTCTTGAGGAGTTTGTCTGTTCTCCGTGTTTGCGTGGGTTTCCTCCGGGTACTCCGGTTTCCTCCCTTACTCCAAAGACATACTGATAGGGAATTTAGATTGTGAGCCCCATTGGGGACAGTGCTGATAATCTTGTGAAAAAAAAAAAGGAACGTTATTTCAGCTCACCTCCCAAAGCTCTCCATGAGCCACAATCAGTCCGAGCAAGGATGCGTCTCTGCCAGACGCTATGAACAACGTAGAACCGAGGAGAAGAAGTCCAGCTCCAGGAATAAAATATAAAGATTTATTAGACAAGGTTAAAACTTTGACATGGCTGTTAATAGTCTCAGCGGTAAATAGCTCAATAACACTGCACAGTGACTGCCCGCTGAGTTCTGGACGCGCTTCGAGCACTGAATGCTCTTAGAATCAGAATGAATTAACCTTGTCTAATAAATCTTTATATTTTATTCCTGAAGCTGGACTTCTTCTCCTCGGTTCTACAGTGCTGATAATGTCTGTAAAGCACTGTGGAATATGTTAGCGCTATATAAAAATAAAGATTATTTTTATAAAGATTATTATTGTGCGCCCTTGCCCACTCTTTTTGTATGCACCTGCCTCACTTTGATTGACAGATCTATCTTTCCAAGGCCAGGCACTATAAAGATAAAATCCGGGTACGCGCTCACTGTTGAAGCGCTGAGAGCGCAAACACAACCCTTTCTCTTCTATGTTGTGGCTGTTCTCTTACCTTTCCAGGTGTAACCCTCTATATGGCTGTTTGGTTAGTTTATAAAGCATTTTGGGGCTGACTGTGATGCTAGTCACTTCTCAGGGCCAAGTCGTAAGCCAGAATAGTCAAGGAGTTCAAGATCAGAAGCCAGGAGGGTATGTCATAAACAGAAGGAAGAGAAAAAATCGTGGTCAAGTAACGTTCTGGGTCAGAATACCATGAGGATAATGAATCGAAGCAGGAGTTAAACAGACGGATGGTCAGAACAAAGTCCAAGGTCAAGCACCAAAAGATCAAGCATACAGAACTAAAGGCAAAAGGACCACAAACCTCACAAGCTGAATGTACGCGTGGCAGAGTTCTGGGAGAAACAGCTCAGTTAAGTAGCATGGCAATCACCGGGGATAATGAACCCTTGGAGACAGCCGACGCCTCCCAGTCTCAGATTGGATAGTCGAGCTGTCAATCAACACACTGACAGATCAGCAGCAGATAGGATGGCTTAGCTGTCAATCAAAGTACTGACCACTTCAGCACGCACCTGTACCAGATTGGACGGCCGTGCTGTCAGTAAATGCATCCCAGACACACTGTGGGATTGAACCGTGACACTGACTAGTTCCCTTCAACTTTATTGCTTTGTAAGCGGGAAAATTGACTGACACCTATTTTCACATTCCTAAACACCTTACATAGGGGTCCCTGGATGTGTGCATGTGATTGCGGTACTACCACTGTCACCTTCAGGATAGGTTTAGTTTGAGAGGCGCCAGTTCCCTTTAACCTTACAATGAATAAAACAGATTGTTTTACAAAAATAAAGTTTTTTTTTACTGAGCCAGAAATATATATACATAAGGGGTAGCAGGAACAATGTTTGACTTTCTCTTCTGCACAATACAGAGGCACATTCATAGTTGCTATGGACGGCGGCACATTACTTGTGAAGAACCTTACATATTCACTACAGATTATGTTGGGGACCTCCATCTTTCTGGTACAGGACGAAATGGGTCAATGTTTTACGCTGTATCCACTGCACCCTAACTGCACTCTGTGAATGGTGTAAGGGAGCTTACTGACATGCCTCAACTTAGCTGATCCCATATTCTTTCACTAAGACCTCCAGGTCTGGCTAACAAGCTTTAAATCTTCTGCTGAGGTGACCAATTTGTCTGCTATGAGTAAAAACTGCCGCCACAATAAATTGCTTGCTTTAACATGTCACCTTGCAGGTCTGCTTATTCACACACACCTAATTGTGGCACCCCAGGAGTTTGGTTGCCACAGTGACCTTGCCTCCCTCCAGGGGAGTGATGTCATGCCTGCAAGCAAGGAAGGAACCCTTTAACAGGTAACACACAGCATACAACACCTTTCCTACTCCAGACCAGAAGGGGGAGCTCTAACACCTGATTTCAGGGGAGCTTCCCTGGAATATTCTGGCTGGGGGAGGAGTTAGTTAGTGAGTGCTGAGCAAGAGCTGAGGAAGGATGTGTGGGGACAAGCTGGGGATAGGAGCTATAGCAGAGCTCACCCCCAGGTCTGAGCGCCAGAAACCGGACCCCGGAGTCCGAGGCTGAGTGGGTAAACTAAAGCCCCAGCAGCAGAATCCGGAGGACAGAAGACATCAGGTTCTCTGTCCCAAACTGAGACTCAACTACACAGCAGCAGCACGTGTGAGCTGGAGACGCCATAGAGAAGCGATCCCTGAAGCAGGCTACAGCTGCCTGTCATGAGAGTGGAGTTCTACTTAAGTCACAGAGAGAGAGAGGAACTTGAACAGAGCTTACAGCAGCAAGTACCTCAGAGAATAGCGCTAGAAAGGAGGCCTCAAAACTCACCTGAAATAGGAGATTCCAAATTGCTTTCAGGCTGACCGACTCCAGCACCATCTGTAATCTGAGCCCTGGACACTTTGCCTGCAGAACTGTGAGTAAAGCTTTGGAAACTGCATCTGACTGTGTCCTCTCAAGTTCTTCCTGCAACACCCACTCAACACTGCTACATCCCTTGCTAAATACTACATCTCTACCATCTACTTTACATTACATCTGCCTGGGACAGCAAGCTCTGCCTGTGGAGAGCTATTCCAACTCTGCTGCATCACACCATCAGTCACAGTCCCTCTCTGTTCTTTCTTCCTCTCTCTCTCTCTCCTTTCTTTCTCTCTCTCTGTTCTTTCTTTCTCTCTCCCTCTCTGTTCTTTCTTTCTCTTACTTTCTCTTTGTTTGTTCTTTCTTTCTCTCTGTTCTTTCTTTCCCCTCTTTCTCTCTCCCTCCCTGTTCTTTCTCTTTCTTTCTCTCTCTCTGTTCTTTCTTTATTTCTTTCTTTCTCTCTCTGTTCTTTCTTTTTTTCTTTCTTTCTCTCTCTGTTCTCTTTCTTTCTCTCTCTGTTCTTTCTTTCTTTCCCATCTTTCTTACTCTCTCCCTCTGTTCTTTCTTTATTTCTTTCTCTCTCTGTTCTTTCTTTGTTTCTTTCTTCCCCTCTTTCTTTCTCTCTCTGTTCTCTTTCTTTCTCTATGTTCTCTTTCTTTCCCCTTTCTTTCTCTCTCCCTCTCTGTTCTTTCTTTCTTTCCCCTCTTTCTTTCTCTCTCTCTATTCTTTCTTTCTCTCTCTCTATTCTTTATTTCTCTCTATTCTTTCTCTCTCTCTCTATTCTTCCTCTCTCTATTCTTTCTTTGTCTCTCTTTATTCTTTATTTCTCTCTATTCTTTCTCTCTCTCTATTCTTTCTCTCAATATTCTTTCTTTCTCGTTCTATTCTTTCTCTCTCTCTATTCTTTCTTTCTCTCTCTCTATTCTTTCTTTCTCACTTTTCTTTCTTTCTCTCTCTCTGTTCTTTCTTTATATCTCTCTGTTCTTACTCTCTCTTTTTTTAGTCTTATTGGATCAATATCCATGGCCCCTTACCAGCCTGAGAATAACAGCCCCCAACTGTGAGCTTTAGCAAGACTGGTTGTCAAAAATGGGGGGGACCCTACGGCGTTTTTTTAAAATTATTTATTTAAAAAATTAAAGAAAACAGCGTGGGGACCCCTCTATTCTTGATAGCCAGCTTTGCTGAGGCTGAAAACTGAGGGTTGCAGCCCCCAGCTGTGAGTTTTGTGTCTGGTTGGTTCAAGAAAATAGGGGGAACTCACGTCGGGTTTTTTATTCATTTATTTCATTAGATCGCAGGTGGCGGCTAAGGAATACCCCCATCATCTGCTCCTGCTGTCACTTTTAGCAGGTGTCGGATGATGGGAGTAATTGTCTCAAAAGCCCCCACCTGCTGTAATCGTTCGAACTTTAATAAAACTCTCATCATTGTCCTCTGCTCGCAGCGATCGCCGGCAGAGCAGGGGAGAATGATGAGAGCTGTCTTCAGCACCTGCCACCGGGGAACAGTGCTTTCTGTAGCGCTTCTTCCCGTCGGCCGTCCGTGTGGTACTGATGCAGCACACGGTTGCCACATGTATTACACACATGGACACGGATTTCTCTGGTACTGTTTTTTCTGATACTGGAAATAAATGGACGTGTGAAACAGGTCTTATGCTGAGCACCTAGATAAATTGTTGGCTCTCACTGTATTCCCTTCACAAAAAATGTGACGCCATTCTCTGTCCGTCTAATGGTACATGCAGTCCACACTGCCCTCTCATTTCCATACTGGGCCCCCTCTTCACACTGTCTTCTTACAGTGTGTCCCTTGTATACTGTACCCCCTCATCATGCCCCCCTCCTCAGCATACCATCCCCCCATGCTACCCCTTTTCTATACCGCCCCTCCACACTACCCAGTCTCTGTTTTGTGCCTCCTCACACTTTTCTCTCCCCACAAGTCTTTGGACGTGACACACGTGCACGCAGACATACACACGTGCACGCAGACATGTAAGCAAACACACACAGACATGCTCATAGACACGCTCATAGACACGCTCATAGACATGCTTGCAGACATGCACACAGAGATGCTTGCACACACTCACTTAGATAAGTACATAGATACGCACATAGATATTCACAGACAGACATGCTTATAGACACTTTTACAGACACACACATGGAGACACACTAAGGGTATATTTCCACATTCACTATTTGCTGCGGATTGGACGCTGCGTACATCCGCAGTGTCCAATATGCAGCGGCCCGATGTTACAGCATAGTGGATGGGATTCTATGAAATCCCATCTCCTCTATGCGTGCACAGCCACATCCAGCTTCCCTGCGTAACTGGACATGTGCTGCGTCTTTCTAGACCGCAGCATGTCTATTTATGATGCGGAGACGCTCATTCTCCAGAAGGTAAATAGCACCGTCCTATGTATCTATGTATAGGATGCGGTGATTCCCACGGTTCAATGAACACATGCGGAATCACCGCACATACAAAAGCCGGCAGCGCTTTGGACGGAATTGGGTATCCGCTGCATCCAAAGCACTGCCAATACTGAACATGGAAACATACCCTTATGTACTGTATATGCAGGCATGCACACAGACACGCTTATAGACATGCCCAAAGACATGCTCGCAACACGCACAAACACACACTTATAGACACGCTCGCGTGCAGACATGCACATAGACGTTTGCAGACACGCTCACATGCATACATGCACATAGACAAGCACACACACACATGCAGACACACTGAGACACACACATACACAGATATACTGCATATACATGCAGTCACATACATATTTATAGACTTATATACAAAAAAACTTGTAAAATTCATATGTACAGACATAAATTTACAGAAACAACATATAAGGTAGTTTTCTTTTACCTTCCCCCGACTTGTCTCTGGCCCACAGGCTCCTTTGAAGGTCCTCTGTCTCCAGCTGAAAGAAGGCAGAGCAGGGCGCGTTACATTGTATCATGTTTTATACTGTGTTCCCATACACTAAAATAAGGAACAAAGAAGAGATCCCAATCCGAAATAATAAAAGCAAAAATCTTTATTGACAATATATAACAATCCTTTAAAAAGCAAAATGCCGTACAGGGGACGCTCGAATGCACAACCACAAGGGCAAGAAACCCTCAAAATATCAACATATTCCAAATTACTGCGGGCATACATACAACAGCCATTTATATAAATAGCTGTTGTATGTATGCCCGCAGTAATTTGGAATTTTCCCTTCTGCTGGGGATTCCCTTGTGGTATTGGACATGTGGGTTTTTTATGCCATTAAGTTTATTTGGTTAGGACTATCATTGTGCCATAATACCTTTCACCATATTGCACATATTTTTGCATGATTAAGACAATTATATGGCCATGTATTGCACTATGATGTGAATTAGCGGTAATGTTACTGCATCTTTATAGCATCAGCAGTATTTTTTCTGGCATATTATGCTAATGAATATGGAAATTTTTCCTTAATTTTCTTGCTGATGCTGTACCACATTTTGCTTTTTAAAGGATTGTTATATATTGTCAATAAAGATTTTTGCTTTAATTATTTCGGATTGGGATCTCTTCTTTGTTCCTTATATTAGTGTATGTGAACACGGTATATGATTATTTGAAGTGCCCTTATATTGTCTGGACCTTTGTTGATTGTATCATGTTAGCAGATAGTGCTGTGTATGCTAGCTGTGATGCAGCCAGTTTGCACACAAACAAGATTTAAAGAAGAAGCAGCCGGTCTTGTGGCCCTGCACAGCTGCTGGAGGAGCGGCCCGGGGGGGCATATGCCCCTCTGCCCCCCAGCCCAGCCCACCCCTGGACTTAGCCCATATGCTGTGCAGATGATCCTATATACAATTCCCGCTATTTGGTTGTGTCGTTCGGTATATGCTGTTCCTGCTTGCATTTTGCATCCTGCCACTATGTGTTGGACGGTTTCTGAGGTTTTTTTTTGCATAGTCTGCACCTTGGGTCTTGCCTTGTGTGGTAGATTCCTGCTTCTCTGGATCTGGTACTTAGTGCTTGCTCTTGTGCCGCTGTGATTAGAGCTCTGTGCTGTCTTGGAGTCCAACTTTCTCCAGCCATTCGTAGGATTTCCCCATGTCAGTCACCTCCATTATCTGTCAATGATACATCCCATGCAGCGGCTGGTCTTGCCATAGCGCTTCATGTTCCTGTTCTTCCTTCCAGATCTGTTGTTGTTGCTGCCTTAGGCTTTCCCTCAGCATCTCATCGTTTGGTGCCATTTTTCTGATGTATTCCTGGATACTCCTTGTATCATCCGTGATGGTAGCTTGGATGCTTATCAAGCCTCGACCACCATCCTTTCTGTTGGTATACAATCTTTGGGTATTAGACCTAGGATGGAGACCTCCATGCATTGTGAGGAGCTGTCATGTCTTCACATTTGCAGCTTCCATCTCTTCACACAATGCCAGCAGGGTATCTGATATCTGGCAGGGAATATGTATTGATGGTGCGGATTTTATTCTTCCCATTGAGTTTGGCACTTCAGGACCTGTCTTACCTTTTGATGGTATTTGGCTGTTGCTGCTTTCCTTGCCTCCTCATCATGGTTACCATATCCCTGTGGGATGCTGAAGTACTTGTAGTAGCATGTCTGTACATCTGCTGTGTGCCCTGCTGGTAATTCCACTCCATCAGTCTTGACTACCTTGCCTCTTTTTATTACCAACAGGCTGCACTTCTCCAGTCCGAAGGACATCCCAATGTCTTTGCTGTAGATCCTTTTCAGGTGGATCAGTGAATTGATATCTCATTCGTTTTTCGCATACGGCTTAATGTCATCCAAGTAGAGGAGTTGGCTGATGGTGCTTCCACTCTTAAACTTGTATCCATAGCCAGAATCTGTAGTTATCTGACTGAGGGGATTCAAACCTGTGCAGAACAGCAATGGGGACAGTGCATCACCTTGGTATGTGCTGCATTTGATGATCACTTGTGCTAGTTGTCTTGCGTTGACTTCGAATGTTGTTCTCCATAGCAACATTGAGTTTCTGAGGAAGGTTCTTAATTTCCTGTTGACATTGTAGAGAGCCAAGCATTCACAGATCCAAGTGTGTGGCATTGATTCATAGGCTTTCCTGTAGTCAATCCAGGCTGTGCTGAGATTGGTCTGTCTAGATCGTGAGTCTTGAGCGACTCACGGATTCTTCATGATCAGTATTGTTCTTCCTTGTGTTAGCCAGGCTGGGTGGTGGCCTGCTTCCAGTAGTTGGTTCATCTGCTTTGCCACGCATTCATGTACTGCTGTTAATTTCTTTAGCCAGTAGGTGTGGATCATGTCTGGGCCAGGTGCTGTCCAGCTCTTCATGTTCTTGACCTGCTGTTGGATGTCTGCTTCTGTAATGGTGACTGGTTCTTGCTCCAGGTGGTTGCTGTGTTTCATTCTCAGATCTTGCAGCCACATTGCACTGGTGTTGTGTGATTTTTTCTTCTCCTATATGTTCCTTCAGTATTGTTCAATCTCTGCTATTGGTGGAGTTGCAGCCTTTGTGCTGTTGCTCTGTAGTGTGGAATACACTTTGGATGGTTCTCTGGAAAACAGGGCATTTATCTTCTTGGCATCAGCTTCTCTAGTGTATCTCCCTAGTCTTGTAGCTCATGCTGTGACACCCTCAGACCATTCCATCAAAGTCTGCATTACAAAACGTCACTACTTCCTTTCCGAGCCCCGACATGTGCCCACACAGTAGTTTTCTCCCACATATAGGGTATCAGCGTACTCAGGACAAAGTGGACACCCTTGGGAAAATAAAAAATTGGGACTAAAAGATCATGTTTGAGGAAAAAAAATGATTTTTTTTACTTTCACGCTCGGGCGTTATATACTTTAGTGAAACACCTGGGGATTCAAAGTTCTCACCACACATCTAGATAAGTTCCTTGAGGGGTCTAGTTTCCAAAATGGTGTCATTTATGGGGGATTTCCACTGTTTAGGCACATCAGGGGCTCTCCAAACGTGACATGGCATCCAGCCAATTCTGCGTTGAAAAAGTCAAACGGCGCTCATTCCCTTCGGAGCTCTTCCATGCACCCAAACAGTGGTTTACCCCCACATATGGGGTATCAGCGTACTCAGGACGAATTGCATAATAAATTCTGGCGTCTTGTTACCTTTGGGAAAATAAAAATTAGGGTGAAAAGATCATTTTTTTTTGGAAAAAATGATTTTTTAATTTTACAGCTCTACGTTATAAACTTGTGTGAAGCACTTGGGGATTCAAAGTGCTCACCAAAGATCTAGATAAGTTCCTTAGGGGGTCTAGTTTCTAAAATGGGGTTACTTGGGGGTTTCCACTGTTTGGGCACAACAGGGGCTCTCCAAACGCCACATGGCGTCCAATCTCGATTCCAGCCAATTTTGGTTTGAAAAAGTCAAATGGTGTCATTTATGGGGGGTTTCCACTGTTTAGGCACATCAGGGGCTCTCCAAACGTGACATGGCATCCAGTCAATTCTGCGTTGAAAAAGTCAAACGGCGCTCATTCTCTTCTGAGCTCTGCTGTGCGCCCAAACAGTGGTTCGCTCCACATATGGGGTATCAGCGTACTCAGGACATATTGGACAACAACTTTTGTGGTCCAATTTCTCCTGTTACCCTTGGGAAAATAAAAAATTGGTGACTAAAAATCATTTTTGTGGGAAAAAAATAGGATTTTTTTTATTTCATGCCCGGGCATTATAAACTTCTGTGAAGCACTTGGGGGTTCAAAGTGCTCACCACAGATCTAGATACGTTCCTTAGGGGATCTAGTTTCCAAAATAGGGTCACTTGTGGGGTTTCCACTGTTTAGGCACATCAGGGGCTCTGCAAACTGAACATGACACCCATCAAAGTCTGCATTCCAAAACGTCATTACTTTCTTTCCGAGCCCTGCCATGCGCCCAAACAGTTTTTCCCCCCACATATGGGGTATCAGCGTACTCAGGACAAATTGGACAACTTTTGGGGTCCAATTTCCTTGGGAAAAATCAAAAATTGGGGACTAAAAAATAATTATTGTGGATTTTTTTTTCCACACCCAGGCATTATAAACTTTAGTGAAACACTTGGGGGTTCAAAGTGCTCACAACCGATCTAGATAAGTTCCTTAGGGGTCTAGTTTCCAAAATGGTGTCACTTGTGGGGGTTTCCACTGTTTAGGCACATCAGGGGCTCTCCAAATGCGACATGGCGTCCAATCTCAGTTCCAGCCAATTTTGTTCTGAAAAAGTCAAACGGCGCTCCACATATGGGGTATCGGCGTACTCAGGGGAAATTGCACAACAACTTTATCTGTCCTTTTTCTCTTTTTACCCTTGTGACAATAAACAAAATTGTTTGTAAAAGATCATTTTTGTGACTAAAAATTTAAATGTTCATTTTTTCCTTCCACGTTGCTTCAGCTCCTGTGAAGCAGCTAAAGGGTTAATAAACTTCTTGAATGTGGTTTTGAGTACCTTGAGGGGTGCAGTTTTTAGAATGGAGTCACTTTTGGGTATTTTCTGCCATATAGACCCCTCAAAGTGACTTCAAATGTGAGGTGGTCCCTAAAAAAAATGGTTTTGTAAATTTTGTTGTAAAAATGAGAAATCGATGTTCAAATTTTAACCCTTATAACTTCCTAACAAAAAAAAATTTTGATTCCAAAATTCTGCTGATGTAAAGTATACATGTGGGAAATGTTATTTAGTAACTATTTTGTGTGACATATTTCTCTGTTGTTTTAAGGGAATAAAAATTCAAAGTTTGAAAATTGCAAAATTTTCAAAATTTTCGCCATATTTCCATTATTTTCATAAATAAACGCAAGTTATATCGAACAAATTTTACCACTATCATGAAGCACAACATGTCATGAGAAAACAGTCTCAAAATCGCTAAGATCCGTTGAAGCGTTCCAGAGTTATAACCTCATAAAGAGACAGTGGTCAGAATTGTAAAAATTGGCCAGTCATTAACGTGCAAACCACCCTTGGGTGTTAAGGGGTTAGCAGCTTCCTGGTGTATTATTTTAATGACCTTCATTTAACACAAAAATGCTATGGTTTTCACTTCTTGCGGAATGTTTTCAAAAACTCTAAAAATAGCTAGGAGTGTACTGTTCCCGTAAAAAGATTTAGATTAATTTGCATTTCTGAAAACTCTAATCAGTGATTCTACTCCGTATTATTTTCCTTTAATCTCAGCTTTTTGGCCTTTTCATCTACATTAGCAGTTATTTACACAAAGATCTGACTTCTTTCTTGTGAATGTGAATCTTGTTTATAAACTTTTGGGTAATCTTCATTTTAATACAAGACTTTGGAATGGCTGAACTATCTCTGGCCACAGTCACATAAACAAGAACAAACTTAATGACAACACCAATAACACACTTATGTAAGCAACATAAGAAAGCAAAAAGCCGCAAGTTTACTAACAGCCATTCATCATAGCATACGAGCAGGCAATGAGAAATAATTATAACCAATCTTTCCATATCATCCAGTTCACGTTTGCAAATTGCAGTTGGGTTTTACAAGAATGATCACTCTTAATAGATGTTTTCCATAGGAGCATCTGCTATTTTGTAATTTATAGAGTATAAGGGCCCATAATGGGTTAAACTACTTACTATGAACCCACATAAATTTGAGAGTGGGAATAGCCCCTTTAAGTACAGCAATCTGTTTATGAATATTTTGGAGTCCAGGATCATCTAAACCATGTAATGTTCTTGTCCATCCACTTCAACAGGACCATGAGTAGGTAGGCGGTGTCCGGGAAAAGAATTTGGAATAAATTGCTTCAGTAAGGAAAAATGGAACACTGGATGTATCTTCATTGTTCTGGAAAGTTGAAGACGGAAAACCAATGAGCTAACCTGTCCAATAATTTTGAAAGGACCAATAAGTTTTTAACCCATTTTTTTATGAAGGTACAGTATATGAAGTTTTAAGCTCTTGGCAGAAAGCCACAACTCATCTCCCACTTGGAAGATTGGAGAAGATCTGCACGATTTGCCCGCTGCTTCCTTATATTTCTCCTTACGAATTCCTGACGTGTCTTTTAGCACTTCCATAATCGATTGGAGAGATTGTTTTCTGTCAGTGACTGCAGGAAGAGAAGTTTCTGTAGGAAAATTGGGAAAAGTACTTGGATGGTAACTAGGGATGAGCAAGCACTAAAATGCTTGGGTGCTGCTCATTGATCAAACCGAGCAATTCCTAATATGCTCGTTTCAAGTAACGAGTAGAGTTGAGCGATACTTTCCGATATCCTAAAGTATCGGAATCGGAATGGTATCGCCGATATCACTAAAATATCGGCGATACCCGATACCGATACCGGAAGTCCCATGTAAGTCTATGGGAACAAAATATTGCAACTAAAAAAACCTCTTTCTTTCCTTGTAAACACTAAATATACACACATAGAATACATATATATATATATATATATATATATATACATGTCATTGTGACATATATATATACATATATGTATAGTTTATACACTTCTACATAGTAAAATATCCTCTGATTCAATTGCCGGGTAAAGCCGGCTTCAGTGAAAAGACAGAAGCACCCGACATGAAATGACACTTGGTGTACATAGGGTTAACCATGTCTTTTCATGTCGTTTGCTATCTGATTTGCACAAACAATTAAATCAGTCTATGTGTGCAAAATTTCACACTTGTAGGGGTTAATTAAAGGTGTAAATTTGTTGTAAAAAAAACGGACTTTTTTGCTACGAATTTACACCTTTAATTAACCCCTACCGGTGTGAAATTTTGCACACATAGACTGATTTAATTGTTTGTGCAAATTAGATAACAAAGGACATGAAAAGACATGGTTAACCCTATGTACACCAAGTGTCATTTCATGTCGGGTCACCTGCATCAGGGCGCTGGTATCCAAGGTACACAGCGGGTTTCTAGGCACAGCCCCGCGCCTGGAAACCCTCTGTGTACCTTGGTTACCAGCGGATCGCTGGTCTCCCCCTGTCACACGCAGCGATGTGTGCCTGTCAGCGGGAAACCAGCGATCAAAAAAAGGTCCTGACATTTCAGCGACGATCAGCGATACCCGGCAGGGGGGCTGATCGTCGCTGAATGTCACACACAGCGATATCGCTGGTGAGCTCGCTGCTGCGTCACAAAACTAGTGACTCAGCAGCGATCTCGGTAGCGATATCGCTATGTGAGACGGGCCCTTAAGTGGAAAGCTTAATTGATTGCTTTCCACTTTCACTTCAGGTCAGCCAGGGACACAATCAGTGACGTCAGAGGGAACTGATTAACAAAAATAGGGGTTCCCTTCGAAAAAAAAATGGCGTGGGGTCCCCCCTATTTTTGTTAACCAGCCAGATGAAGCAGACCGCTGAGGCCTGGATTTTCAGGCTGTTAAGGAGCCAAGATCCATGGACCTTGCCAGCCTGATAATACTAGGCCACAGCAGTCTGCATATCTTGGCTGATTAACAAAAATAGGGGATCCCCTCGAAAAAAATTGGCGTGGGTCCCCCCTATTTTTGTTAACCAGCCAGATGAAGCAGACCGCTGAGGCCTGGATTTTCAGGCTGTTAAGGAGCCAAGATCCATGGACCTTGCCAGCCTGATAATACCAGGCCACAGCAGTCTGCATATCTTGGCTGATTAACAAAAATAGGGGATCCCCTCGAAAAAAATTGGCGTGGGGTCCCCCCTATTTTTGTTAACCAGCCAGATGAAGCAGACCGCTGAGGCCTGGTTTTTCAGGCTGGTAAGGATCCAATATCCATGGACCTTGCCAGCCTGATAATACCAGGCCACAGCAGTCTGCTTAGCTTGGCTGGTTAACAAAAATAGGGGATCCCCTCGAAAAAAAAACGGCGTGGGGATCCCCCCTATTTTTGTTAACCAGCCAAGTAAAATGCAGACTGCTGCGGCCTGGTATTAAAAGACTGTCAAGGCCCATGGATTTTGGCCCTCAACAGCCTGATAATACCAGGCTACAGCAGCCCCACATTTGGCGCATCAAAAGATGTGCCAATTGTGGCACTTTACCCGGCTCTTCCCACTTGCCCTGTAGCGGTGGCAAGCGGGGTAATAAGGGGTTAATGTCACCGTTAATTGCACGGTGACAATAAGCCCGGTTAATAATGGAGAGGTGTCAATAAGACACCGATCCATTATTAATCCCAAAGTTTTTAAATGTTTAAAAAAAAGACAAAGCAAGAAAAAAGTCTTTTAATGAAATAAAAGAGACAACACAGTTTTCATTAATTTTATTATACTCTCATTCCTGCGACGCCATCGATCTCCTGTAAAAAAAGAAAAAAAAAAAAACAACAGTATACCACCTGTCCGACGCAGTCTGTGATGAACGGTGCCGCGGTCCGCCACACGGTAGCCCGGGGGTCACGGCTTGTGATCCCACCGCTGCCACCACCTGTGATGGAACGTGCACACACACGACGGCTGCTGCCGTCCGACCCAGTAAACTGCAGGGATTTATAACTATCCCACTTCCACTTAGGAACTTGCAGCTCTCTGGCGCCCCCCTTACCCTCAGGTCAGTCAGGGAACTGCACCTAGGATAATTAGTCGCCAGACGGGTCACTTGGATGTGTGCTGGCTATTGGGCACGCTGCAGTGAGGGAATTATAATTACTCCTGGCTGCAGCCAGGCAGTACCCTTATAAACCCCGCTGCGTCACTGCCAGCGTCACCCAATAGATTAACACTTTACACCCCTTTCTTTTAGCTGCCACCAGCTACGGCTTTTGATGAACAATTTATCAAGAGGGTCCGTAGCAACCCCAAAACAGTAGCGTAGTTACCTCAGACACGTGCAAATTCGTTTATAGAGCAGGAGAAACAAACTAATAAATTTATAGGTTTATTCCTTAAAATCAGGCAGTGCTTATATAATATAAAAAGATGGAACAAACTGAGACAATATCGTTATGTACAGATGCAGTTATAAAATAAAATGGGATTAAGAATGAAAGATAACTCACATGGTTGTTAGATCATTACAGGCAAGACAAGCCAGGCTGGGGAAGGAGCCACACGTCATAGTTCATTGGGAGATCTCTTACTCAGCACGTCCCAGCAGAAAGAACTCTGGTAAGCAACTTCACTGTAAGACTTATGCATGTCAGCTTCTGACCTCACAAAAAGGGCTGGTCCTCTAGCCACCTCCCCTGGCTACAAGCTATGGTTTGAGCTCTGCGATATCATAAGGTTCAGAACTCGTTCTGTGAACCTAGCAGAATAATGGCAGACCTATCAATGGTCTTGCTTTGAAATGACGGTTCCAATGAGCCCACACTTGGGTGGGCTAGTTCATGGGGCACCCGAGAATTCCATTTCTCGGGTTCTGTTGGGGTTACGGGTTTACCAGTACCACGGGAACGATGCCCATCGGCGCATGGTTCAACATAGTAACTTTCGTGTTTCTAGCGAATGCTCCCACCGTGTTATTAACCAAAAGAGAATGAATACTCCAACATGGCTGCTATAGGAAGAAAGCACGTGTTCGGACAATGCAGGACCCCTGCGGTGAAGCGGGAAAACTTCCAGCACTGGCAGCTCAGGTTACACTGAGCTTGACTGCAGGTTGACAGGGGGGGAAGGGAAGCGTGAGCTGCAGAGAAAAGGAGGGAGGGGTAGTTTGCCCTGTGCTTGCAAACGGTGGGGGGTTGTAGTACTATGGGGGAGAGTTCTGGAAACAGCACCAGGAATGAAGCTTCAGTATCATCACACCTCCCCCCTTTAGAGGGCGCTACGGAGGCATGACCTCTCGGTGATCCGACATGCGCACCTCAGCGGGTTTGCCAAGTCGTGATAACCCATTGGCCATGGCTTGGGCCAGCATGTCTAGGAGGGGATCCTCCTCCCCGTCCTCGGGCAGATCGCAGACCGGTAGGACGCAGGCTTCACGTTCGTGATGGGCCTTCATCATGTTGACGTGAAAGGCCTTGCGCCTACCCCGAGTGTGGTCAAGCGTGACCACGTAGGTGGCTGGGTTGAGCTGTTGGTGCACGACGTACGGGCCTTCCCAGGCTGCCTGAAGCTTATCCTTTGGTACGGGGACCAGCACCCACACCTTTTGACCCACCTGGTAGGTCCGCTCCCGGGCGTTCTGGTCGTACCAGTGCTTCTGGTCAGCCTGAGCCTGCGTCATGTTGTCATGCACCAACTGCGTCAAGGTCTGCATCTTGTCGCGGAAGCGCATGACATAATCCACGATGGACACTTCCGTGGGGTTTGGCTCATCTTCCCAGGATTCTCTTATCAACCCAAGGGGTCCCCGGACTCGCCTACCATACAGGAGCTCGAAGGGGGAGAACCCCGTCGAGGCCTGCGGGACTTCTCTGTAGGCAAATAGCAGGTGTGGGAGGTACCGCTCCCAATCGCGTCCCTGGGTCTCAACCAGCATGCGGAGCATCTGTTTGAGGGTACCGTTAAAGCGCTCACACAAACCATTGGTCTGTGGGTGATACGCACTCGATACCATACGCGTCACCTGCATTTTGCT
Source organism: Oophaga sylvatica (assembly GCA_033576555.1). Taxonomy (NCBI): domain Eukaryota; kingdom Metazoa; phylum Chordata; class Amphibia; order Anura; family Dendrobatidae; genus Oophaga; species Oophaga sylvatica. Next base: position 252,001,094 of record JARQOD010000005.1, on the reverse strand, counting down.
GCAGAGAGCCTTCATTAGGCGAGACATAAATTGGGTCCCTTGATCGGTAAGCATCTCCCTGGGAAATCCTACCCGTGAAAAGATGGTCACCAGTGCATCTGCCACCTTATCTGCCCTAGTTGAGGACAGAGCTACCGCCTCCGGGTACCGGGTAGCGTAGTCTACCACAGTCAGGATGTATTGCTTTCCAGAGCTGCTGGGGACGGCCAGCGGGCCCACAATGTCCACCGCGATCCTCTGGAAAGGCTCCTCTATCACTGGCAATGAGATCAGGGGAGCCTTAAGAGCAGGCCCCGCCTTCCCCACTCTTTGACAGGTGATACAGGAGCGGCAGTAGTTAGTCACATCTGTCCCCATCTTGGGCCAATAGAAGTGTTGAGACAGCCGTGCCTTAGTTTTGCTAATCCCCAAGTGTCCAGCAAGTGGAATCTCATGGGCAATCCTCAACAACTCACCTCGGAACTGGTGCGGGACGACCAGCTGTTTCCCCCTCAACCACTCCTTTTGGGAATCTCCGGGTACGGTCTTCCGGTACAACCTTCCTCGTTCCCAGAACACCCTCTCCTTATCAGTCACGGAGGTGGGCGTCTCGGCGAGGTGTCTCAAGTTCTCCAGGCTCGCATCTGAGTGCAGAGCGGCCTGGAACTCCTGGCTGGAGGCAGCCAGAAGTGACGTCAGGGTTCCTTCCTCACTGGGACCCTTTGGGACCGGCTCTGGGTCCACCTCTGGTTCAGTCTCTCCTGTAGCGGAGGAGGGTCCAGATGGCAGGGCGCTACCTGCGATCCGGGCACTCTGACTGCGGGTGACAGCAGCTACATATGCAGTCTCCCCGGGGATTTCTATAGACCCATCAGCCTGCGCTGCTATGGGCTCTACCTCCCCATCCACCCCCAACACTTCAGGAGCCGTGCTACTTATGGGCCAGTTACCTTCCTCGGTGGCACTGGTCAGTGTCATGGCGTCACCTTCCTCCCGGTTCCCATGCACCTCCCCATTTCCGTGAGCACTGTCGCTTGCTCCTGCTAGGGATTCCTCAGCCGTCTCACTCCGCAGAGCGACGGGACTGAATGCTCCTGTACCTGTGGACACATCTACCACTTCGGAGAAAGGGTTAACAGATTCAGATGGCACAGATACAACATTATCAACATCAGTCCTAGGGAAAGAAAGGTTATCAGTTGCATCCTCACTTCGCAAAGCATTAGCAGGTAACACAATCAGTTTCCCATCATCATCAACATCAACATCATGGTTAACGTTAACCTTATCATCAGATTGGGAAGGGGTGTCAGGGACATAGTACGCCACCATCCTCCCCAGATCAGTCCCCAATAAAACATCAGTGGGCAGGTTTTCGGACACCCCCACTTCCTTCACCCCGCTCCCGGTACCCCAGTCAATGAAAACTCGGGCTATCGGCAAGGGGTAGTGGACGCCCCCAATCCCTGTGACAGTTAGGGTTTTCCCCGGAATCAACTCTTCAGGGGCCGCCAGTTCGGGTCGGATGAGGGTTCGCTCAGCCCCGGTGTCCTTGAGGCCTGTAGCAAGACGGGCCCCCACGCGGACGGGCTGCACGTTGTCATCAACCCTCCCCACCACACCACCCACCAAAAGAACAGAGGCGTTGGGCCCGAAGGCCTTGGCTGGGGGTTCTTCTGCCTCTCCGGACAGGTGGCGCTGATGTGACCAGTCCTTTTACAGGAGAAACACTGGCGGGGGTCTGATGTAGGCCTGGCGCTGGCAAAGGGGATAGTGCCTCCAGAGGGACGACTGGCAGGGGCACTGGGGTTGGTTGCAGGCTTACCCCCTCCCCAGCGGGTGGCGACGGACTTCCGCACCTCGGGTTTCCGGTTGGCCTCATAGCTGTCGGCGATCCGGGCTGTTGTGACCGCGTCCTCTGGTTCTCGGTCCAGGATGAACTGTCGGACCTCAGCTGGGCACAGATGCAGGAACTGGTCTTTGATCATCAGGTCTTTCAGCTCCTCATAGGTGTCAACTGACAGTCCATAGATCCACTGGTCAAAGTGGTTCCGGAGTCCTTGCACCACATCGCTGTAACTGTCGTGTGGGCCACGTTGGAGGTTCCGGAACTTCTTTCGGTATACCTCAGGGGTTAGCTGGTACTTGGCAATCAGGGCCTGCTTGATGGCCTCATAGTCACTGTCTTGATCTGGCGCGAGGGAAGCGAACGCCTCCAAAGCTTTGCCCTTCAGCCCGGGGTCAAGTACCTGGCCCATTGGTCGGCAGGCAGCCGGTACTGTCTGCAGACTTTCTCAAAGGCCCGCAGAAAAGTGTCCAAGTCTCCGTCCCTTTCCAGCACGGGAAAGTGCTCCGGCCGGGGCTTGGGACTCGGAGTGCTGCTGGGCACACTGCTCTGGGCTGTGGAGGGCATTGCCCCTCGCTGAACCATCTCCAGCTCATGGGCTCTCTGCGCTTGGGCTTCCCGCTCGGCTCGGGCTCTCTCAGCCTCCCGCTCGGCTCTATCGGCCTCTCGCTGGGCTCTCTCGGCCTCTCGCTGGGCTTGGCGCTCGGCTATCTCAGCCTCTCGCTGTTCTTTGGCCTCCTGCTGGTATCGCTGGATCAGCTCCAGGCGCCCATCACGGTCGTCGGTTGGGAGTGCCTCCAGGGCCGCCTGCAGGTAAGGGTCCATCCCGCCCTGGGTGTAAGCAGTCAGGGTCGGGCCTCTGCTCCTGCGGCACCAACTTGGCTTGGGCCGGCTCCTGCGCCCTCCTCGCCCTGAGCATGGTCCCGTGCCATCAGGGCCTGGATCACTTCGGCCTTGGTTTGGGCCATGGGGACAATCTTCCTCCACTCGCACATGGCAAGAAGAGCTTCCTTGCTATTCCGATTATACCAGTCGTATCCCCTCGTAGCCATGGTTGCCAAATAAAAGATAGGATAGAAAAACAAAGAGAAGGGGGGGGTAACCGCAAGTACACACAATTGTCTCAGGACTAATAAACACTGAGTCTGTTCTCCAAAACTTTCGATGCAGGGTCGCTGAAGAACCGTGCAAGTTTTTTTTAGTGAATGGAATGATTGCTCAAACCAGATCACTAATGCTCTATAATCCCACCGCTTGCCACCAATATGTGATGAACGGTGCCGCGGTCCGCCACACGGTAGCCCGGGGGTCACGGCTTGTGATCCCACCGCTGCCACCACCTGTGATGGAACGTGCACACACACGACGGCTGCTGCCGTCCGACCCAGTAAACTGCAGGGATTTATAACTATCCCACTTCCACTTAGGAACTTGCAGCTCTCTGGCGCCCCCCTTACCCTCAGGTCAGTCAGGGAACTGCACCTAGGATAATTAGTCGCCAGACGGGTCACTTGGATGTGTGCTGGCTATTGGGCACGCTGCAGTGAGGGAATTATAATTACTCCTGGCTGCAGCCAGGCAGTACCCTTATAAACCCCGCTGCGTCACTGCCAGCGTCACCCAATAGATTAACACTTTACACCCCTTTCTTTTAGCTGCCACCAGCTACGGCTTTTGATGAACAATTTATCAAGAGGGTCCGTAGCAACCCCAAAACAGTAGCGTAGTTACCTCAGACACGTGCAAATTCGTTTATAGAGCAGGAGAAACAAACTAATAAATTTATAGGTTTATTCCTTAAAATCAGGCAGTGCTTATATAATATAAAAAGATGGAACAAACTGAGACAATATCGTTATGTACAGATGCAGTTATAAAATAAAATGGGATTAAGAATGAAAGATAACTCACATGGTTGTTAGATCATTACAGGCAAGACAAGCCAGGCTGGGGGAAGGAGCCACACGTCATAGTTCATTGGGAGATCTCTTACTCAGCACGTCCCAGCAGAAAGAACTCTGGTAAGCAACTTCACTGTAAGACTTATGCATGTCAGCTTCTGACCTCACAAAAAGGGCTGGTCCTCTAGCCACCTCCCCTGGCTACAAGCTATGGTTTGAGCTCTGCGATATCATAAGGTTCAGAACTCGTTCTGTGAACCTAGCAGAATAATGGCAGACCTATCAATGGTCTTGCTTTGAAATGACGGTTCCAATGAGCCCACACTTGGGTGGGCTAGTTCATGGGGCACCCGAGAATTCCATTTCTCGGGTTCTGTTGGGGTTACGGGTTTACCAGTACCACGGGAACGATGCCCATCGGCGCATGGTTCAACATAGTAACTTTCGTGTTTCTAGCGAATGCTCCCACCGTGTTATTAACCAAAAGAGAATGAATACTCCAACATGGCTGCTATAGGAAGAAAGCACGTGTTCGGACAATGCAGGACCCCTGCGGTGAAGCGGGAAAACTTCCAGCACTGGCAGCTCAGGTTACACTGAGCTTGACTGCAGGTTGACAGGGGGGGGAAGGGAAGCGTGAGCTGCAGAGAAAAGGAGGGAGGGGTAGTTTGCCCTGTGCTTGCAAACGGTGGGGGGTTGTAGTACTATGGGGGAGAGTTCTGGAAACAGCACCAGGAATGAAGCTTCAGTATCATCACAAGTCCATAACGACAGTCCCACGACGATCCAGCTCTGCTACATCGCAATGACAGGCAGAGCCTGTCATCGCGACGCAGCACAGCTGATTACCTGCTTCCCCGGCGGTGACGTCATCGGACTGACTGCTTTACGGCCGGGATTACCCAGCAGTCACTGCAGTTATCGCGAGAAACTGCATGTGACCGCCGGGGAAAGAAGATTGCGGCCATGAAGCAGTCCAGCCCGTGACCGCCGGAGATCTTCTGCCAGGTAAGTGCCGCTGACTCCTGACAGACCCGACCGACGGACACTGACAGTGACAGTGACAATCCCGATTCCGGTATCCGATATGACGAAAATATCGGAACTCGGAATCGGAATTCCGATACAGCCAATATCGGCCGATACCCGATATTTGCAGTATCGGAATGCTCAACCCTAGTAACGAGTATAATCAGAGTCTATGGTAAAGACACGCCTTTTCCGGCAGACCATACAAAGAGGTCTGGGAGGCAGTGAAAATGTTCAAATGGATGGGAAAAATGCTGAATGGGAGGAGAACAGCAAGAAGAAGACCCCTGGAAACATCTCGGAATCCCAGATCGCTGCTAAGAACAATGGGGTCACACTTTTACTCCACTTTAAGGAGTGACAATAAAACATTCCAACCTGACAAGAAATTGCATTTTACAGGAAAAAAATGTTAAACATTGTTTCTTGTATAATGACTTGTGTATAAGGCAACATGCAAATAAGAATGAAAGAAAATTATAATTTAAGTAATCACATTGAAAGCAGAGAAAAACAGTTGCGGACGGTGGCACTCACCAGTAAAAGCTCAATAGAGCGAAACGGCAGTGGTCAGCCGCACACTCCTGATCCTTTTCTCCCTTTGAAGATGCTGTAACCCGTGTGTATAATAAAGTATGGACTTTTCCTGGTGAGTGCCACCGCAACCGTTTTTCTCTGTTTTCCATGTGGACATTCCTCTTTTTTTCTCGGTGTGCACCCTAAGTATTGGCTCATTCATGCAGGTCATGGTCTGATACATTTCTATGCACTGTGTATTGTTGGCGATGTGGTTTCCTTGCGGTGCAGCCTGCTTTTCTTTTTGTATCATTGAAGTTATAATTTAAGTAAACCTAAATTTATTTTTTTTTTAAAAATAGGAAATTGTTGTGAATGGGCTTGAGATGAGTTCTGAGCAGAGGCTCCCTCTGGTGGTTACAAGCGGTACTGGTCTGTCCAGTGAAGATTGTGAGGATTGGGAATCAGGTGTTACTGACTGGTCTTATATAAGGGAGTCACCTTCCCATCAGGGTTGCCGGTGATCAATTGTTCTGGTCTCTATCCTTGATTCCTGTTTCCCTTGTAGCCTGCTGTGTCGTGTCTGCATCTCCTGCTAACAGATAAGACATTTTCTTCTTTTTGTTTTTGTGCTTGATTTTTGCATTTTGTCCTGCACTTCTGTGGGGGCCTTCAGGGTCCCCTCCGGGGGCTTTTGCCCTCTCAGTTTAGTTCAGCCACTGATGTTTGTACTTTTGCTTTTTCCAGTTTTTTCAGTGGCTGCTGTTTTGATTTTGTTACACCAGAGAACTAATTTAGGTGGTAGAGGTCGTGTGATCTCAGGTGTTTTTGAAATTAGTAGAGTTGGTGCTTTTCAGGGTTTTCTGGGATTGCAGTAAGTGCCCTTCCTATCCTTTTCTATTTAGTAAGTTTGGGCCCCAACGTTTGCTCATACTATTTTCTGTCTGTGTCAGTATTTCTTCTTATCTAACCGCCATTACATGTTTGGGGGCTTTCTATTATCTTTGGGGTTCTGCTCCGGGGCAGATAGCTTTCCTATATCTATCTTTAGGTGTAGTTAGTTTCTCAGGCTGTGACGAGGCGTCTAGGACCAACGTAGGAACGCTCCACGGCTGCCTCTAGTTGTTGTGGTTAGTCAGGGTACTGCAATCTCATAGATTCCAACTGCTCTGGTGTATTGCCTTTTTTGCCTGCACTCCTCAGCTACCGAAACATAACAGTATCACCGGCCCAAAATTTAAAATTGTATGGTACTCACAGAAGGGAAAAAATTTGTGAAAGAAAAAACGGTTGTCAGAGTTGTCAGAGATATTTTTCTGTTTGTTGCATTTTTTTTTTTTTTTCCCTCTGTATCTCTGGGTGCTGGGAGGATTTTTTCTCTCAATGGAGTTTGCACAGTTGTCTGGCCGTGTGGATCAGCTTGCCACTGAGGTTCAGAGTATTGCTGCATATCTTGCTAGGTTGCCTGTTGTGGAACCTAGGATTCCCATGCCAGATTTGTTTTTAGGGGATCGAGCTAAGTTTCAGAATTTCAAAAATAATCGTAAATTGTTTTTTGCCTTAAAATCTAAGTCCTCAGGGAACGCAGCGCAGCAGGTTCAAATTGTCATCTCTCTCCTGCGCGGCGATCCTCAGGATTGGGCTTTTTCCCTGACACCTGGGGATCCTGTTTTGAGTGATGTTGATGCATTTTTTCAGGCTTTGGGGTTATTGTACGATGAGCCTAATGTCACTGATCAAGCTGAAAAAGCCTTGTTGGCATTAAATCAGGGGCTTGATGACGCTGAGTTATACTGTCAGAGATTCCGTAGGTGGGCAGTCCTGACCAAGTGGAATGACGACGCTTTGGCGGCCCTTTTTCGGAAGGGTCTGTCAGATAATGTAAAGGATGTTATGGTGGGATTCCCTGTCCCCTCTGGTCTCAATGATTCTATGTCATTAGCGATTCAAATTGACAGACGTTTGCGTGAGCGGAGAAGTATGCGTGGAATAGTGTTGCCTTGTGAACCTGCTTCTGAATCCATGCAGTGTGATAGAGTGGTGTCTGGGGCACAGCGTCATGAGTTTCGAAAGCGCAATGGGTTATGTTTCTACTGTGGTGATGCCTCTCATGCTATTTCAGTCTGCCCTAAGCGGGGAAGACGTTTTGCACGCTCAGTTGTCTTGGGTAGTGTTCAGACTAAGTTTTTATTAACTGTCACTCTGATATGCTCTCTGTCCTCATTTTCTGCTCAGGCTTTCGTTGATTCTGGAGCAGCTATTAACCTGATGGATTATGATTTTGCTAAACGTTGTGGGTTTCCCTTGATACCCCTACAGAAGTCTATTCCCCTACTGGGGATCGATTCTACCCCTTTGGCTGAGAATAAACCTCAGTTCTCTACTCAGGTGATAATGAGGGTTGAACCTGATCATCAAGAGTGCTGCAAATTTTTGGTTCTGTATAATCTGCATGATATTATCGTACTGGGTTTCCCTTGGTTACAGTCTCATAATCCTGTTTTGGATTGGAAAACTGTGTCTGTAACCAGTTGGGGCTGCCAATGTGTTAATACCAACACTCCTGTTTTTTCTGCCTCCCCCAGGCTCAGGATGTTCCTGACTTTTTGATTGATTTTTCTGATGTATTTAGCGAAAGTAAATCTGCATCCTTGCCTCCCCATAGGAGCTAGGACTGCGCTATTGAATTAGTGCCTGGTAGTAAATTCCCTAAAGGTCGCCTTTTTAACTTGTCTGTACCTGAACATGACGCTATGCGGTCTTATATCAAGGAGTCATTGGAGAAGGGTCATATCAGACCATCCTCTTCACCCTTAGGTGCCGGTTTTTTCTTTGTGGCCAAAAAGGATGGTTCATTAAGGCCGTGTATTGATTATCGTCTTTTGAACAATATTACTGTGAAATATCAATACCCGTTACCCTTGATTTCTGACCTGTTTTCCAGGGTGAAAAACGCTACTTGGTTTACCAAGCTTGACCTCAGGGGGGGCATATAACCTTATTCGCATTAAGCACGGGGATGAATGGAAGACGGCATTCAATACCCCGGAGGGGCATTTTGAGTACCTTGTGATGCCCTTTGGGCTCACTAATGCTCCTTCTGTCTTCCAGTCCTTCATGAATGACATTTTCAGGGATTTTGTGGATAAATTTCTGATTGTTTATTTGGATGATATCTTGATTTTTTCTAATGACTGGGACTCTCATGTGAAACATGTTCGAACTGTATTCCAGATTTTGAGAGAGAATGCTCTGTATGTGAAGGGATCAAAGTGTCTTTTTGGCGTACAGAGGATCTCATTTCTGGGATTCATTTTGTCCCCATCTGTTATTGAAATGGACCCGGTCAAGGTTCAGGCCATCTGTGATTGGGTCCAACCTACTTCATTAAAGGCTCTTCAAAGATTTTTGGGTTTTGCCAATTTTTATCGTAAATTTATTGGTAATTTCTCGGTTATTGTTAAACCATTAACTGATTTGACCAAAAAGGGTTCTGATGTGGTGAATTGGCCTCCTGAGGCAGTCTCTGCATTTCAGGAACTTAAGCAGAGATTCACTTCTGCTCCTGTTCTACGGCAGCCTGATGTTTCTCTGCCATTTCAGGTGGAGGTTGATGCCTCTGAAATTGGGGCAGGTGCCGTTTTGTCCCAAAAAGATCCAGAGACCTCTAAAAGTAACCCTTGTGCCTTTTTCTCTCGAAAATTTTCTCCTACTGAACGTAATTATGACATGGGTAATCGGGAGTTATTGGCCATGAAGTGGGCTTTTGAAGAGTGGAGACATTGGCTGGAGGGAGCCAAACATCAGGTGATGGTCCTTACTGACCATAAGAATCTGGTTTATCTGGAATCTGCCAAGCGACTCAATCCTAGACAGGCCAGGTGGGCCTTGTTTTTCACACGTTTTAATTTTGTGGTTTCCTTTCTTCCTGGCACTAAGAATGTTAAGGCGGATGCCCTCTCGAGGAGCTTCCTTGCGGACTCTCCTGAGTTATCTGATCCTTCTGTTATTTTGAAATAGGGTGTAGTTCTTTCCGCCATCTCACCTAATTTGAGACTTGCTCTGGAGGGGTGTCAGGAGGATAGGCCCGAGCGCTGCCCTGTTGGAAAATTGTTTGTCCCGGACCAGTGGAAAAAGAGTGTGATGTCTGAGATTCATTGTTCCGCGTTGGCTGGGCATCCCAGAATTTTTGGTACCAGAGACTTGGTTAGTCGGTCCTTTTGGTGGCCTACCTTGTCTCGTGATGTCAGGGAATTTGTGCAGTCCTGCGGGACTTGCTCTCGCTCCAAGCCTTGCTCTCGCTCTAGTGGTTTGTTGATGCCATTGCCTGTGCCCAAGAGACCATGGACCCATATCTCTATGGATTTCATTTCCGACCTTCCTGTTTCTCAGAGAATGACCGCCATCTGGGTGATTTGTGATAGGTTTTCCAAGATGATACATCTTGTGCCATTACCTAAGTTGCCTTCCTCCTCTGAATTGGTGCCGTTGTTCCTTCAGCACGTGGTTCGTTTACACGGCATTCCTGAGAACATAGTGTCTGACAGAGGAGTCCAGTTTGTTTCCAGATTTTGGAGGACTTTTTGTTCTAAACTGTGTGTTCAATTGTCTTTCTCCTCGGCATTTCATCCTCAGACCAATGGTCAAACTGAGAGAACAAAACAGACATTGGAGACTTATCTAAGATGCTTTGTGTCTGCTGATCAGGATGACTGGGTCTCTTTTTTGCCTTTGGCTGAGTTTGCTCTTAATAATAGGGCTAGCTCTGCCACTTTGATGTCTCCGTTTTTCTGTAATTCTGGGTTTCACCCTCGATTTTCTTCAGGACAGACGGAGGCTTCTGTCTGTCCAGGTGTTGACTCTGTTGTGGAGCGTATGCAACAGATTTGGGACCAGGTAGTGGAGAGGTTGTCCCTCTCTCAGGAGAGGGCCCAGCGGTTTGCTAACCGGCATAGGACTGATGGTCCTCGGTTTAAAGTAGGGGACTTGGTCTGGTTGTCCTCAAAAAATATTCCTATGAGAGTAGCATCTCCTAAATTTAAGCCTAGGTTCATTGGACCTTATAAGATCATGGAGATTCTTAATCCTGTTTCTTTTCGTTTGCTTCTTCCAGGGACATTTAAGATCCATAACGTGTTCCACAAGTCCTTGTTGAAGAGGTTTGTTGAGCCAGTGGTTCCTGCTGCTGTGCCTCCTGACCCTGTTTTGGTTGAGGGCAATCTGGAGTATGTGGTTGAGAAAATATTAGATTCTCGTTTTTCTAGACGGAAACTCCAGTATTTGGTTAAGTGGAGAGGTTATGGTCAGGAAGACAATTCTTGGGTGTTTGCTTCGGACATCCATGCTAGGAGACTCATCCGTGCGTACCATAGAACTCATCCTGACCGACCTGGTTGCTCAAATGAGGGTTCGGTGACCCCTCCTCAAGGGGGGGGTACTGTTGTGAATGGGCTTGAGATGAGTTCTGAGCAGAGGCTCCCTCTGGTGGTTACAAGCGGTACTGGTCTGTCCAGTGAAGATTGTGAAGATTGTGAGGCTGGGAATCAGGTGTTACTGACTGGTCTTATATAAGGGAGTCACCTTCCCATCAGGGTTGCCGGTGATCAATTGTTCTGGTCTCTATCCTTGATTCCTGTTTCCCTTGTAGCCTGCTGTGTCGTGTCTGCATCTCCTGCTAACAGATAAGACATTTTCTTCTTTTTGTTTTTGTGCTTGATTTTTGCATTTTGTCCTGCACTTCTGTGGGGGCCTTCAGGGTCCCCTCCGGGGGCTTTTGCCCTCTCAGTTTAGTTCAGCCACTGATGTTTGTACTTTTGCTTTTTCCAGTTTTTTCAGTGGCTACTGTTTTGATTTTGTTACACCAGAGAACTAATTTAGGTGGTAGAGGTCGTGTGATCTCAGGTGTTTTTGAAATTAGTAGAGTTGGTGCTTTTCAGGGTTTTCTGGGATTGCAGTAAGTGCCCTTCCTATCCTTTTCTATTTAGTAAGTTTGGGCCCCAACGTTTGCTCATACTATTTTCTGTCTGTGTCAGTATTTCTTCTTGTCTAACCGCCATTACATGTTTGGGGGCTTTCTATTATCTTTGGGGTTCTGCTCCGGGGCAGATAGCTTTCCTATATCTATCTTTAGGTGTAGTTAGTTTCTCAGGCTGTGACGAGGCGTCTAGGACCAACGTAGGAACGCTCCACGGCTGCCTCTAGTTGTTGTGGTTAGTCAGGGTACTGCAATCTCATAGATTCCAACTGCTCTGGTGTATTGCCTTTTTTGCCTGCACTCCTCAGCTACCGAAACATAACAGGAAATGTTTAATTTATGAAGAAAGCAAGAACTGACAAAAATTAGGGACTCAGATACATCCTGGATTAGATATAAAGGAAGGTCTCATCTCATATTCGGTACATTCTGTTCAAATTGTCATGTATTGGTACTCCTAGATACATAAATGCTTTGCGCTTTTTTGCACCAAGGAAATGTACTCCAGACCACGGAATAGTTTATGGGTGAGCAATATAATACCGATAAGGGTATGTGCACAAGTTGAGTAAAAGTTCTGCACCATTTCTGCATCTCTAGCAGAAAAAATGCAGCTGCCAAAACGCACGTTTTTGCCACTTGTTTGGTTGATCTGAATGAAGTCAATGGTGAAAACAGCAGCGCAAAGCTACACAGAGAATTGACAAGCTGCAGATTATTTTCTTTACAAAATCTGCAAGTCAAAAATACTTAACGTGTGCATGAGACTGTAGGTTTCTCATTCACTTTGCTGGCATCAGTTTTGTGACAAATCCATGCCAAAAAAAATGCTACAAAAATGCATCAATTCTGCAAAGTGTGCGCACAGCCTAAAATTTTGAACAAGTTTTTGGAGGCTTACATATCAATGAAATCTACCCAAGAATATGTTAAAATCTATGGATGAGTAATAAAATGTTGCTATTTTTTCAACAAGTTTTTTGAGACTTATATAGCAATGAACCGTACCCAAGAAGATGTACTACTAATAACCCATGGATGAGCAATATAATACTGATAATCTGAACAAGATTTTTGAAGGTTATATACTAACAAAGTATACTCCAGACCATGGAATAGGCTATGGGTGAGCAATAGAATACCGATGAGGGTATGTGCATACATTGACTAAAATTTCTGCACTTTTGACAAGAAAAAACGTAAATGCAAAAATTCACTTTTTGGGCTCATACCCACTGGAGACAAAAACGGACGATTGCAAGCCGATAAAAAATCGGCTTGCAATCGGACCAATGTTATTCAATAGGGGACTTCTCATTTGCGATTTATTTCTCAGCTGAAATCGGTCAGAGAAAAAAATCGCAGCATGCTGCGATTTGCAGCGATTTTGGCATGATAATCCCTAATGCAAGTCAATGGATGCGCTAAAAAATCGGACAGCACTCGCACCATGCGAGTGCTGTCCGATTTAAACGCACCAGTGTCCTTTGAAAAGCCGGCAATTCACCCCCGGCTACTGTAAAATCACACTGACAGCTCACAAAACACTACATATATACACATATAATACATATTGTGAGACAGTGAGAGTATGTGTGTTGAATGGGGTGTACATTTCACCTAGATACTTTGCTGACTGGTATAAGGGAAATGTATGGCTTTGTAAACCTAGTGGTAGAGAAAGGTCACTACACCTCACATTCAGTACACACTTGCAGCTCAGGCCTGAAACCACTCAGCTGTTAATTAGGAGACCAGAAGTAGGTGTCTGCGAACACAGACAGAGAGCTCGCTTAGTCTGGACAAGGAGTCCAGGCACAAGAAGGAGTCTCCAGGAGTATGAGCTGTCTCAGTCTGGGTGCTCGATGTACCCCGGACACAGGAGTAGTCTCTGTGAGAATCCATGCGGATAGCTGCTGAATAGGAGGGGAGCTCTCTCAAGTCTGGACGTTGGATATGCCTTCAGACACAAGGAGGAGACTCTGTGAAACTCCATGCTGGTAACTACTGAACATATGTGTTGTTTTGGGGACAGGCTATTAGAGTCTGGACCCGGATAGAGAGGGAAATCTATCTAAGTGTAGTAAGTGGCTGGACAAGCCCAGGGCTTATGTTTATGATTTGGTTTTGATTATGTTCTGTTTGCTGTGGACTTTAATAAAACTGGTTGCGGCCAGTTTTTACCAGAACTGCTGTCTGTGAATGAACTGTTTCCGTGCCACTCCGTCTACCCGGACGGCGATCCCAGAGCTATATCCCTGAAAAGCTTACAATTGGTGCTGGAATGTGCGTGCAGCACAGTGGCTTAGAGACAGCAATAAAGGAGAGAAGTCTGTTGAAGCAGCAGCAGAGAAAAAAAAAGTGTGTCAGCAAAAACGTCTGATTGGAGCAGTCTTAAAGAGACAGTAGCCCTAATAGACTTTGCAAAGAAAAAAAAAGTGTCTGCACAGCAAGGCTGAATTTTCTGTGGAAAAGACTGTGGAGTGTGTATGTCTTGAGTGAAGACTGCCGTTGTTGAGACAGAGAAGTCTGACAGCATGGATGACAGCATGGAGGCGCTGTTTGAACAAATGGCGCAAGTTAATGTGCAACATAAGACTGCCGTGGTTGAGACAGATAAGTCCGGCAGTATGGAGGAGCTTGTTGAGTACCTGGTCCAGGCCCAGCGGAGCATGCAGCAGAGCATGAAGCGGCAGCGCCTGCAGCACCAGCAGCGCATGCAGCAAGCCCAGCAGCAATTCCTGCAGCAGCAGGAGAATAACCGGTTGTTTTTTGAGCAGGTTGCAGCACTACAAAAGACTTGCAGCGCATCGTCCCAAAGTAATGTTGCAAAGTCACCTGCATTGTCCGCTGTAAAGAAGGCGGTAAGACGGTCCCTGAAAAAGATGACACCTCGTGACGATGTGGAGGTATATCTCACTAGGTTTGAGGGACTGGCAGAGAAGGAGAATCTGCCCCTATCTGAATGGGCCATGATGGTCGCACCCTATCTGATTGGAGAACCCCAAAGGGCCTATGCTGACCTGAGCGAGCAGGACAGCCAAGACTATGCCAAGCTGAAAGCGGAGATTCTTACCCGGCTGGGTGTTACGGTGACAGCCCGTGCCAGGGGAGTTCATGACTGGAGATGCAGTTGGGAGTCTGCAGTCAGCAAACCTGATTATGGAGTTGAAAAGGTGATAGTGGACCGCTACACCCAAGCACGTCCTCCTGAGGTACAGCCAGAGGTCGGACAAGGAGACCACCAGGACGGCAATCGTCTGGTCAGCCTGATGGAGAGGGCCTTCACCACCAAAGACTGCCTCCGTGACCAGCCGTCTGAGAGGTTGTCACTTCAGAGTTCCTGGACGCCGAACTCTCCCGGTAAGAGCGTTCCAGCTGTTGGGGTCGTGTGGGTGGGAGAGTGTGATGGACAGTGTTGGAGATGTCGTGAAATTGCAGCCAACTGTCCAATAGAGGGGGAGCCTATGTGTTGTGATGTTGGCGGATCCCTCTCTCCCTGCGCAGAGCCTGTGTGTGTGTCCACCTCAGCCGAAGAGACTGGACCACAGGGGTCCCCGGTGGTTGTAAATGACTGCCCAGCACAGGCCCTCTTGGACTCAGAGAGTCCAGTGACTTCCGTATGGGACAGCCTGATTGATAGGGACTTTATCCCTGATAAACACCTGAGTGTTTTGTGCGTCCATGGAGACACCAAAGTCTACCCAGAGACTGTCGTGGACTTGATCCCCAAACGCGGGGAGGTTTCATGTGAAGTGGGGGTAGTGAAGAACCTGGTGCCCCCCGTCATATTGGGTAATGACTTTCCCCGGTCTAAGGATCTCTGGGGGAAAAATGTTTCTGATGGACAGTGTGATGAAGCTCCTAATTGAGGGTGCGCAGTCCCGAGGGGCGGAACACAATGCTAGTGGGCCGTTAAACTTATGTGATAATGATGATGATGATGATGATAATGATAATGATGATGATGATCATGATAATGATGATGACCATGATAATGATGCTGATGCTGATAATGATAATGATGATGATCATGATAGTGATGATGATACTGATCATAATCATGATAATGATATTGATAATAATGATGACTGTGATAGTGATGAAATTCCTTTGCAGGTGATGTTGGGAGACGAGGATGGTGGTTCTCGGGAACCGAGTGTCCCTGACTAACCTGTGTCCTGTGACAATTTTGAGAGTGAGCAGTGGCGAGACCCCTCTCTTAAAACGGCCCAGGAAAATATAAATGTTCTAAATGAGGTTTCCCAAGAGCCTGGCTCTGAGGAGAGGTTTTCTCATGTTGCCATAAACACTCACCTGTTGTATAGGGACACTGAAGTCCAGGGAGAGGTCGTGAGCCAGCTCCTAGTACCTGAGCTATATGGAAGTATAGTGCTGGGGTTGTCACATAGTCACATACTTGAGGGACCACCTGAGGGAAACCAGGGACCAGATGGTGAAGTTAATGTTGTGGATGACATGTTAACTAAGGTTCCAGATCAAGATGTGAATGAGAATGAATTGTATAACCCTGACAGTGAGCAGGATGTGAATGAAAATGAAGTGTATAACCCTGAAAGTGAGCAGGATGTGAATGAGAATGAATTGTATAACCCTGACAGTGAGCAGGATGTGAATGAAAATGAAGTGTATAACCCTGAAAGTGAGCCAGATGTGGCTGAGAAAAAGGGGTCAGACAGGGATAGTGGTAGTGATAGTGAATCATCTGATGACAATCAAGCAACCAGTGCAAATGAGGAAGGCATGGTAGCAGAGGAGGTTGAGAGTCCTGAGAGGAAGGCTGATGCTGACCTTGCAGTCGGACAGAAGATGGCATCTGAAGATGTTTTACAGTTGGCCGGTTCCCTGGCGAAGACTAAGGTGAAAAGAGGAGAGCTGAGCTTTAAAGGCAGGACTCTGAAACTGAACACAGCCCAAGTAGATGCTGTTGGAAATGTGAAGTTACCAAGGTATGGTGTGGATCTGTATCGTGCCAAGGACTCTGAGGGAGATGCTGCAGAGGTGGAAAAAGCCATAGAAGTGGTAGTCACCAAGCCAGATGCCTCATCAGAAGCTGAGGTCTCAAGTGAAGCTGTGAGGAACAAGACTGAAGATATGGGGACTGACTCTGTCCAGGAATCTGTTTCTGCCGAAGACAGCGGCGTGGACGGGTTGCGGTTCGGATCAGTAGCTGCAACTCGTGAAGCTCAGGCTGGAAGTTCGGCGCCCGGAGCCCCAGCGGTGTTCCCGAGTGACACCAAGGATCTGGATAAGTCACAAGATGAGATTTTGAGACATCAGGCTGGCGTTGGTGAGCTCAAGCGCACTTTCATGGAGTCTACATCGGAGCCACGTCCCAACAAATGGGAAAAGCGATGTGTCACTCCGTTGCCGCTGCAGACACACGGGAGCTCAGATGGGATGCAGAACGTGGTGGAAGAGAAGAATCCGGCGGGTTCTGAGTATACAGATGCAGCTATCAAGGAGAACTTGAAAGCCGGAATAAATGGAAATATTGTAGACCATAATGATGTGACTGAAGAGGTATAATGTAAGACTGACGGTACGGCTTCTGAGCATATTCTACCAGAAGAGCCTGAAGAAGGGGCCGAAGACATAAAAGACGTCCAACAGGTACCAGATGAATTGATGACTTCTCAGAAAAAACTCCAAACTGTGATGAAGGAGTGTGATGAAAGCCATGAGCATCTTCGTGAGAAGGTCAATGAAGTAAAAGGAAGGATACAGGGAATCTCTTCGTTGCAAGAGCAAATGCTCAATAAGTCTAAGGCTCTATATAAGAATGCTGTTGTTACGGTAGAACATTACAATTCAGCTGGAGACTTAGCGGATGAATTATGTGTACTGCAAAAGAAAAACGATCAGCTCCTTCTACAGTCCCAATCATTTGAACAGTGTAGCTTAAAATGGTCAGAGACCATGGCAGAGGAGCTTAAGGTCTGTGAAATAGACTTTATGAGTCAACCGATATTCAAGAAAATAGATGTGCTAAAGAGGGTTCAAGGGGAACTAGAGAAAAGTGAAAAACCCCCTATACCTTCTGTGATAGTTGGTGACACATGGTCAGTGCACCAGGGACAGGAGGTACGTGAGTTTCTGAGGAAGAGTCAGCAGAAGTGTTTTGATGTGCCGGGTCGTACTTCTCTGGCCAGGCACTATATCAAAACTGAGCCCGGCCCTAAGGTCAAGATGAAACCGTGCAGGATACCCGAGGCCCGCAGAGAGCATAGGCCTGGGAGGGTACAGGGTAGTGTGGATGCTTCAGATGAAGAGAAAGCTGATGTTGGCTATGGCTCAGGTGAAGATACAGATGACAGTAGTGAAGATGAAGCTGATGAGGGCCATGACTGGTCCAGAGTTCACTGTCTCTTTTGGATTGTTGACCAGCCCTCCGGTCTGGATGACCAGCCCTCCGGTCTGGAGAAGAGGGGGGGATATGTGAGACAGTGAGAGTATGTGTGTTGAATGGGGTGTACATTTCACCTAGATACTTTGCTGACTGGTATAAGGGAAATGTATGGCTTTGTAAACCTAGTGGTAGAGAAAGGTCACTACACCTTACATTCAGTACACACTTGCAGCTCAGGCCTGAAACCACTCAGCTGTTAATTAGGAGACCAGAAGTAGGTGTCTGCGAACACAGACAGAGAGCTCGCTTAGTCTGGACAAGGAGTCCAGGCACAAGAAGGAGTCTCCAGGAGTATGAGCTGTCTCAGTCTGGGTGCTCGATGTACCCCGGACACAGGAGTAGTCTCTGTGAGAATCCATGCGGATAGCTGCTGAATAGGAGGGGAGCTCTCTCAAGTCTGGACGTTGGATATGCCTTCAGACACAAGGAGGAGACTCTGTGAAACTCCATGCTGGTAACTACTGAACATATGTGTTGTTTTGGGGACAGGCTATTAGAGTCTGGACCCGGATAGAGAGGGAAATCTATCTAAGTGTAGTAAGTAGCTGGACAAGCCCAGGGCTTATGTTTATGATTTGGTTTTGATTATGTTCTGTTTGCTGTGGACTTTAATAAAACTGGTTGCGGCCAGTTTTTACCAGAACTGCTGTCTGTGAATGAACTGTTTCCGTGCCACTCCGTCTACCCGGACGGCGATCCCAGAGCTATATCCCCTGAAAAGCTTACAATATATATATATATATATATATATATATTATATATATATACACATGACATTGTGACACATATATATATATATATATTTATAGTTCATGCACTTCTACATAGTATAATAGCCGTTAATTCAATTGCCGGCTATACTGTAAAATCACACTGACAGCTTTAATAAAGAATAGAAACAATACATATACACACATAGAATACACATATATATATATATATATATGTCATTGTGACATATATATATATATATATATATATATATATATATATATATATAGTTCATACACTTCTACATACTGTAATAGCCGCTAATTCAATTACCGGCTTTTGTGAAATTACAGAACCCGACATGAAATGACACATGGTTTACATACAGTTAACCATGTAATTTCATGTAGTTTGATATATGGTTTTAAGTTACAATTACATGAGTATATGTGTGCAAAAATTGCAGACATGTAGGGGTTAATTAAAGGTGTAAATTCGTTGAAAAAAGATGCGTGGGCTCCTGCGCTATTTTCTAAACCAGACAGACAAAGCCAGCGAGTGGGGGCAGATAATAATAGCCCAGGGAGGGTGCATTTATTTAGTGCCCCCTCCCCGGCTACTAACATCTTCCCTCAGCCACCCCAGAAAAGGAAAATCTATAATTAGATGCGCCCTTTCTGGCACTTTGCACGTCTATTCCCATTGCCCTGTAGTGGTGGCGAATGGGTTAATAATGGGTTAAAGCCACCTTGCTATTGAAAGGTAACTTTAAGCCAGGTTAATAATTGAGAGTTGTCAATTTGACAACTATCAATTATTAATCATCAAGGTCTCCAAAAATTCAATATAAACAGCAAAAAAAAGCAGCAACACTCACCTGCCCAGATCTCAGAACAAATGCACTACAGGATGCAGCCAGCCCATTAAAGCAAGATGTTAGCAGCACAGGTGCAAAATACCAGATTAAACAGCCACTCTCCACATACCCATCCAAGGAGGGGGTGACTGCCCAGTATGCAATTGCACAATAGAAGCCCGCATAGGGCGCCATTCACACAAGGATACTGCACAGTGTCTGGTTCACAGCCTATTAACCCCTTACTGCCATCGGACGTACTATCCCGTCCATGGTACCTGGGCCCGTATGACCATGGACGGGATAGTACGTCTCGTGCGATCGGACGCGCTCCAGGGGGGAGCGCAGCCGATCGCGCCCGGGTGTCAGCTGATTATCACAGCTGACACCCATGACTGTGTGTCAGGAGCGGTCACGGACCGCTCCCGGCACATAAACCCCTTGCACACCGCGATCAAACATGATCGCGGTGTACTGGGGGCACAGGGGAGGATCGCGCAGGGTGGGGGCTCCCTGCGCGCCCCCCTGAGACCCTCAGAGCAGCGCGATGTGATCGCGCTGTTCTGAGGGCTTCCTCCCTCCCAGGACCCGGATCCAAGATGGCGCCGGGGTCCTGGAGGGAGGCGGCTACCTCAGTGCCTGCCGAGAGCAGGCACTGAGAAGCCTGCTGCACTGCCTGAGCGATCGCTGGTGTGACAGAGTGCTGTGCACACTGTCACACCAGCGATCAGATAACATACTGTGATGTCCCACCCTGGGACAAAGTAAAAAAGTTAAAAATATAAAAATAAACATGTTTTAAAAAAAAATCCAAAATAAATTAAAAAAAATATATATATTCCCCAATAAATTCACTTCTTCCTGTAAATAAAAAAAACAAAGCATAAAAGTACACATATTTGGTATCGCCGCGTCCGTAACGACCCCCCCTATAAAATTGTCCCACTAGTTAACCCCTTCAGTGGACCCCTTAAAAAAAAAAAAAAAAAACGAAGCAAAAAATCAATGCTTTATCATCATACCGCCGAACAAAAAGTGGAATAACACGCGATCAAAAAGACCGATATAAAAAAACATAGTACTGCTGAAAACGTCATCTTGTCCCGCAAAAAACGAGCCATCATACAGCATCATCAGCGAAAAAAATAAAAAGTTATAGCTCGCAGAATAAAGCAATGCAAAAATAATTATTTTTTATATAAAATTGTTTTTATTCTATAAAAGCGCCAAAACATGAAAAAATGATATAAATGAGGTATCGCCATAATCGTACTGACCCGAAGAATAAAACTGCTTTATCAATTTTACCACACGCAGAACGGTATAAACGCCTCCCCCAAAAGAAATTCATGAATTGCTGATTTTTGTTCATTCTAACCTCCCAAAAATCGAAATAAAAAGCGATCAAAAAACATCACGTGCTCAAAAATGGTACCAATAAAAACGTCAACTCGTCCCGCAAAAAATAAGACCTCACATGACTCTGTGGGCCAAAATATGCAAAAATTATAGCTCTCAAAATGTGATGATGCAAAAACTATTTTTGCAATAAAAAGCGTCTTTTAGCATGACAGCTGCCAATCATAAAAACCCGCTATAAATAGTAAATCAAACCCCCCTTTATCACCCCCTTAGTAAGGGAAAAATAATAAAATTAAAAAAAAGTATTTATTTCCATTTTCCCATTAGGGTTAGGGTTAGGGTTGCGGCTAAAGTTAGGGTTAGGGTTGGCGCTAAAGTTAGGATTAGGGTTAGGGTTGGGATTAGGGGTGTGTTAGGGTTAGGTTTGTGGTTAGGGTTGGGACTAGGGTTAGGGGTGTGTTGGGGTTAGGGTTGGAGTTAGAATTGGGGGGTTTCCACTGTTTAGGCACATCAGGGGCTCTCCAAATGTGACATGGCGTCTGATCTCAATTCCAGCCAATTCTGCGTTGAAAAAGTCAAACGGTGCTCCTTCACTTCTCAGCTCTGCCATGCGTCCAAACAGTAGTTTATCCCCACATATGGGGTATCAGCGTACTCTGGACCCCAAGAGTTATTGTGCAATTTGTCCTATTTCTTCTGCTACCCTTGGGAAAATAAAAAACTGGGGGCGAAAATATCATTTTTGTACAAAAAAAATTATTTTTTTTGTTTTTACGGCTGTACATTATAAACTTCTGTGAAGCACTTGGGGCCTTGACGTGGCGGGATGGCTTGTACATTATTTTGATCAAAATTATGTTTACTAAATACCCTTATGATTATTACTACCTTCATGCATTTTTGCAAAAAGATTTTTTATTTCATTTTTGGATATTTGTTTTTTTGTGCCTGTTTTTCTGTGTAATGGTCATGTGTTAATATGCATTTACATTTTGCATACACATTAACTTACTTTTTCAGTTCAGATCTAGTTTTCTATGTAGTTCATAGTGCATTCCGTGCATATAAGGGTGTGACCGCCCTGTTTTCTGAGTTGAGAAAATCCATCCTGTCTGGCCAGAGCTTCAACTGGTGGGTTCAGTCCCTCTGCCCTTGTTCACATTTAAGTCACTTGACAAGTGGAAAGGTTTTCAATATTAGAGTAGGACTGTCCCACAGAGGGTTGCCTTGACGTGGCGGGATGGCTTGTACATTATTTTGATCAAAATTATGTTTACTAAATACCCTTATGATTATTACTACCTTCATGCATTTTTGCAAAAAGATTTTTTATTTCATTTTTGGATATTTGTTTTTTTGTGCCTGTTTTTCTGTGTAATGGTCATGTGTTAATATGCATTTACATTTTGCATACACATTAACTTACTTTTTCAGTTCAGATCTAGTTTTCTATGTAGTTCATAGTGCATTCCGTGCATATAAGGGTGTGACCGCCCTGTTTTCTGAGTTGAGAAAATCCATCCTGTCTGCCAGAGCTTCAACTGGTGGGTTCAGTCCCTCTGCCCTTGTTCACATTTAAGTCACTTGACAAGTGGAAAGGTTTTCAATATTAGAGTAGGACTGTCCCACAGAGGGTTGCCTTGACGTGGCGGGATGGCTTGTACATTATTTTGATCAAAATTATGTTTACTAAATACCCTTATGATTATTACTACCTTCATGCATTTTTGCAAAAAGATTTTTTATTTCATTTTTGGATATTTGTTTTTTTGTGCCTGTTTTTCATTATAAACTTCTGTGAAGCACTTGGGCTTCATAGCGCTCACCACACATCTAGATAAGTTCCTTGTGGGGTCTATTTTCCAAAATGGGGTCACTTGTTGGGGATTTCCACTGTTTAGGCGCATCAGGGGCTCTCCAAATGCGACATGACGCCCCCAGACCATTCCATCAAAGTCTGCAATCCAAAACGTCACTACTTCCCTTCCGAGCCCCAACGTGTACCCATACAGTAGTTTTCTCCCACATATTGGATATCAGCGTACTCAGGACAAATTGGACAACAACTTTTGGGGTCCAATTTCTCCTGTTACCCTTGTAAAAATAAAATATTGGGGCAAAAAAATCATTTTTGCAAAAAAAAAAAAGATTTTTTATTTTTACGGCTGTGCGTTATAAACTTCTGTGAAGCACTTCGGGGTTCAAAGTGCTCACCACACATCTAGACAAGTTCCTTGTGGGGTCTATTTTCCAAAATGGGGTCACTTGTGGGGGGTTTCCACTGTTTAGGCACATCAGGGGCTCTCCAAATGCGACATGACGCCCCCAGACCATTCCATCAAAGTCTGCAATCCAAAACGTCACTACTTCCCTTCCGAGCCCTGACGTGCGCCCATACAGTAGTTTTCTCCCACATATTGGGTATCAGCGTACTCAGGACAAATTGGACAACAACTTTTGGGGTCCAATTTCTCCTGTTACCCTTGTGAAAATAAAATATTGGGGGCGAAAAAATCATTTTTGTAAAATAAAAAAAGATTTTTTATTTTTACGGCTGTACGTTATAAACTTCTGTGAAGCACTTCGGGGTTCAAAGTGCTCACCACACATCTAGATAAGTTCCTTGTGGGGTCTATTTGCCAAAATGGGGTCACTTGTGGGGGGTTTCCACTGTATAGGTGCATCAGGGGCTCTCCAAATGTGACATGACGCCCCCAGACCATTCCATCAAAGTCTGCAATCCAAAACGTCACTAATTCCCTTCCGAGCCCTGACGTGCGCCCATACAGTAGTTTTCTCCCACATATTGGGTATCAGCGTACTCAGGACAAATTGGACAACAACTTTTGGGTTCCAATTTCTTCTGTTACCCTTGTGAAAATAAAATATTGGGGGCGAAAAAAATCATTTTTGTAAAAAAAAAAGGATTTTTTATTTTACGGCTGTACGTTATAAACTTTAGTGAAACACCTGGGGGTTCAAAGTGCTCACCACACATCTAGATAAGTTCCTTGAGGGGTCTAGTTTCCAAAATGGTGTCATTTATGGGGGTTTCCACTGTTTAGGCAGATCAGGAGCTCTCCAAACACGACATGGCGTCCAGCCAATTCTGCGTTGAAAAAGTCAGACGGCGCTCCTTCCCTTCTAAACTCTGCCATGCACCCAAACAGTGGTTTACCCCCACATATGGGGTATCAGCGCACTCAGGACAAATTGCACAATAACTTTTGGAGTCTTGTTACCCTTGGAAAAATAAAAATTGGGGTGAAAAGAGCATTTTTGTGGAAAAAATATGATTTTTAAATTTTACGGCTCTACGTTATAAACTTGTGTGAAGCACTTGGGGGTTCAAATTGCTCACCAAAGATCTAGAAAAGTTCCTTAGGGGGTCTAGTTTCCAAAATGGGGTCATTTGTGGGGGGTTTCCACTGTTTAGGCACATCAGGGGCTCTCCAAATGCAACATGGCATCCAATCTCAATTCCAGCCAATTTTGGTTGGAAAAAGTCAAATGGTGCTCCTTCCATTCCGAGCTCTGCCGTGCGCCCAAACAGTGGTTCCCACCAACATATGGGGTATCAGCGTACTCAGGACAAATTGGACAACAACTTATGTGGTCCAATTTCTCCTGTTACCCTTGGGAAAATAAAAAATTAGTGACTAAAAGATAATTTTTGTGGGAAAAAATAGGATTTTTTATTTTCATGCCCGGGCATTATAAACTTGTGTGAAGCACTTGGGGGTTCAAAGTGCTCACCAAAGATCTAGATAAGTTCCTTAGGGGTATAGTTTCCAAAATGGGGTCACTTGTGGGGGGTTTCCACTGTTTAGGCTCATCTGGGGCACTGCAAACGGAACATGACCCCCATCAACGTCTGCATTCCAAAACGTTACTACTTCCTTTCCAAGCCCTGCCGTGCACCCAAACAATTTCCCCCCCCCACATATGGGGTATCAGCGTACTCAGGACAAATTGGACAACAACTTTTGGGGTCCAATTTCCTTGGGAAAATTCAAAAATTTGGGACTAAAAAAATCATTTTTGTGGAAAATTGTTTTTTTTTTTTTCACACCCAGGCATTATAAGCTTTTGTGAAACACTTGGGGGTTCAAAGTGCTCACAACAGATCTAGATAAGTACCTTAGGGGGTCTAGTTTCCAAAATGGTGTCACTTGTGGGGGTTTCCACTGTTTAGGTGCATCAGGGGCTCTCCAAACACGACATGGCGTCCAATCTCAATTCCAGCCAATTTTAGTTTGAAAAAGTCAAACGGCGCTCCTTCCCTTACGAGCTCTGCCGTGTGCCCAAACAGTGGTTTTCCCCCACATATTGGGTATTGGCGTACTCAGGAGAAATTTCATAACAACCTTATCTGTCCATTTTCTCCTTTTACCCTTGTGAAAATAAAAAAAAGTTTGTAAAAGATCATTTTTGTGGCTAAAAGTTAAATATTCATTTTTTCCTTCCATGTTGCTTTAGTTCCTGTGAAGCACCTGAAGGGTTAATAATCTTCTTGAATGTGGTTTTGAGTACCTTGAGGGGTGCAGTTTTTAGAATGGTGTCACTTTTGGGTATTTTCTGCCATATAGACCCCTCAAAGTGACTTCAAATGAGAGGTGGTCCCTAAAAAAAATGGCTTTGTAAATTTTGTTGTAAAAATGAGAAATCGCTGGTCAACTTTTAACCCTTATAACTTCCTAACAAAAAAAAATTTTGGTTCCAAAATTGTGCTGATGTAAAGTAGACATGTGGGAAATGTTATTTCTTAACTATTTTGTGTGATATTTTCTCTGTTTTAAGGGAATAAAAATTCAAAGTTTGAAAATTGCAAAATTTTAAAAATTTTCGCCATATTTGCGTTTTTTTCAAAAATAAACGCAAGTTATATCGAAGAAATTTTACTTCTAACGTGAAGTACAATATGTCACGAGAAAACATTCTCAGAATCGCGAAGATCCGTTGAAGCGTTCCAGAGTTATAACCTCATAAAGAGACAGTGGTCAGAATTGTAAAAATTGGCCGGGTCATTAACGTGCAAACCACCCTTGGGGGTGAAGGGGTTAATCACGCCCCTACTATTCGAATAGGCGGGCTGGCCAGTACACTCTCAAATCACACCAGTGTGAACCCCCTTATGCGAGACCAGACTTGCCTGGGCCTGGTTGCACCCCGAAAAATAAAGTGCAAAAAATACAAAAATAGTGAGGCATTAGTTAATATTTTGGCCAAAATACGTAAGCTTGTAACCTGCGCCAAAGGTCCCCACGCTTACAAGTCCTACTCTACACTATCCAGCAAAGTCACTAAAGGAGACTCAAGGTCTCCAAAAATTCAATATAAACAGCAAAAAAAGGCAGCAACACTCACCTGCCCAGATCTCAGAACAAATGCACTACAGGGTGCAGCCAGCCCATAAAGCAAGATGTTAGCAGCACAGGTGCAAAATACCAGATTAAACAGCCACTCTCCACATACTCATCCAAGGAGGGGGTGACTGCCCAGTATGCAATTGCACAATAGAAGCCCGCATAGGGCGCCGTTCACACAGGGATACTGCACAGTGTCTGGTTCACAGCCTATTAATCACGCCCCTACTATTCGAATAGGCGGGCTGGCCAGTACACTCTCAAATCGCACCAGTTTGAACACCCCTCATGCGAAACCAGACGTGCCTTGGCCTGGCTGCACCCTGAAAAATAAAGTGCAAAAAATACAAAAATAGTGGGGTATTAGTTAATAATTTGGCCAAAATACGTAAGCTTGTAACCTGCGCCAAAGGTCCCCACGCTTACAAGTCCTACTCTACACTATCCAGCAAAGTCACTAAAGGAGACTCAAGGTCTCCAAAAGCCCGCCTATTCGAATAGTAGGGGCGTGATTAATAGGCTGTGAACCAGACACTGTGCAGTATCCTTGTGTGAACGGCGCCCTATGCGGGCTTCTATTGTGCAATTGTATACTGGGCAGTCACCCCCTCCTTGGATGGGTATGTGAAGAGTGGCTGTTTAATCTGGTATTTTGCACCTGTGCTGCTAACATCTTGCTTTAATGGGCTGGCTGCATCCTGTAGTGCATTTGTTCTGAGATCTGGGCAGGTGAGTGTTGCTGCCTTTTTTTTGCTGTTTATATTGAATTTTTGGAGACCTTGAGTCTCCTTTAGTGACTTTGCTGGATAGTGTAGAGTAGGACTTGTAAGCGTGGGGACCTTTGGCGCAGGATACAAGCTTACGTATTTTGGCCAAAATATTAACTAATACCCCACTATTTTTTTGTTTTTTGGGGTGCAGCCAGGCCCAGGCACGTCTGGTCTCGCATGAGGGGTGTTCACACTGGTGCGATTTGAGAGCGTACTGGCCAGCCCACCTATTCGAATAGTAGGGGCGTGATTAATAGGCTGTGAACCAGACACTGTGCAGTATCCTTGTGTGAACGGCGCCCTATGCGGGCTTCTATTGTGCAATTGTATACTGGGCAGTCACCCCTCCTTGGATGGGTATGTGGAGAGTGGCTGTTTAATCTGGTATTTTGCACCTGTGCTGCTAACATCTTGCTTTAATGGGCTGGCTGCATCCTGTAGTGCATTTGTTCTGAGATCTGAGCAGGTGAGCGTTGCTGCCTTTTTTTGCTGTTTATATTGAATTTTTTGAGACCTTGAGTCTCCTTTAGTGACTTTGCTGGATAGTGTAGAGTAGGACTTGCAAGCGTGGGGACCTTTGGCGCAGGTTACAAGCTTACGTATTTTGGCCAAAATATTAACTAATACCCCACATTTTTGCACTTTATTTTTCGGGGTGCAGCCAGGCCCAGGCACGTCTGGTCTCGCATGAGGGGTGTTCACACTGGTGCGATTTGAGAGTGTACTGGCCAGCCCGCCTATTCGAATAGTAGGGGCAAGCAGTCAAGCATTCCAGAAGCAAAGCATCCCAGAAGATAAGCATCATGTAAACGGCAGTTATCCATGGCAGTTAATCAAGGCTGGAATCAGGTACCCCACACTTTGCTTTCTTTTTAATTATGTACTTTACCTCTATCCTCCTGTGTTCCCTTCCCATCCACAAACACCGCCCCATCCCCCTCCATCACGACTCATACACATCAGCCCCTCCATACTTCCCTCTCCCATGTACAGCTCCCATGCTCTCCTCACCTTCCTGAGAAACCTCAGCCCATCTTGCCCAAACACATCACAGAAAAAACCTACTTACAACTCCAACAACTACCTGCTCTTTATCTTCCTACTCCTACTGATTTCAGGGGACAACTCCCCCAACCCTGGTCCACCATCCCCCAACCTCAATCCCTACCCTACCTCATATCGAAACCATAATAATCTTATTAATATTACTTGCACTCCCTCATCTCCTTCGTTTAATTGTGCCCTCTGGAATCCACGGTCTGCATGCAACAAGCTATCCTTCCTGCACAACTACTTTCTGAACAACTCTCTTCATCTGTTGGCCCTCACTGAAACCTGGATTCAGTATTCTGATACGGTCTCCCCTGCTGCCATTTCCTATGGTGGCTTACAGTTCTCCCATTCCCCGAGACCTGCAAACAGACATGGTGGTGGAGTTGGCATACTCCTGTCCCACAATGCACTTTCCAGGTCATCCCCCCAATTCCATCACTCTCATTCCCTTCTTTTGAGGTCCACACCATCAGGCTCTTTCGTCCCCTCTCCCTCAGAGTAGCGGTCATATATCGGCCCCCAGGCTCGCCCACCCGGTTCCTTGACCACTTCTCAGCCTGGCTGCCGCACTTCATGTCCTCAGAACTACCAACCCTTATCCTTGGAGACTTCAACATCCCCATTAACAGCCCTACTTTCACATTTGCATCTCAGCTTCTATCACTAACCACTTCTCTAGGCCTCTCACAGCTTTCAACCTCTGAGACACACAAGGATGCTAACACCCTTGACCTGGTCTTTGTCCGCCTCTGTTCAATCTCCCACCTAAATAACTCACTGCTTCCACTCTCTGACCACAACATTCTCTCCTTCACGCTCACAAATCCTCGACCACCCCAGCGCACTCCTACCTACCACACATTCAGAAATCTACAAGCCATTAACCCTCAGACACTTTCAGACTACCTACACTCATCGCTGTCCCCAATCTCCTCTTTTTCTTGTCCTAATCTGGCTGTTCATCACTACAATGACCCCCTTAGAAGCACCCTTGACCAAGTATCACCACTCACCCTCAGAACTTCCAAACACACAGTAAAACAGCCCTGGCTCACATTGCAAACTCAACTTCTTCAACGATGCTCTAGGAGTGCTGAACGCCTTTGGAGAAAAACCCGCACACCAGAAGACTTCATCCACTTTAAATTCATCCACTTTAAACTCACTAGCCAACAACCCCAAGAAACTTTTTGACACTTTTCACTCCCTCCTCAGGCAAAAAGCACAAGCCCCTATCACAGACATTTGTGCTGTCGACCTGGCCTCCCATTTTATAGAAAAAATAGATACTATCCATCAGGAAATCTGCTCTCAACCACCAAGTGCTGTGACTCCCATCCCACCCTGCATTTCCCCTGGCTCACTTTCCACATTTGATCCCATCACAGAAGAAGAAGTCTCCAGACTCCTCTCTTCCTCTCGTCCGACTACATGCACTACCGACCCCATTCCCTCACATCTCCTCCAGTCTCTCTCTCCAGTTGTCACAACTCACCTAAAATCTTTAATCTCTCACTCTCCTCTGGCACTTTCCCATCCTCCTTCAAACACTCCATCATTACTACACTACTAAAGAAACCCGCTCTCGACCCTTCCTGCACAAACAACTACAGACCGGTCTCCAATCCCCCTCTTCATTTCTAAACTTTTGGAGCGCCTAGTCTACTCCCGCCTTACCCGTTAACTCTGCAATCACTCTCTCCTAGACCCTTCACAGTCCGGTTTCCGCCCCCTACATTCAACCGAAACTGCACTCATCAAAGTGACCAATGACCTTCTTACAGCAAAACGTAACGGTGACCACTCTCTGCTCATTCTTCTCGACCTTTCTGCAGCTTTCGACACGGTTGACCACCGTCTCCTACTGTCTAGGCTCCACTCACTAGGTATTAAGGACACTGTTCTCTCCTGGTTCTCCTCCTATCTTTCTGACCGCTCCTTCAGTGTTTCGTTCTCTGGCTCCACGTCATCTCCTCTTCCTCTCACTGTCGGTGTACCCCAGGGCTCAGTCCTTGGCCCCCTTCTCTTCTCTCTCTCACACGGCCCCAATTGGACAGACCATCAGCAGATTTGGCTTTCAGTACCATCTTTATGCTGATGACACACAACTATACACGTCATCCCCCGACCTTACCCCCACTGTACTACAGAATGCCAGTGACTGTCTGTCCGCAGTCTCCAACATCATGTCCGCTCTCTATCTGAAACTCAACCTCTCCAAAACTGAACTTCTTCTGCTCCCGACGTCTACTAACCTCCCTAAATCTGACATTTCCCTCTCCATGGGCGGCACCATAATAACACCCCGGCAGCAGGCTCGCTGTCTGGGTGTTATGTTTGACACCAATCTCTCCTTCACCTCCCATATACAATCTCTTGCCCGATCTTGCAGCCTACACCTAAAGAACATCTCTAGAATCCACCCTTTTCTCACCATGGAAACAACAAAAACCCTCACTGTAGCATTGATCCACTCCGGCCTGGACTACTGCAATGCTCTATTACTTGGCCTCCCCATTACTTGACTATCCCCTCTCCAGTCCATCCTTAATGCAGCAGCCAGGGTCATCCATCTGGCTAATCGGTACTCGGACACGTCCGCTCTTCGCCAGTCCTTACACTGGCTGCCCATTCATTATAGGATCCAATTCAAAGTACTTGTTCTCACCCACAAAGCTCTCCACAGTGCAGCACCCCCCTACATCTCCTCCCTCATTTCTATCTATCGGCCTAACCGACTGCTGCGCTCTGCAAATGACTTTCGACTAACCTCTGCACTAATCCGTACCTCCCACTCCAAGACTTCTCCCACGCTGCGCCAATCCTCTGGAATGCTCTACCCCAAGAAATTAGGACTATCCACAATTTGCATGGTTTCAGGCGCTCCCTCAAAACACATTTGTTCAGAGCGGCCTATCACATTCACTAATCAAAGTCATTCTATGTGTAAGTGTGTGTGTGTAGCCCATTCACTATCTCCATCCATCCCTCACTCCCTCAAGATGGCTGGACCGTCATTGTAAATGCACCATTGTATATACACACTTGTACTGTACTTTGTATTCCCCCACCTCATTGTAGATTGTAAACTATCACGAGCAGGGGCGGCTTATTTTGCTTTAATTATTGTATTGTTAACGTTGTTACTTATGACTTGTGTTTTGAAACTGTTAAACTGTAAAGCTCTGCGGAATATGATGGCGCTATATAAATAAAGATTATTATTATTATTATTAGGGGCATGATTAATAGGCTGTGAACCAGACACTGTGCAGTATCCTTGTGTGAACGGCGCCCTATGCGGGCTTCTATTGTGCAATTGTATAAAGGATAGAATCCAAGAACACCTATATGACATAGTGCAACCTACTACCCGACATGTTTCTCATGTATCCAGACATTTTGTTACTGCTCATAATAGGGATGTTACTCATTGTAATGTATATGCCATAGAATGGATTAAGAAACACGCACTTGGTGGTAACAGAGAACAACTATTGAGTGATAGCGAAGCATTGTGGATCTACCTTCTGAATGGCTTATTTTCATTATACTGTATTATGTTTAATTGACAGAGAAATACATTTATATACAGTACAGACCAAAAGTTTGGACACACCTTCTCATTTAAAGATTTTTCTGTATTTTCATGACTATGAAAATTGTACATTCACACTGAAGGCGTCAAAACTATGAAGTAACACATGTGGAATTATACATTACACTTTACAAAAAAGTGTGAAACAACTGAAAATATGTCTTATATTCTAGCTTCTTCAAAGTAGCCACCTTTTGCTTTGATGACTGCTTTGCACACTCTTGGCATTCTCTTGATGAGCTTCAAGAGGTAGTCACCGGAAATGGTCTTCCAACAATCTTGAAGGAGTTCCCAGAGATGCTTAACACTTGTTGGCCCTTTTGCCTTCAATCTGCGGTCCAACTCACCCCAAACTATCTCGATTGGGTTTAGGTCTGGTGACTGTGGAGGCCAGGTCATCTGGCGTAGCACCCCATCACTCTCCTTCTTGGTCAAATAGCCCTTACTCAGCCTGGAGGTGTGTTTGGGGTCATTGTCCTGTTAAAAAATAAATGATGGTCCAACTAAACGCAAACCAGATAGAATAGCATGCTGCTGCAAGATGCTGTGGTAACCATGCTAGTTCAGTATGCCTTCAATTTTGAATAAATCCCCAAAGCACCCCCACACAATCACACCTCCTCCTCCATGCTTCACGGTGGGAACCAGGCATGTAGAGTCCATCCATTCACCTTTTCTGCGTCGCGCAAAGACACGGTGGTTGGAACCAAAGATCTCAAATTTGTACTCATCAGACCAAAGCACAGATTTCCACTGGTCTAATGTCCATTCCTTGTGTTTTTTAGCCCAAACAAGTCCCTTCTGCTTGTTGCCTGTCCTTAGCAGTGGTTTCCTAGCAGCTATTTTACCATGAAGGCCTGCTGCACAAAGTCTCCTCTTAACAGTTGTTGTAGAGATGTGTCTGCTGCTAGAACTCTGTGTGGCATTGACCTGGTCTCTAATCTGAGCTGCTGTAAACCTGCGATTTCTGACGCTGGTGACTCGGATAAACTTATCCTCAGAAGCAGAGGTGACTCTTGGTCTTCCTTTCCTGGGGCGGTCATCATGTGAGCCAGTTTCTTTGTAGCGCTTGATGGTTTTTGCAACTGCACTTGGGGACACTTTCAAAGTTTTCCCAATTTTTCGGACTGACTGACCTTCATTTCTTAAAGTAATGATGGCCACTCGTTTTTCTTTACTTAGCTGCTTTTTCAGTCTATTCAGTAGGACTATCAGCTGTGTATCCACCAGACTTCTGCACAACACAACTGATGGTCCCAACCCCATTTATAAGGCCAGAAATCCCACTTACTAAACCTGACAGGGCAGACCTGTGAAGAGAAAACCATTCCCAGAGACTACCTCTTGAAGCTCATCAAGAGAATGCCAAGGGTGTGCAAAGCAGTCATCAAAGCAAAAGGTGCCTACTTTGAAGAACCTAGAATATAAGACATAATTTCAGTTGT
Organism: Oophaga sylvatica; assembly: GCA_033576555.1. NCBI lineage: Eukaryota > Metazoa > Chordata > Amphibia > Anura > Dendrobatidae > Oophaga > Oophaga sylvatica. The sequence continues at coordinate 251,968,258 of JARQOD010000005.1, read as the reverse complement.
TTCACACTTTTTTGTTAAGTATATAATTCCACATGTGTTAATTCATATTTTTGATGCCTTCAGTGTGAATGTACAATTTTCATAGTCATGAAAATACAGAAAAATCTTTAAATTGGAAGGTGTGTCCAAACTTTTGGCCTGTACTGTATAAGCATAGTATAATTGTTTAGTTGTTTTCTTTTTCTTAGTTTTTATGATATGTTCGTCCTATATATTTAGTAGCATCCTAAGGGGGGCACGCGTGTGGAGTCTGGCACGTGTATTTCTGCAGCATAAGTATCACTGCAACAAAAGTATCAAGAAGCTGCAGTTATTTCAACGGCAGTTAGTCATGGCAGGAGTCAGGACCCCACACTATGTATCCGCCTCTTTTGGGTATGTCTGCTGAGTAAGCACTTCTTATTACTAGTATCAAGCTTTTCTATTAACCCTCTTACTCCTTCACCATGTTTACATTTGCCCTCACAGTGTTTGCTCCATTAATCCTCACTCTCCTTCACTATCCCCAAACCTCACCACCCTCTAATCAAATAATCATCTGCCCTTCCCTCCTACCTCCCCACCTGACCTCCTCTGTTGACCTGCTCCTCAACCTCAAATCTGTCCTAATTAGAGTTGAGCGATACTTTCCGATATCCTAAAGTATCGGAATCGGAATGGTATCGCCGATATCACTAAAATATCGGCGATACCCGATATCGATACCGGAAGTCCCATGTAAGTCTATGGGAACAAAATATCGAAATTAAAAAAAACCCATTCTTGCCTTGTTGGTTAATTGTACATGAAGGAAAACAAGAAAGAGTAATGTAGAATGTATTGTGGAAGGTTGAGGAGACATTAAAGGCATAGATGTTTAACCCAATCAAATGGAATAGCATAAATATTTTTTTTTTTAAAGATGTTCGGATTGACGAAGAAATTGACAATGTTAACGTTTTTTTATTTTGGCAAATATGTATATTACACAACTTCCATGCTCTTCATCTTCACCTTTTTAACTTTTCACACACTTTCTCCTTCATAATCTTCTGCAGCATCATCTTTTTCATCAAATTATTCTTCATCTTCACCTTCTTTATCTTCTTCTTAAACTTCTTGCTATTCATCTTTGTTAACATTACTCATATTCTTCTTATTAAACTATTATTCTTATTCATATTCTGCTTCATCTTCTTCATCATATTCTTATTTGTGACAGAGAATCCTGTACTTGTAATCTGTCAAAGTATGAATTTTTCATCCTTCCGTTCTTGCTGTCACAAAAGATTTAAATTACAACAGTATTTGTCCGTGTTCAGTTTAGCCTGCAGCAGCAGGCATTTTCCAGGGGCACCACGAGGAGGAACGGACTCACCCCCATACACTGCTTAGTCTTCTTCTGCTTAGAATTTAGAGCATATATTTTGCTCTTCATTTTGGTCTTATACTTCATGTTCTTCTGCTTTTAGATCTTCTGCTTATTGTTCTTGTGTCTCTTGTTCCGTATCTTGTATTTGTAGCACAATCTTGTACCAGCTGATGTTACTGGGACACGGTTACTAAGCAGGAGGTACCTGTGCTCCAAAGCACTACCAAGGACCAGCAGACGTTGCTGGAACTCGGATACCGAGATGGAGGCACCTAGGCCAAAGGCACTGCGGAGAACCAGCTGACGGTACTGGAACCCGGAGGGGCAGCAGAAGGAAAAGAGCCAATGGCACAACCGAGGACCAGCTGACGTTACTGGGACACGGTTACTAAGCAGGAGGTCCCTGTGCTCCAAAGCACTACCAAGGACCAGCAGACGTTGCTGGAACTCGGATACCAAGATGGAGGCACCTAGGCCAAAGGCACTGCGGAGAACCAGCTGACGGTACTGGAACCCGGAGGGGCAGCAGAAGGAAAAGAGCCAATGGCACAACCGAGGACCAGCTGACGTTACTGGGACACGGTTACTAAGCAGGAGGTACCTGTGCTCCAAAGCACTACCAAGGACCAGCAGACGTTGCTGGAACTCGGATACCAAGATGGAGGCACCTAGGCCAAAGGCACTGCGGAGAACCAGCTGACGGTACTGGAACCCGGAGGGGCAGCAGAAGGAAAAGAGCCAATGGCACAACCGAGGACCAGCTGACGTTACTGGGACACGGTTACTAAGCAGGAGGTACCTGTGCTCCAAAGCACTACCAAGGACCAGCAGACGTTGCTGGAACTCGGATACCAAGATGGAGGCACCTAGGCCAAAGGCACTGCGGAGAACCAGCTGACGGTACTGGAACCCGGAGGGGCAGCAGAAGGAAAAGAGCCAATGGCACAACCGAGGACCAGCTGACGTTACTGAACCCCAGTAACACAGGAGCAAGTGTTGACTGTGCTAACAGCACTTCCGAGCAACAACTGGCGGTGTTGGAGCCCAGGGTCAAGGAGGATGTTTAAATACTAGATCAAGTAATTTCCTTGTTACCTGTCAATTTTAAATGTCTATACTTCAAACAAGAGAAAGATAACCTTTACTACCATAAGATGATGATTTCATTTAAACTAATATCTAGATAAATAAAGAATTGACAAACATAAACACATACATTAACATGTTGAACAGCAATGCAAACCACAAAATAAATTAGTTAAGGAATCTGCTATACGGTTGTACATAAAAGCATACAAGTACATATCTGAATCCATTAATGATGGATAAGTAACAGTATGTACACCATTTTTATTGTATAGACAATGAATGTCTGACTTCAAAACATCATCAGCATTACAAGTTATCTGTGACATTACTAAAATGTTACATTTGCTGAATAATGTCACTAAACAGTTTATACAAAATTATACAATTTCCATCATGTAATACTCATAATATGTGGCAATAATCATGTTTATTAACAAACATAACCTTTAAAAAGTGCATAGTGCATAGTGAAAATTGCTATTTATGCCTGACTGTCGACTTGCAAGCATGACAACGGATAGATAAGGTATATATAGATGAGACTGCATAGCCACAGATGGTGAATGGCGATGTAATACTGTACCTCAATAAAGTGTGCGTCACTACTACATAATTTTTTTTATATAGCTTTATAAACAGGGTACGTGGATGTATGCTTGCGCCTTTGTTTTGACGCACAGACTGCCTTCCTGCTGAGACGCGTTGGGTAGTGAACAGTTGTGTGCAGTGTTCACTGTAGTCTGAGGTTTTCCTTTTTGGAGTGCAGATCACGCTCCAGTTAGTTCTTCAACCACTGCTGGTTGTAGTCTGCTGAGCGTGTGTCACTGGCACATCCTTGAAATTTTTCTCTAATTGTTGCTGCTCCACTCTATTACAAATAAATAAAATCTATTAGTGTGACGCGCTTCCATCCGTATACAATACATTGGTTGCAAACACTATAGAAGTACACAAAGGGGCCTTTCACACCTACTGAACAGTTGTGTGCAGTGTTCACTGCAGTCTCTGCGGAATAACCACACTTAGGCCTTATAACTTTTCAGACTTTCTTTATCAATCTACCAAGATGAAGAAGGCAGGGAGTAAGGCACGTGGTCGTGGAGTTTCTTCAGGGAGAGGACGTGGGGATTCTGTGGCTGCTGCGGCCCCCAGTGACACAGCATCCACCAGTTTTCCCCGGGCCGTGAGCGTTCCTTTATGCGCACTTTTGTAGGAGCTCGGAGTACCCCCTGCTGCGGGAAGAACAAATTGAAGCCGTTGTTGTTTGGATCTCAGCCAATGCATCGACTTCAATTGCTTCCACCTCCTCTCAGGACCACAGCACTGTTGGGCAACCATCTGTCTCTTCACCGCCTGGCAAATTGCCCAGGCAGTCAGAGAGTTCTGTACAGGAGCCAGCTGAGTGTCTGCTTCTGTTCTCAGAATCTATTGGCTTGCAAACAGGGGCCCAGCCAAGCAGCATTCTGTAATGTGAAGAAGAGGGAGTATGCAGTGATGCGCAACAGCTGTGTCTCTCTGAATCTGAAGAGGCGGGTGAGACAGTGCCGATGGTCAGCACACCGCAGAACGCATCTGATGATGATGATGAGACCCAGGTGCCAGTTTCTGTTGAGCATGGTGCTGGCCAGACCACCCAACAGCAGGTGTTGGAAGAGGGTAGTGGAGATGATGAGGTCCAATACCCAACATGGCATGAAGAACAGGAAGGTGGTGGGAGCAGCTCAGAGGAATAATAATAATATTTATTTATATAGCGCCATCATATTCCGCAGCGCTTTACAGTTTAGCAGTTTCAGAACACAAGTCATAAGTAACAACGTTAACAATACAATAATTTAAGCTAAATAAGTCGCCCTGCTCGTGACAGCTTACAATGTACAATGAGATGGGGGAGATACAAAGTATAGGTGTTTATATACAATGGTGCATTTACAATGATGTTCCAGCCATCTTAAGGGACTGAGGGATGGAGATAGTGAATGGGCTAGAGACACACACACACTTACACAGAATACATAGAATGACTTTGATTAGTGAATGTGATAGGCCGCTCTGAACAAATGTGTTTTGAGGGAGCGCCTGAAACCATGCAAATTGTGGATAGTCCTAATTTCTTGGGGTACAGCATTCCAGAGGATTGGCGTAGAGCAGGAGAAGTCTTGGAGTCGGGAGTGGGAGGTACGTATTAGTGCAGAGGTTAGTCGAAAGTCGTTTGCAGAGCGCAGCAGTCGGTTAGGCCGATAGATAGAAATGAGGGAGGAGATGTAGGAGGGGTGCTGCACTGTGGAGAGCTTTGTGGGTGAGAACCAGTACTTTGGTTGAAAGCTGGGAGAGGCCTAGAGAAATGGTTAGTGATAGAAGGAAGATAGAGGAAGACATTGCCCCAACGGTACAAACAGGAGGGAGAGTTAGGCTGCAGACTCGGTTGCCTGTAGCCTCCAGTTTGGCACCTGTTCGGAGCAGTTGTCTTCCAAAAGTCAAAACGTGCGCTCCCAGGACTTGCACTGCGTGGTCCTTTTTTCACACACTTGCACATGATATTTGCTATGTGAAATGCAAGCTGTGTAATCAAAAATTAAAAATAGCTAAAAGTGTCAGTCACCTCAATACCACAAATATGTGGAAACATGTGCGGACAAAGCACGTAGTTGAGTTACAAAGACACACTGGAGATGTAGGCCAACCTACAGCAGCACCTACATCTTCAGGTTGTGTTGAAGCCTCTTCATCGAGCTCACACACAGCTGGTTATGCTTCCTCACAGGATCGCCATGGAAGAACCTCGGCCACTGTTGTCCAGAGACAAACTGTTATTCCACACACAGCAGCAAGTTCCCTGTCATCCTCACACTCCCAGGCCACAAAAACAGCCAGCGGTAGCACAGGCATGGGATAAAACACGGCCATACTCCGCAAACCATGCACGAGCACAGGCTCTGAATGCTGGCATTGCAAAACTCCTGTCCCTTGAAATGCTGTGATTCAGGCTGGTGGAGACAGACAGTTTCCGTAACTGAATATCATTGTCAATCCCACAATACAATGTGCCAAGCCGATTTCATTTCAGCAGGCAAGCCGTCCCTGGTCTGCAAAAGCATGTTGAGGGAAAAATTAAACATGCGCTACTAAAAGCCCTCAGTAGCAAGGTCCACCTGACCACCGATGCGTGGACCAGTACCCATTGTTATGATCTGCTACAACCAGTAAGGAAAGAAGGGAATTCTGTCCCTACAATACAACTAAGCTGAATCCCTACGATGTAACGGGGAACCTGATCCTGCGACCAGACCCGCTAAAGTCCTCATCTAGTGTGAACGAAGACCTATAGTTGCGAGGGAGTAATCCCTACAAGATCTAGGGACTGGGAGAAAAGGTGGACACCTCCTAACATAAATTGTAGCATGGATAATTAAACAGAAAAATAAATACTTTGTGATCCTAACATCAAGCAAAACTCACAGATTAAGGCACCTAAGCACCCGGCTAGCTTAACAGTAGATAATACAATGAAGTCAAGCAAAGCCAGAAGGGCGGAGCCAGACTAAATAGGGAAAAAAGGTCATGTGACCAGCAAACTGAAACAAAACCTAACAAGAGGGTTCTAACACCCATGGCCAGGGACAATACCTTTCCCTCACTGCCCATTGGGTCAATGTTGTGCAGCCGGGTACTGATCTTGCGAGTGGCGCTGTACGTGTTCTGCCAACTCCAAGGATTGCAGGAATCAAGTCTGTACACATTGATTCCTCCTATTCCAGTTCCTCAGAATCATCGCTGCAGGAGCCGTCACGGTCTACCTCCACATGGACCCGTGAACGTTTACCTGTTGCGACCGATATGAGCACAGCCGTGTCCAAATGTCAACAGGCCATCCTGAAATTAATTTCCATGGGGAATCTTAGCCACACAGCGCAGGAGCTCTGTAATGCCATAAAGCAGGAGAGCGACGTGTGGTTTTTGGAAGAGAATCTACAGGCAGGCTTGGTAGTGTGTGACAATGGCCGAAATCTGGTGTCAGCTCTGGGCCTTGGCAACCTCACTCACATACCATGTCTGTCATATGTGCTCAACTTGGTCGTGCAGAGTTTTTTGAGGGACTATCCGGATCTTGATGCACTGCTGCACAAGGTCCGCCTAGAGTGCGCTCACTTGCGACGTTCCAGCATGGCCAGATCGCTGATTGCAGCTCTGCAACGCAGATTTCACCTTCATGAACATCGCATTATATGTGACGTACCCACCAGGTGGAATTCCTCGTTACATATGTTGGAGCGGTTGTGTGAGCAGCAGCCAACAGTAATGGAGTATCAGCTGCATCAGGCGCAGTCAACTCGCAATTTGCGCCGTTCACACTTCACCACTACTGAGTGGGCCTCTATAATAAGAATAATAATATTATTTATTTATATAGCGCCATAATATTCCGCAGTGCTTTACAGTTTAACAGTTTCAAAACACGAGTCATAAGTAACAACGTTAACAATACAATAATTAAAGCAAAATCAGCCGCCCTGCTGGTGAAAGCTTACAATCTACAATGAGGTGTGGGAGATACAAAGTACAGGTGTTTATATACAATGGTGTTTTTACAATGATGGTCCAGCCATTTTAAGGAAGTGAGGGATGCATGGAGATAGTGAATGGGCTACACACACAGAATTACACATAGAATGACTTTGATTAGTGAATGTGATAGGCCACTGTGAACAAATGTGTTTTGAGGGAGCGCCTGAAACCATCCAAATTGCGGATAGTCCTAATTTCTTGGGGTAGAGCATTCCAGAGGATTGGCGCAGCGCGGGTGAAGTCTTGGAGTTGGGAGTGGGAGGTACGGATTAGTGCAGAGGTTAGTCGAAGGTCGTTTGCAGAGTGCAGCAGTCGGTTAGGCCGATAAATATAAATAAGGGAGGAGATGTAGGGGGGTGCTGCGCTGTGGAGAGCTATGTTGGTGAGAACCAGTAATTAGAATTGGATCCTATAATGAATGGGCAGCCACTGCCAGTGTAATGAGTGGCGAATAACTCTATGAAGGATATCTGCCACGTTTTGCGTGCGTTTGATGAGTCAACGCGGATGGCGAGTGCAGATGATGCACTAGTCAGCCTGACTGTCCCCCTTATCTGCCTGCTTCAAAAAACACTGCAAGCACTAAGGCATGAGGTTTTGGAAGAGGTGGAGGATGAGGAGTCACAAATTCCATCACCTTCTGGACAGTCAGCGCAACGTGGTTCCTCACAAAGGGCTGGAGGACTTTCAAAGTACCATGCTGTATCAACAATTGAACCTCCAGAGTCGCTGTCTATATTTTCATAACCATTACAAACTTTTAATGTATTTACAAAGCACATAATGTACATTTTTTGTCTATCCTTTTGTAATGCTATTGTGTTTCCATAAACTGATGTTACAGAATTATGATACAAAGTTTTTAAATTTTGAGTTTTAAATTTTGTAAATTTATATGTATTTGAAGGACTTTGTGAGGAGGAGTCAATGGAGGAGGAAGACATCGCTCCAGAGGGAGGTAGACAATGCTCTAGTCAGTATGTAGACCAAGGGTGGGGTGATGCACAGCAGGCGGAGATGACGCCCCTTGCAGGGGACAACGTTTCTTGGCCAGTTGGGAGTCTGCAGCACATGGTTGATTTCATGCTGCAGTGGCTGAGAAACGACCGCCGCATCGAACACATTCACACCACGTCTGATTATTGGGTGTACACCCTCCTAGACCCTCGCTACCGGGACAACTTACAAAGCCTCATCACACCGTTGAACCGGGAGCGTAAAATGCGGAAGTACCAAGACACACTGGTGCAATCCATAATGTTCTCCATTCCAGCCGAGAGCACTGCTGCTGCTACTGATTTACAAAGCAGCTCTGTGCGTCGAGGCAGTGGAGACAGCTCTGCAACAAGAGGGAGCACAAGCAGCGCCTCTGCACAGGGCAAGAACAGTATGTTCCAAATGTGTCGAAGTTTTGTGGCAGCGCCACCAATGTCTACACCATCCGAGACGGCTCCAGTCAGCAGGAGGCAACATTTCCGTAAGATGGTTACAGACTACATGTCTTGCCCTCTCAGTGTACTCTCAGATGGCTCTTCCCCATTCAAGTTTTGTGTCTCTAAGCTGGATACATGGCCAGAGCTTAGCCAGTATGCATTGGAGGTGCTGGCTTGATCTGCTGGCAGTGTATTATCGGAGCGCGTCTTTACTGCTGCAGGTGGTGTACTAACAGACCGTTGCATGCGACTATCCTACGATAATGTAGAACGGCTTACTTTTCTGAAAATGAACTAGGCATGGATCTCGCCTGAATTTGCCTGTCCGGTTTCAGATTAACTAACTGGTTGACAACGTTTTCCATGTCTCCTGTTATGTTCATCTTTCTACCACCTGAGCTATACTCCCTGGGCTACAACACTGCCAGTTGCTGCTCAGAAGTGTCGTGTCCACAGACCAATACACAAGCTATAGTGATAGTGGGGTTCAGTAACGCCTGCTGTTCCCCTGCTGTGTGTCCGGCAAAAATTACTGCTACCTACCTACACATGTTTAAAAAAACATGACATGTTAAAGTGGCTAGTGCTACACATAGATATCAGGCTACACCCTTATTTCTAAGCTGTAAACAAGTGAAACGTCAAATTTAAAACCATTCAATGATTAGTGTTGGTAACAAATCTGTAACTAAATAATTGTGACATATTATGGCAGATATACACATGTCTAACACAAATGCTAACACAAAAGCATACTTATGCTATAGGGTACTGATGGTGAACCTTCTCACTCCATAACTTTGACCAATCCAACTCACATCATGCCTCAAATGCTGCAATGTTGGAAGTGCATAATGTGGGTTGAACTTTGACAACAGCTGCAGTGCGAAGGTTATCCTTCTGTGTTCTTGGCTTTTAAATAAAAGCATACAAGTAAATATAATAATACATTGTTGATTAAGGGACATGATGTACACCTGTAATATTGTGCAAACAATGGATGTAGGACTATTCCTCTTCAACATTACTTATATTTGTGTCATTTGAAAAAATACATATTTTAGTTAAAAATTAAAAACCCATGTTCAGTAGCTGTGAAAGGCCCGTTTGTGTACTTCTATATTGTTTGCAACCAATGTATTGTATACGGATGGAAGCGCGTCACACTAATAGATTAGATTTATTTTAAATGGAATGTAGCAGAACCAATTGGAGATAAATGAAAAGGATGAGCCACTGAGACACGCTCAGCAGAGTACAAGCAGCAGTGCTTGAACATGTAACTGGAGCGTGATCTGCACTCAAAAAAGTAAAAAACACAGACTGAAGTGAACACTGAAACACAACTGTCCACAATCTGTGAAAAGCTCCTTTCTGTACTTCTATAGTGTTTGCAAGTTGCAACCAATGTATTGTATACGGATGGAAGCGCGTCACACTAATAGATTAGATTTATTTTAAATGGAATGTAGCAGAACCAATTGGAGATAAATGAAAAGGATGAGCCACTGAGACACGCTCAGCAGAGTACAAGCAGCAGTGCTTGAACATGTAACTGGAGCGTGATCTGCACTCAAAAAAGTAAAAAACACAGACTGAAGTGAACACTGAAACACAACTGTCCACAATCTGTGAAAAGCTCCTTTCTGTACTTCTATAGTGTTTGCAAGTTGCAACCAATGTATTGTATACGGATGGAAGCGCGTCACACTAATAGATTAGATTTATTTTAAATGGAATGTAGCAGAACCAATTGGAGATAAATGAAAAGGATGAGCCACTGAGACACGCTCAGCAGAGTACAAGCAGCAGTGCTTGAACATGTAACTGGAGCGTGATCTGCACTCAAAAAAGTAAAAAACACAGACTGAAGTGAACACTGAAACACAACTGTCCACAATCTGTGAAAAGCTCCTTTCTGTACTTCTATAGTGTTTGCAAGTTGCAACCAATGTATTGTATACGGATGGAAGCGCGTCACACTAATAGATTAGATTTATTTTAAATGGAATGTAGCAGAACCAATTGGAGATAAATGAAAAGGATGAGCCACTGAGACACGCTCAGCAGAGTACAAGCAGCAGTGCTTGAACATGTAACTGGAGCGTGATCTGCACTAAAAAAAGTAAAAAACACAGACTGAAGTGAACACTGAAACACAACTGTCCACAATCTGTGAAAAGCTCCTTTCTGTACTTCTATAGTGTTTGCAACCAATGTATTGTATACGGATGGAAGCACGTCACACTAATAGATTTGATTTTTTTTTTCTAATATAATGGAGCTGCACCAATTCCACAAAATAAAAAAAAATAAAAAAAAAAAAAGAGTCAGTGACACGTGCAGATGCCTACAAACAGCGGTGGATGCAGAGCAAACTGCAGCGTCACCTGCACTGTCACACACACACACCTTGCACAGAGCTGTTAAAACAACACTGGCAAAATGAAGCTTTACACAGCGGTTGGTAACTAGCCTGCCTCAAGCACAGTAGTACACAAAATCGCAATATCTAACTGTCCCTCAGAGTGAGCAGAGTAGCGTTCTGTCCCTTACTGAGTTCACAGCACAGTGACGCTAAAATGGCGGCGGCGCCTTTTATAGTGCATTCTGACATCATTTCAGCAGCCAATCACAGCCATGCCATTAGTTAAGATGACCGCAGCATTACAGGATGTGCCCACACTTCGTAGGATTCCTCATTGGCTGACTAAAATCACATTGCCTCTCAAAGAATTATGGGAACTTCCGATTCCGGTATACGATATGGAAAAAGTATCGGAATTAAGTATCGGAATTCCGATAACGCGAATATCGGCCGATACCCGATACTTGCGGTATCGGAATGCTCAACACTAGTCCTAATAAAACAAAAAACAAGCTGCCCACTCTCCTTCTCCCACCTGCTCTCCCTCACTCTGCTTCTCCTCACTGCTGGTGACATATCTCCCAATCCTGGACCCCCACAGCTCATACCCTCCATTTCTACCCCTTCCTACCGCTCCCTATCTAATAAGAACTACCGCAATCTTTCCAACATAAAAAAAAACCCATGCCATTGACACCCACCCCCCTGCTCCCTCTCTCTGGAGCATTCTGGAATGCCCGCTCCATCTGCAATAAGCTTCATGTGATTCATGACCTCTTTCTTTCTCACAATCTTGCCTTCCTCGGCTGCATAGAAACATGGCTGACACCCTCTGACACCACCTCCCCTGCTGCGCTGTGTTACGGCGGCCTTCAGTTCACCCTCACTCCTTGCCCTGGCAACAGACACGTTGGAGGAGTGGGTCTTCTCCTTTCCTCTGACTGCACCTTTAATCCAATCCCACCTCTTCCCTCCCTAATCTTCCCCTCTTTTGAAGTCCACTCTGTCCGCATCTACTCTCCCTCCAACCTCCAAGTGGCCGTCATATACCGACCTCCAGGCCCGAGCACTGCCTTCATTGACCAATTCTCTACCTGGCTTCTTCACTTTCTTTCCACTGACATCCTCACTATCATCATGGGTGACTTCAACATCCCCAATGATACCCTTCAGTCAGCAGCCTCCAAACTTTTGTCCCTTACTTCATCCTTTGGACTAACTCGGTGGTCCTCCTCAGTCACCCACACAGACGAACATACATTAGACCTGGTCTTCACCCGCCTCTGCTCTCTTTCTAACGTCACCATTCCCCTCTCTATCCGACCACCATCTACTCACTTTCTTATACCTGTACTCCTCTCCTGTCACCCGAGTTAAGCAACATGCGCACCCCTGCAGAAACCTTGCACACCTAGACACCCACACACTCTCTGACTCTATTCTACGGCTGGCATCCATATCCTCACTCCACAACTCAGACAGTCCCACTGCTTTCTACAATGCCACTCTCATATCAGCTATTGACACGGTCGCCCCTCTCGTTCATGGCAGAGTGCAACATACCAACAGACAAACCTGCCACTATAACGTCACTAAAAAGCTCCAGCAAGTGTTCAGGATTGCAGAGCGGCGTTGGAAGAAAACAAATTCGCAAGACGACTTCACTGCATTCAAACAGGCAACACTCGCTTTCAAATCTGCCCTCACCTCTGCTAAACAGGCCTACTTCACAACCCTCATATCTTCCCTATCCTACAACCCCAAACAGTTATTCAAAAACTTTAACTCCCTCCTCCGCCCATCACTGCCCCCTCCTATCTCCCTCATCTCTGCTGAGGACATTGCCACACACTTCAAAAATAAGATTGACCAAACAAGGCAAGTCTTCATTGTACAACCACCACAACCCCTTTGCATACCAGACCAATGCCCAAACCCCATAATCTCCCTCTCCAACATCACTGAAGGGGAGCTTAATTATCTCCTCTCCAAATTGCACCTCACAACCTGTGCACTCTTCCCCATCCCATACCAGCTCCTCCCCAACCTCACCTCCACTATTATCCCATCCCTAACCCACCTCTTCAACCTATCACTAACTTCCGGTACCTTCTCTTCTGCTTTCAAACATGCCACAATCACGTCTAGCCTTAAAAAGCCAACCCTCGACCCAACCGCCATTCGCTTCCAAACTCCTGGAGCAGCACATCCACGCTGAACTTTCCTCCCACCTCTAATCTAATTGGTCTCTTAACAGTATAAAATCTGGTTTCCGCCCCCATCACTCCACTGAGACAGCCCTGACCAAAATTTCTAACGACCTACTTACAGCCAAAGCGAACGGACAATACTCTGTACTCGTGCTTCTAGACCTGTCCTCTGCTTTTGACACAGTTGACCACTGCCTTCTACAACAGATCCTCTCCTCCTTTGGCATCAAGGACCTCGCCCTATCCTGGATCTCCTCATATCTTTCCAACCACACATTTAGTGTCTCCCACTCCCACACTACCTCCTCGTCCCACCCTCTCTCTGTTGGAGTTCCCGAAGGCTCTATTCTAGGACCCCTACTCTTCTCAACCGCTATGTCCAGCTATCACCCAATATCTCTGCTCCCATTCGCTTCCAAACTCCTGGAGCAGCACATCCACACTGAACTTTCCTCCCACCTCTCATCTAACTTGCTCTTTGACAATATACAATCTGGTTTCCGCCCCATCACTCCACTGAGACAGCCCTGACCAAATTTACTAACGACCTACTTACAGCCAAAGCGAACGGACAATACTCTGTACTCCTGCTTCTAGACCTGTCCTCTGCTTTTGACACAGTTGACCACTGCCTTCTACTACAGATCCTCTCCTCCTTTGGCATCAAGGACCTCGCCCTATCCTGGATCTCCTCATATCTTTCCAACCACACATTCAGCATCTCCCACTCCCACACTACCTCCTTGTCCCACCCTCTCTCTGTTGGAGTTCCCCAAGGCTCTGTCCTAGGACCCCTACTCTTCTCAACCGCTATGTCCAGCTATCACCCAATATCTTTGCTCCCATTCGCTTCCAAACTCCTGGAGCAGCACATCCACGCTGAACTTTCCTCCCACCTCTCATCTAACTTGCTCTTTGACAATATACAATCTGGTTTCCGCCCCATCACTCCACTGAGACAGCCCTGACCAAAATTACTAACGACCTACTTACAGCCAAAGCGAACGGACAATACTCTGTACTCCTGCTTCTAGACCTCTCCTCTGCTTTTGACACAGTTTCTACTTTTGACACTGCCTTCTACTACAGATCCTCTCCTTTGGCATCAAGGACCTCGCCCTATCCTGGATCTCCTCATACCTTTCCAATCGCACATTCAGTGTCTCCCACTCCCACACTACCTCCTCGTCCCACCTTCTCTCTTTGAAGTTCCCCAAGGCTCTGTTCTAGGACCCCTACTCTTCTCAATCTATACACTTGGCCTGGGGCAACTCATAAAGTCCCACGGATTCCAGTACCACCTTTATGCTGATGACACTCAGATCTACCTCTCTGGCCCAGACGTCACCTCTCTGTTGTCCAGAATCCCGAAGTGTCTATCAGTCATATCCTTCTCCTCTCACTTCCTCAAACTGAATGTGGACAAATCTGAATTCATCATCTTTCCCCATCTCACAGATCTTCCTTACCTGACCTATCTATCAGGCTAAGTGCACACGTTCAGGAATATTTGCGTTTTTTTTCGCGTTTTTTCGCGGGGAAAAAAACGCGTCAAAAATGCATGTATTAAGCATCCTATCATTTAGAATGAATTCCGCAATTTTTGTGCACATGGTGCGTTTTTTTCCGCAAAAAAAACGCATCGCGGAAAATCTAGCAGCATGTCCATTAATTTTGCGGAATTCTAGCGTTTTTCCCGCATATATTTTTGACCTAGGAAGTTCAGGAAAAAATCGTGGTAAAAACGCGTCAAATCCACGTCGAATCCGTGCAAAAACCGCACCAAAAAACGCGCAAAATCCGTGCAAAAAAACGCGCGTTTTTGCCACGAAAAAAGTCCGGTTTTGCTCAGGAATATTCTGCAAACATTCTGCAAATGTGTGCACTTAGCCTCACAATTAATGACATCATGCTTTCCCCCGTACTGGAAATCAACTACCTCAGAGTAACCCTTGACTCTGCCCTGTCCTTCAAACCACACATCCAAGCACTTTCTACCTCCTGTCGCCTCCAGCTCAAAAATATTTTCAGAATCTGTCGTTTTCTCAACCCTCAATCTACTAACATGATTGTGCATGCTCTCATCATCTCCCGTCTCGACTACTGCAACATACTTTTCTGTGGCCTCCCTACTAACACCATCTCCAGTCAATCCTTAACGCTTCTGCCCGACTAATTCATCTCTCGCCTTGCTACTCCTCCGCTTCTCCCCTCTGCAAATCTCTTCACTGGCTCCCATTCCCTCAGCGTATCCAGTTCAAATTACTAATACTGACCTACAAGGCCATCTATAACCTGTCTCCCCATATGTCTCTGAACTAATCTCCCGATACCTTCTCTCACGTAATCTCCGGTCCTCCCAAGACCTCCTTCTCTGCTTCACACTTATTCGCTCCTCACCCAACTGCCTCCAAAAATATCCCCCATCCTCTGGAATTCTTTGCACCAACAAGTCCGACTATCAACCACATTCGGATCCTTCAGTTGTAACCTGAAAACTCACCTCTTCAGGAAAGCTTACAACCTGCAATGACCCCGCTAACTCCTCACCACTGCCGGAGATATCACCTCAACCAACACCGGAACTGCTGCAACCCACCAACCTGTTGTCTCCTTCCCCACCATCCTGTAGAATGTAAGCCCGAAAGGGCAGGGTCCTCTCCCCTCTGTATCAGTCTGTCATTGTTAGTTTGTTTACTGTAAGTGATATCTGTAATTTGTATGTAATCCCTTCTCATGTAGAGCACCATGGAATCAATGGTGCTATATAAATAAATAATAATAATAACTGTCATCACCTGGTCATCTGCTTGAAATACTTGTTCTGTTGCCTCTAGAGGTTAATCTGAGTTTAAGAACACATGGTGTTCGAAATGCGTCCAGGTCCTCCTTGGGCATTTTCCTTCTGGTAATACCAGCAGGGTATACCTCTGTGGTGGATATAGCAGACTGTTACTATTTTTAATGGAACAAAAATAAGGCTATGTGCACACGTTCCGGTTTTACCGCTGCAAAACCGCTTACACAATACAACTCATTAAGGCCTATGAGATTCCGCAATGCTGTGCACATGCTGCAGGTTTTTCCGCGGGGGAATCGCATCGCGGGAGAATCCGCAGCATGCTCATTCTTTTTTGCGGAACCGCGGCGATTCCGCCGCCATAGGAATGCATTGAACCAATTACTTTCCGCATGTGGCTGTGCCCACCATGCGGAAAGTAAGCGGTTCATGTGCGGATGGTACCCATGGTCTGGAGGAGAGGAGACTCTCCTCCAAGCCCTGGGTACCATATCCATGTAAAAACAATAATTAAAATAAAAAATAATGATATTCTCACCTTCCGGCGTCCCACGCAGCTTTCCCGTCTTCAGCGACGCTCCCGCCAATCGCGTTCCCAGTGATGCTTTGCGAGATCACCCAGATGACGTAGCGGTCTCGCGAGATGCTACGTCATCGGGATGATTGTCGCAAAGGACTCTTGGGAACGGAACTTGCCGGGAGCGTCGCTGAAGGCGGGAAAGCTGCAGGGGCCGCCGGAAGGTGAGAATATCATTATTTATCATTTTTATTATTATTTTTACATTAGATCTTTTTACTATTGATGCGACATAGGCGGCATCAATAGTAAAAAGTTGGTCACACGAGTCAAACACTTGTTTGACTCGTGTGACCAACCTGTCAGATCGCTTGTAAAACGCTAGCATTCTGCAAGCTAATTCCGCTTGCAAAACGCTAGTGTTTAGCGGGAATACGCATACCTATAATATGCGGATTTCCCGCGGCAGGGAGGTGCGGAATTGCCGTGGAAATTTCCATGGCGATTCCGCAACATGTGCACATAGCCTAAAGGTTTTGGATTTTATCTCTGGAGCTGGACTTTTTCTTCTCAACTTCTCTTCATGACGTCCGACGGAGCCATGTCCCTGCTCGAGTCTCTTTGCTACATCGAGAACATCTAGGGGTGAGCTAAATCATACCGTCATATTTACGGTAACAAAATACCTTGTCCCGGCCCTGGATCCACCTACTACCTTCTAAATTTTTCCCCTGACCCAAACTACTCCAATACCCTGCATAAGAACTCCTGTTCCATCGTGTTCTAAGCCTTTGTGGCATTTGATGCCCAGATGGAACCGTGGCTCCTTCTACTAATTGAATATTTGAAAATGCTTTCCTAAAACGAAAAATATTTAGACTTGAGAGTCCTCAGTGGTTGATACCTTTTAATGGCTAACTGAAAAGATGGTAACAAATTGCAAGCTTTCGAGACTACTCAGGTCTCTTCATCAGGCAAAGAAATCAGTCTTTGCCTGATGAAGAGACCTGAGTAGTCTCGAAAGCTTGCAATTTGTTACCATCTTTTCAGTTAGCCATTAAAAGGTATCAACCACTGAGGACTCTCAAGTCTAAATATTTTTCTATCTACTGGCTAACACGGTACGAAGATATACATCTTTCCTATATTCCTAAAACGAGTCAGTTCCTCTTCCTGGTATAAAACCCCGTTGGAGCTTTTGAATGGGGGGCCCATGAGCTTCAAGTTATGCGACTGTACAAAAGCATTCTGGTCAGAAAGTAAGTGGGGGCTTCAGAGTTCTACAAACATTTGTTACATTTCACTGAGGATCCAGATAAAAACGAAGAACAAATTCTTCCTTTAGGTCCATAAGCAGAGCTGACAATTCACACAAGCAACTTCCAATATTTAGTCTTAATATCAAAATACAGATACATCTCTGACCACTCTCTTTCCTGTGCACCTCTGCCTGTGTCTTCTGTTAGTTTTCTCTTTTATACTTCTGACAAGGGGTGTCTTCAATCCAAGTTGAAATAGATCATCTCTAACTCTTTTTTTCTGCTTCAACGTCTTTTTTCCATGATGATCTTTTTTTTTTTAATTTCACTTACTGAGAGTTTGTATGAGAGAAAAAATAAGAATAACAATGGTTACAGAATAAAAATACATAGTTTAACAGCATCATATGTGTTATTTTCTCTTCATACACATCTCCATAGGGGAAATGCATTGAAAACTTTTATCTCCCAGACAGATGTAAGGCTAAGTATTAGTGATGAGCGAACCTTTCAAGGTTTGGTTCGGCGAACATCCCTTTGTCGCTGAACATGTTCGCCAAACGGTTCACTGAACATACCCGAACCCCATTGAATTCAATGAGAGGAAAAAACAAATGCATAGACAACACCTTAAGGGGAGCCTAAAGCTTCCCAAACAGCTCAAATTAGGGGCAGAACCATAGAAAAGTGTCATCAATTGACCCAGAGTACAAATAGTATAATTGGGCAGCATAAATGCATAGAACAGGACTTGGACCAACATTTCTAGCTGAAACATTGATCAGTCACAGATGTATGAGTGACAGGCGTAGGCGTGGTGCTCTGAGAGATCTGCAAATTCAGGCAACATACCTGAAGGAGACCCAACTTGGAGTCCAAAACTTTCCAAATATTAGGGTCAGACACCAGGAAAAGAGGCATCAATTGATTCATTTCAAAACATTATTGTCATACACCACTAAAGTGGTATCAATTTCCTCACAGTAGAAATAGTATAATGGACCTCTGACACCCCTTCCACTGCAGGCATCACACCAGATAGAGACCCAACTTGGAGTCTCCACATTTAAAAAAATGATTGTAACACAACACTAAAGTGGCATCAATTCCCCAGAGTAGAACCAGTATAATGGGGCTCTCACACCCTTCCAGTACAGGCAACCCAACAAATGGAGACCCAACTTGGAGTGAAAACAGTTCAAAAAATTACTGTCACACACTACTAAAGTGGCATTATATTCCTCAGAGTAGAAAAAGTATAACTGGCCTCTGACACACCTTCCACTATAGGTAACCCACCAGATGGATTCAAGTTGGAGTCTCCACATTTCAAAAAATTATTGTCATACACCGCTAAATTGGCAGCAATTTTCTCAGAGAAGACATAGTATAATAGCCCTGTGACATCTCTTTCTATTACAGGCAACCCACCAGATGGAGACCCAACTTGGAGTCTACACATTAAAAAAACCTGTTTGTAACATCAGTAGCAGTAGCAACAGCAGGCACAGAAGTCACGACAAAGGTGTCACTGACTGCAATAACACAAAATCAACACATGACACTAAAAGCAACACCATTCCTAGTCTGCCATGTCTGCGACTGGGGTGCAAAAGTAATTGGAGATCTATGACTTGTTTATCTTGATGAAAGTTAGGCAGACACTTTCAGGGGACAGCCAGATGTACTTATTAGTCAGGAAACCACCAGCAGCTCTTAAGACACGTTTTGTCAACAGAGAGGGGATCATTATCCTATTTATCTCCTGACTGTTCCTACTCATCCTCCTACATTAGTTCTTTGGCTCCTGCACCTTCAGTAACAGTTTGTATGGTACCATGAGCCACCCCTTAATCGCTGTAAGCCACCCAACCAATGCACCCGCCTGTGCAACG
The DNA here is from genome assembly GCA_033576555.1 of Oophaga sylvatica. NCBI lineage: Eukaryota > Metazoa > Chordata > Amphibia > Anura > Dendrobatidae > Oophaga > Oophaga sylvatica. The sequence goes on along the minus strand of JARQOD010000005.1, from coordinate 251,948,770 downwards.
ACAGTCTGAAAATTAGATACTGTATATTGTTATTCCTTCCGCATCCTCATCTACTTCCACTTCTTCCCCTGGGACCACCACCTCCTCATGCAGACTATTTGAAGTCTGCTACAGCATGTAGATAACCAGAAAAGTGATGCTGATTATGGCATTGTCAGCACTAGCCATCTTATTAGCCATTTTGAAACTGTGCAGAAGGGTACAGCGGTCCTTCATCTGTGCCCACTCTGCAAGCATGATTTGCACCTCCTTTGTACTGCCTTGGCCCACGCTATGCAAAAGGACATAATGCACCAGGGCTCGTTGCTGCTGCCACAGTGGCTGCAACATGTACAGAGTGGAATTCCACTGTGTCGGCACATCGCAAATCAAACGGTTAAACGCTAGGCCAAAAGACCTCTGCAGCGATACAAGTCGATGACTTGAAGGGTGCAATCGGCAGAAGTATGCACACAGCGACCTTTCAGCAGCACATCCAGGCCGAGATAGTGGTGGACAAATTGCTGTACCACCAGGTTGAGGGTGTGAGTCATGCAAGATACATGTGAGGTTGCCCAAGCCTAGGTCCGCCACCAGGCTAGAATCTTTATCGTACACAGCCCTCTCTGGCTACAGGTTAAGTGGAGACAGCCATTGCTTAAACTCAGCCTGGATAGCTGTTCACAACTCTTGAGCTTTGTGAATGCAATGTCCAAGGCATATTATTTTAAACACTGCCTGATTGCGGTGAGCTCTGGCTGCGCAGTAAAGAGGTGGGAGGATTCTCTCTGCACTGCTGAAACATTTGGCTCATTAAGGGAGAAGTTGAGGGCACAGGTTGAGGCCATAGAGGAGATGGCGAAGCCAGAAGCAGTGGAGGAAGTGTTAGATACAGAGGTATGTCCAGCAAGCCTTGGGGATTCCAAGACTTGTGGAGCAACCCCTTACCCACCTGCTCCCACTGCCACCAGTCACCCAGTAACCAGTCAGTGAGATTTAAGCCCCTGCTCATGTTTGCTTATCCAGGTATCAGTGGTGAAATGCACCCTAGCAGACATAGAATTTTTCAGGAAACGGGTGAGGTTGTTTGCAGCATGCTGGTGTAGCACAGGCACAGCTATCTTAGAGAAGTAATGGCAACTGTGGAACTGCAACGGCCATCAACTTTCAGAAACCATTTGTATCCACCAGGCGGAAAGGCAGCATTTCTGTGCAACAGATTGGAGATGGAGTTCTTTTACGTGACCACAACTGTGGGACTGAGGGCTGGTTGCTGTGCTGAGAGAGGGTAGAGAAGGGTGAACAGAACAAACTGCTAGACTGTGAGTGAGATGCAGGTGAAGATGTTATGGTGGATTGAGAAAGATGTGATGTGCTCGGAGACACAAAAAAAGCAGGCATCTCCACTTCCGTAACAGCTGGCGAGCTCTCACTCACCTCGGCTGCAATGGGTAAACAAGTGGAGGATCTGCGGCCGGAGACCTGTGTGAGAAGACTTGCCATGGTGACGGAGCAGGAAGAAGCAGCAGATGCATTTGATGGGACATCTCTTGGTTGCTGATGCCCGCTAGTCTGCATTTTAGCATGGTGTGATTCCCAGACTAAGGCATGATGATCGCGCATGTGCCGGTTCATGCATGTAGAAGTCATATTATTGCAATTTTTGCCTCTACTGATTCATTTTTGCAAAGTTGGCAGATAACGTGAGTTGGGTCATCCTTTGCAGTCTCAAAAAAGGCCCAGGCTAGGCAACTCTTGTCATCCTACTGCAGACTTGTGAACAGTGATGACCACAGCCACAGTTGTGGCTGAGGAATCAGTGCTTGTTGTGGTTTCATCACTCCGTGTCCATCAGGCAAGCCGCAACTTAACCTCCTCATCTTCTTCTTCCACCACCTCCACTGCTGAGCAACTCAGCTGCGTGTCTCCGGGTTCTCACCAAGTGGGATCTACAACCTCTTCATCATCCTGTCTATTCTCCCACTCCTCACCCTGAGAGTCACCCTCATCCTCTTACTTCCCTGACAGCACAGTACAGTCCACGTTCTCCTCAGGTATCTGATTCTCATCAGCATTATCTCCAGCCCCAGGAGTTAATGTCTGGTGACGAGGGTCTGGATTCTACTTGGACCCTACTTCGTCCGGCCCCAGATTCAACAGGAAAAAATTTGGGGCATCAGTGCAGATGCTTTCCTCCTCTGAATTCTGTGAATCTTTGGAGCAGACTTCTGATGCCTATGGAATAGAATGTGTGAACAGCTCTACAGACTGGTCCATCGGTGATTCCCCACAGTAAGTTGGGCGGTTGGAAAGTTGTGACACGGGGGAAACAAGAGTAATTGGGGTGCCACTTTTGAAGATTGTATTGTGTGTGATATTGGTGGAGGAAGAGGAGAGGCCACTTGATACAGCGCTTGCCATCCACTGGAGCACATGCTCTTTCTGACCCTCATCTACAAGGCATACCATTGTGCGGCTGCTAAAGAAAGGGAGTTGAGTAGCTTGTCTAGTAACAGATGTCAGTTGTCTTTGGAGAGGAAGAGACAGTGTTTGTTCAGTAGAACTTTCAGTAACATTACCATCTAACTCATTTACATGTGGAACACCAAGCCTATTCCTCCTTCCACCACAACTTTGCTTTTTCCCACTCATGCCATGCTCTGCTTACAAGCATAAATCAGCTGCTGGCATTGGAACATGAAGCTGCGAGGGATCGCAGGAAGTTAATTATAATGGATTATATATATATATATTTTTTTTTATGTTTTTCTGATGGGGCCATGCATATCAGGATGGGGATTGGGGCCAATCATACCATGATAATGATGGGGCCATGCATACAGGATGGAGATGAGGGCCATCCATGCCAGGATAGGGATGAGGAGGCTATGCATACCAGGATAAGGATGAGGAGGCTATGCATACCAGGATAGGGATGAGGAGGCCATACATACCATGGTAGGGATGAGGCCATACATACCAGGGTGGGGATGAGGGGGGCCATGCATACCAGAGTAGGGATGAGGGGGCCATGCATACCAGGATGGGGATGAGGTGATCATATATACCAGGATAGGGGATATTAATAAAGAATTGACCTCATTTTTTGCTTACATTTTTTTCTAATTTCCTCCTCTAAAACCTAGGTGCGTCTTATGGTTAAGTGTGTCTTATAGTCCGAAAAATACAGTATGTGGCAGTTTCACCATTCCCAGTCAAAGGATGAACATCAGCGCATTTGTCAAGCAAGCCTATTTTGCATATTTCAAAGTAAAACTTTGCGAACAATATAAATCTTGAGCCCTTTTCAAAGTGTGCTATGTAACAGAAGTGGTGGAACCACTTTGACATGATCCGAGGAGAGCCTGGAGAGGCGTAACTAGGTGAACACCTGCCTCTTCACTAGAGCCTGTGATTATGGGGTCAGACTTGGCTCCCAATGGACACCAGGTGCTACACCAGGGAAGACCTCAGACACACGGCAGCTGACCCCCAAGGGATAAGTAGCTGGAACAGGCTGAGAGGAGAGTACAGATGGTACCTGCAGCTTGAGTCAATCCAAGCTGCTTGAGGCCTAGTGTGAAGTTTCCACAATCAGTGATGGTTTGGGGAGCCATGTCAATCTGCTGGTATCAGAAAATCTTAGAGCACTCCATGCTTCCCTCTGCCAACAAGCTTTTTGGAGATTAAAATTTCATTCTCTAGCAGGACTTGGAACCTGTCCACACTGCCAAAAGTACCAATACCTGGTTTAAAAACAATAGTATCACTGTGCTTGATTGGCCAGCACACTTGCCTGACCTTAACCCCATAGAGAATCTATGGAGTATTGTCAAGAGTAAGATGAGAGACATCAGACCCAACAACGCAGATGAGATGAAGGCTGCTATCAAAGCAACCTGGGCTTCCATAACACCTCAGCAGTGCCACAGGCTGATCGCCTCAATGCCACGCCGCATTGATGCAGTAATTGATGCAAAAGGAGCCCCAACCAAGTACTGAGTGCATTTACTGAACATATATTTCAGTAGTCCAACATTTCGGATTTTAAAATTATGTTTCAAGCTGGTGTTATAAAGTATTCTAATTTACTGAGATAATGACTTTTCATTGGCTGTAAGCCAAAATCATCAACATTAACAGAAATAAACACTTGAAATAGAGCACTCTGTTTGTAATGACCTTATATAATATATGAGTTTCACTTTTTGTATTGAAGAACTGAAATAAATTTACTTTTTGATGATATTCTAATTTTGTGAGAAGCACCTGTATATGGATACCTGACCTTCTCACCTGTATATTATCTTGACGCACATCCTATTCAATTTGAAGTTGGTCTCCTATTTGGACCTATACAACCATTGCTTTCTGCAAATGCTATGCCACAAAGTTGGAAACATAAAATTGTGTAAAATGTAATAGCATTACATTACCATTCGCTGTAAATAAGGGAACTTGTCCACACCCTAAAAACAGCCCATCTCATTATCTCTCCTTCACTGAATTTTAGGCCGTACTATGCATTAAACTTAGCAGCGTTCTCTGGGCAGTCACCAAATTCTGATTCATCCTTCGAAGAGTGGAATGAGTTTTATGACTCTAGAGAACACATATTACAGATATTCTAATCTCTGTCTACTTTGAATTTTACAATCTAAATTCCCTTGCAAGTATGTCTTTGGAGTGTGAGAGGAAATCCAGACAAACACAGGGACAACAGAAGCAGATGTTGTCCTTGTGAGATTTGATCCGAGGACCCAAGTGATAACCATTGAGCCACCATGCTGCCCATCTCTACTACTGTAGCTCCACGCATCCAGCGACAATGTGTTTTACTCCACTCCAGCCATTGCTGTACATTATACATCATGATTTTTGCCTGTATGCAGCTGCTTGAACATGGGCCCCCAAATCACGATCTCCCAAAGGACAGCTCTTGTGCTGATGTCCCTTAGGAAAGCAGTTTGGACATTTACAATTAGTGAAGCAACAGATGCAAATTGTTTAGATGTCATGTGCTTAAATTAAAGAAAGTCTGTCACTCCCAAAACTCAATTTAAACTCATCAAATAGTGATAGAGGGAACTTTGCCCATATAAAAATTGTGCCTGTTTATTAGTTTTTTCTCAGCTATGATTTTCCAGAAAATTACCCTTCATAAAATATGACGTACAATTACGTCATGTGTTGTGTCCCTGACTTTGAGGCGGACTCACATGCAGGACCCGCATCTTTCCTGGCAGATGATGGTTGATTTAATCAGGCATCATGTGCCTTTTAACAGTTGTGGGTGGAGCGGCGTTTCTTATGTCTACTGAATACCTCCGTGCTTGTCATGATGATTGTCCTGTGAAAGCCAGCCTGTAGCTGGTGTTCATAGGAGACTGTGATTTTCATTATACATAGCACTGTTATGTATAACAAAAGCGATATGATGATTGAAGCTTCAAGTCCCCTCAGGGGACTAACAAATGCAGTAAAAAGTGGGGAAAAAAGTTTTTAAAAATATTAAACAAAACACAAAAGTTCAAATCACCCCCCTTTAACATATTTGTTATCTCTGTATTCAGAAAAGTCCGACCTATCAAAATATAAAGTAAATTAATCTGATCGGTAATAAGTAAAAATTCAAAAGGCCAGAATTACAGTTTTTTGGCTGCCGCAACATTGCAATAAAATTTAATAAAAGCCAATCAAAATAATATATCTACCCTTACCCCAAAATGATATCAGTGTAAACATCAGCTCAGGGCACAAAAAATAAGTCCTCACACTGCACTATATCCTGAAAAAAATTTTTCTTACCGTATAGTGAACATACAAAACCTAAAATGAAAGCAAAGTAAACATATGCCCTGCTATAAGTCAAAATCAATAGTGCATATAAATAGCATAGGATACTTAGTAAACACTGTTTTTGATTAAAAAAAAAAGCACAAAAGCCATCCCAGAGAGAGAGATATGTTCCAGGCATGCGCAAAAGGGGAAAAAAGAGTCCGGTGGCCAGATAAGTCTTTAGCCTGATCCGGCACCCATAGAGTTCAATTGTAGCAAAAATCTGATGTGCCGTTTCAGGCGCTGTCCGTTTTTCAGCAGCAGATGGAAGGAAGGGAGACACAGTCATTACCAGTGGGTAGGCGGAGCCCACACAGGATAGAACACCTCAGATTAAAAAGAGTGTTGACCGGCCCCTCCAGCTTGGGCTCCTCCTACTCCAGCTCTCCAGTCTAAAATTTGAGGTCACAGAGGATAGTCGCTGCAGGAGCAGCTCCTCAGAATTTTTTTTTATTTTTATCGGACAGAGACTTGGACCCCCGTGGTCTAGAGATCTCAGGGGTCTCAGCGCTGCTGGACCCCCACCTCTCCTTGGCAGATCTGTATTACCCTTTAAGGAGGTCCCTGCAGAACCCTGCCGGCCCCGGGGGATAAGGGTTGCTTCCCTGGCGGGGACGCAAACCGCGCTTCTGGGGTCACTGCATTCTCCGCCCTGGGGGGAAGCTACGGGCACAGCGCCACAAATCCCTGGGGGTCCCTGTGGCGCTCAGCTGGGTGAGTACTCAACATTTTAATATGTGTTTTGAGTGCTTCAGCGACTGCTGCGGCAGCCGCTGCTACATTTTTCATGTTGGTGATGTGTGTTTTTTGTCTGCAGGTGGATGCCTGCAGGACATGGGGCGGGGGAGAGCGGAGGAGTCGTGCGCGCTTTTTTTGAAGCCGGCGGGGGGCGTGGCTTCGCGCCTTCCCGGTCTTTCGCGGGCAGGAAGCGCTCAGAGCGCGCGATTTCTCCCTGCCTCTTCTTCCGGCGTTCTCTCTCCAGCGCAGCGGCCATTACTGAAGGCTGCCTCGGGCTCCTCACTCTCCTCTCCTCCCGACAACCGAAGGAACACTGCACCGCGGCCAGCTGGGTGAGTCGCTTCTGTCTGTCAGGGCAGAAGCTTAACCCCCTCACCCTCACAGCGCAGGGCACCTTTCTGAGGCACAATTTGGTGGCAGACTGCGCTGTCCTGCAGCTGTTACCTCATATAGAGGTCCTTTTTCAGTCTGGGGCTCGAACACCCTGTTCATGTAACAGAGGTTGTAGGGAGTCTGCGACATTAACCCCTTGATAGGAGGTTAACCTTTAATTGGGGGACAGCTGGGGCAGCTCTCTCCTTAAGAGCTTTAACCCTTCAGCGTTCGTTTTCCTTTCCCTTAAGAAGCCACACTGTTCCAGTTACTGACAGGTTTAACCTGCCATATACTGTGTGAGGGCATGTCAGATCAGGGCCCAGGAGGTGCGGACCGTCTCCCAGGTCCGCTACAGGATCAGTCTCGCGTATCTGACACGCAGGAGTCCTCGACGGCGTCAAGCGCAGCGGTCGGAGGTCTCAGTGATGTCAAAATGGAGGCCCTCACTCGTTCTATTGATGGCCTGTCTGACCTTCTAGGTTATTGGGTGTCAGCTTGATCCTCTCATGGCAGGAAGCGCCACAGGCCGGTACTATCCTTCCCGCTTAGCGACTCGGAGATCTCTGGTATGGAAGGGAGGCGTTACAGTTCCCCTTCAAGCTCGGATGGGGAGATGTCCGATTCGGATAAGGAGGATCGGCAGGGACACTCTGCCTCTCTTTTGGGCCGTACAGAGGCTTTTATTGGAGCCATGAGAGAGGCGTTACAGTTACCGGAGGAGGTAACTAGACGTCCTGGTAAGTCGGCCCGGATGTTTCAGGAGTCGCATAGGTCGCGATCGGCATTGCCATCTCTGTATGAGCTTAATGGGGCAGTGGAGAAGGAACGTCTGTGCCCAGATAAGCGTTTTCAGGGGACACGGTTTTTTGAGACTATGTCCCTTTATCCCAGCTTAGCAAATCCTCTTTACTTCCTGTTAAAGGGAAGGCGAGTCTGCAGGATCCGCTGGACAGAAAAAACGGAGATGGCGGCGAAATCCATCTACGAGGTCATGGATTCAGAGCGGTGCTAGGATCCATATGTGCTTGTAAGGCTTCCCAGACCTGGTTGGACCGTCTACGGATGGCGTGGCAAGATGGATCCCCGCTATCCGAGGTAGATGAACTTTTCAAGTTGTTGGAGGATGCAGCCCGATATGGCAGTGATGCAGGTTTGGATACTGCCTCACTGCTGTCCAGGCGCCAATCCTCGGCGGTCACAGTCAGAAGAGCACTGTGGCTTAGACAGTGGACCGGGGACGCGGTTTCAAGCAAGGTTTGCTATCTTTAGCTTACAAGGGTGGTCAGCTATTTGGATCTGACCTCACGGAGCTGATTGCCAAGGCAAAGGCAAAAGAAACGGCGTTACCGCAGCGAAGATCTGTGACTTCTGCGTCTGGCAGGCCTAGTGCCGGTAGTAGTCGACGGTCCTTTCGGTCCAGGGGACGGTTCGGTCAGCCCTCTTGGGGATCGGGTCGTCCCTCTTTTTCAGGAAAAAAGAACTCTCAGAAATCCCGCACTCCCTGGAAACAGAGCTTCCGTCAAGACAAGCGGGAAGCTGACAAAAAGCCCACTAAGGCGGACTGACGCCAGGGTCTCACTCGAGGGCTCTCGAGTGGGGGGTCGTTTTACTCCAATTCGAACCGACTTGGGCTTCCCGCGTGTCGGACGCCTGGGTGACGCGGGTTGTATCGGCAGGCTACTTCATAGAGTTTCTTTCTCGAACCCCAGACAGTTTTTGTCAATCTCGCATTCCGTCAGAGCCCGAACTATTTGCCGCTCTGCTGCGGGAGGTAGATTCCCTTCTGCAGAAGGGTGTGGTGGTACCGGTTCCGCCGGAGGACCGGGGAAGAAGGTTTTATTCCAACCTCTTTGTGGTCCCCAAAAAGGAGGACAAATTTCGCCCATTCTGGATCTCAAAAGATTGAATCGGCATGTCCGCACCCGGAAATTCCGCATGGAGTCACTTCGCTCCGTTGTGGCGGCCCTGTCGCAGAACGACTTTTTGGTGTCAATCGACATTCGCGACGCTTATTTGCATGTTCCCGTCGGAAGGGCCCACCAACGCTTCCTTCGTTTTGCCATAGGTCAGGACCATTACCAGTTTGTGGCCCTGCCATTCGGGTTGGCCTCAGCTCCCAGAGTTTTCACGAAGATTCTGGCACCTCTCATGGCGATCCTTCGAAGACAGGGGGTTACGATTCTTCCCTACCTGGACGACCTTTTGATTGTGGCGTCCTCAAAGGAGGAGGCGGTGACGGCTCGCAACCTATCCCTTCAGCTCCTGGAGGACTTCGGGTGGCTGGTCAATTGGGAGAAGTCGTCTCTGGAATCGTCGCAGTCAATACTTTTTTGGGGATGCATTTTGACACGGTACGAGCAGAGCCCCAGACAAGCAAGCAAGTCTTCTTCGACATGTACAGGTTATGAAGTCTTCGACAGCAATGTCCCTTCGAAGGTGTATGCGCCTTCTGGGTTTGATGGTGGCATCAATAGAGGCAATTCCGTTTGCCCAATTTCATTCCAGGGCTCTCCAAATGCTCATTTTGAACCGTTGGGATCGATCGCAGGTTTCGCTGGATTGCAGTGTCATCATCTCCCACAGGGTGCGAGAGTCTCTAGGATGGTGGTTACGTCTGGAAGTGTTATCCCTGGGGAAGTCCTTCCTCCCTCCGAGGTGGTCGGTCATAACCACCGATGCCAGCCTGACGGGCTGGGGGGGTGTCTGGAACGATCTCTGGATTCAGGGAGTATGGTCGTCGGAAGAGTCTGTCCTGCCGATCAACATTCTGGAATTGAGGGCAATTTTCCTTTGCCTCCAACACTGGACGGTCCCTTTAAGCGGTCTACCAGCCCGAGTGCAGACAGACAACGCGACGGCGGTCGCGTATATCAACCATCAAGGTGGGACGAGGAGCTTCAAGCTCATGATGGAGGTGTCTCGGATCCTGGTATGGACCGAGGCCAGGGTGCCAGCCATCTCTGCGATTCACATTCCAGGATTTCAGAATGTCACGGCGGACTTCCTCAGTCGCGAAAAGATGGATCCCGGAGAATGGAGTCTTCAT
>JARQOD010000005.1:251899168-251938694 GCA_033576555.1 Oophaga sylvatica | reverse complement strand
AGCTCTGCACTGCTGGTAGCCCGATCCCGCAGCTGAAACACTTTTAAGAGACGGTCCTGGCTCTTGCTGGTCTTTCTTTGGCGCCCTGGAGGCTTTTTGGCAACAATGGAACCTCTCTCCTTGAAGTTCTTGATGATGCGATAGATTGTTGACTGAGGTGCAATCTTTCTAGCTGCGATACTCTTCCCTGTTAGGCCATTTTTGTGCATTGCAATGATGACTGAACGTGTTTCTTTAGAGATAACCATGGTTAACAGAAGAGAAACAATGATGCCAAGCACCAGCCTCCTTTTAAAGTGTCCAGTGGTGTCATTCTTACTTAATCATGACAGATTGATCTCCAGCCATGTCCTCATCAACACCCACACCTGTGTTAATGGAGCAATCACTGAAAAGAGGTTAGCTGGTCCTTTTAAGGCAGGGCTGCAATGATGTTGAAATGTGTTTTGGGGGATAAAGTTCATTTTCTAGCCAAATATTGACTTTGCAAGTAATTGCTGTTAAGCTGATCACTCTTTATAACATTCTGGAGTATATGCAAATTGCCATTAGAAAAAGTGAAGCAGTAGACTTTGTAAAAATTAATATTTGTGTCATTCTCAAAACTTTTGGCCATGACTGTACTGTACAGTCCAGAGCCATATAGCTAATCCTATCCTGTTATACAGTCCATATTGAATTCCATTGTTTTGTAGTCCACTGAGCCGTATATCAAATCCTATCATGTGTTGTACAGTCCACAGAGCAGTATGTCTAATCCTATCATGTGTTATAGTCAATAGAGCCATATATCTAATCTTAGCATGAGCTGTACAGTCCACAGAGCAGTATATCTAATCTTAGCATGTGCTGTACAGTCCACAGAGCTGTATATCTAATCTTAGCATGTGCTGTACAGTCCAGAGCCGTATATCTAATTTTAGCATGTGCTGTACAGTCCACAGAGCTGTACATCTAATCTTAGCATGTGATGTACAGTCCACAGAGCCGTATATCTAATCTTAGTATGTACTGTACAGTCCAGAGCCGTATGTCTAATCCTATCATGTGTTATAGTCCACAGAGCCGTATATCTAATCTTAGCATGTGCTGTACAGTCCACAGAGCTGTATATCTAATCTTAGCATGTGATGTACAGTCCACAGAGCCGTATATCTAATCTTAGCATGTACTGTACAGTCCAGAGCCATATAGCTAATCCTATCCTGTTTTACAGTCCATATCTAATCCCATTGTTTTGTAGTCCACTGAGCCGTATATCTAAACCTATCATGTGCTGTACAGTCCACAGAGCCATATGTCTTATCCAATCATGTGTTATACAATCCACAGAGCCATATATCTAATCTTAGCATGTGCTGTACAGTCCACAGAGCCGTATATCTAATCTTAGCATGTGCTGTACAGTCCACAGAGCCGTATATCTAATCTTAGCATGTGTTATACAGTCCACAGAGCCATATATCTAATCCGATCATGTGCTGTACAGTCCACAGAGCCGTATGTCTAATCCAATCATGTGTTATACAGTCCACAGAGCCATATATCTAATCTTAGCATGTGCTGTACAGTCTACAGAGCCGTATAGCTAATCTTAGCATGTGCTGTACAGTCCACAGAGCCATATATCTAATCTTAGCATGTGCTGTACAGTCCACAGAACCATATATCTAATCTTAGCATGTGCTGTACAGTCCGCAGAGCTGTATATCTAATCTTAGCATGTGCTATACAGTCCAGAGCCGTATATCTAATCTTAACATGTACTGTACAGGCCAGAGCCGTATGTCTAATCCTATCATGTGTTATAGTCCACAGAGCCGTATATCTAATCTTAACATGTGCTGTACAGTCCACAGAGCTGTATATTTAATCTTAGCATGTGCTGTACAGTCCAGAGCCGTATATCTAATTTTAGCATGTGCTGTACAGTCCAGAGCTGTATATCTAATCTTAACATGTGATGTACAGTCCACAGAGCCGTATATCTAATCTTAGCATGTACTATACAGTCCAGAGCCATATGTCTAATCCTATCATGTGTTATAGTCCACAGAGCCGTATATCTAATCTTAACATGTGCTGTACAGTCCACAGAACCGTATATCTAATCTTAACATGTGCTGTACAGTCCACAGAGCTGTATATCTAATCTTAGCATGTGCTGTACAGTCCAGAGCCGTATATCTAATTTTAGCATGTGCTGTACAGTCCAGAGCCGTATATCTAATCTTAGCATGTGCTGTACAGTCCAAAGAGACATATATCTAATCTTAGCATGTGTTGTACAGGCCACAGAGCAATATATCCTATCCTGTGTTATACAGTCCTTATCGAATCCTATCATGTGCTGTACAATCCACAAAGCCGTATATCTAATCTTAGCATGTGTTATACGGTTCTGTGGACTGAATATCTAATTTTACCATGTGCTGTACAGTCCACAGAGCCGTATAACTAATCTTAGCATGTACAGTCATGGCCAAAAGTTTTGAGAATGACACAAATATTATATTTTCACATGATCTGCTGCCCTCTGGTTTTTATGTGTGTTTGACAGATGTTTTTATCACAGACAGAAATATAATAATTGCAAACATATGAGTAACAAAAGCTTATATTGACAGTTCGAATGAGTTAATGCAGCATGTCAATATTTGCAGTGTTGACCCTTCTTCTTCAGGACCTCTGCAATTCTCCCTGGCATGCTCTCAATCAACTTCTGGACCAAATCCTGACTGGTAGCAGTCCATTCTTGCACAATCAATGATTTCATTTTATCAGAATTTTTAGGTTTTTGTTTGTCCACCCGTCTCTTGACGATTGACCACAAGTTCTCAATGGGATTAAGATCTGGGGAGTTTCCAGGCCATGGACCCAAAATCTCTATGTTTTGTTCCCTGAGCCATTTAGTTATCACCTTTGCTTTATGGCAAGGTGCTCCATCATGCTGGAAAAGGCATTGTTGATCGCCAAACTGCTCTTGGAGGGTTGGGAGAAGTTGCTCTTGGAGGACATTCTGGTACCATTCTTTATTCATGGCTGTGTTTTTAGGCAAGACTGTGAGAGAGCCAATTCCCTTGGCTGAGAAGCAACCCCACACATGAATGGTTTCAGGATGCTTAACAGTTGGCATGAGACAAGACTGGTGATAGCGCTCACCTTGTCTTCTCCGAATGAGGCGTTTTCCTGATATTCCCAAACAATCGAAAAGGGGATTCATCAGAGAAAATAACTTTACCCCAGTCCTCAGCATTCCACTGCCTGTACCTTTTGCAGAATATCAATCTGTCCATGATGTTTTTTCTGGAGAGAAGTGGCTTCTTTGCTGCCCTCCTTGAGACCAGGCCTTGCTCCAAGAGTCTCCGCCTCACAGTGCGTGCAGATGCACTCACACCTGCCTGCTGCCATTCCTGAGCAAGCTCTGCACTGCTGGTAGCCCAATCCCACAGCTGAAACACTTTTAAGAGACGGTCCTGGCTCTGGCTGGTCTTTCTTGGGCGCCCTGAAGCCTTTTTGGCAACAATGGAACCTCTCTCCTTGAAATTCTTGATGATGCGATAGATTGTTGACTGAGGTGCAATCTTTCTAGCTGCGATACTCTTCCCTGTTAAGCCATTTTTGTGCATTGCAATGATGACTGAACATGTTTCTTTAGAGATAACCATGGTTAACAGAAGAGAAACAATGATGCCAAGCACCAGCCTCCTTTTAAAGTGTCCAGTGGTGTCATTCTTACTTAATCATGACAGATTGATCTCCAGCCATGTCCTCATCAACACCCACACCTGTGTTAATGGAGCAATCACTGAAAAGAGTTTAGCTGGTCCTTTTAAGGCAGGGCTGCAATGATGTTGAAATGTGTTTTGGGGGATAAAGTTCATTTTCTAGCCAAATATTGACTTTGCAAGTAATTGCTGTTAAGCTGATCACTCTTTATAACATTCTGGAGTATATGCAAATTGCCATTAGAAAAAGTGAAGCAGTAGACCTTGTAAAAATTAATATTTGTGTCATTCTCAAAACTTTTGGCCATGACTGTACTGTACAGTCCAGAGCCATATAGCTAATCCTATCCTGTTATACAGTCCATATTGAATTCCATTGTTTTGTAGACCACTGAGCCGTATATCAAATCCTATCATGTGTTGTACAGTCCACAGAGCAGTATGTCTAATCCTATCATGTGTTATAGTCAATAAAGCCATATATCTAATCTTAGCATGAGCTGTACAGTCCACAGAGCCGTATATCTAATCTTAGCATGTGCTGTACAGTCCACAGAGCTGTATATCTAATCTTAGCATGTGCTGTACAGTCCAGAGCCGTATATCTAATTTTAGCATGTGCTGTAGTCCACAGAGCTGTATATCTAATCTTAGCATGTGATGTACAGTCCACAGAGCCGTATATCTAATCTTAGCATGTACTGTCCAGTCCAGAGCCATATAGCTAATCCTATCCTGTTTTACAGTCCATATCTAATCCTATTGTTTTGTAGTCCACTGAGCCGTATATCTAAACCTATCATGTGCTGTACAGTCCACAGAGCCGTATGTCTTATCCAATCATGTGTTATACAGTCCACAGAGCCGTATATCTAATCTTAGCATGTGCTGTACAGTCCACAGAGCCGTATATCTAATCTTAGCATGTGCTGTACAGTTCAGAGTTGTATATCTAATCTTACCATGTGCTGTATAGTCCACAGAACCGTATGTCTAATCCTATCATGTTATACAGTCCACATAGCTGTATATCTAATCTTAGCATGTGCTGTACAGTCCAGAGCCGTATGTCTAATCCTATCATGTGTTATAGTCCACAGAGCCGTATATCTAATCTTAGCATGTACTGTACAGTCAAGAGCCATATAGCTAATCCTATCCTGTTATACAATCCATATCTAATCCCATTGTTTTATAGTCTACTGAGCCGTATATCTAATCCTATCATGTGCTGTACAGTCCACAGAGCCGTATATCTAATCTTAGCATGTACTGTACAGTCCAGAGCCATATAGCTAATCCTATCCTGTTTTACAGTCCATATCTAGTCCTATTGTTTTGTAGTCCACTGAGCCGTATATCTAAACCTATCATGTGCTGTACAGTCCACAGAGCCGTATGTCTTATCCAATCATGTGTTATACAGTCCACAGAGCCGTATATCTAATCTTAGCATGTGCTGTACAGTCCACAGAGCCGTATATCTAATCTTAGCATGTGCTGTACAGTTCAGAGTTGTATATCTAATCTTACCATGTGCTGTATAGTCCACAGAACCGTATGTCTAATCCTATCATGTTATACAGTCCACATAGCTGTATATCTAATCTTAGCATGTGCTGTATAGTCCACAGAGCCGTATATCTAATCTTAGCATGTACTGTACAGTCAAGAGCCATATAGCTAATCCTATCCTGTTATACAATCCATATCTAATCCCATTGTTTTATAGTCTACTGAGCCGTATATCTAATCCTATCATGTGCTGTACAGTCCACAGAGCCGTAACTGGGTTTAAGGCTAGGTCGGAGCGTGGGGGAGTGGATCTGCCCATGGCTAATGAAATGAACAAGTTTTTCAACAGATTTAACAACACATGTGCTGCGTCATCGGGAATGAGGGATGGAGATGGGGAACGATCGGCAGCATTGACTCTGGGTGATGAACTGTCTGCTTTCACTGTCTCCCAAGCGATGTGAGGAAACAGTTTCGTAAACTAGTCATTGGCAAAGCAGATGAGCCTGATGGCCTCAGTTCATGTGTCCTAAAAGTGTGTGCAAACCAACTGTGTAATGTCTTTCAGCACCTGTTTAACAGGAACCTACAATCTCAGAGAATACCAGTGCTGTAGAAGACCACCTGCCTGGTGCCGGTGCCCAAGATCACCTTTCCAACTTCCCTACATGACTATCGTCCAGTGGCCTTAACATCGCATGCTATGAAGTTGTTGAAGAGAATAGTACTTGCCTACTTGTGCCCGAGGGTTAGGGCCTATACTGACCCCCTGCAGTTTGCGTACCAGCAGAGATTGGGGGTGGATGATGCTGTAGCGTCTCTGCTACATACAATACATTCATTCTTGGACAATGATGGAACTGCAGTGCGCGCCATGTTCTTTGAATTCTCTAATGCTTTCAATACCTTACAGCAGCTCTTATTACGAAATAAGTTGACTGATATGGCAGTGGACGAGGGGATGGTGAACTGGATAAGCGACTACCTGACAGACAAGCCGCAGTTTGTAAGGATGGGGAGGTGGTATCTGGCAGTGTACAGAGTAGTGTGGGAGCCCCTCAGGGTACAGTGCTGTCGCCCTTCCTCTTCACATTGTATACAGCTGACTCAGTATAAATAAGACTTCTGTCACCTCCAAAAATTCTCAGATGACTCAGTGATTGTAGGGGGCATTGTGGAGGACTGGGGGGAGGAGGAATATAGAAGGGTGGTTTCTAACTTTGTAGATTGGTGCCAGATGAACTGCCTAGAAGTAAACATAAAGAAAACCAATGAGATGGTGGTGCGTTATAGAAGGAAAAAGGATGATTACTTACCGATCACTATTACAGGCCAGGAGGTGGAAATGGTTGAGAGCTACAAATATTTGGGGGTTCACCTTGACAGCAAACTTGATTGGAGGTGTCATACAGAGAAGGTTCACAAGAAGGGAATGAGCAGACTGTACTTTCTGCGGAAGCTCAGGTCATTCAATGTGTGCAGTAAAATGCTGGAAATGTTCTACCAGTCAGTTGTAGCAAACGCTGTCTTTTTTGCTCTCATTTGCTGGGGCAGTAGTGTGCGAGTAGCTGACTCTAATAAGCTCAACAAACTTATCAAGAAGGCAAGCGCGGCTGTTTGCCTCCATCTTGACTCTTTTGAGGAGGTAGTGGAGGATAGGATTCAAAAGAAGTGCAGGGCTATAATGAACAATAATACACACCCCCTATACGAGCTGTTCTTGAATTAGAAGAGCACATTCAGCAGCCATCTAATCCTACTAAGGTGCAAGAAGGAGAGATTCAGGAAATCGTTTGTGCCTACTACTATGGGGATGTATAACAATTGCCTAAGGGTGAAAGACGACAATAACCTAGGGCTGGTGCACTAATGGCAATGATCAGAAAGTTGTGTACCTTGTTACATAGTGTGGTTAGTCATGTGCAAGATCTGCGTCTAGCAATTACTCTATGTAATGCTGTTCGTAATGTTTTGTTTGTAATGCTGTTGAAACGCTGCTGTGATAGCATAATTTCTCTTGGGATTAATAAAGTGTATTGTATCGTATCGTATTAAAAAAAATATGTAAGTATTAAAAGAGCAAACAATAATACTTTACATTTTTTCATTCCCTTTAATGAAATAAGATCATTGATCAAACTCACTAGGTGGAGCACTCGATGAATTTGATGCATCTTTCGACTGCCATGCTCCACTGCTAGGAATGAACACCAACCAGGGCTCATATACGTTTTTATCAGAATTTTCACTTTTGTAGCTTAAACTTATGAGTTTATTGGCAGCACCTGGACACACGCCATCTGAGCTTCTTGCACTCTTCTAATTTGTAGAAGAGCTGGTTGGGACTGGTGTAAGAGTACCAATAATCACTAAGTTTTGTACAACCTATACATATCAAGCAGTTTTACACCAGAATTCTGCACTGAGCCCACATCTTTTCTGGCACATGTCAGCTGTTTACAGCTCATAATATATATTTTCTCTCTAAATGTAATAGAATCGGATCTAAACGATATGATATAGTTCCTAGAACTATAAACTGTATATGTGTTTATTCACCCAATATTAGTATCTTTACAGATCTACTGTATATTAACCCTAACCAGGCAATTTTGGCCCATACCTGTCTTCCAAACATACAGGTACTACCTTTCTATACTCTACTCACTTAAGGTCTATCCATTTCATATTTTATAGCTAGTATCACACTCTTATTTTTCTAGGCGTACTGTATGATAGACTACGTCATAATATCTTTATCCTCCTCTCTAAAGCAATCGGGTAGGTACCCCTTTCCTTAACTTTTACCCGTATACCCCTATCCTACGCACTCCATTTTATCTATGATTCCTCAGGATGAGGACGGTTTGATTTTTTTTTATTTTACTTTTTTTTCCATTATAATCAGCATAATGTGATGACTTGATTTATTTTACCGTATATACTCGTGTATAAGTCGAGATTTTCAGCACCTTTTTAGGTGCTGAAAATGCCCCTCGGCTTATACACGAGTCATTGGGCAGAAACCAGCGGGGGAGGGGATGCCGCGGCAGGAGCCTGTGGCTGGGACATCATACTCACCCTTCCCGAACGTTCCTGCAATCCTGCGTTGTACCCGGCTTCCTGCAGCTCTCCTGTGCTGAGAGGTGACGTAATACCGCTCCTTAAGGTCATGTAATATGGACGCAACGCCACTCCCATAGGCGATGCGTTCATATTCATGGCCTTAATGAGCGGTATTACGTCACCGCTCAGCACAGGAGAGCTGCAGGAAGTCGGGTACAACGAAGGATTGCCAGGACGTTCAGCGATGGCACGGGGAGGGTGAGTATGAAGGGGGGAGAACAGAGGACAGGGGAAGCATGGAAGAGGACAATGAGCACGGAGCAGGATGGGGGGGGCGGAGAGCACAGAGGAGCACGGAGAAGGACGGGGGGGATGGAGAGCACGGAGCAGGATGAGGGGGAGGATGGAAAGCACATAGGAGCACGGAGCAGGACGGGGGGGCACAGGAGGACGGAGAAGGACAGGGGGAGGGAGGAGGATGGAGGGCACAGAGCAGGACGGGGGGGGAGGAGGATGGAGGGCACAGAGGAGCACGGAGCAGGACGGGAAGGATGGAGGGCACAGAGGAGCACGGAGCAGGACGGGGGGAGGAAGATGGAGGGCACAGGAGCACGGAGCAGGACGGGGAGGATGGAGAGCACAGAGGAGCAGGACGGGGGAGGATGGAGAGCACAGAGGAGCAGGACGGGGGAGGATGGAGAGCACAGAGGAGCACGGAGCAGGATGGGGGGGCACAGGAGGACGGAGCAGGAAGGGGGGAGCACAGCGGAGGACGGAGCAGGAGGGGGAAGCACAGAGGAGAATGGGGGAGCACATAGCTGGATGGGGGAGCAAGGAGCAGGACGGGGGCAGCACAGAGCAGGACGGCGGTTTATACACCCGGCTTATACGCGAGTCAATAAGTTTTCCCAGTTTTTTGTGGCAAAATTAGGGAGGGTCAGCTTATACACGGGTCGGCTTATACATGAGTATATACAGTACTTTGTTTTCTTTTTTATTGGATGTTCCCTATTGTAAACAGACTGACGAAGGTCCGTGTGGGACCAAAACATCTCTTGTTACCTTGAACAGACTGCATTAAAAATTTCTGGATTCCCACATTAAGTTGAGTGCCAATCTCGGACAGTGGCATTTAATGTGATCACTTCTCATATACAGCACCTTGGAATTAATGGCGCTATATAAATAATCACGCTGGAAGAGTGTCACTAATCCCACCCATCGGTGCCTGAGTCACATGACCACGGGTCGCCGATGGGTTGGCATTGCTGGATTGCTATAGGAGCTGCTCAGAGGTCGGCGCTCATAACAAGTGAGCATTTCTGCTACACACAGGCGACCTGATCATCGCCTGTGTGTAACAGAGGCGATCAGACAACTGCAGCTTCGAGTCTCCCATGAAGACTTTTGAAGCATGCAAAAAGTAAAAAAAAAAAAAAAAATTATTTAACCCCTTTATCCCATCCGACATACTATTCTGTCCATGTGACCCTGGACCTAATTCCCAAGGAAGGAATAGTACGTCATGCCCTTTAATGCGACATTGCGAC
The DNA here is from genome assembly GCA_033576555.1 of Oophaga sylvatica. Lineage (NCBI taxonomy): Eukaryota > Metazoa > Chordata > Amphibia > Anura > Dendrobatidae > Oophaga > Oophaga sylvatica. Next base: position 251,928,835 of record JARQOD010000005.1, on the reverse strand, counting down.
TTAAGTCGCGGTGATCGCATTAAAATTCCGACGCCATCTTACCTGTAGGAAAATGGTGTCGGCACCCCGGGCAGTGTCCTCCCCCATCCGGCCTCCCAAGCGCTGTCTGTGATTGGCTGTTCAATCCTGAACAGCCAATCACAGGCTCTCATTGTTTCAGCCAATCAGATCGGCTGAAACAGTGAGATCCCAGGCTAGGATTGAGTACCGATGTACTCGATCCAAGGCCGGTGCCTAGGACCATCCAGACCCCCCCCCCCCCGGTTTGGCGCGATCGACGATCACATCGATCGCGCCAATCGCAGGGCACAGCCGCGGTATTACTGCGCTGTGCCTTGCCGGTTCCTGCTGGATCGGTGCTGTAATAGCACTGATCCTAGGTCGGAACCTAGGACAGGCTAGCAGGGCCTGCAGGAGCTGATTGGCGCGATCGATGTCATCGTCGATCGTGCCAATCGCAGGGCAAAGCCGCGGTATTACCGCGCTGTGCCTTGCTGCTGACCTGCCAGATAGATGCTGTAATAGCACCGATCCTGCAGAAAGAGGCTCAGGACAGGTCCAGCAGGGCCTGATTGGCGCGATCGATGTCATCGTCGATCGCGCAAATCACAGGGCACAGCCGCGGTGTGACCGCTGTGTGACTGTGCTGTGCCCTGCGATCTCCGATCCTAGGCATGTTGCCAGAGTAACCAGGAGAGCTCTGATTGGTGGGATCATGTTATGATCGATCCCACCAATCACAGGTTACAGCAGCGATATGACCGCTCTGTGACCTGTCTCACCTGGCTCTGACCTGTGTGTGACCGCTCTGCAGGGGTCCTCACACTTACTGAGGATTCCAGCAGAGCGGTCACACTGATCTCCTCCTGTGCTGGGCCTTGCAGTGCTGAAGAAAGAAGACAGAAGAAAGAAAAAAGAAGAGAGACTACAATCGTAAGTGTTGATCCCTGCCCGATCTCTCTTCTTCCCCCCCATCCCCCTCTTTTTACCCCCTCCAACCCCGTGCGCACATTTAGCAGCCGCGGAGCGTTGATTGGTGACGCAGTTCACCGATCAACACTTGTGCTCTCAGCCCCCTTTGCGCCACCTCCGTGCGCACACCCTTCAGCCGTCGAACTTTGATAAGTGACGCAGTTCACTTATCAGAGCTCGCGTCCGGCTGGTTTCCTTTTTTTCCACCCCCTCCTTGCGCCATCCCCTTTGCGCCACATCTAGCAGCTGCCGAACTTTGACAAGTGACACAGTTCACTTATCAGAGCTCGCACCTTCTGTTTTCCTTTTTTTTTTTTTTTTTCACCCGCATTTGCTTCGCCTCCGTTTCCACATTTAGCAGCCGCCGAATTTTGATAAGTGATGCAGTTCACTTATCAGATCTCGTGCCGGCTGTTTTCTTTTTTTTTCACCCCCTCTTTGTGCCACATCTAGCTGCCGCCGAACTTTCATAAGTGACAGTTCACTTATCAGAGCTCGCACCTGCCGTTTTCCTTTATCTTTTTTTTTTTTTTTTTTTTTTCACCCGCCTTTGCGCCGCCTCCGTTTCCACATTTAGCAGCCGCCGGCCTCACAGAAATAGACTTTTTCAAAGTCTTTTTCTCTGAGGATTTTATTAACCTCATGGTCTCCTGGTCCTACTGGTCTCCTGTAGACGCAGTTGAAATGATGCAGTTTTGGGGCCTGGTCCTTCACACGGGGATCCTGAAGAAGCCAGAACTTTGGCAATATTGGAGTGTTGATATTTTATATAACACTCCAGTGTTCCGAATGGTTTTGGCCCGGTCGCGTTTTGAGGCCATCCACAAATTCCTGCATTATAACGATAATGCACAGTGTCCCCCACGAGATGACCCCAACTTTGACCGCCTGTTCAAAGTTCGGCCGGTCATCGAACACTTCAACAAAAAGTTTGCTGAAGTGTATGTGCCTCAAAGGCACATCTGCGTGGATGAGTCCTTAGTTCATTTTAAGGGACGGCTCGGATTCCGTCACTACCGGCCCAGCAAGAGGGCCAGGTACGGAATCAAACTCTACCAACTGTGTGAGAGTACCTCAGGGTACACTCACAAGTTTAGAGTTTACGAAGGAAAGGACACCAGGATTGAACCCCTGAGTGTCCTCCTGTCCTGGGAGTGAGTGGGAAAATTGTGTGGGATTTGGTGCACCCACTGCTGGATAAAGGTTATCACCTCTACACAGATAACTTATTCCAGCATCCCACTCTACAAATCCCTCTTTGCGCGAGGTACCGCAGCCTGCGGTACCGTCCGCAAAAATCAGAGGGGCCTTCCGAAGATGCTGCTTGGGCAGATGCTCAGAAAGGGTGAGAGCAGAGCCCAATGTAGCGACCACATGCTGGTGGTCAAGTACAAGAGGGATGTCCTTCTCTTGACCACCATACACGGTGATTGCAGCGCCCTCGGCACTGTACATGGTACCTCTACACAGGTCCGCAAACCGGACTGTGTCCTGGGGTACAAAGAAAAACATGGGGGGCGTTGATCTCTCTGATCAACTCCTCCAACCGTACAGTGCTTTGAGAAAGGCCAAGGTGTGGTACAAAAAGCTGTTGATGATTTTGGGAGATCAGGACCTTGAAAAGCCCTGTTGCCCAATTATTCTATGTAAAAGGTAAAAAATTAAAATTTAAAAATAAAATAAGAAAGTTGGGGTCTGATCAGACCCTAGTGCCTCCTACAGACACTAAGCAAGAACTGGTTCAGAACAGAGACAGCAGAGAGTGTATACTGCAGAAGGAGGAGTTAACTTTTTTGTGTATTTGCTTAGTGTCCTCCTAGTGGCAGCAGCATAACACCCATGGTCTGTGTCCCCCAATGAGGTGATGGAGAAAATGGAGTTTGAAGTTCACATACATCTTAGCATATAATGTGTTGCCGCACTCTAGTTTGTATACACGTTGCGTGACTAAGCACCTTAACGTAATTGGATGGCTTTTACCCTTTTTGATCAAAAATTGCCAAGTATGTTACATTTTACAGCAATATTGGAGTTAATGTATTCATTAATCGCAGTGTGCTGATGCACAGTATGTACATTGGCCACATAGTGGATTTCTGCTCATATACATAAACTTAGTATGAAAGGAGTGCGGGCTCTATTTTTTTAGGCTCAGAAACAGTGCTCACTCCATACAAGACAGGAAGTGGATGTTTGGTTTGCTCCAATTGCTGCAGTATAACCCTTTTGGGTCTATGCCGACGATCTGGAAGTGGCAGCGCTTTGGACGCAGTGCATGTTTGTTGCGTCCAAAGAGCTGCCGCCTGCTGAACGCAGGTGAATCCGCATGTGTTCACTGAGCCATTCACTGCGTCCAATACATTCTATGAGTGAAATTTTCTGCCGAGGTCTGGGAAAAACATGCCACGTCTGTCTCCATGAGTGAGCCACGGGTATCTGTGGACGCATAGTGGGCATGGGATTTCTTGAAATCCCATCCACTATGCTGTAACACATGGCGGCTGCAGGTTGGACTCTGCACAAGTAACCAGCGCCCAACCCGCACCACCGTTTACTGACCATGTGCACCCACCCTTGGATGTCTCGCTTAAACACAACATTTAAGAATTTAGTGATTAAAGTGGTAGGGTGTATCAGCAGTGTTGGTACATCTTTGAAGCCCTAATTTTACAGTACACTGCAATACTAATCCATTGCGGCATATTGTACAAGCGATCAAACAATTTGGGCCATTTTAGAATTTTGACTAGAAAGTGACAAACCCCTTTAATAATTCACCTTGTAGTTATATAAATGTATTGAACAGACCAACTTGTGAATAAGATGACGACATTTTACACCCCCCTACTTTTGTCTTTGAGCAGAAAAAAAAATGAAATACTGAATAGTAATGCAAAACTGCTTTAATTGTAGCAGCTTGTACAGTACATTTTAATAAATATTGTTCCCATCATTGAATAAGGTCATTATGACAAGGAAAGCGCAATCCCTGATGCATCACATAGAACTGGACAGATTTGGAAAGGATAGAAGTTGGAATTAATTCTGCTTTTTAGGAAATGAAGCCTTGACAATCTCAAAAACCGCATAAGCAGATCCTGGAGAGAAAGGGGGGAAAAAAATAACAGTCAGTAATCCATGGCAGTCCAGACAGAACAACTTCTATATCTTTTTTAGCTACTCAGAAACAAAAATCACTCCTTGCCTGGAGGATAAGTGATGTACATAAGCGGGACATTATATGTAGTGATGAGCAACTGTGCTCTGATAAGGTGTTATCAAGACCATGCTCATGTGCTAATCAAGTGTCTTTGACGTGCTCCAAATATATGTTCGAGTCCCCGCGGGAACTATTTTTGTGGCCACTATACAGTTAACAGAGGTGAGCCCCCCTCACTGACTGACATTACATGAGATATGGAAGTGTTTGTAATATCTAACTCAGCTCTGCTGTATTTCTATACAATAGCTGCAGGGATCAGTGACGAGTGAAGAGCATGTTCCTTTCTCCCCCATGTTGCTACCCCCTTAGGATTGGTTAAACTCAAGAAGTGGGGGGCGAGAAGAATCCCCCCCCCTCCGCCCCCGAGACAAATCTATGGAAATGATCAGTTGACCTTTATATAAATTATAACCCAGAGTTTACAAGCTAATATTTCCTCAATATGAAGGAGAAATTAAAAGAAAACTATGGTTTACCAAGCTCTGCAGCCATTATTCCATGATGTTGCCAGTTTAACAAGCTCAAACTGGTGAAAGGTCCTCTTTAATTGAATTGGCACAGATATAGTAACCTAATCACAATGGCAAATGCTGGATGACAGAGGGCTCTGAACAGGCACCAAGTTAAACTTTATAAGCATTCTTGAACTACTTACTAGCTTTTTTGTGGCGCAGTGACACCCCTATCCTCTGTAAGCAATGTCCCGTTGTCATGCTAGGGGCAAGGAATCCGTTCTAAATAACTTTTTTTTTTTAAATATAAAGAGTACCGTCATCAGAAAATTACTTTTTTAAAGCCATTTTTATGGTGACGTATCCTAAAATGTGAAACCCATCAATAATAATGAATTACATATGCATTTAACATTAGGTTTATCAGTCAATATCACTATATAGAAAAGACGGATTTTGGTAAGAACTTACCTGTAAAATCCTTTTCAGCGAAGGAAGGGAGACACACTAGTCATTACTAGTGGGTAGGCGGAGCCCAGATGGGATAGACACCTCAGATTAAAAAGAGTGTTGACCGGCCCCTCCAGCTCGGGCTCCTCCTACTCAGCTCTCCAGTCGTACACAAGCTAAGGAAGAGCAAATATCACCAGCGGAGCAACATAACCACTTCTGAAGGACTTCAGAGAAAAGACAAGAATACAGGTTATGCATGTAACAGGAAAAAAAAACACAGTCCCAGGTACTACTCACTGGACCTGACCACTGCGATGAGCTGGCAATGCTGGAACAGAGCCGAAGCGCGTCGACCTCAGCCCAGATAATCGCTATCAGAGAAGGGTCACGCCGCATCTGAAAACACAACAACACACTTCTGCCATGGAGGGAGCTGTGTCTCTCTTCCTTCCTTCGCTGAAAAGGATTTTACAGGTAAGTTCTTACCAAAATCCGTCTTTCAGCAGCAGATGGAAGGAAGAGAGACACACTAGTCATTACTAGTGGGACGTCCCAAAGCAGTCCAAAAATTAAGGGTGGGAAAAAACCAGAAAAGGCAGAACCCAACAACCTAAGAAAATGCGCAACCAGCGCTAACAAATAAGTTAACGAGAACTTTAAACTACAGCCGCCTGCAGGACCCTACGTCCTAGGGCCGCATCAGCGGAAGCACCAACGTCCACCTTATAAAATTTTGTAAAGGTGTGGACGGAGCGCCAGGTCGCAGCCCGGCAGAGCTGAGCTGCCGAGGCCCCTTGATGGAAAGCCCACAGCTCTCGTGGAGTGACCTCGAACCTTAATCGGGCAAGGTTCGCCTTAAGTCGGTAAGCCTCCAAAATGTCCGACCGGATCCAACGAGCTATAGAATCCTTGGAAGCTCGTTGACCACGTCAACGACCTGCTGGAATCACAAACGACTTCCGAAAACCTTGGGTAACAGACAAATAGAATTTCAAAGCCCGCACCAAATCCAATGTGTGCAAGGCTCGTTCCTTCGCATTCCTCGGCCCCGGACAGAGTGAGGGTAACACAATATCCTGGTTGACATGAAACTGTGACACCACCTTAGGTAGAAAATCGCCCCGTGTGCGAAGTATTACTTGATCCGGGTGAAACTCCAGAAAAGGATGCGAGCAAGAAAGAGCCGCCAACTCAGAAACCCTTCTCAAAGAGGTGACCGCCACCAGGAAGGCAACCTTCCAAGAAAGCAACGAAAGGTTAACGGAATCCATAGGCTCAAAAGGCCCGTGTTGAAGAGCCTCCAAAACAAGATTGAGCTGCCAAGGAGACATAGGCGCCTTCCGCGGCGGAAACTGACGGGTTACTCCTTGAAAAAAGGAACGTACGTCCCTACGCGAGGCGATAACCTTCCTAAACAGCAAGGACAGAGCAGAAACCTGACCCCTCAGGGTACTTACTGCCAAACCTTTGTCCAGCCCGAATTGCAGAAAAGCCAACAAATTGGGTATGGAAAAAACCCTCGGGTTCCTTGAAGAACCTGAACACCACGAAAAGAAGGCTTCCCAAGTCTTGTGATAAATCCTAATAGTAGCCGGACCTCTGGTCACATACACTAGCTCGAATTGGTCCAACGGAGCCACTAGAGCATCCACCGCCACAGCTTTCGGATCCTTGTACCTGGACATGAAAGTCGGTAACTTGGCATTTAACCTGGATGCCATCAGATCCACCTGGGGAGTTCCCCAACGGGAGCACAGCAGTGCAAAAATTTCCGGATGAAGACTCCATTCTCCGGGATCCATCTTCTCGCGACTGAGAAAGTCCGCTGTGATATTCTGAACTCCTGGAATGTGGATCGCAGAGATGGCTGGTACTCTGGTCTCTGCCCATACCAGGATCCGAGATACCTCCACCATGAGTCTGGAACTTCTTGTCCCGCCTTGGTGGTTGATATATGCGACCGCCGTTGCATTGTCTGTGTGCACTCGGACTGGCAGACCGCTTAAAGGGACCATCCAGGCAAAGGAAAATCGCCCTCAATTCCAGGATGTTGATCGGCAAGACAGACTCCTCCGATGACCATACTCCCTGAGTCCAGAGATCGTTCCAGACACCCCCCCAGCCCGTCAGGCTGGCATCTGTGGTTATGACCGACCACTTCGGAGGGAGAAAGGACTTCCCCAGTGATAGCGCTTCCGGACGTTACCACCACCCCAGAGACTCTCGTACCCTGTGGGAGATGATGACACTGCAATCCAGCGAAGTCTGCGATCGATCCCAACGGTTCAGAATGAACCTTTGGAGGGCCCTGGAATGAAACTGGGCAAATGGAATTGCTTCCATGGACGCCACCATCAAACCCAGAAGGCGCATACAGCGCATACAGCTTCGAAGGGACATTGCTGTAGAAGACTTCATAACCTGTGCATGTCGAAGGAGACATGCTTGCTTGTCTGGGGGCAGGGATACCACTGCTTGTACCGTGTCGAAGTGCATCCCCAAAAACAGGATTGACTGCGACGGTTCCAGAGACGACTTCTCCCAATTGACCAACCACCCGAAGTCCTCCAGGAGCTGAAGGGATAGATTGCGAGCAGTTACCGCCTCCTCCTTGGAAGACGCCACAATCAGAAGGTCGTCCAGGTAAGGAAGAATCGTGACCCCCTGTCTTCGAAGAATCGCCATGAGAGGCGCCAGAATTTTTGTAAAAACTCTGGGCGCTGAGGCCAACCCGAATGGCAGAGCCACAAACTGGTAATGGTCCTGGCCTATGGCAAAACGAAGGAAGCGTTGGTGAGCCCTTCCGATTGGAACTTGTAAATAAGCGTCGCGAATGTCGATTGACACCAAAAAATCGTTCTGCGACAAGGCTGCCACAACGGAGCGAAGCGACCATGCGAAATTTTCGGGTGTGGACATGCCGATTCAATCTTTTGAGATCCAGGATGGGGCGAAATTTGTCCTTTTTGGGGACCACAAAGAGATTGGAATAAAACCCTCTTCCCCTGTCCTCTGGCGGAACTGGTACTACCACACCCTTCTGCAGAAGAGAGTCGACCTCTCGCAGTAGAGCGGCACATAGCTCGGGCTCTGACGGGATGCGAGATTGGTAAAAACTGTTCGGGGGTCGAGAAGAAAACTCTATGAAGTAGCCTGCCGACACAATCCGCGTCACCCAGGCGTCCGGAACGCGGGACACCCAAGTCGATTCGAATTGGAGCAGGCGACCCCCCACTCGAGAGCCCTCGAGTGGGACCCTGGAGTCAATCCGCCTTAGCGGGCTTTTTGTCAGATTCCCGCTTGTCTTGACGGAAACTTTGTTTCCAGGGAGTGCGGGATTTCTGGGAGGTCTTTTTTCCCGAAAAAGAGGGACGACCCGATCCCCAAGATGGCTGACCGAATCGTCCTCTGGACCGAAAGGACCGCCGACCACTACCGGTAGTAGGCCTGCCAGACGTAGAAGCCACAGTTCTTCGCTGCGGTAAAGCTGCTTCTTTTGCCTTTGCCTTGGCAATCAACTCCGTGAGGTCAGATCCAAATAGCTGACCACCCTTGTAAGCCAAAGATAGCAAACCTTGCTTGGAAACCGCATCCCCGGTCCACTGTCTAAGCCACAGTGCTCTCCTGACTGTGACCGCCGAGGATTGTGTCCTGGACAGCAGTGACGCAGTATCCAGACCTGCATCATAGCCATACCGAATTGCATTCTCCAACAATTCGAAAAGTCCATCTTCCTCGGATAACGGATATTTCCTCCGTAGACGGTCTAACCAGATCAGAGAAGCTTTATAAGCACACATGGATCCTAGCACTGCTCTGAAACCATGACCCGCAGCCTCGTAGATGGATTTTGCCGCCATCTCCGTTTTTCTGTCCAGCGGGTCCTGCAGACTCGCCTTCCCTTTAACAGGAAGTAATGAGGATTTGCTAAGCTGGGATAAAGGGACATCCACTTCAGGAGAAGGAATCCAATTATCAATCAACTCCGTAGCACACGGATACAGTGACTCAAAAAGCCGTGTCCCCTGAAAAAGTTTGTCTGGACACAGACACTCCTTCTCCACTGCCTCATTAAGCTCATCCAGGGATGGTAAGGTCGAAAACGACCTATGCGACTCCTGAAACATCCGGGCCGACTTACCAGGACGTGTAGTTACTTCCTCCGGTAACTGTAACGCCTCCCTCATAGCTTCAATAAAAGCTTCTACACGGCCCGAAAAAGAGGCAGAGTACCTTTGCCGATCCTCTTTATCCGAATCGGACATCTCTCCCGAACTTGAAGGGGAACCCTCCATACCAGAGATCTCCGAGTCGCTACGTGGGTAGGAAGGCACCGGCCTGTGTCGCTTCCTGCCATGAGAAGATCTGGCTGACACCCAATAACCTATAAGGTCAGATAGGCCATCAATAGAACGAGTGAGGGCCTCCATTTTGACGTCACTGGGGCCTCCGACTGCTGCGCTTGACGCAGTCGAGGTCTGCTGTCAGATACGCGAGACTGATCCTGTAGCGGATCTGGGAAACGGTCCGCACCTGGGTCCTGATTTGACATGTCCTCACACAGTATATGGCAGGTTAAACCTGTCAGTAACTAGAACAGTGTGGTTTCTTAAAGAAACAAAAACGAACGCTGAAGGGTTAAGCTCTTAAAGAGAGAGCTACCCCAGCCGTCCCCCAGTTAAGGGTTAACCGCCTAAGAAGGGGTTAATGTCACAGACTCTCTACAACCTGTATTAATGTAACGGGTGTGCGAGCCCCAGGTGCCTCATATGAGGTAGCAGGTGCAGACAGTACAGTCCTCAAGGTATGCCACACTAAACAAACAAATCGCTAAAATATTGCGCTATTTTGCGCATCTCAAAGAACACTTATGCGACTTTAAAGACGTCGCTATCGTGATCTTAGCGGCCGTTCAGTGTGCCAGAACCCCAGGAAGGTGCCCTGCGCTGCGGGGGTGAGGAGTTTTTAAGCTTCTGCACTGATAGGCAGAAGCGACTCACTGAGCTTCGCGGTGCTGTTTTTCTTAGTACGGGAGGAGCGGAGAGTGAGGAGCCCGAAGCGTGCAATGGCCGCCGCGCTGAGGAAATAGCCGGAAGAGAAGGGCAGAGGAGATCTCGCGCTTCAGAAGCGCTTCCTGCCCGGGAAACGCTAAGCCACGCCCACCGCCGGCTTAAAAAAAAAAGCGCGGGACTCCTCCGTTCTCCGGTCCCGTCCCACGTCCTGCAGGCATCCACCTGCGGACAAAAAAAAAACAGTCACCAATCATTCACTGTAACAGCGGCTGCCGCAGCAGTCGCTGAAGCACTCAAACACATATTAACATGTGGAGTACTCACCCAGCCGAGCGCCACAGGGACCCCCAGGGATTTGTGGCGCTATGCCCATCGCTTCCCCCCAGGGCGGGGAACGCAGTGACCCCAGCAGCGCGGTTTGCGTCCCCGCCAGGGAAGCCATCCTCATCCCCCCGGGCCGGCAGGGTTCTGCAGGGACCACCATATAGGGTAATACAGATCCGCCAAGGGAGAGGTGGGGGTCCAGCAGCGCTGAGACCCCTGAGACATCTAGACCACTTCTGGTGATCCAAGTCTCTGTCCGATAAAAAAAAAAATTATTCTTACCGTTAATTCGGTTTCTAGTAGCATTCCACGACAGCATAGGAGGTTGTCTCCTTTCCCTATTGGGGGACAGGAACACAGAGAGGTTAAAAACCCCTCCCACCTCCCATTCGTCAGTGTTTTACCACCACATTTAGGAACGGTTACCTTTAGTACTCTTAGAACTTAATCCAAGAATTTCGGGAGGGAATTGGCGCTGTCGTGGAATGCTACTAGAAACCGAATTAACGGTAAGAATAATTCTTTTTTCTCCAGTAGCCTTCCACGACAGCATAGGAGGTATACCAACCAATTCAATTTTAAGGGGGGGTTATGGCCTGGAGGACTTTCCGGCCAAAGACAATCTCGATTGGACCAGAAGTCCAATCTGTAGTGTTTCGTGAAGGTATGCAGGGAAGACCAAGTTGCAGCCCTGCAAATCTGCTCGGACGAAGCTCCAGCTCTTTCAGCCCAGGAAGCTGCCATGGACCGGGTTGAGTGGGCCTTTAGGGCCGCTGGCGGATCTAAATTCTGGACTAGGTATGCCTCTGTTATGGCTTTCCTTATCCAGGCGGCAATCGTGTTCTTCGCCACTTTTTTACCTCTATTTTTACCGTATAAGTGTATAAAGAGGTTCTGGTGAACTCTAAACGAAGATGCGAATTCTAAATAATGAAGAACGATTCTTCTGACATCCAGCGTGTGGAACTCTTGTTCTCTAGGGTTCGCTGGGTTCTGACAGAACGAAGGCAAAATTATGTCTTGCGAGCGATGAAAGTCTGATACCACTTTGGGTAGAAATGATGGATCAGGGTGAAATATAATAGAGTCTTCTTTTATAGACAGATAGGGTTCTCTAATTGAGAGAGCCTGTAACTCCCCTACCCTTCTGGCTGTAGAAATGGCTATTAGAAAGGCAGTTTTACATGAAAGTAGGTAGGGGGAACATGAGGTTAGAGGTTCAAAGGGAGGTCCTGTGAGTCCTTTGAGCACTATGTTTAGGTCCCAAGGTGGAACAATGGACTGTTTCTTAGGGTGCAGTCTGAGAGCCGAGATCATGAATCTTTTAATCCATTTATGGCATGCTAAGTCCTGGTCGAATACCGAACTTAGCGCGGACACCTGGACTTTTAACGTGTTTGGTTTGAGACCTAGGTCTAAGCCTTTTTGTAAAAAATCCAAAATCTTAGAAATGTTGGGACGAAGTGGGTCTGGCGTATCAGGATGATACCAGGAGGAAAACTTTTTCCATATTTTACTGTAAATAGCATTAGTTACTGGTTTCCTGGATTTTTGTAAAGTAACTATTACTTGATCCGAAAGACCCTTTGTTCTGAGGACCTGGGCTTCAACAACCAAGCTGCTAGATTGAGCCTTCGAGGATCTGGATGATGAAGATGACCCTGTTGGAGGAGATCGTTTTCCGGTTGTAGAAAAATTGGTCCTTCCACCCGAAGTTGTAGTAGGAGGTGGAACCAACTTCTTTTTGGCCACATCGGAGCCACTAAAATGACCGGAACTTGATCGTCCAGAATTTTCCTCAGAGTTCTTGCTAGTAGAGGTATTGGAGGAAACACATAGGCCAGCCGAAATTTCCAGGGATGATTGAAGGCATCCACTCCTTGACACCCATCCCCTGGATTTAGGGAAAAAAAAATTTTGACCTGGGCATTTTGGCCCGAAGCCATCAGGTCTACCTCGGGAAGACCCCACATTTCTGTGAGTGAGGTGAAGATTTTCCTCTTCAGACTCCATTCCCCTGGCTGTATGTCTTGGCGGCTCAGAAGGTCTGCCTGGGAATTTTCCGAACCTTTTAGATGTATCGCTGATAGTGAAAGAAGATGGGATTCTGCCCAGTTGAGGATAAGGTTCGACACGGTCCTCAGACAGTTGAATTTGGGGCTTCCTTGGTGTTTGAGGTGAGCCACCGTAGTCATGTTGTCCGAGAGGACTTTGACATGATGTCCCGAAATTAAAGAACCTGCTGCCTGGAAGGCTTTGTAAACTGCCTTTAGTTCCCTGTAGTTGGAGGATCTGAGGCTGTCTTGCTGACTCCATAGTCCCTGGAAGGGAATTTGTCGAATTACAGCACCCCATCCTCTCGAGCTTGCGTCTGTAGTTACTGTTAACAATGGAGTCTGAATCCAGTCTATCCCTTTGCGCAGGTTTGATGGATTTGTCCACCAGACTAGGGAGGCATTGACATTCCCTGGTGTCAGAATCTTCTTGTTCAACAAAGCTGTGTTTCCATTCCAATTCTTTAGAATGTGTGCCTGTAGAATTCTGGAGTGGGCTTGGGCCCATGCCACCGATTGTATGCAGGCTGTCATGGAACCCAACAGGGACATGGCTGTTCGTAGTGTAGGGGTTCTCTGCTTCCTGAAGGACAAGGCTTTGGTTATCAGGATTTGGCAGTGGTCGTCCGGCAGACAAGATCTTTGATTCTCTGAGTCTAAAAGAATTCCAAGGAATCTTATCACTTTTGAGGGTTGGAGCTGAGACTTCTTTAAGTTCACGATCCACCCTAAGTTCTGCAGGATGTGTAAAGTTTTGGCTACCCGTAAATCGAGGGTCTCGGCTGAGGGACCGATGATTAACAGGTCGTCCAGATAAGGGACTATAGCTACATCCTGCTTCCGGATATGCGCCACTGCTTCCGACATAATTTTTGAAAATACTCTTGGAGCTGAAGGATCCCGAAGGGAAGCACAATGAATTGATAATGTACTGTTTCGAGACCTAGCTGGACTGCAAATCTCAGATACTTCTGATGAAGAGGGTGTATCGGGATGTGGAAATAGGCGTCTTTGAGATCTATGGTTGCCATGAACGAGTGAGGAGTTATCAGGGGAATTGCTGATTTTACGGATTCCATCTTGAACCTCTGATAGGTTACTGATTGGTTGAGGGTTTTAGGTTTATTATAACCCTTGCGTTCCCTGATGGTTTCTTCACAATGAAGATACGGGAGTAATGGCCTTTTCCTCGTTCGTTCGACGGAACTGGTGAAATTGCACGGAGGCTATCAATTGTCGCAACTCCGTAGCAACTAAGGTTTGATTCTCCTGCGATGGAAGGGAGGTTACTCTGAACAATGGAGGAGGGGAAGTCTCGAAATCTATCAGAAGACCTTCTTTTAATACATTTAGTACCCAGCGGCTGTTGGTAATTTTTTGCCAACTGCGCCAAAATTTCGAGAGTCTCCCCCCCACCGGCTCGGAGTCATTGTTTTTCTTGTTGTCCCTGATTGGGCACAAGGATGTTTTTAGGCTTCCCCTTGGTATGACTCCATCTTCCTGTCTTCCCCTTACCCCTATACCGAGGGGGTTGAGTCTGGAAGGGTCGAAAAACACGCTTTTTCGGAGGTCTTTGCTCCGGAAGAGCTTTCTTTCTATCAGTGGCTTTCTCCAAGATTTCGTCCAGGACCGGCCCAAATACGTAGTCCCCCTTGAAGGGATGGAGCATAGTTTTATTTTGGAGGTGACATCTCCACTCCACATTTTAAGCCAGAGCGCTCTCCGAGCCGAGTTTGTTTGGACCAAATTTCTTGCCGCAATACGAATGGACTCCATTGAGGAATCAGCTAGGAACCCCGCTGCCTTATGGAGAATGGGCAGGGAGTCTAATATATCAGCTCGCGGAGTACCCTGGGAAATGTGGTTTTCCATTTCCTGGAGCCAGCGATGGAGAGATCTGGCAACGTAGGTGGACGCTATATTACATTTTAGGGATGAAGTGGAGGTCTCCCAAGATTTTTTAAGGAGACTTTCAATCTTCCTATCCATGGGGTCCTTTAACTGAGACGAATCCTCAAAAGGAAGTACCGTCTTTTTTGCCACTCTTGCCACTTGGGAATCCACCTTGGGAATATCCCACTTGATTAGATTTTTATCAAGGGGAAAACGATTTTTCAATTCTGCAGGGGTCGTGAGACGTTTTTCCGGAAGGTCCCACTCCCGCTCTATCATTTCCGATATACTTTTATGCACTGGAAAACCCACCGACCTCTCCGCATGAGACCCGCCAAAGAATTCATCCTGTACTGAATGAGAAACTGGTTGGTCCTCTAACCCCATGGTACTCCGCACAGCATTTATGAGCTCTTCAGTATATTCGGAGGAAAACAGAAATTTCCTGATTTCCGCCACATTATGTAGTAAGGGATTCTCCCATTTAGATGCGGATGATCCTTGTGAAACGTCGGAATCTGAATCTGAAAGCTCTGGCTGGAATTTCCTCTTTTTTGAGGGAGGCGGACCAGGTGAGGGTGGATTAGGCGGTGGAGGTGTTAGTGCAGCTATGGAGGTTTGAATCTCCTGTTTAATTAGGACACGCATTTCCTCTAATAGCGAGGGGTGCTCTGCTCTTACCACCTTGTCAGTACATTTTGGGCAGAGCTTTTTATCCCAATTCAGTGGTAATTTTAGTGAACACATAATGCACTTATTCCTTTTTACTGAGGATCTCTGGACGGAACCTTCTCCCTAAAATTAGAGGGAGAGGGGTATATTTTACTAAAGTACCAGGAGCCTCTTAAAGGGGGACCCATCCCAATACCTACAGTAACTGGGGAGCGCTGGGCTCTGCAGCTGCAGGGCTGGACGTCTCCATGGCAGGTTTCAGCCCAAAAGGCGCTTACCTGCGGACGTCTTCTGGCAGCTTTATATACGTTTGTATAGCGGCTGCCCAGCGCTTCAAAATCCCCCTCCCCCTCCGGTCCCAGCACAGGCCGATGGAGCGAGTGCCTGCGTTCGCCCGGAAATCACCAGGGCTCCATGTGGAGTGTATGACCCGGAAGTGTCCAGGAGCCTTTGCCTCCTACTTCCGGGTCAAGCGACGCGCAAGGAGGGGGAGACGCCGGAGGCCTCCGGCGGGGGGAGCCGGCACGCTTTACCCCCTGAGAGGGCGCAGGGAAGCTGGCTCATCGTGGTCCCGAATCCAGGAGACGGGAGCAGGACCGGAGGAGGGAGGCGCGAGGCCCCGACCACCGCTGCCTGGCAAGAGGGTGAAGATTTCTATTAGGTACTGCTGCAAAAAAAGCCGGCCACGCAGCATACGATGTTCTGTCCGTGCCCCAAGGGGGACAGGAATACACTGACGAATGGGAGGTGGGAGGGGTTTTTAACCTCTCTGTGTTCCTGTCCCCCAATAGGGAAAGGAGACAACCTCCTATGCTGTCGTGGAAGGCTACTGGAG
The DNA here is from genome assembly GCA_033576555.1 of Oophaga sylvatica. Classification (NCBI taxonomy): domain Eukaryota; kingdom Metazoa; phylum Chordata; class Amphibia; order Anura; family Dendrobatidae; genus Oophaga; species Oophaga sylvatica. The sequence continues at coordinate 251,912,945 of JARQOD010000005.1, read as the reverse complement.
AAAATAACAATCTTCTGAGGAGCTGCTTCCAGCAGCGACTATCCTCTGAGACCTCAAATTGTAAACTGGAGAGCTGAGTAGGAGGAGCCCGAGCTGGAGGGGCCGGTCAACACTCTTTTTAATCTGAGGTGTCTATCCCATCTGGGCTCCGCCTACCCACTAGTAATGACTAGTGTGTCTCTCTTCCTTCCATCTGCTGCTGAAATATATATTATGCTAGTGGACAGAGAATACATACATAATCCACTAACAATATATATTTTCGATATAGTGATATTAATTGATAAACCTAATGTTAGACGCATATTTAACGATTTATTCAGCAGACACATTCACATAGGTGGCAACTCATTGACAGGAATAGCGAATCGCTGATCCCGAGTTATCTGCTGTACATAGAGGTGTTACCTGTTATTGTAATCCTGGCTGTAACGATATTGAGACTGCTGAAAAGTCTACTATACAAAACAGGAAGTAAAATTCTAACAAAAGGCTTAGTGGCCAGTGTGAAAAGTTGCAAAATTTATGTCGTTTTTTTTTTTCTCAAATATAAATAACGATGTGTGTTTTTAGTTCATCTATCTGGATCTAAGTTCTGGAGCCTGCCCCATGCATGTCTGTCACATGTTGAGAAAGATTTAAGATTTGTCATACAAGTTACACAATAATGTAACTTACCAAAGATTGTGAGCCCCATGGTCAGCCTGTACAACAAGAGATCACGAGTCCCTGCCTTTAGATGGACTGGAAGGCCATTATCCTCCTGCAAGAGAAAGCATTGAGTCTGTAATTGGCTATATTTGTGACTGACCGCCAGGGATACACAGAAGAATACAATGTGAAGTCTATGTTAACACTCCTTCCACCACCCCAGTAAATCTATACAATGGGAAAGGAGATGGATCATAATAAGCACCACACAGCATTGGTCAAGCAAACTTCAAGACTATAGGGAATATCCACTATTTTACCAAAGTATTTATGCAAATTGTCTCTTCAAGAGAGGAAGAGGACTAGAACTCTAGTGCCACCTATTGGAAGTAGCAATCCTAAAAGTCAATGTCGACCCTTTAATGAGCCTTGTCACATGACTTAGGATAAAAGCCAAACCAGGATCTCAATTTGCAGACACTGTTTCAGGGTAAAGCCCCTCGTCAGTGCAAAGTAAGAGATTATCTGGTTTGGCTGTATGATCGTCATTGACTTTTAGGATTGCTACTTCCAATAGGTGGCACTAGAGTTCTAGTCCTCTTCCTCTCTGATGAGACAATTTGCATATTTCCCAGAGGAGCATTGCGGCTTTAAGTCTCCTCATCTCGGCATGCTTAGCATGTCAATCTCCGCAAGGAGAGAATACCAAAGTATTTAGTAATCCTTTCATTAAAAACAAGGATACTTAAAAGGGTATATCCGGAACTTTATAAAAAAAAAAAAAAAAAAAAAAGTATTAACAGGCATATAACTGCAGCTTACCTGCCTGCGCCATTATTCCCTGGCACAGAGCAGTCAGACGCTCCTGCCAGGGATTCACAATCTTCAGCTGACGTCACATCTACAGAGTGGAGGTTTCTTTTGCGTTCTGCTGACAGGGCGGGACTTCCGAAGTCATTCTGATTGACAGCCGGATCCACACTGCCTAACTGGAGGGGTGCCATCTGTCAATCACAATGACGCTAAGTCCTGTCAGAGACAGCTGAATCCCCGTAGGAGCATTATGTGACCGCTCTGACCGGGAAGAGCGGCGTCAAGCACAAATTAAAAATTAAGTACACAGCTTGACATTCTCCATAGAAAATACATTGTACCAACGCCACAGGTCAGTTAGCGAAATGTCTAAACTTCTAGATCAGCCCCAATCATTTCTATGTGTCATTACTGTGAAGTGGAAGCATCTAGAATAATTACAGACCAGACATTGTCTTTTTGTAGTTTCACAAAATGGGTTAAGCAGCTTAACTCAAGCCTACAGTCACCATTCACAACGCCAAGCAATGGCTGAGGTATTGTAACTAGGGTTGAGCATTCCGATACCGAAACCCGGTTCCGATACCTGAAATCCAATGTAAGTCTATGGGTACAAAATATCGGAATATTTTTACTTCCGATATTTTGTTCCCATAGACTTACATTGGATTTCAGGTATCGGAACCGGGTTTCGGTATCGGAATGCTCAACCCTAATTGTAACACATATCGGCACTAGTGATGAGCGAGAATGCTCATTGTTCCGCTTTCCCTGAGCATGCTCGGGTGTCCTCCGAGAATTTGGGCGTGCTTGGAGATTTAGTTTTTGTCACCGCAGCTGCATGATTTGTGGATGCTAGACAGCCTGAATACATGTGGGGATTTCCTAACAAACAGGCAATCCCCACATGTATTCAGGCTGTCTAGCAGCAACAAATCATGCAGTTGCGGCGACACAAACTAAATCTCCGAGCATGCCAAAATACTCAGGAGGACACCTGAGCGTGCTTGGGAAAACCTGAGCAACGAGCATACTTGCTCATCACTAATCAGCACTAGACTCAAAAAGAAGTGTTCTCTAGAGTTATAAATGCCATCCCTCTTTGCAAGTTGATAGGAGACTCTAGACTTGTTGGATGACTTCAACCCCATTTTTGGGGGTAAACTGAAATGCTGACTATGAGCCAGACCTTCTCATCCTATACCTATGCCTGGTCTCACAAATCTTCTCTTTGTGTACAACAATGTGTATGTGGAAATGTATGATTACTTAAATTTCTAATAATGATTCCCCCAATATTGTAAGCTCTAATAGGCTAACTCCATATTAGTGACCTGGTTTTTGGAATGAGATATTCATCAGGCTACTATAGAAGCTACAGAAGATTAAATATTACTTCTGATAAGATTTTGGGGGTGGCTATATCCTTGGAACTTCCCCCATTCGTTGAAGCACATTAGTAAATGACAGTTATTACAAAACACGCTGCTAAGCCGCGTTCACACTGCTGGTCAAGCGATTCAATGTGTCTACAGTTCTCTTCCAGGAAATTTGTCTCATCCACCTCCTTCCAGACTCCGGGTTCTTATAACTACCAACCATTCACAGATTTTCCTCTTTAGGGGGTTTGGAAATGATTAATTCAAATCCCGGAAGAGGGGATGTTCGGACAGAAAGTCACTGGGAAAAAAAAAAAAAAATAGTATAGAGACACATGGAATCGGCATCTGAAATGTTGTAATTACCTGGAATAGCTTCTGCTTTTCTGCAACCTTGTTGGGTAGTGACCTCCGGCTGGAGCTGCTGATGGTCCGCTGAGAAATCTGACGGAGGGCCTGAAACAGTGACTTCTTTATAAGCAAATATATTGAAAGGCTTGTCCATTTTTAAATAAGTATCTATAAACGTGAAGGGAAGATAAATGTACTGTCTGCTGCTCAAATTATTCCAAAAGGCGCTTTTATCTTCATTTATCATCAGGAGAGGGTTTCTCCATGTTCGCATGTCATCGGTATACACGAGTGAAGGGGACTGGCTTATTTCATTAGCCATGTCAGCCTCAGAGCCCTTCTGCTGCTTAGACAAGAGGGGTCTGACCTAGCCATCAGGACCCCCATTAATACAAAGGAAGAGAGAAGCGCAATAGGGTCTTAAGGGTATGCCACACTAAGCGAGATTGCAAGCGAGATTGCAACTGCGTCACCATTTATGACGCAGTAGCGATCTCGTTAGCGACTTAGCTGTGTGTGACATGTAGCAGCGATGTGGCCCCTGCTGAGATGTCACTAGTCGTTTATGAACGTTCTGAGCCATTTTTTGGTCGTTGGTGTCCCGCTGGTGAGCCTGAATCGCTGAGTGTGACACCCTTTATGAACGACTTCACCAGCGTCGCAGGTGGGACTAGGTTTTCCCAACGACCGCAGAGGTCGTTATACAGATCGCTGATGAGTTGTGTTTGGAATCACAGATCGCTGATGAGTTGTGTTTGGAATCTAACAGCTAAGTCGCTAACGAGATCGCTACTGCGTCATAAATGGTGACGCAGTTGCAATCTCATTAGCGATCTCGCTTAGTGTGGCATACCATTTATACTGTTAAAATGGATAAAACAAGTAAGGCTGGCTTCACACTTGCGTTGTGTAGCTCTGCGGATGGCAGCCTACTTCCTCCTTTCTTCCTCCATTAAACCCTTCCACTGCACCTCTTCCTTCAGCTCCGCCTACGTCAGCATGTGTACTACATTCCCTTATCTTTAACATTGGGTACGCAGGCAATGCGGATGTATGCTGACGTATCTGCATGCATCGTTTTGATGCGCCCACCGACTGCAACATGTTGCGTTCGGCGCAGCCAAAACGACGCATGCAGACGCATCCGCATTGCCTGCGTACCCAATGTTAAAGATAGGGTATGCAGGACCCATGGCTGACGTAGGCGGAGCTGAAGAAAGAGGTGCAGCAGTGGGCAGGGCTTAACTGAGGCAGTGGGCAGCCCTCCCGAATGCTAGTGTGAAACTAGCCTAAAGGTTCTGCTAACCTGATTATGTTGTGATCACACATTTGAATATAATCCCACCTGCAGCAGGTCCACGAGTCGAAAATGTGGTATGGCCAAGTAAAAACAGCACATTAGCTGGATTTCGTACCATCCACCATTTTTCTACTTTTTCCTTTCCACACAATTTCTACCAGGTCCCCCTTTACACACCTACTGATGACATGTAGACGCAGGAAACCCTTCCCTGTGACAAACACAGGCCCAGAAGTGAAGCAGTCAGAACTGCAATAGTGTCCCTGATGGCCAGTGATACATCGCACACGTGGCTCTCCATGTTCCACAAATGAGGATGATGCCCCGGACAGGCACAGTATTCACAGGTGGAAATTCTCATCATCTCATTGTCCGCTTTGTAATCAGAGGCAATGCCTGATAAGCAGGTAGCTCGCTGGTAACACGTCTACCAAGCTATAATTTTGATGCGAGTTGAAATAGGGATAACGCAGTAAAAAAGGTGAAATGGAAAACAAAGGGTGGGATTGTGCTCTCCTTCATGGGTGGTGACAGGCACAACTCCCTCCGGAGAATGGAGGAACGAGCTGTTACGGCTCCACGTGCAGGACGATCCTCAGTAAAATAACGGAAAAAGGACAGGGAGATACATGAATAAACTGCGGCGCTGCTGGATACAGATAGAGCTGCACACGCAGATGCTGTTAGAACCCTCTTAGGTTTTTTCAGTTTGCTGGTCACATGACCTTTTTTCCCTATTTAGTCTGGCTCCGCCCTTCTGGCTTTGCTGGACTTCATTGTATTATCTACTCTTAAGCTAGCCGGGTGCTTAGGTGCCTTACTCAGTCAGTTTTGCTTGATCTTAGGATCTCTAAGTAATTTGTTTTCTGTTTTATTTTCCCTGCTACAATTTCTGTTAGGAGGTGTCCACCTTTTCTCCCAGTCCCTAGATCTTGTAGGGATTCCTCCCTCGCAACTATAGGTCTTCGTTCAGACTAGCTGAGGACTTTAGCGGGTCTGGTCGCAGGATCAGGTTCCCCGTTACATCGTAGGGATCCAGCTTAGTTCTATTGTAGGGACAGAATTCCCATCTTTCCTTAGTGCTTGTAGCAGATCATAACAGTAAGTCCAGCCTAAAAAAAAAAAAAAAAATCTTTAAGGAAAGATTTTCTGTTTCCATCATGGTGTCGGTTCAGGATTTGGCTCAACGCCTGCAGGGACTTTCTCTGGAGGTGGCTGAGATCCAGCAACACGTGAGTAGTTGTTCTGGAGCACATTTCGTGGAGCCAAAGGTACGTTTGCCTGATTTATTTTTTGGTGAACAAGATTTTTTTTCTTTTAAAAATGCTTTCTTGTTGTATTTCCGTTTGAGACCCAGATCCTCTGGTGATGAATCACAGCGCATAGGGTTCATAATGTCACTTTTGCGCAAAGAACCTCAGGACTGGGCCTTTTCTCTGCAGCCTAGTGATCCATGCTTTAGATCAGTGGATAGTTTTTTTTCTGCTTTGGGGTTATTGTATGACGATCCTGATCGTGTTTCATCAGCTGAGACAGAATTGAGACGCTTGAGACAGGGATCAGGTAATGTGGAAAAATATTGTACTCACTTCCGAAGGTGGTCCACTCAGGTGGGGTGGAACGATTCAGCTTTGAAAAGTTTATTTCTTGCAGGGTTAAGTGAAAGGGTTAAAGATTTGCTGATTGCTTATCCTATACCTGGTAACTTGCAAGAGGCTATGCAATTAGCCATACGGGTGGATAGGAGACTGCGTGCAAGGGTTAATGAGAGTAAATCTGCCTTGTCAGCTCCAAGTCTGGAGAGGGACTGTACTGACATTGGAGAGCGATGGAAATTGGAGCAATGGCACCTCACTCTCGGGAAAAAGACCGTAGATTTGCTGAAGGTTTGTGTTTCTATTGTGGCAAATCTGACTATTTCATTAAGAACTGTGTGCTTCGTATGAATAAAGAAAAAAAAAAAAAATGATGTCAGTTTCGCCCGTATAGCTTGTTTAAACAATAAAGGTGTCTTTCTTTCTGCTACCACTGCTGTTGAGGAATTAATGGAGTTTCGGGTATTTGTGGATTGTGGTTCAACTCTCAATGTGATTGATGGGAAATTTTTGGAAAAACTAAAATTAAAACCCAAACTTCTGTCTTCCCCTATTAATGTGGTTGCTGTGGATGGTTCTCCCTTGAAAAATGTTACTCACCATATCTGTGAATTTCCTCTTACTATTAATGGTGTTCATCAAGAGAATTTGGATTTGGTAGTTTTGAATAATTTGCCCTCACCGGTGATTTTGGGGTTACCTTGGTTAAAATTGCACAATCCGGTACTGGATTGGTCTACCAATGAAATTAAGTCCTGGAGTCCTAATTGTTATGACAAGTGTTGTAACGGGCGTATTGCTGCTGTAGTTAAGGGGGGGGGGTTACCTGTACCTATTCAGGATTTTTGGAAAGTTTTTTCTGATAAGGAATCGCAGGTATTGCCTCCTCATAGAGAATATGATTGTGCAATTGAATTTGTCCCTGGAGCAACTCTTCCTAAAAGTCGTTTATTTAATTTGACTATTCCTGAGAGAAAGGCTTTGGAGGAATACATACAGACAAGCTTGGCCGCCGGTCACATTAGGCCTTCCAAGTCTCCTGTGGCGGTTGGATTTTTTTTTGTTAAAAAAAAAGGACGGCGGTTTACGGCCTTGTCTAGACTTTCGTGAGATTAATAAAATCACTGTACGCAATCATTACCCACTGCCATTGATTCCTGATTTGTTTAACCAGTTAGTGGGGGCCATGTGGTTCTCGAAAATTGATCTTCGAGGGGCATACAATTTGTTGCGCATGAAGGAGGGGGATGAATGGAAGACTGCGTTTAACACTCCACTGGGTCAGTTTGAGAATCTGGTTATGCCTTTTGGGCTTTCCAGTGCTCCGGCATTTTTTCAGAATCTTATTAATGACATCCTTAGACCTTTGATCGGCAGAAGTGTGGTTGTGTATTTGGATGACATTTTGATTTATTCACCGGATTTGGAGTCTCATTGGAGGAGTGTGCGTGAAGTATTACAGTTACTGAGTGATAATTCACTTTTTGCCAAGCTAGAAAAATGTGAGTTCGCTGTACAAAGACTTAGTTTTTAGGGCTACATTGTCTCCAGTGAAGGTTTTGAGATGGACCCGGTGAAGGTGCAAGCTGTGCAGGATTGGCCTAGACCTATTGGTGTGAAATCAATACAGAGGTTTTTGGGGTTCGCCAATTATTATAGAAAATTCATTAAAAAATTTTCTGTGATTGCCAAACCTCTGACCGATCTCACCAGGAAAGGTGCTGATGCGGTTCAGTGGACTACTGAGGCCATTGAGGCTTTTGTGTTGCTAAAGGAGAGCTTCAGCTCTGCTCCCATCCTTACGCAGCCTGATGTGACTAAACCATTTTTGGTTGAGGTTGATGCTTCTTCTGTGGGGGTCGGCGCGGTGTTGTCTCAGGAAAAGACGGATGGAGTACATCCCTGTGCTTTTTTTTCAAAGAAATTTTCTGAGTCTGAACTAAATTATGATATCGGTAATCGGGAATTGTTGGCAATTAAACTCGCATTTGAACACTGGCGTCATTTTTTGGAGGGAGCGGAATTTCCCGTTCAAGTCTTCACCGATCATAAAAATCTGGTCTACCTTGATGCTGCCAAACGCTTGAATGCCCGTCAGGCTAGGTGGGCACTGTTTTTCTCGCGATTTAATTTTACCGTTACTTACATCCCAGGTACTAAAAATGTTAAAGCTGATGCTTTGTCTCGCAGCTTTTCTCCTATGGTGGGTACTGAGGAGGAGGAAAACATCTTGCAAGAGGGGGTTGTTATTGCTGTTTTGGACTCTGTGTTGGAAGATGAGATTTCTTAAAGCACAGGAGAATGCCCCATCTAACACGCCGCATGGGAGGTTGTTTGTGCCTGGTACCCTGAGGAGAGATTTGTTTGTTGAATGTCATGACTCTCGGGTGGCAGGTCATCCTGGAATCTCTGAGACCAAGACACTTGTGGGTCGCAGCTTTTGGTGGCCTGGATGGCAGAAGGAAGTCATTAAGTGGGTGCGTCAATGCACAGTGTGTGCTAGATCTAAGTCTTCTCATACTCCTGCTGCGGGGTTGCTTTGCCCTCTGGAGGTCCCTAGTGCTCCTTGGACACATTTGGCTATGGACTTTATTACTGACCTTCCCCCCTCTGAGGGTTTCACTGTCATCTGGGTGGTCGTGGACCGTTTTAGCAAGATGTGTCACTTGGTTCCTTTCATTAAACTGCCTTGCGCTAAGACTCTCGCTAAGGCCTTTGTCAAGGAAATTGTCAGACTACATGGCGTTCCTACTGACATTGTTTCCGATAGGGAACCTCAGTTTGTGGCTCGTTTTTGGCGCGCCTTTTGTGACAGGTTGGGAGTTCATTTGTCGTTTTCATCCGGATATCATCCTGAGTCTAATGGCCAGACAGAAAGGAAAAACCAGGATGTTGAGCAGTTCTTGCGTTGTTTTGTGACTGATAATCAAGAGGGGTGGTCTGAGTTTCTGCCACTTGCTGAGGTTGCTCTTAACCATACATCCGCTTCTGCTGGTTGTTCGCCTTTTTTTTGTTGTACTGGGAGACATCTGTCGTTTGGGTCATTTTCCAAGTTGGGATCGGCTGTACCTGAAAGGAGAATTTTTCTGGTGTTTTGGAGAGAGTTTGGACTGATGTGCGTGGTAATCTTCAGGAGGCTAACAAAAGATCCAAAGTGTATTTTGATAGAAAACGACAAGAGGTTTTGTTTGCTATTGGTGACATGGTTTGGTTGTCCTCTAAGAATCTGCGCTTGAGGATTCCGTCTAAGAAATTGGGTCCCAAGTTTGTAGGGCCCTTTAAGGTGCTTCAGGTTATTAACCAATCTGCTGTTAAGTTGGAGCTTCCTACCTCCTGGAAGATTAATCCGGTGTTTCATGTTTCTCTCTTGAAAAAAGCTGAGGTCTCAGATGGAGACGTCTCGGCCACTGTTCCCCTGGTGGTGGAGGACGGGCAATATGAGATTTCTCGCATCCTAAATTCTAGACGGTATAGAGGGGGTTTGCAGTACCTCGTCGATTGGAAGGGTTATGGACCCGAGGATAACTCATGGGTGAGGGCGGATGATGTTTCTGCGTCTAGACTTGTCAGAGCGTTTCACAAGAGGTTTCCGGATAAGCCTAAGTCCTAGGGGATCCGGAGGATCCTCTTAGAAGGGAGGGTACTGTTAGAACCCTCTTGTTAGATTTTGTTTCAGTTTGCTGGTCACATGACCTTTTTTCCCTATTTAGTCTGGCTCCGCCCTTCTGGCTTTGCTGGACTTCATTGTATTATCTACTCTTAAGCTAGCCGGGTGCTTAGGTGCCTTACTCAGTCAGTTTTGCTTGATCTTAGGATCTCTAAGTAATTTGTTTTCTGTTTTATTTTCCCTGCTACAATTTCTGTTAGGAGGTGTCCACCTTTTCTCCCAGTCCCTAGATCTTGTAGGGATTCCTCCCTCACAACTATAGGTCTTCGTTCAGACTAGCTGAGGACTTTAGCGGGTCTGGTCGCAGGATCTGGTTCCCCGTTACATCGCAGGGATCCAGCTTAGTTCTATTGTTGGGACAGAATTCCCATCTTTCCTTAGTGCTTGTAGCAGATCATAACAGATGCTTAGTATATAAGCAGACACGATTCAGAGCTCTACAGGGAAAGGGAGGAGCAGTCAGGGAGATGGGTCAGCACCTGGCATTTCCATGGAATAACTGCAATGAAAAAAAATAAAGTGTCGATGCCATTTGTGATGTATGCGCGCTGCAGGCGTGGCGTCCTAGTGACTGATTTACCAGGTGCGATGCGCCAAGGACGATGATCGGTTAGATTCGCACTCACTACAGACACATGGGATGAGGAAGTTATGGGAGAATGTACAGAGCCCGGCTATCAGCACCGCCATCAGGTGTGGGAGCCGCAGCGCTGAGGTCACTGCAGCAATGACTAATGGGGGCCACAGAGGCCAGCACAAGACCTGACCAAACTGCAGTAATGACTAATGGGGCCACAGAGGCCAGCACAAGACCTGACCAAACTGCAGTAATGACTAATGGGGGCCACAGAGGGCAGCATAAGACCTGACCAAACTGCAGCAATGACTAATGGGGCCACAGAGGCCAGCACAAGACCTGACCAATCTGCAGTAATGACTAATGGGGGCCACAGAGGTCAGCACAAGACCTGACCAAACTGCAGCAATGACTAATGGGGGCCACAGAGGCCAGCACAAGACCTGACCAAACTGCAATGACTAATGGGGGCCACAGAGGGCAGCATAAGACCTGACCAAACTGCAGCAATGACTAATGGGGCCACAGAGGCCAGCATAAGACCTGACCAAACTGCAGCAATGACTAATGGGGCCACAGAGGCCAGCACAAGACCTGACCAATCTGCAGTAATGACTAATGGGGGCCACAGAGGTCAGCACAAGACCTGACCAAACTGCAGCAATGACTAATGGGGGCCACAGAGGCCAGCACAAGACCTGACCAAATTGCAGTAATGACTAATGGGGCCACAGAGGCCAGCACAAGACCTGACCAAACTGCAGCAATGACTAATGGGGCCACAGAGGCCAGCACAAGACCTGACCAAACTGCAGCAATGACTAATGGGGGCCACAGAGGCCAGCACAAGACCTGACCAAACTGCAGCAATGACTAATGGGGGCCACAGAGGCCAGCACAAGACCTGACCAAACTGCAGCAATGACTAATGGGGCCACAGAGGCCAGCACAAGACCTGACCAAACTGCAGTAATGACTAATGGGGGACACAGAAGCCAGCACAAGACCTGACCAAACTGCAGCAATGACTAATGGGGCCACAGAGGCCAGCACAAGACCTGACCAATCTGCAGTAATGACTAATGGGGGACACAGAAGGCAGCACAAGACCTGACCAAACTGCAGCAATGACTAATGGGGCCACAGAGGCCAGCACAAGACCTGACCAATCTGCAGTAATGACTAATGGGGCCACAGAGGCCAGCACAAGACCTGACCAAACTGCAGTAATGACTAATGGGGCCACAGAGGCCAGCACAAGACCTGACCAAACTGCAGCAATGACTAATGGGGCCACAGAGGCCAGCACAAGACCTGACCAAACTGCAGCAATGACTAATGTGGGCCACAGAGGCCAGCACAAGACCTGACCAAACTGCAGCAATGACTAATGTGGGCCACAGAGGCCAGCACAAGACCTGACCAAACTGCAGCAATGACTAATGTGGGCCACAGAGGCCAGCACAAGACCTGACCAAACTGCAGCAATGACTAATGTGGGCCACAGAGGCCAGCACAAGACCTGACCAAACTGCAGCAATGACTAATGTGGGCCACAGAGGCCAGCACAAGACCTGACCAAACTGCAGCAATGACTAATGTGGGCCACAGAGGCCAGCACAAGACCTGACCAAACTGCAGCAATGACTAATGGGGACACAGAAGCCAGCACAAGACCTGACCAATCTGCAGTAATGACTAATGTGGGCCACAGAGGCCAGCACAAGACCTGACCAAACTGCAGTAATGACTAATGTGGGCCACAGAGGCCAGCACAAGACCTGACCAAACTGCAGTAATGACTAATGTGGGCCACAGAGGCCAGCACAAGACCTGACCAAACTGCAGTAATGACTAATGTGGGCCACAGAGGCTAGCACAAGACCTGACCAAACTGCAGCAATGACTAATGGGGGCCACAGAGGCCAGCACAAGACCTGACCAATCTGCAGTAATGACTAATGGGGGACACAGAAGCCAGCACAAGACCTGACCAAACTGCAGTAATGACTAATGGGGGCCACAGAGGCCAGCACAAGACCTGACCAAACTGCAGCAATGACTAATGGGGCCACAGAGGCCAGCACAAGACCTGACCAATCTGCAGTAATGACTAATGGGGGACACAGAAGCCAGCACAAGACCTGACCAAACTGCAGTAATGACTAATGGGGGACACAGAAGCCAGCACAAGACCTGACCAAACTGCAGCAATGACTAATGGGGCCACAGAGGCCAGCACAAGACCTGACCAATCTGCAGTAATGACTAATGGGGGACACAGAAGCCAGCACAAGACCTGACCAAACTGCAGCAATGACTAATGGGGCCACAGAGGCCAGCACAAGACCTGACCAATCTGCAGTAATGACTAATGGGGGCCACAGAGGTCAGCACAAGACCTGACCAAACTGCAGCAATGACTAATGGGGGCCACAGAGGCCAGCACAAGACCTGACCAATCTGCAGTAATGACTAATGGGGGCCACAGAGGTCAGCACAAGACCTGACCAAACTGCAGCAATGACTAATGGGGGCCACAGAGGCCAGCACAAGACCTGACCAAACTGCAGCAATGACTAATGGGGGCCACAGAGGCCAGCACAAGACCTGACCAAACTGCAGCAATGACTAATGGGGCCACAGAGGCCAGCACAAGACCTGACCAAACTGCAGCAATGACTAATGGGGCCACAGAGGCCAGCACAAGACCTGACCAATCTGCAGTAATGACTAATGGGGGCCACAGAGGCCAGCACAAGACCTGACCAAACTGCAGCAATGACTAATGGGGGCCACAGAGGCCAGCACAAGACCTGACCAATCTGCAGCAATGACTAATGGGCCACAGAGGCCAGCACAAGACCTGACCAATCTGCAGCAATGACTAATGGGGCCACAGAGGCCAGCACAAGACCTGACCAATCTGCAGCAATGACTAATGGGGCCACAGAGGCCAGCACAAGACCTGACCAATCTGCAGTAATGACTAATGGGGGCCACAGAGGCCAGCACAAGACCTGACCAAACTGCAGCAATGACTAATGGGGGCCACAGAGGCCAGCACAAGACCTGACCAATCTGCAGCAATGACTAATGGGGCCACAGAGGCCAGCACAAGACCTGACCAAACTGCAGTAATGACTAATGGGGGCCACAGAGGCCAGCACAAGACCTGACCAAACTGCAGCAATGACTAATGGGGCCACAGAGGCCAGCACAAGACCTGACCAAACTGCAGCAATGACTAATGGGGCCACAGAGGCCAGCACAAGACCTGACCAAACTGCAGCAAAGGCTCCTGAGCCTCTATGGGAGCTAGGCGTAGCCTCCTGCACAGGAGCCTGGGGGTCTGTCAGCTCAGCCCCCACCTGCCCACTGAGGGACCAGAGAATGAGGAGGACTCTGCACACAGGAGGCGCAATATGGAGGACGGACGGCTCA
>JARQOD010000005.1:251843804-251899068 GCA_033576555.1 Oophaga sylvatica | reverse complement strand
ATACCTGGGTGGGTGGTGGCAGGATCCCTGGCATTAGAGGGAGGCAGGTCCCCGATACCTGGGTAGGTGGTGGGCAGGATCCCTGGCATTAGAGGGAGGCAGGTCCCCGATAACTGGGTGGGTGGTGGGCAGGATCCCTGGCATTAGAGGGAGGCAGGTCCCCGATAACTGGGTGGGTGGTGGGCAGGATCCCTGGCATTAGAGGGAGGCAGGTCCCCGATAACTGGGTGGGTGGTGGGCAGGATCCCTGGCATTAGAGGGAGGCAGGTCCCCGATAACTGGGTGGGTGGTGGGCAGGATCCCTGGCATTAGAGGGAGGCAGGTCCCCGATACCTGGGTAGGTGGTGGGCAGGATCCCTGGCATTAGAGGGAGGCAGGTCCCCGATACCTGGGTAGGTGGTGGGCAGGATCCCTGGCATCTGATGACCTCACATAACATTTCTCAGCCGATGTGATGTACTGAGCAGGTACCTCGGCCACTCTTGTGACGCCCACCCTGAGCCTGCACTCACCTCATACTCCCTGATATTATTTGAGGTGACGAAGATGCCGATCCCGATAGGAATGAAGATGATCCCGATAACGAAGAATGCCGGCAGCACGGTCCCGGCAGTGAGAATCGGCTGCCAAGCCGGAAGCCGCTGCTGCTTGAACGCCGTGTTATCGGGCTTCTTACTCTTCACCGCCGGCCCGGGCCCCACACCCGAGTGGGGGTGCCCGTCTTCCTCCTTGTAGTTCATAGCCATAGGGGGTCTCTCTCCGGCCCCCAAGCCGTTATTGCCACCGCAGTCCAACACAACAAACCCGCCCTACACTGCTACAGGAGACGTCACGGGCGGATTACCCTAATGCGGAAGACATTCACATAGGTGCGCATGCGTCATACATGGACAAAAGAGGTTTAGTTGTGCAAGTACAGCTTAATCTTGAGGAGTGCGGCCATTTTGTTGAAGACCATCACCTCACTCCTATTTGATAATACTGAGTGTCTCTGTCCTTCTTGCCCTCCCAGGTTTACTAGAATGAAAACTTTATGCTGCAAGTGAATCAATGCTGGTAATAAAATACCACGTTTTCTTTTTTTTTTTTCTTTATGATAAGAGCAAACCAGAAATTTATAGAGTTAACCCAGTTTTGAGCAGTCACATGGAGGTGGACCACCTTTGTGAGACATGGCGCATTCCCTGTTCCTGTCTTATACGCTCTGTGTATGGCAGTCTGTGTTATCTGATGAAGGGCACTGACCGAAACGTAAGGCACCAACAGTGGAGCGCAGCGTTCTGTGCCACGGTGCATACACGGCCTGCAATGCCCTCACTGGCCACAGATTGCCCAGACTCACAGTTAACTCTGTCTATGAGGCTCTAAGTTTGGGTTGGGACCTACAGTCAGTCCTGGCGTTGGGGTCCGTATATGGACCTTGACATACACCGGCCTGAACCTGGCCTTACACCTGCGTCCTGCGACTATGATCACTATGGGCACTACTAGCTGGTGAAACAGAATTGTCCTGTAGATGTTTTTGGAATAATGAGGTGTATATTTTGTTATGTTTATCACAATTAAAAGAGTTGCCCAAGTAGTTAAATGCCCCCATCTCCACAGCAAACTAAAGGCCTATACTCCCCTCCTGCACACATGCTGTTCCAGTGATGTAGCCGCCCGATTTTCTAGGGCCTACATCACAATGTTATGTCCCATGTGCTGCCGTCAATAACACTTCCATTATAAAATGTTGTTTGGCTCACGTGGCATAACAATGTCACATGGGCCATGGAAGAATTAATGCTGACATCACGGGAACAGCGCCATTGTAAGATGTGAGCATAAGCTTTTATCTTATTCGGAGGACTCGTACATTTTAGGACATGGTGAATCATAAATTGTACATATTAGTATTATTCTTATTGTTCTACTTCAAAAAGGAATGTACGGACGCTACATCACAATCCCAGATCAAAAACAAATCGTCGATGTAGTGCCCGTACCACTTAATACAACGATACAAGGGACTGCTTGATGTAAATATAAAACTTTTTTCACCACATTATCACTAGACCTGCTAGGAAGAGAGAGAATTTCCATCGCATAAGGGTTCCATCCATTGCAGGTAGTGAGTGTTGTCATACAGGAAAAAATTACCACCACTAGTGCAAAGTTATGGGAGATTAAAGACTAAAGTCCTATGATGTTGCAAATGACACATTTGTAGTAATCCAAAATCATAAAACTGAGAACTGTTTAAGTACTGTCCCAAAATTGCCAGGCTGGACTGCACTAATGGTTGTATGGACAGTTACTAGTTTTGCCATAAATGCTTAAAGGGGTTGTCCGGTCTACAATGAAATGTCTGCAGTCGGGAATGGTATATGCATTATGCATAATCCCAGCCAGAGCCCATGAGCAGGGCTTCGCTCCATACCCTTGAGAGAGGCCGTGCTCACTGGACGGCCGCGTCATTAGACGGGGCGCGGCCTTGCTCTATACAAGTGTATGGAGCGAGGCTGCAATCACTAGACGGGTTCTTCCCTGCAGTATGCATAACGCATATTTCACTTCTGGCTGGACAATCGCTTTAGGTATTTATGGCAAAACTAATAACGGAGTCAGGGTAGTGGATAACCTCTTTAAATGAAGATTTAGGTTACTTTATTGTCCATACAACCGTTGGTGCAGCACAGCCCGGCAATTTTGGGACAGTACTCAAACAGTGACTGCAGACTTATTAATTTAGACCAGAAACCCCCTTTAAGGATAATGACCCTAAAGATCCCTATATACCTTTTCTGCAAATTTTCATGCTGTGTTATGCCTTTGCCTCACTTACTATCCCATGGCACCAGCTCTGTTGTGACAACGATCACTTCCTCTTCAGAATTCTCTACTTTCTTACTACATTTCCCATCATTCCTTGTTTTGCGCTGCAAGCCAGCAGTGAGCACAGACCTATAACTCTGCCTAAACCCCTCCCACTGCTCCCCCAGAGGCACACACAGCCCCAGCATGAGCTCCTGTAGAGGGCACTGCAGGCAATAGAAGTAATGCACAAAGCACTATTACACCAGCCAGTGCAATAAAGAGTATCCCCTACTCTCCATCACATGGATGGATGGATGATGGATGGGAGAGATCCGAATGTAAAGAATCTATGCACTATTAGTATATTGAAGACAACTGCCTAATAAGAAAAGCTATACATCAAAAACAACTGCTTAAGAGGTAATGCCATACACCAAAGACAACTGCTTAACAGTCAATGCCATACATCAAAAACAACTGGTTAATAGGCAATGCCATACACCAAAGAGCATGGAGCGTGCGGCTCAGAGACTGGAAGCGCTGAGTCTATACTGACAGCGCTAAGTTTATAAAAGGACAGCATGAATTGTCTGCCATAGAGCAGCGACATTTGAGATTTCTTTTCTTCCCTGATGAATCTCACATGAGGAAACGCGTTGGGAGACAGTGTTATACTATGGTTCTGGGGAACGATGCCGTACATTGATGGGGCATAATCGCTGACATGAACCCGGTCAACTCAGCAGGGAGGAGAAACAATACAAGTTTTCAAACACCTAAGCTGAGTATAAAACCTTGTTAAGGCACAGATTTGATGATGCATATGAGGAATGGAGACAATTGTTTGGCAAAATAATGAGTACCAATAGCCACAGTAAAGCCCCCGTCTCACACAGCGATCTCGCTAGCGAGATCGCTGCTGAGTCACTAGTTTTGTGACGCAGCAGTGAGCTCACCAGCGATATCGCTGTGTGTGACATTCAGCGACGATCAGCCCCCCTGCCGGGTATCGCTGATCGTCGTTGAATGTCCTGAACATTTTTTTGATCGCTGGTCTCCCGCTGGCCAGCACGCATCGCTGCGTGTGACAGGCGGGAGACCAGCGAACCGCTGGTAACCAAGGTACACAGCGGTTTCCAGGCGCGGGGCTGTGCCTAGAAACCCGCTGTGTACCTTGGATACCAGCACCCTGATGCAGGGAGCTGGTAACCAAGGTACACAGCGGGTTTCCAGGCACCGCGCAGTGCCTGGAAACCCGACGTGTACCTTGGTTACCAGCTCCCTGCATCAGGGCGCTGGTATCCAATGTACAGTACACTGCGGGTAGCTAAGCGATGTTACCCGCAGTGTCGCTGTGCTGATCGCTGCCTGAGCTGCCTGTTTGGCAGCTCAGCAGCGATCATGTAGCGACACACCAGCGATCCTGATCGTTGTCGGGATCGCTGGTGTATCGCTATGTGAGACCCAGCATTTATGTTATACCTCAGAATATGCTAATATAACTAATAATGATCCCTTAGGGATCTGATGTGGGTTTTTTTGTGTTTCTGCTGACAAAATACCTTTTACAATTTATGATTTCTACTGTCCTATATATACACCACATAATATATGCGCATGACATAGGGAGACGAGTCATGGCCCTGATCTGGACAACAATGGGGATGGCATAATAACTAGACATTGAAACTATATTTCTGTCCTATCCTGATTTCTTTGAGCCATTAAGAATATTTAAGAGAGAGCTCAGATCTATGCCATGGGGGACAGATTTGAATATATATAACGTTATGGGAGTCTAGTACCCCACGGATATGTATATTAGTTTATAAAATAGTCTGAACTATACCCGTATCTTTGGGTGATTGCTACTTTAAAATATAGTAAACTATTGACTCAAAATAATCTATAAACAAAGGGCAAAAACCAGACTTTGACTGAATAAGGGTACATTTTCGGCCCTTCTGGTCAATTTTTAGACTGGTGGTGTTATATTAATATATTTTTTTTTTGCACATTTTTGCACTGCCACAAATGCACTTTAACCTATTTTTAATAATCTAAATAAAGGTTATATTTTAAATAATCCCAATTGGCTACATATAAGATTAAATAAACTTGGGGTAACCTGATCCACTTGCTATTTTGGTCTTTGGTGTATGGCATTGCCGGTGAAGCAGTTGTCTTTGGTGTATGGCATTGGCTGTTAAGCAGTTGTCGTTCAAGTATGGCATTGCCTGTTAAGCAGTTGTCTTTGGTATATGACATTGCCTATTAACCAGTTGTTTTTTTATGTATGGCATCGCCTGTGAAGCAGTTGTCTTTGGTGTATGGCATTGCCTATTAACCAGTTGTTTTTGATGTATAGCATTGACTGTTAAGCAGTTGTCTTTGGTGTATGGCATTGCCTGTGAAGCAGTTGTCTTTGGTGTATGGCATTGCCTGTGAAGCAGTTGTCTTTGGTGTATGACATTGCCTGTGAAGCAGCTGTCTTTGGTGTATGGCATTGCCTGTGAAGCAGTTGTCTTTGGTGTATGGCATTGCCTGTGAAGCAGTTGTCTTTGGTGTATGGCATTGGCTGTTAAGCAGTTGTCGTTCAAGTATGGCATTGCCTGTGAAGCAGTTGTCTTTGGTGTATGACATTGTCTGTGAAGCAGTTGTCTTTGGTGTATGGCATTGCCTGTGAAGCAGTTGTCTTTGGTGTATGGCATTGCCTGTGAAGCAGTTGTCTTTGGTGTATGGCATTGCCTGTGAAGCAGTTGTCTTTGGCGTATGGCATTGCCTGTGAAACAGTTGTCTTTGGTGTATGACATTGCCTGTGAAGCAGTTGTCTTTGGTGTATGGCATTGCCTGTGAAGCAGTTGTCTTTGATGTATGGCATTGCCTGTGAAGCAGTTGTCTTTGGTGTATGGCATTGCCTGTGAAGCAGTTGTCTTTGGTGTATGGCATTGCCTGTGAAGCAGTTGTCTTTGGTGTATGGCATTGCCTGTTAAGCTGTTGTCTTTGGTGTATGGCATTGCCTGTGAAGCAGTTGTCTTTGGTGTATGACATTGCCTGTGAAGCAGTTGTCTTTGGTGTATGGCATTGCCTGTGAAGCAGTTGTCTTTGGTGTAGGCCATTGCCTGTGAAGCAGTTGTCTTTGGTGTATGGCATTGCCTGTGAAGCAGTTGTCTTTGGTGTATGACATTGCCTGTGAAGCAGTTGTCTTTGGTGTATGGCATTGCCTGTGAAGCAGTTGTCTTTGGTGTATGGCATTGCCTGTGAAGCAGTTGTCTTTGGTGTATGGCATTGGCTGTTAAGCAGTTGTCGTTCAAGTATGGCATTGCCTGTTAAGCAGTTGTCTTTGGTGTATGGCAAACCTGGGCAAAGTGTGGCTCGCGGGTCACATTCAGCCCTCTGGCTGTTCCAGTCAGGTCCCCAGACCGAAACAGCCGAAGGGCTGAAAACTGTGGCCCATGGACTGCACTGTGCCTTCTGCTGCCCTTCTGCTGCCACCTGCTGTCACCTCTACCCGCATCCTCATTGGAGGATTGGGCTGTCATCTATGTCTTCCACCTATCAGTGTGTGAGACAGCTGACATGAAGACGACATTTCATTGTGCTGCTACTGCTGACACACAGTGCACAGGAGAAAGAAGCAGAGCGCCGTGGGAACAGGAGCAAGATGAGTATGTATTTTTTTCTTTCATATGTTTATGGCATGTTAATATGTATATAGGAGACTATGTGGGGGCTCATACTGTATATCGGGGGCTGTGTGGGGGATCATACAGAATATAGCAGGCTAAGTGGGGGGCTCATGTGCTGTTTATTGGAAGCTATGTTGGTGCTCATACTGATATAAGAGGCTATGTGAGGCTCATGCTGTATATGGGAGGCTATATGGGGCCAGGTTCGTACTGGCCCACCGGAGAACCGGAGGATTCTCCGGTGGGCCCAGGCTCTGACACCTGCTGGCATATTGGCCAGCAGCTGCCTAGGGCCCCCACTGCTCCAGGGGCCCTCAGCCAGTGGTGTGTCGCTAATAGCGGCACACCCAGCTGCTATGGGGCCCCTGAGTCAAGGGGGGCCCTCCTGGTGTCAGCAGAGCAGCAGCTGGAGACAAGAGCCTGCTTCTAAAGAGAAATGAATATTCATGCTTCCCCATGCCCCATGGGTGTGGAGAGGAGTAAATACCATTTCTCTTTAATAGTGGGCAGCGTAAGCCACAAGCTGCGGCTAGCACTGCCCGCTGGTGCTGCTGTATCGGGGCCCCGGAGGTGGGCCCCTAAAGGGCAGTGAACCCTAATTGCGATTCCTGCAGCTTGGGACCGGAGCGGAGCTGCAGGGATCGGACTATGTCCTCCTTCCTGCTCGCCTGCCCGGCACTTCCTGTCTGACACAGCGCGGCTGGATGACGTCATCATTCAGAGCGGCTGTTTCAGAGAGGAAGCTGCCGGGATGTGCTGTGGCTGCGGGGCACGTGCGGAGAGGTGAGTGTGAGTGTGTGTGCGCGCGTGTACCTGCGTGTGTGTGTGTATGTGGTGCGGTGCTTTGTGTGTGTGTGTGTGTGTGTGTGTGAGTGGTGTGGTGCTGATGGTGGGGGGAGGCAATGATGAGGGTGGTGAGGAGGCAATGATGATGATGGTGTTGGGGAGGCAATGATGATGTTAGTGAGGAGGCAATGATGATGATGGTGTTGGAGGGCAGCAATGATCATGGTGGTGAGGAGGCTATGATGATGATGGTGTTGGGGAGGCAATGATGGTGGTGAGGAGACAATGATGATGGTGGTGAGGAGGCAATGATGATGATGGTGTTGGGGGAGGCAATGATGGTGATGAGGAGGCAATGGTGATGGTGGTGAGGAGACAATGATGATGATGGTGTTGGGGGGTGGCAATGATGATGGTGGTGAGGAGGCTATGATGATGATGGTGTTGGGGGAGGCAATGATGGTGGTGAGGAGGCAATGATGATGATGGTGAGGAGACAATGATAATGATGGTGTTGGGGAGGAAATGATGGTGGTGAGGAGGCAATGATGATGGTGGTGAGAAGGAAATGATGGTGGTGGGGGAGGCAATGATGGTGGTGAGGAGGCAATGATGGTGGTGAGGAGGCAATAATTGAGGTGTTGGATTTGGCAATGATGGGGTGGTGGGCGAGAAAGCAATGATGGTTGTGGTGTAAAGGACAATGATGGTAGTGGTGAAAAGAACAATGGTGGTGGGGAAGAGGCAATGATGGAGGTGGTGATGAGGACAATGATTGAGGTGGAGGAGGGCTGCATTATACCCTATTAGGGGGCTACATTATATTCTGTGTAGGGGCTGCATTATACTATTTGAGGGGGGCTGCATTATGCCATATGAGGGTGCTACATTATATTCTGTGTGGGGGCTGCATTATACTATATGAGGAGGGCTGCATTATGGCAAACCCTGCTACATAATTAAGACGTGTACTACCTTATATTATACCCTGATATCAGCACATTTTACCACACAATTGGTGGTCTTGTATTTATTTCTATGTAGCTACATAGTGGGCCCCAAGAATGATTTTCTCTGGTGGGCCCAAGGTGCTCCAGTCCGACTCTGTATGGGGCTCATTCTGTACATTGGAGACTATGTGCGGGGCTCATACTGTGTATAGGAGGCTATGTGGACTCTCATACTTTATATATGGAGGCTGTATTGAGGCTCATGCTGTATATAGAGTGGCTGTGTGAGGGCTCATGATGTATATAGGGAGGTTGGGTGGGCACTCATTATGTATATAGTGGGCTATGTGGGTGCTCATGCTGTATATAGGAGTCTTTGTGGGCCCTCATGCTGTGTGGGGGGCTCATGCTGCATGCAGGGAGGCTGTGAGGGGCTCATGCTCTATATAGTGGGATATGTGGGGGCTCATGCTGTATATAGGAGGGTTTGTGGGGCTTATGCTGTATATTGGAGGCTGTGTGGGGCGCATGCTGTGTATAGGGAGGCTATATGGGTGCTCATGCTGTATACAGCAGGGAAGCTGTGTTGGGGCTTATGCTGTATATAGGAAGGCTGTGTGGGGACTCATGCTCTATATGGGGGCTATGTTGGGGCTCATCCTGTATATAGTAGGGCTTGTGGTTTGTGGGGCTCATGCTGTATATTGGAGGCTGTGTGGGGCGCATGCTGTATATAGAGGGCTATGTGGGGGCTAATGCTGTACATAGGGAGGCTGTGTTGGGACTTATGCTATATATAGGGAGTTATGTGGGGATTCATGCTGTATATAGGGAGGCTGTGTGGGGGCTCATGCTTTATATAAGGGGCTATGTTTGGGCTTATGCTGTATATAAGGGGCTATGTGGGGCTCATGCTGTATATAAGAGACTATGTGAGGGGCTCATACTGTATATAGGAGGCTATGTGGGGGCTCATACTACATATAGGGAGGCTGTGTAGAGGATCATGCTGTATTTAGGAGGCTATGGGGCTCATGCTGTACATATGGAGGCTGTGAGGGGCTCTTGCTTTATATAAGGGGCTATGGGGAGCTCATGTTGTACATATGGAGACTGTGAGGGGGCTCATGCTGTGTACAGGGAGGCTGTCTGGGGCTCATGCTCTATATAGGGGACTATGTGGGGGCTCATGCTATATATAGGAGGGTTTGTGGGGCTCATGCAGTCTATAGGGTGATGTCAGCATACTTAATTCTGTTAAATATTAAGTGATAAAGTAATAATTATAATTACTATTAATATTAATACTGTATAGCATAATAAATTTCAGCCCATTGGTTCGGCCCTCCACAACAATCACGGTCTCTCATGTGGCCCCTAGGGAAAATTAATTGCCCACCCTTGGTATATGGCATTGCCTGTTAAGCAGTTCTCTTCATTATACAAATACTTGGAGATTATTTGCATGGTTTATGCAGGTCATTATTAAACTACTATAGAACGATATTGTCTCTCCCGCAGCAGCAGTGTGTCAGCATGGTATCTTGAGTTCTTTGATTGGGGGTGCTGGTATATTTACTATACAGCTCTGGCAAAAATTAAGAGACCAATGCAAAATTTTCAGTTTGTCTGATTTTTCTCTTTATAGGTATATTTTTGAGTAAAATGTAAATTGTTCTTTTATTCTATAAACTACTGACAACATGTCTCCAAATTTCCAACCAATAAATTTTGTATTTTTTTCTAAAAATGAGAAATGGTCAAAATTAAATAAAAGAACTAGTGCTTTCAAACCTCAAACAATGCAAAGATAACAAGTTCATAATCATTTAGAAACAAGAATAATAATGTTTTAGCGCAGGAAGAGTTCAGAAATCAGTATTTTGTGGAATAACCATGATTTTTTAGTCTTGGCATGCTTTCCACCAGTCTTTCACACTGCTTTTGGGTGACCTTATGCCACTCCTGGTACAAAAATGTGAGCAGTTCTTCTTTATTTGATGGCTTGTGACCATCCATCTTCCTTATGATTACATTCCAGAGGTTTTCAATGGGGTTCAGGTCTGGAGATTGGGCTGCCCATGAGAGGGATTTGATGTGGTGGTCCTTCATCCACACATTGATTGACCTAGCTGTGTGGCATGGCGCATTGTCCTGCTGGAAAAACCAGTCCACAGAGTTGGGGAACATTGCCTGAGCAGAAGGAAGCAACTTTTTTCCAGGATAACCTTATATGCAGCTTGATTCATACGTCCTTCGCAAAGATTAACCTGCTCAATTCCAGCTTGCTGAAGCATTCCCAGATCATCACCAATCCTCCACCAAATTTCACAGTGGGTGCAAGACACTGTGGCTTGTACGCCTCTCCATTAGAGTTGAGCGAAACAGGTCAGTCAGATTCATAAGTCGCCGACTTTCGCCAAAGTCGGGTTTCGTTGACCGAAACCTGACCATAGAGTGAAGTCGGCCATGCGGTTGGCAAAACGAGCGCCAAAGTCGGTTTTCCCAGAATGCTTTCAGGCGCCTTTTTTCAGCCAATGAGCAAGGACATACACTGTGGGCAACGAGATGACATGTGCAGCGTCCACCACCATCTTAGAGAAGGGCATTGCAGTGATTGGCTTGCTTTGGGGGGCGTCATAGTGTCTATAAAAGCCCTGACCGCCGACCTCCATTTTACTTCTGGCGATCTTAACAGTAGGGAGAGGTTGCTGACACTGTTTATTAGTAGGGAGAGAGTTAGGGCAGGAAAGAGAAGTTCTTCTGTGCTTGTGCTGATAGCAATTGTGCTGTACAGTTAGTGTGCAGTGACAGGGGAGGATTTTCTTGTGTGCAGCAGCGCTCGTTATTTGCCTGATAGCTGTATTGCTGCGTGTACACTGCTGTGCAGACTGCTTTTTACACAGCACTAATACTTTTATTCTTTTTTTCTGCACAGTTACCGAGCGTTCATTTTTTCCCACACCGTATAGAGCTGTACACTCCTCACACACTACCATGTACCGGCTGGTATCACGGACAAATACATGCTGACTATCTGTGTGTGACTCCGGAAATAAATATGGAGATTTAAATTTTTCCCTACACGATATACAGCTGTCTGCTTCTGATACAGTACCGTTTTTCTGCTTTTTGTATTCTGGTCAAATCCATACTGAGTGAGCGTCTGTGTGTGAATCCGGAAATATATACGGAGATTTAAATTTTCCCCTACACTGTATACAGCCGTACGCTTCTGATACAGTACCATATATCTGCTGGTATTTTTGGTACATTTTCCCAAACATGAGGAAGTATGGTGGAAGAGGCCGCGGACGTAGGTGGGGGGGGGCCAGCTGGTACTGATGGTGGTGGTGGTGCATCTGCTAGTAGTGCCAAAAGCATAATCGCACCTAAGGCAGGAGGTGTTGAGCCTGCGTCATCGTCTGGCTCCAGAAGGCCTGGAAGGCTCTCTTTTCTGGGATTAGGTAAACCGCTTTTAAAGCCGGAGCATCAGGAACAGGTTTTGGCTTACATTGCCGAAACAGCCTCCAACTCTATCGCCTCCTCTTCTGAAGTTTCAAAAAATGCAAGCACTGAGTCGTCAGTGCAGTCTCCTGGTCAGGAATAACACCTTTCCTTGTGTCCTTCACCTCCAACAAAAGTGAAGGATGCGGCAGCCCACACTTCAGATTACTCCATTGAGCTCTTTTCACATACCATGCCTGGGTTATCAAGTCAAATTCTGAATTCCCCAGTCCAAGATGAATATGACGTGGAGTGCACTGATGCACAGCCACTGCTATATGATTCTGCTGGTACATTCACCCAGCGCATTGCATTGCCCTCGCAGTCTACTGAGCCAGTGTCATGTGTGCATTGCCACGAAGATCGTCGCGGTTGCACATTCTGACTTCTCACAGCTGAGTTGCTGTTTCTTTGTGTTTGGCAGTTAGGGAGTTAATTCTGTCTGTGCTCAGTTCTGGGACTGGGTGCAGTTTCTCCCGGCTGCAATTAATTATTTGTTGATTGGTTTCCTTTAAATCTCTGGTTGTCTGTGTTGGGAGTTGCCAGTGAAATTCTTCATGCAGACCACAGGTAGGATTGTATCTGTATAGACTTAAGTTAAAGAGCTCCTTAGTTGTTTTAAGCTCACCTTGCTTAGAGTTTAATATCCCAGATCATTTATGTTCCTTCTGTGTTTGAGTGTGTATGCAAGTCTGTGTTTTCTCCAGTCTGTCTAATATGTCTAATCTGTGTATTTAGCAGAGATCAGCCCATATTCCTTTGGTGGTAATCAGTATCCTTCTTAGGACTGATTACAGGGTTCAGGGACTGATAGGAGACAGGGTTAGGCTGGAGACTTGGACCTCTGAACCATTATCAGTACCTCCAAGGTGAGGGATTAGTTAGGACCCCAGTTTAGGGTCAGGTTAGACCCCCGGTCCTCCTCTTTCCTGTGACAGTGTATCAAGTCCTCAAGATTAACCCTGAGTTCAACGGATATCGTGTCAGGTAAATCTATTCTATATTTACATGCTGATGTTGCTAATCTATATGTTGTATAGAGTGTTGTTCTTTTAAGAATAGTTTACTGACATCGTACACATATCATAAGACCGCGTGACATTTTGTTGGGGGATGTCCATCCCGTGCCTTGTTGAGCAAAAAGTCGCCGGAAAACTGTTAATCCCAGGTTGTGTGGTGGACGACAACCTGGGAGTATGTATTTCGTCCGCTAGTTCTTCTCAGTTCCTTGTACCAGTGGAGGTGGTGGTTGGTACGAGAGTGGAGAGATTTTCTGTTCTTCTTGATAGTGGGTCCGGGGCTAATCTGGTTGACGCTCAGTTTGCTCAGGCTCAAGGTATGCATCTGAGTGTATTGGTCAAACCGATCCCTATATTCTCCATTGACGCCAGGCCTCTCGGCCAAGGTAGCTTTGTTCATGAGGTTCATGACATTGACCTTCGGGTGGGGCAATACATAGGGAACTATTGTCTTGTTATGTGTTGGAGGGTCTACCTACTCCTATTGTGTTGGGACTTCCTTGGTTGGTTAAACATAACCCTGTGATTAATTGGCAGTCCAGAGATATAAGCCAATGGGGGGAGTTTTGCAAAAGTAACTGCATGAACACAGTCATCAGTGCGGTCGTGCCTAGTACTTTGCCTCCTTTTTTGGAGGACTTTGGGGATGTGTTCTCTGAGGAGGGGTGTCGGGAGTTGCCTCCTCATCGCGTGTATGACTGCTCTATTAATTTACTTCCTGATGCTAAGTTACCTAAAGCTAGGTTATATAACCTTTCTGGTCCTGAGAGGCAGGCTATGAAAGATTATATTTCGGAGAGTCTGGCCAAAGGGCATATTAGACCTTCATCTTCCCCAGTGGCCGCGGGGTTCTTCTTTGTGAAGAAAAAAGATGGAGGCCTACGCCCTTGCTTGGATTTCCGCGAACTTAATCGGATTACTGTTCGAGATCCGTATCCACTCCCTCTGATTCCTGATCTCTTCAATCAAATTGTTGGCGCCAAATGGTTCTCTAAATTGGATCTCAGGGGGGCGTATAATCTGATTAGGATAAAAGAGGGGATGAGTGGAAAACGGCGTTTAACACGCCGGAGGGACATTATGAGAACCTTGTCATGCCTTTTGGTCTGACTACTGCACCAGCAGTGTTCCAACATTTTGTTAATGACATTTTTCGTCATCTGGTGGGGCTGTTTGTGGTCGTATATTTGGATGACATTTTAATTTACTCACCAGATCTTGTGTCTCACCAGAGCATGTGAGACAGGTGTTGCAGATCTTGCGAGACAATAAACTATACGCCAAACTGGAAAAGTGTGTATTCGCCGTACAGGAACTTCAGTTTTTGGGTTTCTTGGTGTCAGCCTCCGGTTTCCGTATGGACCCTGAAAAGGTGAGAGCAGTGCTTGAATG
Source organism: Oophaga sylvatica (assembly GCA_033576555.1). Taxonomy (NCBI): domain Eukaryota; kingdom Metazoa; phylum Chordata; class Amphibia; order Anura; family Dendrobatidae; genus Oophaga; species Oophaga sylvatica. The sequence goes on along the minus strand of JARQOD010000005.1, from coordinate 251,884,926 downwards.
GGATCAGCCAGAGGATCTTAAGGCTCTGCAGCGTTTTCTGGGGTTTGCTAACTACTACCGGAAATTTATTTGTAATTTCTCATCTGTTGTCAAACCTCTCACTGACATGACAAGAAAAGGGACGGATTTTTCTAAATGGTCGGACAAAGCTTGCCAAGCTTTTTCCTCTTTGAAAAAATGTTTTGCTTCGGCACCCGTTCTCATCCAACCAGATGCATCACAGCCGTTCGTTGTGGAGGTGGACGCGTCTGACGTAGGGGTGGGTGCAATATTGTCCCAGGGTCCGTCCCCTGGTAAATGGCATCCGTGCGCTTTCTTTTCTAAAAAATTGTCGTCCGCCGAAAGGAATTATGATATCGGCAATAGGGAACTTTTGGCCATTAAGTTGGCTTTTGAAGAATGGCGTCACTTTTTGGAGGGGCAGTCCACCCGGTCACCGTCATTACTGATCACAAGAACCTGCTGTATTTGGAATCTGCTAAGCGTCTGAATTCCAGACAAGCTCGATGGTCGTTGTTTTTTACCAGGTTTAATTTTGTTGTCACTTATCGCCCTGGATCTAAGAATGTTAAGGCGGATGCCTTGTCTCGCAGTTTCCCAGGGGCCGGGAAAATGGATGACCCGATTCCTATCCTTCAGGAGGGGTGGTAGTGTCGGCTGTATGTTCTGAGCTTGAGGAGGAGGTGTTAGAGGCTCAGGGGGACGCCCCTGCAGGACCTCCAGGGAGACTGTTTGTCCCAAATCAGTTGAGACAAAAGGTTATTGAGGCACATCATAATTCTGCTTTAGCAGGACATCCAGGGAGTAAGGCTACTTTAGATCTCCTTTCTCGCCGGTTTTGGTGGCCTAACGTTAATAAAGATGTTTTAACTTTTGTCGCGTCCTGTGGGGTTTGTGCTCGCTCTAAGACCCCTCATACCCGTCCGTCTGGGACCCTCTTACCCTTGAAACTTCCGGAGCGTCCATGGACTCATTTGTCTATGGACTTCATCACGGACCTTCCTCAGTCGTCAGGGAAGACTGTCATACTGGTGGTTGTTGACAGGTTCAGTAAGATGGCACATTTCATTGCTCTTCCTGCCCTCCCTAATGCTAAAACTCTGGCGCAGGTGTTCATTGGGGAGATTGTGAGACTTCATGGGTTGCCTTCTGATGTGGTGTCAGATAGGGGGTCTCAGTTTGTGTCCAAGTTTTGGAGGGCATTTTGTTTACGTCGGGGGATGCAATTGTCATTTTCCTCGGCCTTTCATCCGCAGACCAATGGTCAGACAGAGCGTCTGAATCAAAGCCTAGAGACTTATCTTCGGTGTTTTGTCTCAGAGAACCAGGAGGACTGGTCTTCTTTCTTGCCTCTGGCAGAGTTCGCTCTTAACAACAGGCGGAGCGAGTCCACTGGTAAGTCCCCGTTTTTTTGGGGCATATGGTTTTCATCCCCAGTTTTGTACATTCAATGGGGGGGTCCCTTCTGGGGTTCCTGAGGAGGAGCGTTTCTCGTCGTCACTTGCTTCAGTGTGGAGAGGTGTATTGAATAATCTGAGTGCTATGGGGAACCGTTATAAACGTATGGCTGATAGGAGGAGAGTTTCTGGTCCAGATCTTAATGTGAACGATCTGGTATGGTTGTCTACCAGGAATATAAAACTTAAAGTTCCCTCCTGGAAGCTGGGCCCCAGATTCATCGGGCCGTACAGGATCAGTTCCATAATTAATCCTGTGGCATTTCGTCTGGACCTCCCTGCTACGTTTAAAATCCACAATGTGTTCCACAAGTCATTACTTAAGAGGTACGTGGCACCAGTCATACCATCACCTCTACCTCCTCCTCCAGTGGTGGTCAATGGTAACTTGGAGTTTCAAGTGTCAAAGATCATTGACTCACGTCTGAATCGCCGGTCCCTTCAGTACTTGGTGCATTGGAAGGGGTATGGTCCAGAGGAGAGGACGTGGGTTCCTGCGTCTGACATTAACGCAGATCGTTTGGTGCGGACCTTCCACAGAACTCACCCGGGCAAACCTGGCCCTGAGGGTCCGGAGGCCCCTCGTAGAAGGGGGGGTACTGTCATGTGTGCATTGCCACGAAGATCGTCGCGGTTGCACATTCTGACTTCTCACAGCTGAGTTGCTGTTTCTTTGTGTTTGGCAGTTAGGGAGTTAATTCTGTCTGTGCTCAGTTCTGGGACTGGGTGCAGTTTCTCCCGGCTGCAATTAATTATTTGTTGATTGGTTTCCTTTAAATCTCTGGTTGTCTGTGTTGGGAGTTGCCAGTGAAATTCTTCATGCAGACCACAGATAGGATTGTATCTGTATAGACTTAAGTTAAAGAGCTCCTTAGTTGTTTTAAGCTCACCTTGCTTAGAGTTTAATATCCCAGATCATTTATGTTCCTTCTGTGTTTGAGTGTGTATGCAAGTCTGTGTTTTCTCCAGTCTGTCTAATATGTCTAATCTGTGTATTTAGCAGAGATCAGCCCATATTCCTTTGGTGGTAATCAGTATCCTTCTTAGGACTGATTACAGGGTTCAGGGACTGATAGGAGACAGGGTTAGGCTGGAGACTTGGACCTCTGAACCATTATCAGTACCTCCAAGGTGAGGGATTAGTTAGGACCCCAGTTTAGGGTCAGGTTAGACCCCCGGTCCTCCTCTTTCCTGTGACAGTGTATCAAGTCCTCAAGATTAACCCTGAGTTCAACGGATATCGTGTCAGGTAAATCTATTCTATATTTACATGCTGATGTTGCTAATCTATATGTTGTATAGAGTGTTGTTCTTTTAAGAATAGTTTACTGACATCGTACACATATCATAAGACCGCGTGACAGTCAGATTCTGACCCTGATGAAACTCAGGTGCCCCTTCCCGCATACTATACCCCCTTACACGGTGACACAGAGGAAGGTACAGATGAAATTGAAGAGGAGGTGATGGATGACCCAGTTGTTGACCCGAATTGGCATCCATTGGGGGAAGAGGGTGCCGCTGGTAATAGCTCAGAAGAGAAGGAGGATCCGCAGCAGGCATCGACATTGCAGCAGCGGTTATCTGGCAGGCCCGTAGCAGTCCAAAAACGTGTTAAAAAAACATAAAGAGTTGCAGGACAGCTTGGCCAGAAGGTCAAATTAGCACAGCGTGCAAGCCCTGAAAATTTATCCCATAGTAGGAAGAGTGCAGTGTGGCACTTTTTTGACCAAAATCCTATTGATGAGCAAAGGTTATCTGTAAGAAGTGCGGAAGGACCTTTGGCTGAGGGAAAAATCTCCGAAATTTGAATATCAGTTGCATGCTTAGACATTTAAACACCATGCACTTGCAAGCGTGGATGGACTACAAAACCTCAGGTAGCACACATGCACCTGCTCTGACTGAAGGTAGCCAGCAACGCTACATCGCTTCCCCCACTGTAAGCCCACCGGTTAGCTCACCACCAGCAAGAAATGTTGAGGTGTCATCGAAAGGCCAAAGCAGTCAGGAATCACAATGTTTTTCCAACGAAAGACTGCATCTAGGCCATCACCACCACCACCACCATCACCATCACCAACCCCCCTCAATCCGCCATGTCCACCGCTAGTTCCCCCATATGCAGCTCTCAAGTCCAGCTCACCCTAGCAAACACTCTGAGTAGGACAAGAAAGTACTCATCCTCTCATCCGCGTACACTGGCTTTGAACGCCTACATTGCTAAACTGATCTCATTAGAGATGATGCCCTTCCGTTTGGTTGAAAGCGCAGCACTCCGAGAGCTCATGGCCTACGCTGTCCCATGCTATGACCTACCCAGTTGACACTTCTTTTCTAGGAAAGCCATCCCTGCCCTCCACCTGCATGTGAAAGACCGCATTGTCCATGCACTCAAAAATCAGTGAGTGGAAAGGTGCACCTCACAACAGATGCATGGGACAGTAGGCATGGCCAGGGCCATTACGTGTCTGTCCCTGCGCACTGGGTTAATGTGGTGGACGCAGGGTCCACAGGGGACAGGGGCGGTGGGACAGTGCTGCCTAGTCCATGGTATAGGCAACAGTTGGCTGTAGGCGTTCGACTCTCCTCCTCCAGAAGCGAAAGCTCGTCGACAGAGCGCAGTCGCACGAGCACTCCATCCGCAGCTACCAGTGTTGCACACGAGGTGTCCCACTATCGAACAGCTAGTGGTAAGCGTCAGCAGGCTGTTTTAAAGATGATGTTTTTGGGCGACAACAGACACACCGTGGAGGTACTGGTCGAATACTTGCAGCGAGAAACTGAGTCATGGCTGGGCAGTCTACATCTTGAGCCAGGCAAGGTAGTCAGTGATAATGGCCGTAATTTTGTGGTGGCCATAGCCCTGGCAAAACTCAGACACATACCTTGCCTGGCTCACACCTTGAACCTGGTGGTGCAGTGCTTCATAAATAATTATCTGGAGTTAACAGCCCTGCTCCATAAGGTGCGAAGACTGTACCCGCACATCCGTCGCTCGCCCGTAGATTCCAGTCGTATGCAGAGGCTGCAGAGATCGCTCCACCTCCCCAAGCACCGCCTAATCATAGACGTTGCAACAAGGTGGAACTCCACCATGCACATGGTTGAGAGGCTGTGTGAACAGAGGCAGGCTGTAATGCATTTGTGGAAGGATACACGGGCAGGCAGTTTGAGGGCAGACATCGAGTTGTCAAGTGTGCAGTGGTCAAAGCTGAAAGACGTCTGTAAAGTCCTTCAGTGTTTTGAGGAATGCACACGGCTGGTAAGCGCAGACAACGCCATCATAAGCATGAGCATCCCACTTATGCGTCTGCTCATGCAAACTTTGATGCACATTAAGGATCAGGCGTCTGCAGTGGAGGAGGAAGAGGAGGAGGAGGAGGGAAGCATTGATGACAGGCAGCCATTATCTGCTTAGGGAACTGTCCTGGACGAGGTGGAGGAAGAAGAGGAGGAGGATGAGGGGATGATTATTTTTGGGGATGAGGATGCTTCTCAGGGGGCAAGAGAAAATATTGGCTTGCCAAGGTCAGGTACAGGGTTTGTGCGTGACTGGAGGGATGTGGATTTGGCAGAAAGTGCTCCTCCACCCACCACTGGCAGTGCATCATTGACACCTGGAACATTGGCCCACATGTGGGATTATGCCTTGCGGATCCTAAAAAGGGACCCCCGCATTGCCAAAATGATGAAGGATGACGACTACTGGTTGGCCAGCATCCTCGATCCACGCTATAAAGGCAAATTACAGAACATCATGCCACAGGAAAACCTAGAGCTAATATTGGCTAACAAACAAGCAACTCTGGTAAACCGTTTGTTAGAGGCATTCCCAGCACACAGCAGCGGTGCAGGTTCTACCACGAGCCGTACTGGGTAATATGGAAGAGGTGTTCGTCGTGCACACAGCCGAAGTGGCGTTAAAGACAGGGGTTTCATGACCATGTTGTGGACTGATTTCTCGAGTAACACTCACACGACTGTTAATACTGAATCAATTGCAACAGACAGGGACAGCAGTTGTCAACTATGGTTTAAAATTACCTCTCCTCCCCTATCGATGTTCTCCCTCACAGTTCCTTCCCCTTTGACTACTGGGCCTGTAAACTGGACACCTGGCCGGATTTGGCACAATATGTCTTACAGGAGCTCGCTTGCCCTGCTGGTAGTGTGCCATCAGAAAGAGTCTTCAGTGCTGCTGGATCAATCCTGACAGAAAGAAGGACTCGGCTGTCGACCCAAAATGTTGGTGATCTTACCTTCATTCAAATGAACCATGCCTGGGTTTCAAAGGATTTTGTACCACCTTCACCTGATGACACATAGGTTGCCAGCAAAATGTCTCGCTTTGTCCTCCTCTTCCTCCGACTTCTCCAATTCCTCCATTTGCAGCTGCTGATTGTCCAACCTACACCTCAACATATGCGAGTTTTTCCACCTCCCTAACTGGGCTGTACCACCCCAGGGCAAGGGTCAGCACCTGGCGCACCCGGGCAAGTGCCGGGGCCCTGAGCAGGTGGGGGGCCCACTGTAAGGTTCTTTGTCTCTGTTGACATGTTCCTTGAAACTCAGTTTTCCGTCGGCCATTTTGCTTTCTGTCTTTCTGCAGCTCTTGCCCTCAGTTAATATGGAGTTTCCAGTTTTCATGTTCCCGCCCTGATTCTTCCCTCTTGCTTCTTAAGCAGCCTCAGCTGAACAATCAGTGCTCCTGAATCAAGCCTCAGTCAGTCTGTGACCTGACTCCTGGAAACCTTGGACTTGTACTCCAGCTATTCCCTACTGAGGAACCTTGGAACACTTTTGGACTCTGGAAACCTGCTGTTTGGTGAATCCATGTTTGCAGAGGAATTACGGTACAGAGAAGAGATCCTGAACCTGCTTTGGAGATTTATTGTAGTGCTTGAAGTTACTCTGGCCTGCTGTGTCTCCTGTCGCTGTTCCTGAAAACTGTGTGAACTTTTCAGCATGCTTGTATGAAGTAATACAAGTCATTTCATTTCAACCTATGTCTCCTGTGTTTTCCTCGCACCCAAGCACAAGACGCTATAGGAACTGTACACTATACATGACAAGATTCAGGAGCCAATGTTTAGTGTCTGCTGGGTCTGGGAAAGCCGTGTCTGCTGTGACTGTGGATATCAGATGTCCGTTTAATACCTTATGTGATGACAGTGGTTGTGACTTCTCACAACCATTCCAGGTGAGCGCATTCCCTTAAAATTTTACTCTGGAGTGTTACCACAGGTAAACACTATTGTTTTTTTTTTTCCTTTCCTCTTCCAGCACTTCTGCCTTAAAAGATCTGGAAGATGGAGGCCCGCATAAAGGAACTTTGCGGAGTGACTGATACAATCCTTTCAGATGTACAGACTTTAAAAACCCGTTTTGCAAGCCTACAGGACCTCACTAATCATAATTTGCAAGTGTTTGGACAGACTACCCAGGAATTGCGAGCCAGGATTGAGGCTCTAGAGGAACGAGCCCAGGCTCCTGCCATAACCCCGAGTTCTGGGATCCCCAAATTACCTCCTTTTCGTTTTGGCGGTGAACATGAGAAATTCAGGGATTTATTAATCAATGCAATTTATTTTTCTCTGCACATGCTTCACAATTTCCCACTGAATGATCCAAAGTGCTTACTATAATCATGTTGCTTACCAATAAGGCTTTGATGTGGGCAAACCCTCTGATTGAGACTGAGGATGATTGTTTGAATCACCTTGATGCTTTTATTTCAGCCATGGGGCAGGTGTTTGATGACCCCAATCGAGGTGCAACAGCTGAAGCAGCCATGTTAACTTTGCGCCAAGGTAAGCGTTCAGTAGCCGAATATGCCCTGGATTTCAGGAGATGGGCTCTTGATACCACTTGGGACACTTCCGCTAAAAAATCTATTTTTCGGAAAGGGTTGTCTCCACTGATTAAGGATGAACTTGCTCGTGCCGACCCTCCCACTGCGTTAGGTGACTTTATTAACTATTGTATCCGTATTGATGCTCGTCTGACTGAACGCAGGCAAGAGAGATGGTTCGAAAATAATCGCACTAACCTTTTACTACCTCCCTCCTCAGCTAAGGAACCTTTGAGTAGGATCACAAGGGAACCAGAACCTGAACCCATGCAGGTGGACTCTTTACAAAGACGGGTTAGTGATGCACGCAAAGAACATCGTATAAAGGAAAATCTATGTTTCTACTGTGGTAAGTCAGGGCACTTCATTATAAACTGCCCCAGCCGTTCTCGTAAGACTACTGCAGCAGTCATTCACTGTGAGTGTTGCGAGAGGAGCTCTGTCATGTCCGAGCCTCAGGCTCCAGAGAGATCTGCTGCAAGAGATCTTGATTTCTCGGACTTAAACTCTGTTAGTTCTGGGGACGATGACGGTATAAACGCTGCAATTTTTCAAGTTTCCTCAGTGGTGTCCCAGCTGAGTTGTAAAAGAAACAATTCTCATTGCTTCCTTTCCATCAAACTCTGGGTTGACTCAGTCTGGGTGTCTAGCTCTGCTATGATCGACTCAGGAGCAAGTGGAAATTTTATGGATATCTCCTTTGCTCTGAAACAGGGGATACGTTCAGTGAAGAAGGCTACTCCAGTACAGATGGAGACTGTGGATGGCTCTCTACTGACTTCTGGACCAGTGGATCAAGAAACAGAGCCTTTGAGGGTCCTTATGGGTAAAGATCATCAGGAGAAAATGTCTTTTTTGCTTATCTCTTCTCCCCACTTTCCCATTATTCTAGGGCTACCATGGCTGCAGGCGCAGAATCCTACGATTAACTGGTAGACCAAGGAATTACACTTTCCGGAGAAACAGATGAGTCAAGGAGTTTCAGCTTGCTCTGTTCCTAAAGGAACCATGTCAGTCCCTGAACTACCAGCTGTATACCAGGACTATGTGGATTTATGTGACAAGAAGAACGCTGATCAGCTTCCTCCTCACCGTCCATATGATTGTCCAATTGAATTATTGCCTGGAGCAGAGATACCTTTTGGTAAGATCTACCCCCTAGCGGGGCCCGAGCTAAAAGCTTTGAAGGATTATATAGACGAAAATTTAGCCAAGGGCTTCATACGCCCCTCTTCATCTCCCGCAGGTGCACCCATCTTCTTTGTGAAGAAGAAAGATGGATCTCTGAGACCCTGCATAGACTATAGGGAACTCAATAAGGTTACTATTAGAAACCGTTATCCATGCCAAAATTTTCTCTAAACTGGATCTCCGTGGGGCCTATAACTTGGTTCGTATTAGACCTGGGGATGAATGGAAGACTGCTTTCAGGTCACTGCTATGCTTTCAGGTCACGCTATGGACACTTTGAATATCTAGTTATGCCTTTTGGTCTGAGTACCGCCCCAGCCACTTTCCAACACTTCGTGAATGATATCTTCAGGGATCTCCTAGATACATTTGTGGTGATTTATCTGGATGATATTCTAATTTTTTCTAACTCCACAGAGGAACATCATGGACATGTGAGAATGTTCTTAGAACGCCTAAGACAAAACCATCTCTACATCAAACTTGAAAAATGTGAATTCCATAGGACCGAAATTCAATTTCTGGGGTATGTACTATCTACGCAAGGGATTAGTATGGATGGAAGCAAGACCCAAGCCATCAAGGATTGGCCAATTCCTAGAAATGTGAAGGAGGTGCAGCGTTTCATCGGTTTGCCAACTTCTATAGACGTTTCATTAAGAATTTTTCTGAGGTAGTGTCACCTATCACCCAACTTACCCGGAAACAGTCTAGGTTCTCCTGGACTCCCCAAGCCCAGGAAGCATTTTCCCGTCTAAAAGATAAATTTACCACTGCACCTATCCTAGTACATCCCAACCCCGAGCTTGCCTTCATAATAGAGGTGGATGCTTCAGACTGTGCCGTTGGAGCTATACTCTCTCAGAGAACAGGTGAGAAGAATGTCTTGCATCCCTGTGCCTCCTTTTCCCAGCAGTTGTCTTCGGCTGAGAGGAACTACGATGTGGGCAATAGAGAATTGTTGGCCATTATTGCCGCCTTCAAGGAATGGAGACACCTTCTTCAGGGAGCTGCACAGCAAATAGTCGTCCTGACAGACCATCGTAACCTTGAATTTATCAGGTCGGCTAAGTGCCTGACTCCTCGCCAGGCTCGCTGGAATCTTTTCCTAAACCAATTTAATTTTGTCATTTCTTATAGACCAGGATCGCGCAATGGAAAGGCTGATGCACTCTCTAGGATTCATTCAGCAGAGACACGTCCACTTACTCCTCCTAAGACTATTCTTCCTGACTCTAGATTCCTGGGAGTGATTCATAATCAAGACCTACTTAAGGACATCAAGGAAGCATACCATGCGGATTCTTTGTTGGCTCAACCCCCAAGGACGTAAGTCTTGTCTTTAAGAATGGTGTGTGGATTCAGGGACAACGTCTGTATATACCTGAAACAGTCAGATTGAGAGTATTGCAACTCATCCACGATTCCAAGATAGCCGGGCATAGGGGAATTCTAAAGACACAAGAATTTCTTTCTCGTTTCTTTTGGTGGCCCACTTACAGGAAAGATATCTTAAACTATGTCACTTCATGTGAAGTCTGTGCAAGATGCAAAACACCTCGCTCCTCACCAACTGGTCTGTTGCAACCTCTTCCCACCCCGTCCCGCCCGTGGGGATCCATTTCTATGGACTTCATTGTGGAGTTACCAACCTCTCAAGGGAAGAACACCATTCTAGTGGTGGTTGACCGTCTAACAAAGGCAGCTCATTTTATCCCTTGTGTCGGCTTACCCACTGCAAAACAGACATCAGACTTGATGATTAAGAATGTGTTTCGCTTACCTGGAGTACCGGATGAGGTCATTTCGGATCGAGGGGTGCAATTCACTTCAAGGTTTTGGCAAAATTTCTGTGCAGCATTGGACATTAAAGTAAACCTTTCTTCTGCTTTTCATCCCCAGACTAATGGACAGACAGAACGAACCAATCAGACCCTGGAGCAGTATCTCCGCTGTTTTATCTGCCACCTACAGGATGATTGGGTGGATCTACTTCCACTGGCTGAGTTCTCTTATAACAACTCTCAGAGCGCCTCCACTAAGCAGTCTCCTTTTTACTCCAATCTAGGTTATCATCCTAACATTCTTCCTCGATTTCCCATAGATACGCCCTGGCTGAAAGAATCACTTCTTTACAAAAGAATATGGATCTTCTAAAGGAAAATCTATAATTGGCTCAGGAAAGGTACAAGAAAGCAGCAGATACATTTCGTAAACCTGCACCAGCTTTCAAGGTAGGAGATTTGGTCTGGCTGTCAACCAGAAATCTTAAATTAAAGATTCCATCGTCTAAATTGGGACATAAGTACATTGGACCTTATAAGATCAATAAGATTATAAGTGCTGTTGCTTGTCGTCTTCAACTGCCCAGAACTATGAGAATCCACCCTGTCTTTCATGTATCCCTACTAAAGGCTGCAACACCCAATACGTTTCCTGGACGTTCTTCTCCTTGCCCTGACCCAGTGCTGGTCGATGGTCAGGAAGAATTTATGGTGGAAAGGATTCTAGATTCCAGGTTGTACAGAAATCAGTTGCAATATTTGATTAAATGGCAGGGTTACCCAGTGGAGGACAACTCATGGGAACCAGTCAATAATGTAAATGCTCCTCGCCTGCTCCGCCAGTTTCATCAGAGGTACCCTGACAAGCCTGGTCTGAGGTCATCCGGAGGTTGTCCCTAAGGGGGGAGTAATGTAAGGTTCTTTGTCTCTGTTGACATGTTCCTTGAAACTCAGTTTTCCGTCGGCCATTTTGCTTTCTGTCTTTCTGCAGCTCTTGCCCTCAGTTAATATGGAGTTTCCAGTTTTCATGTTCCCGCCCTGATTCTTCCCTCTTGCTTCTTAAGCAGCCTCAGCTGAACAATCAGTGCTCCTGAATCAAGCCTCAGTCAGTCTGTGACCTGACACCTGGAAACCTTGGACTTGTACTCCAGCTATTCCCTACTGAGGAACCTTGGAACACTTTTGGACTCTGGAAACCTGCTGTTTGGTGAATCCATGTTTGCAGAGGAATTACGGTACAGAGAAGAGATCCTGAACCTGCTTTGGAGATTTATTGTAGTGCTTGAAGTTACTCTGGCCTGCTGTGTCTCCTGTCGCTGTTCCTGCAAACTGTGTGAACTTTTCAGCATGCTTGTATGAAGTAATACAAGTCATTTCATTTCAACCTATGTCTCCTGTGTTTTCCTCGCACCCAAGCACAAGACGCTATAGGAACTGTACACTATACATGACACCCACTCACCGTCAGAGACACCGGCGTACTATGAGGGGCCCTGTGCCAGTTCCCACGAGTGTGCCCCCCTTGCTTACTCAGGGCCCCAGCACTTGCAATACTTACCTCTCCCTGCTCCACCGCTGTGACATCTTCCGCGTTTCCTGACAGTGACATTCAGGTCAGAGAGCGCGATGATGTCACGTCTTTGCACCCTCTGCCTGAACAGTCACAGTGCAGAGAACTGGAAGATGGCGACGCTGAGGAGTACAGATTAGAGCAGTGCCCAGTGAGGAGAGGTATTTCATTTTTTTTTAATGTTTGGAGCAATATATGGGGAGCATTATGCACTGGAGAATTATATATGGGGCCCATCATACACTTGAGCATCATAGATAGGGCCCATTATACACTGGAGCATTATATATGGGGCACATCATACACTGGAGCATTATAAATGGGGCCCATCATACACTGGAGCATCATATGGGCCCAATATATAGGGAGCATTATATAGGCCCATCATACACTGGAGCATCATATGGGCCCATTATATATGGAGCATTATATAGGCCCATCATACACTGGAGCATCATATATGGGGCCCATTATACACTGGAGCATCATATGGGCCCATTATATATGGAGCATTATATAGGCCCATCATACACTGGAGCATCATCCATGGGGCCCATCATATACTGGAGCATCATATGGGCCCATTATATATGGAGCATCACGTGGAGCCCATTATATATGGAGCATTATATATGAGGACCATTATATTTGGAGCATTATATGGGGCTCATCATACACTGGAGCATCATATATGGGGCCCATCATATACTAGAGCATCATATGGGGTTCATTATTTATGGGGCGTCATATAGGACCCTTTATATATGGAGCATCAAATGGAGCACATATGGGGCCTATTCTGTATGAAGCATTATATGGAGCCCATTCTGTATGGAGCAATATATGGGGCTCATTATTCTGTATGGTGCACTATGTGGTGCCCATAATACTGTATGGAGGACTATACTGTCCGGTTTTTAAGCTATTGTAGAATTTACAATAGATATCACTCATGTAATGTAAGAAGTGAAGTATTTGGCATTGTACTATACCTATATTTCTCTGCTGTATCGGAGCATCATGAATTGTGGTATGTGTTAAAGGGGCCCACTGACACTCTTTCGCCTGGGGCCCACGAAAACCTGGAGCCAGCCCTGCGCCCCCCCATAACTTTAGCCAAATAACCTCCAGTTTTCAATGCGTTACTATTATTATAAAGTAAATTAAGGTTGAGAAGCTTAAGTAATAAGAATTGATGTCGTTGGCATTGAAATGGGCACTGTAGGTGTGTTTACTGTCCTTCACTCACGCAAGTGTGACACTGGCCTTAGTCTGAGATCTGTATCACGTAGGGTCATAGACCCTGATATCAGCGATGTGTCACTGGGCTCCTTGATGTAGTTCCAATAAAATCAGTGTTTAATCAGCAGGAGATTATCACTTAACGACTAGATAACTTGTGCCATGTAGTCATTCTGCTCTGTGTAACCCCACCCCCACCACTGATTAATATATTTCTGCCTATGCACAGTGTACACAGAAAGCTGCCAATCAGTGATGTGGGCGGGGTTATACAGAGCTCAACATTTAAAGAACTGCTAGATCTGCAGCAGATAAAACATGCAGCATCTCCCCACTCCTGCTGCCGCCGGCCTCCTGCAGCAGCGACCCTTCCTCCTGCAATTCCATTTCATCGCAGCCGCCATAAATCAGACTATAAGGGCAGAGACACGCTGCCGTATTTCACGTGCGAGAATCGCATTGTAAAACTCGTCCTGGCTGTCGGCTCTCCTGACCTGAGCTTGACCTCTGCATAGTAATCCATCACGCTGTCTTGCTCAGGTCAGGAGAGGTGTCAGGCCAGTCCCTGCAGTGCGATGCGATTATCGCACAAGTTTTAAGGCCGTCTGACTCCAGCCTAAGACGCACCACCATTATATTAAAAAAAAATCCTATTTTCCTCACCTGAATTTTTGGGTGCGTCTTATGGTCTGCAAAATACGGTCACTTGTAGACCCTTTTTAGTTCTATAACTTCTCTTTAACCCCTTACTGCCATCGGACGTACTATCCCGTCCATGGTACCTGGGCCCGTATGACCGGGGACGGGATAGTACGTCATAGGCGATCAGCTGCGCTCCTGAGGGGAGCGCAGCTAATCGCCGCCGGGTGTCAGCTGATTATCACAGCTGACACCCATGACTGTGTGTCAGGAGCGGTCACGGACCGCTCCCGGCACATTAACCCCTTGCACACCGCGATCAAACATGATCGCGGTGTACTGGGGGCACAGGGGAGGATCGCGCAGGTGGGGGCTCCCTGCGCGCCCCCCTGATACCCTCAGAGCAGCGCGATGTGATCGCGCTGTTCTGAGGGCTTCCTCCCTCCCAGGACCCGGATCCTAGATGGCGCCGGGGTCCTGGAGGGAGGCGGCTACCTCAGTGCCTGCCGAGAGCAGGCACTGAGAAGCCTGCATCTATGCCTGTGCGATCGCTGGTGTGACAGAGTGCTGTGCACACTGTCACACCAGCGATCTGATAAAATACTGTGATGTCCCACCCTGGGACAAAGTAAAAAAGTTAAAAAAGTAAAAATAAACATGTGTAAAAAAAAAATCCAAAATAAATAAAAAAAAAATAAAATATTCCCCAATAAATTCACTTCTTCCTGTAAATAAAAAAAAAAAACAATAAAAGTACACATATTTGGTATCGCCGCGTCCGTAACGACCCCCCCCTATAAAATTGTCCCACTAGTTAACCCCTTTAGTGAACCCCTTAAAAAAAAAAAAAAAAAACGAAGCAAAAAATCAATGCTTTATCATCATACCGCCGAACAAAAAGTGGAATAACGCGCGATCAAAAATACCGATATAAAAAAACATGGTACCGCTGAAAACGTCATCTTGTCCCGCAAAAAACGAGCCATCATAAAGCATCATCAGTGAAAAAATAAAAAAGTTATAGCTCGCAGAATAAAGCGATGCAAAAATAATTATTTTTTATATAAAATTGTTTTTATTCTATAAAAGCGCCAAAACATGAAAAAATGATATAAATGAGGTATCGCCATAATCGTACTGACCCGAAGAATAAAACTGCTTTATCAATTTTACCACACGCGGAACGGTATAAACGCCTCCCCCAAAAGAAATTCATGAATTGCTGATTTTTGTTCATTCTAACCTCCCAAAAATCGAAATAAAAAGCGATCAAAAAACGTCACGTGCTCAAAAATGGTACCAGTAAAAACGTCAACTCGTCTCGCAAAAAATAAGACCTCACATGACTCTGTGGGCCAAAATATGCAAAAATTATAGCTCTCAAAATGTGATGATGCAAAAACTATTTTTGCAATAAAAAGCGTCTTTTAGCGTGACAGCTGCCAATCATAAAAACCCGCTATAAATAGTAAATCAAACCCCCCTTTATCACCCCCTTAGTAAGGGAAAAATAATAAAATTAAAAAAAGTATTTATTTCCATTTTCCCATTAGGGTTAGGGTTAGGGTTGCGGCTAAAGTTAGGGTTAGGGTTGGGATTAGGGGTGTGTTAGGGTTAGGTTTGTGGTTAGGGTTGGGACTAGGGTTAGGGGTGTGTTGGGGTTAGGGTTGGAGTTAGAATTGGGGGTTTCCGCTGTTTAGGCACATCAGGGCTCTCCAAATGTGACATGGCGTCTGATCTCAATTCCAGCCAATTCTGCGTTGAAAAAGTCAAACGGTGCTCCTTCAATTCTCAGCTCTGCCATGCGTCCAAACAGTAGTTTATCCCCACATATGGGGTATCAGCGTACTCTGGACCCCAAGAGTTATTGTGCAATTTGTCCTATTTCTTCTGCTACCCTTGGGAAAATAAAAAACTGGGGGCGAAAATATCATTTTTGTACAAAAAAAAATATTTTTTTGTTTTTACGGCTGTACATTATAAACTTCTGTGAAGCACTTGGGGCTTCATAGCGCTCACCACACATCTAGATAAGTTCCTTGTGGGGTCTATTTTCCAAAATGGGGTCACTTGTTGGGGATTTCCACTGTTTAGGCGCATCAGGGGCTCTCCAAATGCGACATGACGCCCCAGACCATTCCATCAAAGTCTGCAATCCAAAACGTCACTACTTCCCTTCCGAGCCCCGACGTGTACCCATACAGTAGTTTTCTCCCACATATTGGATATCAGCGTACTCAGGACAAATTGGACAACAACTTTTGGGGTCCAATTTCTCCTGTTACCCTTGTAAAAATAAAATATTGGGGCAAAAAAATCATTTTTGCAAAAAAAAAAAGGATTTTTTATTTTTACGGCTGTGCGTTATAAACTTCTGTGAAGCAGTTCGGGGTTCAAAGTGCTCACCACACATCTAGACAAGTTCCTTGTGGGTCTATTTTCCAAAATGGGGTCACTTGTGGGGGTTTCCACTGTTTAGGCGCATCAGGGGCTCTCCAAACACGACATGGCGTCCAATCTCAATTCCAGCCAATTTTAGTTTGAAAAAGTCAAACGGCGCTCCTTCCCTTACGAGCTCTGCCGTGTGCCCAAACAGTGTTTTTTCCCCCACATATTGGGTATTGGCGTACTCAGGAGAAATTGCATAACAACCTTATCTGCCCATTTTCTCCTTTTACCCTTGTGAAAATAAAAAAAAAGTTTGTAAAAGATCATTTTTGTGGCTAAAAAGTTAAATATTCATTTTTTCCTTCCACGTTGCTTTAGTTCCTGTGAAGCACCTGAAGGGTTAATAATCTTCTTGAATGTGGTTTTGAGTACCTTGAGGGGTGCAGTTTTTAGAATGGTGTCACTTTTGGGTATTTTCTGCCATATAGACCCCTCAAAGTGACTTCAAATGAGAGGTGGTCCCTAAAAAAAATGGCTTTGTAAATTTTGTTGTAAAAATGAGAAATCGCTGGTCAACTTTTAACCCTTATAACTTCCTAACAAAAAAAAATTTTGGTTCCAAAATTGTGCTGATGTAAAGTAGACATGTGGGAAATGTTATTTATTAACTATTTTGTGTGACATATTTCTCTGTTTTAAGGGAATAAAAATTCAAAGTTTGAAAATTGCAAAATTTTAAAAATTTTCGCCATATTTGCGTTTTTTTCAAAAATAAACGCAAGTTATATCGAAGAAATTTTACTTCTAACGTGAAGTACAATATGTCACGAGAAAACAATCTCAGAATCGCGAAGATCCGTTGAAGCGTTCCAGAGTTATAACCTCATAAAGAGACAGTGGTCAGAATTGTAAAAATTGGCCCGGTCATTAACGTGCAAACCACCCTTGGGGGTGAAGGGGTTAAAGGGAATTTGTCAGCAGGTTTTTGCTACCTCACCTGAGAGCAGAGAAATACATTCTCCATAACAGCAGTACTTTACTGCCAAAGGATACAAAATGCAGACAGTAGAGTCTCATCATGCAACAGTGCAGCCTGCCATCTAGATGCAGCAGAGCTAGAAGAGGGCAAATGGATTATCTTCTCAGCGGACAGGTGAGAAACATGGTTGTTTATTATTGTAATTCTGTTACAGGAGACATTGGCTTGAGTATACGTGGTTTTTACTGGTGGTTCTGTCCCTCGGTCCTTGTTCACATTATGTCACCTGACAAGTGTAAAGTTTTTAATACAAGAGTTAGGACTGTCACACAAAGGTTGCCTTGACGCGGCGGGATGGCTTGTACATCCTTTTGGTCAAAATTATGATTACTAAATACCCTTATCATTATTACTACCTTCATGCATTTTTTACAATTTATTTTTTATTTTATTTTGGATATTTGTTTTTTGTGTTTTGTTTTTGGTTTTCTCTGTGTAATGGTCATGTGTTAATATGCATTTACATTTTGCATACACATCAACTTACTTTTTCAGCTCAGATCTAGTTTCTTATTCGTGTTTTTGGAAAATGTAGGTTCATAAAAGGAGTCTGTGTCATTACTTCAATTAAATGATTTTATTCTGGGTGTCTGTTTTCATTCAATGTAACTATGGGGCTAGTAATAGGTGCGTCTTATAGACGCCTCTCCATCACTAACCTCTGGGCTTGAGGTCACCTGACAATAAAAAGGTGACATCAACCCCCCAAACTATCACCCCACTTCCCCCCATTATAGAGCTAGTGGGAAGAGCGAGGCTAACTGTCAGAACTGGCACATCTTATGGATGCACCATTTTTGGGGCAGCTGTGGGCTGATGTTTTTAGTCTGGGATGGGGCCAATATACATGGCGCCTTCCTAGGCTATTAATATCAGCCCTCAGCTGTCTACCTAGTCTTTGCGTGTTATTAATTATAGGGGGACCCCACGTCATTTTATTAACCAGGAAAGGCTAAGTATACAGCTGTGAGCTGATATTAATAGCCTGGGAAGCTCCATGTGTATTACCTTCTTCCCTGGCTATAAATATCAGTCCCCAGCCGTCGGCTTTCCCTCTGTAGGTTATTAAAATGTCTGGGGATCCCACACTATTTTTTTTTGTTAAAGGAACTTAGTTAATTAAAAAATATGTACAGTAAACTACACACAAACCACTCATTATATATCTCACATATATATATATATATATATATATATATATATATATATATATATATACAGTGGGAGAAATAAGTATTTGATCCCTTGCTGATTTTGTATGTTTGCCCACTGACAAAGATATGAACAGTCTATAATTTTAAGGGAAGGTTAATTTTAACATTGAGAGATAGAATATCAAAAATAAAATCCAGAAAATCACATTGTATAAATTCTATAAATTTATTTGCCTTTTGGAGTGAGAAATAAATATTTGATTCCCTCTGGCAAACAAGACCTAATACTTGGTGGTGAAACCCTTATTGGCAAGCACAGCAGTCAGACAGTTGTAGTTGATGATGAGGTTTGTGCACATGTCAGGAGGAATTTTGGTCCACTCCTCTTTGCAGATCATCTCTAAATCATTAAGATTTTGAGGCTGTCGCTTGGCAACTCAGAGCTTCAACTCCCTCCATAAGTTTTCTATGGGATTAAGGTTTGGAGACTAGCTAGGCCACTCCATGACCTTAACCCCTTCATGATCGGAGCTTTTTTCGGTTGTGCGTTTTCATTTTTCGCTCTCTTTTCCAGAGCCATAACTTTTTTATTTTTCTGTCAAAAAGGCCATGTGAGGGCTTATTTTTTGCGGGACGAGTTGTACTTTCGAACGACACCATTGGTTTTACCATGTCGTGTACTTGAAAATGGGAAAAAAATTCCAATTGCAGTGAAATTGCAAAAAAAGTGCAATTCCACACTTGTTTTTTGTTTGGCTTTTTTGCTAGATTCACTAAATGCTAAAACTGACCTGCCATTATGATTCTACGGGTCATTACAAGTTCGTAGACACCAAACTTGTCTAGATTCTTTTTTATCTAAGTGGTAAAAAAAATTCCCAAGTTTGCTAAAAAAAAAAAGCGCAATTTTCCGAGACCCGTAGCGTCTCCATTTTTCGTGATCTTGGGTTGGGTGAGGGCTCCTTTTTTGCACGCTGAGCTGACATTTTTAATTATACCATTTTGGTGCAGATATGATCTTTTGATCGCCCGTTATTGCATTTTAATGCTTTGTCGCAGCAACCAAGAAAACGTAATTCTGACGTTTCGGTTTTTTTCCCGCTACGCCATTTAATGATCAGGTTAATCCTTTTTTATTGATAGATAAGGCGATTCTGAACATGGCGATACCAAATATATGTATGTTTGATTTTTTTTTATTGTTTTATTTTGAATGGGGCGAAAGGGTGGAGATTTGAACTTTTATTTTTTATTTTTTTTATATTTTTAAAAACATTTTTCTTTAACTTTTGGCATGCTTCAAAAGCCTCCATTGGAGGCTAGAAGCTGCCATAGCTTCATCGGCTCTGCTACATAGAGGCGATGATCAGATCGCTCTATGTAGCAGAATTACTGCATTGATAGCAATCCATCATCAACAACCATAAGAGGTCTCAAGGAGACCTCTGGTTGTTATGCAGACAAACCGATGATCCCCGATCACGTGACAGGAGTCAGCGGTGCGCGTATTTCCGGCCCGATGGCCGGAAGCGCTTGAATGCCGCTGTCAGAATTTGACAGCAGCATTTAACTAGATAATAGGCGCGGGTGGATCGCGTTTCCGCCCGCGCCTGTTGTGGGCACATGTCAGCTGTTCAAAACAGCTGATATGTCCCGGCTTTGATGCGGGCTCACTGCCGGAGCCCACATCAAAGTGGGGGATACTGCCATCGGACGTACTATACTGTCCGATGGCAGTAAGTGGTTAATGTGCTTCTTTTTGAGCCACTCCTTTGTTGCCTTGCCTGTATGTTTTGGGTCATTGTCTTGCTGGAAGACCCAGCCACAACCCATTTTTAATGTCGTGGCAGAGGGAAGGAGGTTGTCACTCAGGATTTTATGGTACATGGCTCCATCCATTCTCCCATTGAATCAAATACTTATTTCCCCCACTGTATATATATATCTATATTTACATATATAGATATATAGATATACATATCTTTTTGTATCTATGTTCTATCTCCGATATCTAATTGTTTCTGAAGTTGTTTGTTTTACATTGTGTATATAGGAGTTTTAACCCCTTTATCCCATCTGACGTACTATTCCGTCCATGTGACCCTGGACCTAATTCCCAAGGACGGTATAGTACGTCATATGCGATCAGCTGCGCTCCCGGGGGAAGCGCAGCTGATCGCGGTCGGGTGTCAGCTGATTATTACAGCTGACACCCGACACTATGTGCCAGGAGCAGTCACGGACCGCTCCCGGCACATTAACCCCCGGCACACTGCGATCAAAGATGATCGCAGTGTTCTGGCGTTACAGGGAAGCCTCCTTTTGCAATGCATTTTGGTAGCTTCGCAATGCATGATGGTAGCCTTGCAAAACATTGTGGTAACTTTCCCTCACTTTTCTCCATTTTCCTTCAGCCTGCATCCAGGAAACATCTCTTCTTTTCCTCTCCCCTTGTGATAGCATCGCCGGTATGTACTCATGTCTTCTGTAGCTAATTCCTGTCCCATGTTAGCCTGGTTTAATCAGTCCTGCTCCTGGTCAACTATTAGTGTGCAAATGTTCATTCATTGTGTACTATGTATAATATGTATTTCTACTATGCCCCTGTACTGATTCTATGCATGTTTGTATTATAGTTTCACCGCATCAATATATCAAGTTCAATAAAAGCACAGACTCAACCACAGTCTCCTTATTGGACCTCGGTATAGCGGTTTAGCTGTCTGTATAACTGCAATAAGTCTGCTTCATTCAATGAGGACAGAACAATCTATCTTTTTGTATCTATCTAGCTGTATATCTAATCTATCTAATCTCTGTCTCTATATATATCTTGAACAATAATGCCTTGGTAAATTACATAGAAAATTGCGCTGTGTAAAAGCTTGTGTGAAAATCGCACTGCATTCAGATGTAAATCGGATGCTAGGTGTTAAAAATCGGATTGTACTCGCATGAAAAACGCATGACACTTGCATTACACTCACTTTTCAGGAACACAATCGGACCCATTTTAAAACCGCTAGTGGGACCCTGGCCTTAAATGGGGTGTCAGGTCAGACTATATTGATGACTTATCCATGTAATGGTGCTGAATGGGAGCTGCAGTGCGGTACCCCTGCAGAGACTGCAACACACTGAATAGGGCTGCACTCTGCAGCTCCATCCCATGTGTTCCTATCTGCCACTTACGGAGCTGTTTTTAGCCGACTGGTGTGTGGTTTGGGTATCAGACCTCCACCGATCTCATATTGATGACCTATTCTGGGAATTGGTCATCAGTGTGCTATGACTGGACAACCTCTTTAAAATTAGATATAAAATTCTACACTAAAACTACTAAAATTTGAGCACTAAGTGGACCTGGGGTGGGCAACAGTGGACAATTATAAGCATGAAATGTATCACAAATCCATAAATGTACTAAGTAGAGTTTATTTGACATGAATTCCTTGAACTGTGTACATACATCAAGAACAGAGGAGACAACACTATACATATTTGCTGTACTTACACATACAGTGGATGTGGGCTGCCCATATTATTGGGCCGCATTGCTGAGCTTTCTAGTAATATCTCCAGGATTCACTATCTGCTTAATAGAAAGCTCTCGTCATCCCAGAAACGCTCACTTTAGTCACCTGCCATCCTGGATCTGCTATCTTTCGAGACCTTTGATTAGATATCTGCTCCTCTTTCGTGATTGGAAATCTCCATACAAACATCTGCCGTCTCTGCAGCTTCGCAGTGTCTATCATTTCATCACAGTAACGCGACATTCTGCTGCCAACACTAGACATACGTGCACACGCTTCATGCTTTGCAAAAGGCACACAATCCCATACTTCTTTATACACCAGAACACATAAGAACAACTCCAGTCTCACAACTGCTAATTGGTGTTGTTTTCTGGCTTTTCACAATTAAAATACTAAAAAAACACTATTGGTACCTTGCAATTATTTCTAAAATTTAGATATAGGAAAGATGTGTATCTTCGTACCGTGTTAGCCAGTAGATAGAAAAATATTTAGACTTTTAGACTTGAGAGTCAACCACTGAGGACTCTCAAGTCTAAATATTTTTCTAAAATTTAGACATTTTCGCTGTTTTTTATAGTTGTGGAGGAAGTCCATCACCAGGTTTTTGGTAATCTGAGTGTAGCACGATGGAGGGGCAGATACACTGATTCCAGTAATATATCACTTATAGGGCTGCTTGCTGAAGTTTTGGTAAAATTGCTGTTTCATCTGCTCTCTGCCTTCTTTCTCTGCATGCTGAGTTCTGTATAACCCCTGCCCACAGCAGAGTGACAGCATTCAGAATATACTGTGCGTAGGCAGAAAGTTGCCAATTAATGGTGGGATACTAGCAGGTTTAGTAGTATTCTAGTGACAATCTTCTGCTGATAAAATTGTGATTTTTATCAAACCTACACTAAGCAGCCCAGTAAGTGACACATCACTGGAATCAGTGTCTCTATCTAAATTATACTGGTAGCAAAAACCTGGTGATAGATTATAATTAAAGGGGTTCAATATGAAAATGTCAATATGGATAAATTTCTAAATACTTTTAATCAAAAAATAAAATTTGTTTTAAGGAGGTAATTACGATGGAATTAAAGGGAACATGTCACACAATTTTTGTTTCCTAAATCGCAGGCGGCGTAAATCAAAGCCTGGCTGTGCGGCGTCGGACAGGTATATAATTCTCTGAAAAGCTCCGGCATTTCTGAGAAAATATACTTTCATGATCTGGCCATGAACCATAGCGGGAGATTAAACTAGCCCGGCTCCTCCCAGCATCGGTGCAAGTAACTGACGGGTCTCTCCTTTGCTTGTAAAAGTGCAGTCGGAAGCTGTGTGATCTAGAACTGGCTTGACAGTACGTGGCACTGGATATCTCTAGCCGCTCAGAAAGATAGGCTAGACAGTAGTGTCTCTTCTTACCACACCGGTATCTCTAGTATTAGAGTACCCCGGGAGCACATGTTCCTACACATGTAGGGCCTCTGCGGCATCCTACTGCACATGATCACAGGCGCCTGACCTAATAACATTCTAGGACAGGTTTCTGTCAGTGGAACTGGTCGGCGGCCATTTTCTTATATTTGAAGTGATTACCTCTATAGACAAAACTAATGTGAAATCTTAATTGACTGTGTTTAGGAATTTATTAATAATGACATTTTCTTTATTTTACCAGAACGCCCCTTCAAACTGAAGCTCCCAAAAACATCACAGTTTTGTTCATGTGTGTAGCCCTGGTGGTAGGCACACGCAGTACCCTGGAGAGTGTATGGCGAGACGGCAGTTTAATGCTAAATATCCATTCACTCGACACACACTAGACACACCCCTAGGGTAGTGGAGTATACTCTAGAGGGAGTGGTCAAGGTAGTAGGTGTTGGAGTGATTTTAGTCAGTCTTGTTCCTGTCTTTGGACAGTGAGGACGTGTGGAGTAGAGTCTAGACTTCTGTGAGAAGACGTTTGGAGGGAGGAAAGAGTCTAGCCTGCTTCATCACCAGTTCATATAGTGGAGTCTGGTATAGGTGTTTGGAATACACCTTAGTCTAGTCAGAGCTGGATCACCTTCTCAGCACACACTGAAGAAAGAAGAAGTAATAGCACGGAAAGTCTTCAGCATCCCTGTCTAAAGGACGGTATCAGGTTCAGAGACGTGCTCCTGCCTGTGATAACTGAGCATCTGTGGCTAACTTCATAGGAAGGAAAAGGAAAGAAGTGACTGCTCGACCCTTGGCTAGTTTGAGTGCTTATGTTACCAGCGTGGACAAGGCGAAAGGCAAGTGGATTATAGAATTAGTGCTTCAGGATTGCAGAAGTCCAGCACATTGCACCCGGTCACTGGGGACCGAAGGGTCACCGTTGTTTCAGGCACGGTGATAAGAAAACCAGGAATCTACCGGACCCTAGGTCGCGGCAGACAAGCCCCTTATAGTCAGTACGTAACTGGGGTCAGGGGGAGTGAAGACTTTGGAGTTCTGCAGGACCACGTAAGAATTCAGCTCCTTCACAGGAAGGCCCCTAACACTAAGCTGACTGGGCAGGTACAGCTAAGATTAGCTGGAGATTGAGGGAACTACGCTTCAGGCTGGTTGTACTCGTTTCATTGGAGTTAAAGGAGGCCCCTAACTTGTCCAGCTGCCGTCTCAAGATACACTCTCCTTGGATCAGCCTCCCTGGGACCTGCCTTATCATCTTGCAAGTAAAGGTATGGAAAGACGCTGACCGTGTGAGACTGTGTTCTTTATCTGCACTCGACTTCACAACTCACATAGACTTTGAGGGACCAGTCCCACCTGTAGGGGACCCGACATCTAGCTGCCTCACCATCCCCTCAGAGATCTACAGCAGCGCTGGTACTAATTACCAGAATACTACAGGTGGCGTCACGAACTGTACATAAATCAATCCCCTGTAAATATATCCCCAACATACGCCAGACCGCCCGGGCCACAGACCGAGCCACAGCTACCTGTGACAAATCCCATAGACTTCCATGGGCTCGGCTCTGAGTACCCCATTGCCCTGGTAACCCACAATTGTGGTGGCGGGTCGACACAACTTTGGCGTCACGAACAGGATACGAAACTCGCGAAATTGCGAGCCCTGTGTGCCTAAGGACTTGTTTTTGTGAAAAGGACTGTTTGCACTTTTGGCGCCAAAATCGCCATTTTTGTCGCCATATTCGCGCCCTCAGGCGCTGGAGAAGAAGGTGGGCGTACCTTCGTGGGCGTCTACCCCCCTGTGGCGCGAAGAAAATGCCTGCCCTCTCAAAGTGCTACTACAACATGCGGTCCTGCCCTACAGCAAAGGAGGTCCGCCTCCTCTTCACCTTCCCTGCGAGGAGGAGGAGACGCAAACCCCACCTCCACGGAAGAGACCGGATGTCTCCGCAGAAAAGGAGAATCTTCTGGAACATGATGGAGGCAGGACGTGAGCAGCCGAGCGGAGCAGCGGAGGAAGGCAGGCCCCGTGCCCCCGCCAAGCTGCCATCGGCATCGGAGTCTTATGCAATCCTGCACCTGCAACAGGCGTTGTTAGAGGTTCAGGAGGAGAACTCACGCCTAAAGAAGATGTTCCAACCTGGACTGGAGGAGATTGAGAGACGCCGATGTAACCTGCTGAAGTGGCAACTAACAAACACGGCGTCCTCTCCCCTCAACGAACCCCCACGATTCCAAGTACCGAAGAGTCTGCTGCCCAAGGCGAAGGAGCAACCGGAGGCTGCCCCCGAAAGTACCGTTCCCGACCCCACCGGTGAAGCGGTGGAAGCGGAGGAGGTTGAGGAGGTACAGCCAATCCCGGAACGCCCGCCCGGCCAAGAGGCCGCAGCAGATTATCGGTCCCCGGCAGGGACACCGGAGGGGTCCTGTCCGTCACTACCAGATGTGGACTGGGACGAAATGGCGCGCCTGGATGACGTCGCCTACACCGCCCAGTGGGAACAAGAATGGCAGAGTCGTGAGGAGAAGAAGAGGCGTCAGCAGGAGGAAGAGCGGGAGGCTCAGAGGAACCGCCAGCGACAATATGCCGAGCTGATTGCCGACAAGGAGACTGTCCGTCGCGACAAAGGTACCTTACGGGAACCGCGGCGGCAGGGGTGTGTGACTGAGTTCCAGCTCCGGAAGGGCTGGGGCTTTATCCGTGAACCGGGCCTCTACCCAGCGGTCTTTGTCAGCAGGCGTGACGTAGAATCCCACCTGCCGCAAGGTCATCCCGGGAGGGACTTAGCAAACGGAGATATAGTCACATATACGCGGCATTGGGGAATGAAGGGGTGGTATGCCCTGAATGTCGCCATCGTCCGCGACCCCGTCCCAGACGCCGGTACCGTCACCATTACCGCAGCGTCCCCGTTTCCAGCTCCAGCAGCATCCGGCCGTGCCCCAGCATCGCCCCCTGCAAAGTCATCGCAACATGCGACCCAGAGTTCATCGCAAGTTAAAGCCACCTCCACATCGCCACATGCGACCCGGTCTAGATCGCAAACCCTGACGCGGTCTATATCGTTGACTGTGATGGAGACGCAATCGGTGTCACGCGAAGAAAATGTACCCGTTGCGCCCCTAGAGGTTCGTACCAGAACTGTCGCAACCCAGACCCTGATCGCAGCACATGATTTGCTGGTCTTGGGATCTAGGGCTCATTGCATCATTCCAGCCCCCGGGGTGAAAGATGTAGTGGAAGGTGTATTAGTAGAAGATGAATAAATAGTAAGAGTTGGTGAGATCCCTATCGGATCTACCAAAAGTAAAAAGCAAGAAGTTTAAAATGTTTTGAAAAAGTTTTGCACAGGTTATATATAGTGAATATATATTTCTAATTATAGAATGCCCGGCTGGGTAATTGGTAAATGATAGATGATAAATGATAAACAGTTGCACTTTGATAATGTGGTTTAATATGATATGTCTTCCTTTACAAATGGACTTTTGAGGTTAAGGACTATGCTAACCCAGAACTTAATTGTAAATAGTTGCGCTTCGGTGCCCTATCTTGGTTTTACATAAACCATTACAACTTTGGCGTAACTACCTCTGAAAACAAAACCCGTGTGGTGTGGCACTGAGTGAGGTCTGCAATCGGATGTCCTGCAGCCCACCCAGGACCTACGTTGAAGGTTTGGTGCGGGTCCTTCACAAGTATCTTGTATATTTATTGAATGCTAATTGATATTTGTATTTTTCTATAAAGTTTGCAACGTTCAAGATTTTCTTACCTCCCGGATGGGAAGAAGTTATTGTTAAATGTTTATTGCATAAACAAAAATGTCTTTTGTATTTTACAGCCCGGGAGTGCTGTCGTTTACCATGGGGGAATGTGTAGCCCTGGTGGTAGGCACACGCAGTACCCTGGAGAGTGTATGGCGAGACGGCAGTTTAATGCTAAATATCCATTCACTCGACACACACTAGACACACCCCTAGGGTAGTGGAGTATACTCTAGAGGGAGTGGTCAAGGTAGTAGGTGTTGGAGTGATTTTAGTCAGTCTTGTTCCTGTCTTTGGACAGTGAGGACGTGTGGAGTAGAGTCTAGACTTCTGTGAGAAGACGTTTGGAGGGAGGAAAGAGTCTAGCCTGCTTCATCACCAGTTCATATAGTGGAGTCTGGTATAGGTGTTTGGAATACACCTTAGTCTAGTCAGAGCTGGATCACCTTCTCAGCACACACTGAAGAAAGAAGAAGTAATAGCACGGAAAGTCTTCAGCATCCCTGTCTAAAGGACGGTATCAGGTTCAGAGACGTGCTCCTGCCTGTGATAACTGAGCATCTGTGGCTAACTTCATAGGAAGGAAAAGGAAAGAAGTGACTGCTCGACCCTTGGCTAGTTTGAGTGCTTATGTTACCAGCGTGGACAAGGCGAAAGGCAAGTGGATTATAGAATTAGTGCTTCAGGATTGCAGAAGTCCAGCACATTGCACCCGGTCACTGGGGACCGAAGGGTCACCGTTGTTTCAGGCACGGTGATAAGAAAACCAGGAATCTACCGGACCCTAGGTCGCGGCAGACAAGCCCCTTATAGTCAGTACGTAACTGGGGTCAGGGGGAGTGAAGACTTTGGAGTTCTGCAGGACCACGTAAGAATTCAGCTCCTTCACAGGAAGGCCCCTAACACTAAGCTGACTGGGCAGGTACAGCTAAGATTAGCTGGAGATTGAGGGAACTACGCTTCAGGCTGGTTGTACTCGTTTCATTGGAGTTAAAGGAGGCCCCTAACTTGTCCAGCTGCCGTCTCAAGATACACTCTCCTTGGATCAGCCTCCCTGGGACCTGCCTTATCATCTTGCAAGTAAAGGTATGGAAAGACGCTGACCGTGTGAGACTGTGTTCTTTATCTGCACTCGACTTCACAACTCACATAGACTTTGAGGGACCAGTCCCACCTGTAGGGGACCCGACATCTAGCTGCCTCACCATCCCCTCAGAGATCTACAGCAGCGCTGGTACTAATTACCAGAATACTACAGGTGGCGTCACGAACTGTACATAAATCAATCCCCTGTAAATATATCCCCAACATACGCCAGACCGCCCGGGCCACAGACCGAGCCACAGCTACCTGTGACAAATCCCATAGACTTCCATGGGCTCGGCTCTGAGTACCCCATTGCCCTGGTAACCCACAATTGTGGTGGCGGGTCGACACACATGACCTAAGAAGAATGCGTTCGATCTCTCTGAGGCCCTAATTACTAAGCTAGTGGATGTGAAAGCCACCGTTATTCACAACTTGGCATGTGATCGCTTATCCACAATATAGGTGATCATTGGCTGATTGTTGACTATCGATTGCAAGTATCCCGACAGTCCTGAGAATGGGACTCTGAAATGGCCCATTAGAAAGAATGTGCATAAATGCTGACAATCCATTCATTGCCTAAGGGGCTACCGGATATAGCAGAGTACAACGCTTGGCTATTTAAAGGGATTGTCCAGTCTAAGAAGCAGATTCTGCAGATGCAAGCCAGAATCAATGTGTTGTTATCCTCACAGTTTGGAATCCTTCTCTCCAGTCGCAGCGCCCGGAAATCTTTGCTCTTTTCTTCCTCCTGCTCGTTCATTATGTTCTCAATCCATCAGGTGTGAGTCCAGCGGCAGGAGCAGCA
Source organism: Oophaga sylvatica (assembly GCA_033576555.1). Lineage (NCBI taxonomy): Eukaryota > Metazoa > Chordata > Amphibia > Anura > Dendrobatidae > Oophaga > Oophaga sylvatica. Next base: position 251,855,973 of record JARQOD010000005.1, on the reverse strand, counting down.
GCCCAACTTTGGATTCATAACCACCCCCTCTGGGAGTTGTGCCGCTCACAAATCAGGGAATAATTTTTCAGTCTACTTTATGTTACGGTTCCACCCCTCAGTGTGTCTGGGATACAGTTATTGACAGCTCAGCCATCCAATCTGGTACAGCGGTGTTTTGAGTTGTCAGTGTGTTGATTGACAGCTCGACTATCCAATCTGAGACTGGGAGGCCCTGGCTGGTGACTGCCATGCTACTTAACTGAGCGGTTTCTGCCAGACGTACATTCAGCTAAGTATGGTTTGTTTCCTCTGTGCTTTGAGTTCTGTATGTTGATCTTTGGTTGCCTGACCTTGAAACTCGTTCTAATAATCTGTCTGTTTAACCCCTTCTGCTCTGCTTCTCTATCCTCCTGGTATTCTGACCTCAGAACATTACCTCACTACGTATTTGTCTATTCCTTCTCTTTATGACGTACCCTCCTGGCTTCTGACCTTGGACTCCTTGACTATCCTGGCTCTCACTGCTTGGCCATGAGAAGTGACTAGTGTCACACTCTCAGCTTCAGCCAACGATATCACAGAGAGAGCTCCTCTTTTCCTCTCTTTACCCTATGGTAGTGTATGCAGATTGCACACTTGCAGTCATGTGCCGACTAGGCACCTGCTCTTCTCCCAATCTTCTATTGAGAGAAGCCAGATGAGACTTGTTGGTACAGACAAATCCTTTACGGCAGATCCATAGACAAGGACTCGAGCCGTTGTGCACATGCTTAGCCACTGCTCTATTCTATAGAGACATTTCAAAGCCCCGTTCTCAAGATCAGAGGGGCCACAACCGCCACTTCTGGAGCCCCCTCATTTTTTTGTTGATTTTCCTTCAGTAGTGACATTCAATGCATCAATGTGACCACAAGCCTTATCAGTGTCAGACCATACATGCTGGCATTATTGATGAGGCTACAGCGATCCTGTGGATGGACAGCACCTCATCACAAGAGAAAAATCAACAAAGAAAAGTACGGACCACTGGAGGGTCAATGGATTTATTTGGTGAGAAATCTTTATTTTTTCAAATTGGATCACATTTTTCCTATTAACTTAAATTCGTCAAATCCCAGACAACCTGTAAAAGCACAGAATGACTTCAAGCCAAGTGGAGGCGCCCGGAGTTTCACGGCAGGACAATCATTTACATACACCTTCCCATTTACATTTACATACACCTTCCCACCTGCTAGTTTTCCATCTATCTCTGCTCTTCTCTGGGTCTATGAAGCCAGAGATGTCAATCAAAGAAGAGGGGGTGGAAATAGAGGAACAACAAGCAGGTGGGAATGAGTATATAAATGATTGGCCCCGCCATGATGCACCGAGCGCCTCCACTTGGCTTGAAGTCATTCTGTGCTGACAGAATCCCTTTAATGTAACGAGTTGGAAGATCTGATAATTCAGAGATTTTTTTTTCATAAATACACCCAAATAGATGGTACAAAAGACACTTTATTATATCCTGTGCTATAAGGATATTAATCCTGGATTTTATATTCTTGACTTACATCCAAGCAGCACTCTAGATATCAATGCTCATTGACAAACTTTGCATACCCGCAGAAAAAGAAGCCATGGACCATATACTAAAAACGTATTCATTGATCTATTGCAGGTAAGATATTTACAAAAATGAGCATGAGGTTCTTAGTTTAACATTTTGATCAGACTGCTACATCACGGCGAACCTCTCAGTGGGTCCCTGACCTGACCACTGCTGAAGGATAAGCGCACCACCAAATGGAGCGTCCTGGAGCCCCACAGCACACCTGCTTCAAGGTGAAGCCCCCATGACTCCAGGTCACACCACCCCACACGCAGAGCATCACGGCTACAATGGCCACCACGTAGCACCAAGTGAAAGGAGTCAATTGTTGCTTAGCTGCAATAGATCAGTGTATAAGTGCGGGATGTGCAGTCCATGATTTTTTTTACTACAGTTATTTAATTGAAAAATTATAACAAATCAGATAAAATATACATTCTGCTCACTTATCTTGGGATAATGGGACCAACTCAGATTGCCACAATTAACACAATGTTGTAAAACTAAGCCACAATTTCCTGAAATACATTGAGTACAATAATCTCACACTCGTGCAGACAACCAAATTACTTTTATTCACAAATGTTATCATTTGTTTTCAGATCTCACCTTCACCCCATCATGACTATTGGCTGAGCCAACAGAGATATGGTACGCATGTTGGAATAATAATCATTTCTCACTATACCATTTCTCTAGGAGGACTGTATCCAGATACCTGGTCACATTTCATACAAAAATATTATATACAATGAGGAAAAGCGTAAAAACATTAGAAAATAAGTTAAAAACCTTGCAGAGATAGTTTCATAAAAAGTTAGTTGAATTTTCACAAAATATAATTCTGTAAATTTGATACATTTCAAACATTGGCAATTTTACAAAAAATAAAGATCTTTTCTTGGACGTGTCAGTAGCATAAAAAGGAGAGAAGATGTAGTCTCAGTGTACGATCCAGAAAATCTCCGCAAATATTTCTGCTCAGTAGGAGTGCATAAATTCATGTTCCCTTCCACACATCATCTAGTGTTCATTCGAAACTGATGGATAACAATGCTTTCTATAAAGAGAAAAAGAAACAGGTTTTTCAGCGTTTAGGAAATCACAGTTAATAGCGACTCCATCTTCATCAAGTTTGAAGCATTTTCTTAAGGTGTAAAGGTGAAGTCTGTGCTTCATATTTTCGTAAAGAGTAACTAAACCTCCTATATACATATATAAAACTTTGCAAAGTTAAGACTTTTTATAATATAATTTATTACCTCATTTAGCTTCGTTCCCTCCCAAACTCCATGCTGAATGTGTTTTTAACATCCTTATTCATGCTCCTTTAAAAGCCACTTTGAACTGCTGCTGTAGCAAGAATACTCCAGCACTATTTACAAACACTCTCCCTATGTAAGAATGGTGTAGAGGAACAAAGGGACTCACACAGGGAGAGTGTTAATAGTGAGTATAGATTCTTGCTAGAGCAGCAGTTCAAAGCAGCTTCTAAAGGAGCATGAACTAAGTAGTTGGTTAAAACCACACTTTTAACATTGTGTTTAGGAGAGAAAGAAACAAAATAAGGTAAGAGAGTATATTACAAAGATTAATAACTTTGCAAACTATCAATAATCATTATGATCACTTATTTACCGTAATTAAAACAAAGTTTAGTTATTTAATTCTGGCCACTTCAATGTTAAATGTCTTTGTCCAAATCAGAAATTGCTAGGTACAATAAATGCAGCTTTCCAAATATAGTCGTTTGATGTGTTTACCAACATATGGTATCTTCTAGAGGGACTAGTTCTATTTCTATTCAGCAAAAAGATGGATGTGGCTGACTTAGTAATATTTTTTATGAATATATTGTCATATGTCTGGGAAATTAGAAGTTTGCCATCATGATAAACAAGTGTTTCACACATTGTAAATGCTTCTAGTCTTGAAAATTGGCCATAAATAGAGACGTGACACCAGCATCGAAGGTCGGTGTCAAAATGGGATTCCTTGAACCCACAAAATGGAAATTATTCTAGTAGATGACCATCAATTCATAAAGAACATGTATAGGAACACTTTTAATTGCATCAGTCAAGTCAAATAGTTTTTTGTGAATTGACTAATTCAATCATAGCGGCAAGTCATTTCTGGTCAGATACAAACTGAGTTTTGGAGCCTATGACTGTCATAGCCCAGGCAAACTAGAAGACCTTAACATGTTCTGGTGGACCAGGCTGACCTTGGTGAGAGAGACATTGTTCACATGTTCTTTTGTGTTGGACAAGGCCAGAAATACATATGGGCACTGATCCTCCCCTTATTTTTATAAAAAGGGAAGGCTACATCTTCTCAAAGATATTGGAGTATTTCTGGTCAATGGATGTAGTCAACAGCTTTTAACATCTATTAGATACGAAGACATTATACCAAGTATGGCCAGCTAAAGAGTGGTAAAGTCATTCTGTACCTATAATTCCTGCTTACCAAAAATGGTTAAACTCTGGGGCATAAAATAATTTAAGCTATTTTGAATTCAGTTATAGGAAAGGATAGAAATTCAGGTTGACAGGCAGTGTCACAAAATATCTCGATGTTACATAAAAAACACTCATAATCAGGAATGTGTCTCCTGTAGAAAAATACCCATTGCAATAAAAATGACAATATGAACAAGTCACATATTAGTTGTTTAGTATATGGAAGATTAGTTACAGAGTTACAGTCATTCCGAAAAATGAGTTCATATATTAGTATTTTCCATGGTGCTGTATTGGAAGTGTACCGAGGAGCGTAAAGTAGCGTTTAAGACATGTATAAGATGTCAATCCAATGAGACATGGATGGTGGCATGGCATGTTTTACTGGTTCAGGGTACCAATGTGTCAATTTGCCTAGGTCAAGGTATAAATGCCTTTAATAACTAAGAGAGGCAAAATACAAGAGTTTGACAATATACATTCGTGGTCAGGGCAAGTTGCTTTATATTGGGCACCTGAGCCCCAGCAGCCACAATCAAAATGACGAGAATGAAGATTGTGTAATACAATACATGAACACATGCAATACACCACATTTAGTCATGGAAGTCAGAAGATATTGGAGATGCTAGAACATTTACAGTAAGTAATTAAGGCCGAGTGAAAGAGTGTGAGCATATCACCATTGTATCTTCTTTATTGCTACCGACGTAGCATATTACACCATAATGAAAGGTGCTCCATAGAACACAATTATGTCATGGTACAACACTTGCATGTGCCCCTCACAGATGTAGGAGCAGGACTTGTGGATTAGAGCATGCACTCCATTTCTGTACCAGTCTCTAGGGCAGGAGTCCCCAACGTGTGGCCCGTGATGTGTGGCTCGCGGCTGTCTACCAGCTTGGTGCATTAGCATTAGATCTAGCAACCAGCTATGAAGAGCAGGACTCCAGGTGGTGACTTTTGTGAGTAGCCCCACACGGAAGAGCAGATCTGGATGAGCATATACTGGTCTTGGGAGTGGAGATATAAATAAGGCCTCTTTCACACATCAGTTTTTTTTACATCAGGCGCGATCCGGCGTGTTGCTAAAAAACTGATCCGGTACCGGATGCGTTTTTTTGTGATTTACTTTCATTAGCGCCGGATGTCGTTGCATTGCATCCGTTTTTGTCCGGATCCGGCGGAAATGTACATTCCGGCGGCCGGAGAAAACGGTCACTGCAACGTTTTTTTTTTTTTTTTTAGCGGACCCGCCTGATAGTGCCTGAAGTGGCGCATCAGGCGGCCGGAAACAATAGAAGTCTATGGTACCGGACCAGTCGTTTGTGCAATCTGTGAAAAGACGGATCCGGATTCTGGAAACCAAGGTCTCTCTCTCACATGCGTACCTGCATTTTCCGTGTTGAAAAGTTCAGGACGAATCCGGCAACAAAACTGATCCGTTGCATCACTTTTTTCAAAATCAGCGCCGGATCCTTCCTTTCAGGTATTCGACAGAAATCATGTCTGCGCAGGCGCTCCGGCTGACCGGAGTGAACTGATTAACGTGGGAAAGTTTCTGAACTTTTTCCCCACGCTGTCAGATCACCTCAGGTCAGCTGGGGACTCCGCGCTGCCTCACTAACTTCAGCAGTAGTCAGTGAGGCTGCGCGGAGTCCCTGGCTAACCTGAAGTGAACTCGATAGCGTGGGAAAAAGTTCAGAAACTTTCCCACACTAATCAGTTCATCTCCGGTCAGCCGGGGCGCCTGCGCAGACATGATTTCATTCATTCTGCAGTGGTTTACAGCCGCAATTTTTTTCAAGTAAGCCGATCTCTCACATGTTACTTTTTTCGGGAGCGCTGGCACCAGACTGGATTTTTCTTTCCTTTCTGGTTTACTATACGTAAACCATGTGTCATATCATGTCGGGTTCTGTAATGATTTTAGAGAAGCCGGCAATTGATTTAGCGGCTATTATGCTATGTAGAACTGTATGAACTATAAATATATATATATATATATATATATGTGTCTCAATGACGTATATATATATTAACCTGTCAGGAGCATGCTCAGTTAAAAAAACGGATCTGTCGCCGGAATCCGTCATTTGACGGATGACGACGGATCCTGCACCCATAGGCTACCATTATAACAAACAACAGACAGCGACGGATCCGTCGCTGTCCGATTTTCCGGTGGAGACAAAAAATGTTGCTTTGTGCGTCATGTGCGGTCAACGGATCAAAAATTTTCGACAGATGAAATATACGGCCATCCGTCGCTAATACAAGTCTGAGAAAAAAACGGATATTGCGGCATCAGTCACCGGATCCTTTTTTTTCAAAAAACGACGGATTGTGACTGATGGCAAAAAACTGATGTGTGAAAGAGGACTAACAGGAGCTCTAGTATCACTAATGTTGAAGCGGCTATGGGGGAGGGGAGCTGGATGTCACTACTTAATGGGTCTTGGATGTGACTCGCAAGCCTATCTCAGAGCCGAATGTGGCCCTCAGGGTAAGAAAGGCTGCGGACCCCTGCTCTAGAGCTTCATTTCACCATGTGTCGCCTTATTTATATCTTATAAATGTCCCATTTTCTCAGTGTAGCTGACACACAATAACTGATCCAGTTTTCATGATTGCTTTCCAAATCCAGCAAAAATACAGTTTGCATTACTTGATGTACTTGTAAATAAAAACATATTTCACAAGTATATTATAAATCAGAAAAGACAGAATACAAAAGGTACATGTAACATGCAAACATGTTTTAATGACTTCGTAGTAGATGTACAAGCCAGATCAGACAATGTATTACAGAACTGCAGATATTTCCATAGAAGTGGTGGAGATACTCCTCCGTACATCAGGAGATGGCAGTATTTTCACATGATTTCGGGAAGCAAACCGTGAGGCTATACAGATAATATACATCCACGCTTATCACGTGGAAAACTATGTATACAGCAGTCAATGTAATCATTCCACATGGGCAAAGTCATATACATCATCATGCCATCATCACTGGCATGCATCTCACTTCTTGCATCAGTAACATTATGTACAGTAATATTTTAGACTGTAAAACATTGGAATGCAAGAATAAATATTTTCCAATAAATTTGATATTTTTTTCTAAAATTGCTACTTTACATAAGTCAAATACATAGGATCTAATAATACTTGCCAATTGTATATACTGGAATTGTGGTCTACATTTTCTGGTCTGGGCCTACAGAAATGCGATAGCAGCGGCGTACTAATTAAAGTTAATATCAACCAAACAGCTGCCGCTATGGGACTGTTGTAGACAATGTTTTACAGTACATCCATATTCAGAATTAATTTTTGAGACACATGGTTATCTTTCTCAATTTTTGTCACGTGTAGCCATCTCTTGAGAAAGTCTACAGCTCATCGGTCTGCCAGTCTTTCGAACAGCAGCGATGAAAAAGAAGTAATGGAATTAGTATGAAACTATCGACTTCGATAAACAGGGAACTGCTTTTAATGGTAGCAGAAACACCTGCACGTACCCCTGAGGCTTAGCCTCAGCCCTTCCCCCCTCCGAGAGGGGCAGAGCTGCCGGCTGGCGATTTCTTCAATTCTATTTTCATAGACTGACTCTCGCCACGTGGCTCAAATTTTGACAGATTTCCTGCTCCTGGCACTGCCATTATTGGCTTTACTGCTTTCATACCTTTTGACATGGGAATGCGGGTAGGGATGTGGCGTTGGGTTGACCCATCCTGTGGTGTCTAAAAAAATTAGAAAGATATGTTAATCGAGAGGTAAGTAAAACTCCTTGACAAACTGTATATTATACAACGAAAATCTAACAATTACAACAAATATTTTTAATCTTTTTTATATTTACTAATTTTACATTTCTCTATTCTATTTTTTGAAGATGTTTAGGCGTCTGGCCAAATAGCTTAATCTGCTTAAAATTAGAGGTTTGCTTTACAGCTCCCCTAAGGACCATTAGAAAAAACAGACTGTATGGGAGAGTTCAGCTAGCATGCTCTGTAACCGTTCAAGGGTCACTGCAGGGAAGGGGGCAAGGGGAGGTGAGTAGAGATGAGCAAACCAGAACTTTAATGTTCAGGGTTTGTAGCAGACAGTAAGTGTCCGGTGGTAAACTCCGAACATGGACTTTTCCCGGAAATTCATTTTAATGTTCGGAGTTCCGGGTGATGTCCGAGAGAGTGAGATTTTTTTCCAGCAAAGTTCAGATCCCCATTGTTTTCAATGGGGTTCAGGATCTGGTTCGAGTTCTGGTACCCAAACCAAACTTTGGAATAAAGTTCAGGTCGGTTACTAGAAACTGAACTTCCATGGGTCCGCTCATCCTTACAGGTGAGCTGTAACCATTATCCATTGCAAACTGTGGGATCCATTGTTATGAATTAATCACAATAAGATAACAGTGAGACGACTACTGAAAAGTGATTGGACAATTCCAAGGCTCAGTGGCCAGAGAGAAAACAGCAACCATCAATGATAGTGACATAGAAAATTAAAAGAACTGTAGCGCCGGCATCGGCGTCCCTGCCCTCTGCCAGGCAGGGACGCTGTTCCCCTCACCCCTCTGCTCCAGGTCCGGCGTCCTCCTGCCGCTCTGCTGGCGGCGCACGCTCCTTTCCTGCCACTGTGCTTAGGGCGCGCGCGCGGGCGCTGCCCTCCCTCTTAAAGGGGCCGCGCGCGTCGTCCTAAGGAGTCCCCGGCCAATGGCCGGAGGACTTCACCTTATATAAGGCCCCTCTTCCAAAATGGAGGTGCCCGAGCAATGTTGTTGCACTGTTCACTACTCTGCTTCAGTCCTCAGGGTCCTTGCCAGATACCTGCCTGCTAGCTCACCTGGGAGCGCTCATCTGTTACCTGCCTGCTGGCCTACCTGGAGGCTCTGCCGTCACGTACCGTGATCTTCTGCTATTCCAGTGACTCTCGCCCGCTCACCTGGGAGCGCTCATCTGTTACCTGCCTGCTAGCACACCTGGGAGCGCTCATCTGTTACCTGCCTGCTAGCCTACCTGGAGGCTCTGCCGTCACGTACCGTGATCTTCTGCTATTCCAGTGACTCTCGCTCGCTCACCTGGGAGCGCTCATCTGTTACCTGCCTGCTAGCACACCTGGGAGCGCTCATCTGTTACCTGCCTGCTAGCCTACCTGGAGGCTCTGACGTCACGTACCGTGATCTTCTGCTATTCCAGTGACTCTCGCTCGCTCACCTGGGAGCGCTCATCTTCTATCTTCCTGCTAGCCTACCTGGAGGCTCAGCCATTACAGGTCGTATCTACACTCCTCCAGAGACTGCCCCGGTCACTTGCCGTGACCTCCTGCCCACTCATCCAGAGACTGCCCCGGTCACTTGCCGTAACCTCCTGCCCACTCATCCAGAGACTGCCCCGGTCACTTGCCGTGACCTTCTGCCCACTCGTCCAGAGACTGCCCCGGTCACTTGCCGTGACCTCCTGCCCACTCATCCAGAGACTGCCCCGGTCACTTGCCGTAACCTCCTGCCCACTCATCCAGAGACTGCCCCGGTCACTTGCCGTGACCTTCTGCCCACTCGTCCAGAGACTGCCTCGGTCACTTGCCGCGACTTCCTGCCCGTTCATCCAGAGACTACCCCGGTTATCTGCTGTTACTACCTGCCCGTCCACCCTGGTCGCCACCCGCTCTCTTACAAGGTCCGCCTCTTTGTATAGTAGCTCAGAGGTTCCGCCTCCCAGACCCGTTACAAGAACCTACACCAGCAATTCTTTAAAGTATGTTTAAAAACTTAATTTAAACAATAAGTCAATATCAAATTACTAAATTACTTTAATAAAATTTGATATGGGATCTCCAGAGGCCAGCTGGGACAATCCACATTTTATTGTTTTAGCGATACCAAATTTATTGGCTTGGACACTTTTTTGTGATTCATAGAGAAGTTGGCATCTCAAATTGTCCATACACAGTAGAAAGAAAAGGTGACCACTTTTAGATCAGAAGAAAATCAGACTGGAACCATAATAATGTTAAAATAAACCGTTTTCACATTCCTCATACTGTAAACTATTTTCTCTCAGTTATGTAACATTATATTAATAAGTTGCAATGAATGAGCAATATGATGGTTCAAAGTCCACACTGCCCAAGCCCAAGGTTCCAAAAATGCGATCAAACATGGAGTTGAAGCATGAATGCAGTTTATTGTCAACGCATTTCAAGGTTTCCAAACCTCTTCATCAGGACCAAACCACAATGATAAGCTCATCACTGTGGTTTGGTCCTGATTAGAGATGGATGAACTCAAACAGTAAAGTACAGCATCCATACCGAACACCTACTGTTCGGGCATGGACACTGAACATGGACTTCACCGGGAAGTCCGTTTTACGGCAAACACTGCTTCTGATCGGTGGTAAAATCATTACCGCCGGTCAGACAGCCGTGGTTCCCACGCTGTCAAATGGCAGCGTGAGCCCACAGATGTGATCGGAGGTATAAAGTTTACATCAGGTCACTGTTGTCGGCTGATAGGATTAATGCTTCCATCAGAAGACGCCTACTGCCGCTAATAACAGTGAGTGCAGGTGGCAGCTGATGGAGTATTCATCAGCCAGCTCCCGCGCTGTAAATAAATAATTAAAAAAAAAAAACAGCATGGGTTCCTCTGTATATTTCAGAACCAGCCAGGCAAAACTGGCTGGTTATCAAGAATAGAGGGGTCTCCACTCTGATTTTTTTAATTATTCAAATAAATAATTTTAAAAAACTGTGGGGTCCCCCCATTTTTGTCAACCAGCTGAGCTAAAGCAGTTGAGGGTTGGTATTCTAAGGCTGGTAAGGGGTCATGGATATTGACCCACCCCCCCGCCTAAAAATAGCAGCCCGCAGCTGCCCGGAAAAGGCGCATCTATCAGATGCGCCAATTCAGGCGCTTTGCCCGGCTCTTCCCACTTGCCCTGTAGCAGTGGCATGTGGGGTTTAAATTTGTGGTGTTGACGTCACCTTTGTATTGTCCAGTGACATCAAGTCCACGGATTAGTAATGGAGAGGCATCTATAAGACACCTATCCATTACTAATACTATAGTTGTATTGTAAATAACCACACAGCCAGTATAAAGTCCTTTATTTTAAATAAAACAAAACACACTTTTCCATTTTTATTTAAAATGTAGTCCCATCAGCTGACACCAGTGACCGGAGGTAAACTTTATACCTCCGTTCACAGTTGCACGCTCACGCTGTCTCTTGACAGCATGGGGACTGCGGCTGTCTGACCGGCGGTGATGACGGAAAGGCCTGTGAGGAGCTGTGGGAAGGAGTTGCATGTTGGAGCGAAACACAGATTGGATTGGAAGTTTAGCTTAGTGAGGCCTGGTGTTTTGGAATAGATGCTGCATTAGCAGATGGTCCTGGACTGATAGAGTTGTGCTGTGAAGGAGTAGGCATGCTAGAGTTTAGTGTGGGCTGCTCCTTGACCAGTACTGTCACGGGTGTGTCGCTATGAAGATCGTCGCGATTGCACAGCCTGACTTCTCACAGCTGAGTTTCTGGTGCTGGGTGTTTTTCGGCAGTGAGGGAGTTAATTCTCCCTCTTTCTGTGCTAGACAAGGCCAGCCACACCCAGCTGCAATTAATGCTTCTGTAATGGGATTCCTTCAAATACCTGCCAGTCTGCTAGGGAAGTGTCGGTGAAAGCATTCCTGGCAGACAAACAGAGTGGCTTGTGGTATTCTGGAGTTTGGAGTGAAGTGTTCTTTGTGTGTGGTTTTTTCCCTTCCTCGCTTTATCATTTATCTCCTTACCCGTTGGTGTTCCCTCTGTTGTTATGGTGTAGTTTTGTATGCAAGGTGGTTGTTGATTTTCCCCTTGTACTGTCTCGTTCGTCTAGTACTGTGTGTGGGCTTATATTATCCCGTTCCCTGTTGTTGTGATCGGGGTCCTTCTCAGGACTAGATCACTGAGGTTCAGGGATCCTCAGGAGGTAGGGATTACGCTGGCGGCCTGGACCTCTGTACCTTTAACAGTACCTCCAGGTAGAGGGATTAGTCAGGGCCCCAGCTTAGGGTCAGCTTAGGCCCCTAACCTCCGGTACGCAGAGACAGCGTGACATTTTCACCGACCGACAAAAGATT
>JARQOD010000005.1:251806381-251841381 GCA_033576555.1 Oophaga sylvatica | reverse complement strand
CTTCCGCTGCGAGCAGCCGGGAGATGACCGGCTGCGTCGCCGCTGACCTCCATGCACAAATCCTGCACCAATTCGCGGCCGGACTGCGCCTATCACTGATTGGTCGCGTCTGGCCGGGCGTGACCAATCAGCAACGTGGGATTTCCGTTACAGTCTGACAGAATTAGACGAATATATAGTAGATATATTTATATATATATATAAATACACACCCCTGTTCTATGTGTATAATTCTATTCTATCTTTTCTATTATAACATGTCGGTGTGATTTTACAGTAGCCGGACAGGATTTGCTGGCTTTTCAAAGGACACCGATGCATAAAAATCGGACAGCACTGGTGCGAGTGCTGTGCGATTTTTTTCTCGCACCCATTGACTTGCATTGGCGAGTCTCGTCCGAGAATCGTAGCAATACGCAGCATGCTGCGATATTTTTCTCAGTCCGATTTCAGCTGAGAAAAAAATCGCAAATGAGATGTCACCTATTGAATAACATTGGTCCAAGTGCAATCCGATTTTTTTATGAGATGCTTGTAGACTGAAAGCATGTAGAGACAGTGAGAGGGAAGAGGCCCTAGGAGCTTTGTAAAAGACTGACATTTGACAATTGGTCACAACAGAGCGTGAGTTTTGAGAATGTGTAAATTTTGTGTCTCTGAAAGTAGTGTTTATTCATGTTTTTGTGTTCACATTATTCAAGAATAGTTCCTCATGTAAGTGCTAATATACACACTTTGAGTCTATTAAGGTAAAAATAAACATTATATATTTTTTGATGCTGAACTGATTGACTCTAGATAATTGATTTGCCCATTTTTACCTAGCAAAAAAATAATTAGTTAAGTGTTTTGTTGGATGACCTGGCTTCCATAGTCCTCTAACCTAAATCCAATACTGATATTTTGGGTACTGTTAAACTAACAATTGTGGAAAACTGTACAGCCTGATATCTACCTAATGAATATGGTTGAGAAAATGCTATGTGTGTTCTAGACAATCAAACAATCGCAGGTTCAAGTTCCCTACGGGGAATAAGAAATACAGTAAAAAAATTAAAAAAAAAAATGTTTTAAATATCGTAAGCATGAAATAAAAAACTAAAAATTGTAATCACCTTTTATCCCATTAAAAATAAAAAAATAAAAATGCTCATACTTGTATCACTGACTCCATATAAGTCTGATATAAACAAAATATAAAATTAATTAACCCGATCGGTAAATACCGTAAACAGAAAAAAGTAAAAACAACAAAATTGCGTTTTTGTGGTCGCCGCAATGCTGCAAAAAAATAAAATAAGAAGCAATTAAAATATATCTATCCCAAAATGTTACTAATAAAGTTGTCTGTTTGCCCTGTAAAAAAACACATTCTTCTGTTTACCAGTACATAGTGAGGTAAAATGAATGGTGTCATTCAATGGTTCAGGTGGATGGAAAAATAAAAAATTTATGGCTCTTGGAAGAAGGGGAGGAAAAAATGAAAACTATGTGGTGGGAAGCAGTTAAAGGGGTTGTCCGTTTCAAATCGATAAGTGTGCAGTCATTCTGTGTGACTGCAAACTTTTGAATCCTCCCAGCCACACACTGTGTGTTGCGGGAATTGGAAGATTTCTGAGACGGGACTGGAGGGTATGTATGCGTTATATATACTCCCAGACTGAGCCAATCCAGTGTGCATACAAGTGTATGGAGCAAGGCTACGCCCATTAGACGGGCTCTGGCCCTGATATGTATAATACTAACATACCCTCCAATCTCGACTCAGAAACTGGCAGATCCCCGCAGCACACAGAGCGTGCACTGGTGGATTCATAAGTCTGCAGTCACACAGAGTGATTATAGACTTATCGATTTTGACCAGACAACCCCTTTAAAATGAAAAAAAATCCTATTATCTTACCCCTAAAAAATCACCCCAAAGTTCAACTTGGTGTCTCTTCTTTCTAACTTGTTACCGATTGCCTGTTGTCAGGTGTAATCCATCTCCGGCAGCAGACACTCAGAGATGAATTACAGGAAGTGAGGGCAGATATTTGTCTCTTTACTCCTGCTCTCCTGTCTGTCAGTTAAAGAAGCCCACCCATGAACTTTTATTCACTAAATCTGTGTATATGTGTATGTAGTGTAGTATGTGTGTCTGAGTATACTCACTTGCCACAGTCTTCAGTATCCAGTGCTGTTCTGCTCCTCTTCTCACTGACGTCACTGCTCTTCAGACTCTCCAGACCACACTGCGCTCTATGTGACCTGGAAGTTTCTTTTACATCAGAATGAAGCTACATAAGCTTACATTGTAAAAGAGACTTCTGTGTCACATATAGAGAATGGAGTGATCCGGATAGTCTGAGTAGTGGTTACGTCACTGAGAAGAGGAGCAGAACGGCGCTGGACTACATACAAATATACACAGATTTAGTCAAATAAGTTCAGAGAAGTGCTTCCTTAAGTCGAGTATAGCAAAAAATTCCCAGCACTCAAGTGTTCTTCAATACTTATTTTCGCAAATTAGCATGTCTAACTTTCAGCATAGCAAATACAAGTGTAGACAGCAGCGTTGGGATGTTCTGCAGCTTGCTCCAAGCCTTTTTCACCTACCAATGTGGTTTACACATACATTTGCCATGCTAAAACAGAGATATTCCTGTTTGATCAAATAAAAAAAAAATTGAACAAAGTAATGTGAGTCTCAGAACTTTATGCTGTACTGTGTGGAGGATCGCCTACTTATCCACATGCACCACTGAGGCTTGCAGAGCACCAACTGATTTATTGCATTGTCAGTAAAACAGGCAGGCAAACTGCTGGATAGTGACAGATGCAATTCTTGCTTGGAAGTGAGGGAAAGAAAATCCCTGCACCAACTGGTTGAAAGCATATAAAGGGACGACCCACTCATAAGCAGTGAGTAGAAAGTTACAGAGCATGAGAATTTGGCCAGTTCCTGGGCATATTAGATAGACATTTGCACAATAAGCACAGAAGAGGCTGAAGGTTCAGCAAGAGCATGGTTATCTACAGGTGCTAGATATTCTATGAGTCTAATAATAAATGTAATTGTGTTTACTTGTGTACTTACCACTGATTGTGTTGCACGTGTAGAGGATGTAGAAGAAGGAGTTATGGTTATTGAACTGGTCACTTTATTTGTAGCAGGTCTGGTTGATATATTAGTCTTTGGAGATCTAAGTACGGTTCCAGTCGTTACTTCCTTATTTTCTGCACCAACATTTAAAGGTCTAACCGTTATGACTGGTGTACCTTCTGACGAGCTGCCAGGGTTTCTCTTAAATTGAGAACCTAAATGAATATGGATTTTATTATCTTCTGTTGTAATTATATTTGCATTAGAATTGAATTTTCTTATTGGTGTTGGCACAGTTTGTTTTTCAGGGGTAACTTTAAACACAGCACGTCCCATGGTCATTTCTTGTGCATCAGGTGACACAGATATCTCTGGAGGGGCAGCAGATGTTGATACAGTAACTATCTGGATTGGGGAGGTAGGCCTTTCTCCAAAGTTGCTTCTGCCAGTTTCTGAATTTTTTTCCCTTGAGAAAGTTGTTATTGTAACAGGAGACATAGACCTTTCTGGTGATACAGGGCTGTCTAAACCTTTTCCTTTCTGTGTCATGACACCTGGAGAAGGAATAATTGTAATCCGTGGTTTCTGAGTCCCTAAGGTTGGTATTATTGTTGTGCTTGAAAAGAAGTCCTCTGCAGGTGGACTTGTTATCTCTAAAGTAGCTGTGCTATTTTCATGGTCTGGTGTTACTCTTATATGTAAAGGTTGACCCTGTTTTGGTGAAAGGAACACTTCATTAGGGCGTCCTGGACTGGGACTTGGATGAACTGCTCTTTCTGGAGTGACTGGGGTCCCAGGAGAGCCATTTTCCCTTTTTTTCATCCAGGGAATCCATGATTTTCTTATATTTAATTCATTAGAGGCAGGTGGATACCTTTCCAAAACAGCTGACCTCTCTGTAGGTTTTTTAAGTCCAACCTGTCGTAAATTGCTCATAATATGATTTTCCTCTTGGAAAGATTTTCTGATAAACACAGCTGGCGTCTCTTCCTCAACCATCTCATTACTTATTGCATCTGTCTGGACTGCTGTAGATGTTACAGGGACATCTACCATTCTTCTTCCATTCATGCTCGGTCTTATAGCTCGACTGTATCGTTTTGAAAGCTCTAGCTCTTTTGTCAAATTCAGTACATCTTGCCCCATATTTTTATTTTTACTTTCTTCTTCTATGAACCTTTTTTGAAGAACTGAATAGTCAACTTGTAGTTGCGAAAGTTGATCTTCCTTGTTCATCATATCATGAATCTTCTCTTTTAATGCTTGAACTTCTGCTCTCAAGTCTCTGTTTTTAGCCTCCTCTACTCTTATTCGATTTCGAAGTTCAGCCTCTTGACTAACAGCTTCTCCTTTCTCAATAGCTTTATTTTTTGCTATCTGACTTTTCAGCTCCTCAAGCTGGAGAGACAAGAAATTTGCTCTGTCTTGCTCAGTTCTATATTTTCTTTCCAGTTGATCATATTCATCTTCTGTCTTCATCAGGTCTCCTTCTACCACTTCAAGTTGCTGTAGTCGATTCCTGAGTCTCTCTATTTCCAAAATTAACTCTTTTGTCTTGTTGTCTTCCTGATGTACAGATTCCAAACTTCTTTTAGCTCTACTTCGCGCTGCTTCTCTTTCCGTTGCCTCCATGCTTTCTACTGTTTTCATCAGCAGGTTTACTCTACAGCTTAATTCACAATTTTTCTCTTCCTCACTTCTTAGCTTGTTTATTGACTCATCTCTTTCTTTTGTCAAGTTGTAAACTTTTTCTTCCATCTCTGACTTCAATTTCAAAAGATTTTTGCTTTCATCTATAAGTTTTTCTGTAACTTCCATAACTTTACCTTGCTCAGTCTTTAAACACTTATTTAGATCATTCACCTTTCCTTCTTCTAATTTTATTTTTTCCATTATGATTTTTCTTTCATCAACAAGCATAACAGTAAAACTTTTTAACTTTGTTAAGTCATCTTTCAAACTATGCTCAGTCTTTTCAAGTTTTCCTTCGACTGATTCTAGTTCTTTAATACGAGCTTTAACCAGTTCTACCTCCTTAATTAAATCCCTTGTTTGGGCTTTTTCTTTATCCAACTTGACATAAAGCTGAGAGCATTCTGACTTGCTTTTCATAAAGGCTTCCTCTAATTTTTCTAATTCTGACATTCTTTTTTGCAGTTTCTCTACCTCCAACTTCAGTTCCTTACTGTGATGTTCTTCCTCGTGGAGTTTCTTTTGCAGTTCTTTACATTGAGATTCCGTCTTTGTTATTTCTTCATCTTTCCCTTCCATTTCTAAAACCCGCTTTCTTAAATTTTCCACTTCTGCCATCAAGCTTGAGTTCCCACATTCTCCTTTGGCAATTTTTTCTCTTAGTTCTTTCAACTCATCATCAGCTTTTTGAAGGTTTCTATTTACATCTTCCAATTCTTCAATTTTACGATTGAGACCCACCAACTTAAGTCGTAGCTGACGGTTATTAGATTCTTGAGTAGCTAGTTTTGCAGTCATCTCCTCATGCTCTTGAGAATATTTTAAGGTTTTGTGTTCAATGTCCAATTCCAGTTTAACAACCTTTTGGCTGTCTTCATTGGCTTTGGCACAAACTGATTTGATTTTCGAATCTACTTCTTGAAGTTCTTGCGTGAGGTCTTGTATCTTCTGACTTTGTTGCCCAAGTTGTTCAATATGCATTTGCCTCTCATCCACAAGCATCAGTGCAAATGACTTAAGCTTCACTAGTTCATCTCTAACTTTATTCAGTCGCTTGTTATATTCTTTGTCTTTCCGCACTTGATAAGCTTTCTCCTGTTCCAATAACTTCTTTAACCTGTAAAACCCAAAAAATGTTTGTTTACAAAAAATATATATTTTTCACCATTTTGAATAGTAGACATATTCAAGTGCCACATGTTGGTATTATGTGGCCACTGTATGCAGGCAATTGTCATTAGAATGCTATGTGTTAGTATTTCAGTGTTGAAGTTGAGTAGTAAGACTTAGGTTTTAACAATGAATACTATTTAACAAAATCCTTATTTTCCCCTAAAACAATATTGCTTAATGCTATTAAAATTTAGCATTAAAACATTGTAGAAGCTAAAAAAATGTTTGATACCATATTTCTTATAAAAAGCATTATTAAAAATAAAAAGTAATAAAATTAGGTGACCTTAACAAAGGTTTATTTAGCTTCATTCACATCTAGGAAATTTTACATGATAGATATATATGAGATAAAAGTTTTTTGATTTCAGGGAGTCTAAACACGAAACACCACATAGTCCCAAGGCAATATTAAGACAAATGGCCTTAGGACTGGAGGTGGGCCCATGCTTTACACCTTCTATATGAGCCAGAATTGAGATTCACTCTCAAATCACAACTCCTATTCAGGCCGGCTGCAGATTTTCATTAGATATCTCATACTAATACATATTGTAGAAAATATCTTTACATATTAATATGAATGTTGTAGCAAAATATTACTCTTTATGGTCCACGTCTGGTACGCTATTCTGACTAGTAAAAAAAAACAGTTTACTGACCCAAGTAAAAAGATCTTGTTTATTCAGGAACCATTACACCGGGGCAAACATGACCCCAGTCAGTATAAAAAAATAGAGGCAGATTTACCAGTTAAAATACACTACAATCCTGCCTCAAATTGAGGCAGAGTCCTGGTGGACGTGTTGTGTGCCACATTTATTATTTAGACTTTTTTTGTGTTGCAATGGCTTCTTGCGGAAAGGCCAAGTATAAGAGGTACTAAAATATTGGTGGAGAAAAAAAGACAGTGTCAAAAAAAGCTGAAAGGCAGTGTATAATTGGACAAATGTGTGTAAAGACGTGCCATCGTCCAGTCTATATATTGACAGGATTAGTAAACTTGTCCCATTGTGTTAAAGTATCTTGTATGAATCCCTTCATATAGTGCTCTAAATGCCTTTTCCACCTCCAAATAAATGAAGGGTAATGCCATGTAACAATTAATGATCATACATCCACAGTGAGTAAATCAATAAATCACCAATGCCAGCAACACATAAAGATGAATTATTAACCCTTTGGCATTATAACTACCCATGACACAATTACACACTAGCTTCATCCGTCTAGGCTACAGTGTAATCTACAATTCGATTTGGTTTCATGCAGTTTCTACTAGAGTCTCCCTTCATCCCAACTGCTCCACCATCCTCACGGCCTCCAGAAGGTCTTTATGTGATCACACTGCCAAACAGCCAGAAAGGACTCGGTGGACAAAAGAGCTCACTGATGTTCTCGAGCAGCATGTCTGAAAGTGAACCAGATCTGGACTCTCCTTACCTTTTCAGATAGTTCACCAGACATAGCTATTCTCCTCGGAAACCTTAACAAGACTTTCTCTGGTTTCCGCTTCTTTAGAGAATTTGCCAACACATTCCAAACATGTCATGAGGATAATAAAAGGTGACTGCTGTGCATGAAAGCTGGGACCACCGACTGGTGATGTCATCCCTCCTTACATGCTTCATTATTGTGCACATTCACTCCACTCATTGTGAGGGGTGGAGCACCAAAAAACCCCAAACACAAGGAAAACACAAACTTCTATACAACACATTTCCGCAAGGATTGACATGAAAAATAACGTCTCTGACACATACTGTCAGCCATGGTGAAACAATTCAACTCCTCAAAGAGGAATGCGTTCTACCATCTTGTAGTGTGTAATGTCAGTGTAGGCGGACTATAACTTCTGTGCTGTACCACATGTATGATATAGTGGAATCAATACGTCATACTATGTGATACAAATATTATCTCTTCTTTATATATTTGTATTTATGTATAGAGCTATTAGATACCAGTTTGTGTTATAATATATTACTGGTGTATATGATTACTATAAATATTCCAATGCACTAGCATAATAAAATTGAAGATGTTAGATTGAAATCTTTTGCTGACGGCATGGGAAACACCATTCATAGGTTTGTACTGTGCCATGTTAGGGCAGGGATTTGTCATGCAAATCCTAGTGGGGGCTTATTGCTGTCTGGAAAGTGGGGGAGGAGAAAGTGATAATAGAAGTCAGTATTGTGTCTCATTTGTGTAATGATGTGCGGCTAATAACCCGCACATACTTCATGTCCATCTAATCCGCATGTTGTGCTTCGATACTAGGAAAACGTAACACATAATACATACTGTAGAGACGAGTGTGCGGTAAGACAACGGCTAGCATCAATTCTTTGTTCCCCCTAGACTTCACAAAGAGGGCTATCTTCCTGCAAGGCACCCAAGCTGCAGCAAGGGAGGCATCAGTCACCTCCATCACACATACAGCCAATGGGAGGTTGGAGCTCAACCCTGCTGAAGCCTCATGATCCACATACAAAAGCCCCCTCCTGCAGAGGAAGGGTTAATGCCAAAACAAACTGCAGGTTCCATTCAGATGATGTAGTGGGAGCAGTTCTTGAAGAAGATTGACTAAAAGCAGTAAGAAAGCAATCACTTTAGAGTTCTGGTGGTCTGCCAACCAAGGACAATTAACTAGTTCATTACCCATGAAGAAAATTCCCATCCGTAAAAAAGCAGCCTCCAGTAAGTAATGCAAGTAATGCTACTATTCGTTGTATGATATACGTGGCAAAATATTACTTGTAAGATGTTACATATCCAGGAAGGTGGAGTAACTAAACATCTACATACAGAAGGATATTTTATAATAACTATATTCAGCCTTGAATAGAACAGTTTTTTACTGGACTCCATATCAGAATCTGAGGCAGCACACAGTTAAGTCTCTTCAAGGCACTGTCTTTTCTCGGAAGTCTTAGATGAAATACCACATGACGTTATTTATAGCTAATCCCACCAGAGAGTAGAAGACTTGACAGTCCTGAAATACATCCAGTTTTCTTTTAAGAGAAGTTTGGATCCCAACCAGAAATGGCAAATGTCACTTTAAATAAACCCAGTTTATTAGGGAAACAACACACACAATAAATCTTAAAAACATTTAAAAACACATACAAAATCAAATCACATCACCCCTGACCCAATATACATGTGTAATAATACAACCTCCTATTGCACTATAGTACTGGTATATGAGACCATATGTATATATAACATTCAATAAACAGGCAATAATTATGATAGCATCAAAACATAAGGAAGCATACACATGTATACAAATGTCCAAATATAGCTGAATAGAAAACAGTGAACCCCTATATATTGGAAAACCATAAATGCCCAAATCTGGGATGAATAATGCATGCCTATAGCAAAAAACAAGATTGCTATATAAGAGCCCCTTAACCAAGAGAGGCTAAGGACCAAATAAAAGGCCAAAGCTCTGATAATATTTACCAAGCCAGTTTGAATAAAGGCAAGGAGCAAGTAGAAATGGGCTGAGGGTCTCCCCATACCCCAGTTCCCTATTGTAAATGTGTAAAGCTCAGGTGGGATGGGGCTTGACCAAGTGCACCACAAAAGTGGTGTAAATTATGACAAACATACACAGGTTCTTGGCAGTCTTATACTTCTGGCAGTGGTGCGCCGCAGTTGAAAGATGCAGAAGTCTCTTAATAAATTTGGTGCATCTCATTCAGCACTTCCTTCATTAACACTAAATCAGGGCCCAAGCGTTCCTTTAATTTGGATGTACAAGTTTATATAACAGAGTTGCCCAATATTTTACTTCATATTAGCTGGCTAGAAGTAGTTAAAGGGGTTGTCCACTACTAGGACAACCCCTTCCTGATCAAAATGTATGTCCCCCATAAAACAATAAAGCCTATACTAGCCTCCTGTGATGGCTCTGTTCCCGTGGTGTCGGCACTCGCTCTCCCGAGGGCTCTCGTGCGGTGTTGTGACACGTGATCCCGGCCCCCAATCAGCGCTGGCGACACTGTCCTCTCCTTCAGACAAATCGAACATGAAGAGGATGTCCGGGCTGCAGCTGATCTCAGACTTGCTCTTCATGTTTAATTCGACAGAAGGCGGGGACAGTGACGGCAGTGCTAATTGGGCGCTGGCGTCACGTGTCACAACAACAGCACGGCAGCCCTGGGAGAATGAGTGCTGACACCGCGAGAACAGTGCCAGCATGGGAGGTGAGTATAAGCTTTATCGGGGCCAAGCGAGGGATTTGACAAGAAGTTGTCAAATTAGTGGACACCTTCTTTAACCCCTTAACGACCGCCGATACGCCTTTTAATGGCAGCAGTTAAGGGTACTTATTCCTCAGCGCCGATTTTTATTGGCACTGAGAAATAAGGTTATAGTGCTCTGCAGCGTCAGATAATCTCCGGGGTCTCGGCCACCGGGGGTAGACCCCGGGAAACATGATTCAGGTCGGTTTTTACCATCCCCAGTATTGCAATCGACCGCAAAAAAAAGTCAGATTTCCCATTTATTTCTTTCTCCTCTGATAGCATACCAGAGGAGAGAGAAATGGGGTCCCCCGAGCCCCCCTGGTACCTCCAGTGTCCCTGGACCCTCCGGCTCTGTCACCCGGCCATCGGCATCTTCGTCCGGGAAGAAAATGGCGGGCGCATGTACAGTGCACCCGCTGAGATCTGCCAGGCCGGAACCCGGAAACAATAGGAGATTCTTCCTATTGGTTCATTTTGATCACTGTGATAGACCCTATCACAATGATCAAAATAAAAAAATAGTAAATCAAACCCCCTTTATGACCCCCTTAGGTAAAAATAATAATTTTTTGTTTATTTAATTCCATTTTTCCATTAGGCTTAGGGTTGGGTCTAGAGTTATGGTTAGGGTTGGGGTTAGAGCTAGGGTTAGGATTGGGGCTAGGGTTAGGGTTGATGTTAGGGCTGGGGTTAGAGCTGGGTTTAGGGTTGGGGCTAGGACAAGGGTTGAGGCTATAGTTAGGGTTGAGCTAGAGTTAGGTTTGGGGCTACGGTTAGGGTTGGGGCTAGGGTTGTGTTGGGGCTACAGTTGTGGTGTGGGCGTTATGGTTCTGGTGTGGGTGTTACAGTTGTGTTGGGGTTAGGGTTGTGTTGGGGTTAAGGATGTGTTGGGGTTAGGGTGAAGTTGGGGTTAGGGTTGTGGTCAGGGTTGCGGTTAGAGTTGGGATTAGGGTCAGGGGTAGGGCTGTGTTAGGGTTGGGGTTAGAATTGGGGGGGTTTCAACTGTTTAGCTACATCAGTGGGTCTGCAAACGCGACATGGAGCCCACCATTGATTCCAGCCAATTTTGGGTTCAAAAAGTCAAAAGGTGCTCCCTCCCTTTTTAAGCCCTGCCATGCACCCAAACAGTGGCTTTCCCCCACATATGGGGTATCAGTATACTCAGGAGAAATTGCACAACAAATTTTGTGGACCATTTTCTCTTGTTACTCTTGTGAAAATAAAAAGTATGGGTCCAAATTAAATTTTTTGTGAAAAAAGTAAAATGTTAATTTTTTCCTTCCACATTGTTTTAGTTCTCATGAAGCACCTGAAGGGTTAATAAACTTCTTGAATGTGGTTTTGAGCATCTTGAGAGGTGCAGTTTTTAGAATGGTGTCACTTTTGGGCATTTTCTGCCATATTGATCCCCCAAACTCATTTCAAATGTGATGTAGTCCTTAAAAAAAATGTTTTTGGAAATTTTGTTGGAAAAATGAGAAATTGCTGGTCAATTTTAACCCTTATAATGTCCTAACAAAAAAAAATTATGTTTCCAAAATTGTGCTGATGTAAAGTGGACATATGGGAAATGTTATTTATTAACTATTTTGTGCGATATGGCTCTCTGATTTAAGGGCACAAATATTAACCCCTTCACCCCCAAGGGTGGTTTGCACGTTAATGACCGGGCCAATTTTTACAATTCTGACCACTGTCTCTTTATGAGGTTATAACTCTGGAACGCTTCAACGGATCTTCGCGATTCTGAGAATGTTTTCTCGTGACATATTGTACTTCATGTTAGTGGTAAAATTTCTTCGATATACCTTGCGTTTATTTTTGAAAAAAACGCAAATATGGCGAAAATTTCGAAAATTTTGCAATTTTCAAACTTTGAATTTTTTTTCCCTTAAAACAGAGAAATATGTCACACTAAATAGTTAAGAAATAACATTTCCCACATGTCTACTTTACATCAGCACAATTTTGGAATCAAAATTTTTTTTTGTTAGGAAATTATAAGGGTTAAAAGTTGACCAGTGATTTCTCATTTTTACAACAAAATTTACAAAGCCATTTTTTTAGGGACCACCTCACATTTGAAGTCACTTTGACGGGTCTATATAGCAAAAAATACCCCAAAGTGACACCATTCTAAAAACTGCACCCCTCAAGGTACTCAAAACCACATTCAAGAAGTTTAATAACCCTTCAGGTGCTTCACAGGAGCTGAAGCAACGTGGAAGGAAAAAATTAATATTTAACTTTATAGCCACAAAAATGATCTTTTACAAACTTTTTTTTATTTTCACAAGGGTAAAAGGAGAAAATGGGCAGATAAAGTTGTTGTGCAATTTCTCCTGAGTACGCCAATACCCTATATGTGGGGGAAAACTACTGTTTGGGCACACGGCAGAGCTCGTAAGGGAAGGAGCGCCGTTTGACATTTTCAAACAAAAATTGGCTGGAGTTGAGATTGGACGCCATGTTGTGTTTGGAGAGCCCCTGATGCGCCTAAACAGTGGAAACCCCCCACAAGTGACACCATTTTGGAAACTAGACCCCCTAAGGAACTTATCTAGATCTGTTGTGAGCACTTTGAACCCCAAAGTGTTTCACAAAAGTTTATAATGCCTGGGTGTGAAAAAAAAAAAACAATTTTCCACAAAAATGATTTTTTAGTCCCAAATTTTTGATTTTTCCAAGGAAATTGGACCCCAAAAGTTGTTGTCCAATTTGTCCTGAGTATGCTGATACCCCATATGTGGGGGGAAACTGTTTGGGCGCACGGCAGGGCTTGGAAAGGAAGCAGTAACGTTTTGGAATGCAAACATTGATGGGGGTCATGTTCTGTTTGTAGTGCCCCAGATGAGCCTAAACAGTGGAAACCCAAGCAAGTGACCTCATTTTGGAAGCTAGACCCCCTAAGGAACTTATCTAGATCTTTGGTGAGCACTTTGAACCCCAAGTGCTTCACACAAGTTTATAATGCCCGGGCATGAAAATAAAAAATCCTTTTTTTTTTCCCACAAAAATTATCTCTTAGTCACTAATTTTTTATTTTCCCATAGGTAACAGGAGAAATTGGACCTCAAAAGTTGTTGTCCAATTTGTCCTGAGTACGCTGATACCCCATATGTGGGGGGGAACCACTGTTTGGGCGCATGGCAGAGCTCGGAATGGAAGGAGCTCCATTTGACTTTTTCCAACCAAAATTGGCTGGAATTGAGATTGGACGCCATGTTGAATTTGGAGAGTCCCTGATGTGCCTAAACAGTGGAAACCCCCCACAAGTGACCCCATTTGGGAAACTAGACCCCCTAAGGAACTTATCTAGATCTTTGGTGAGCAATTTGAACCCCAAGTGCTTCACACAAGTTTATAACGTAGAGCCGTAAAATTAAAAAATCATATTTTTTCCACAAAATTGATCTTTTCACCCCAATTTTTATTTTCCCAAGGGTAACAAGACTCCAAAAGTTAATGTGCAATTTGTCTTGAGTACGCTGATACCCCATATGTTGGGGTAAACCACTGTTTGGGTGCATGGCAGAGTTTGGAAAGCAAGGAGCGCCGTTTGACTTTTTCAACGCAGAATTGGCTGGATGCCATGTCGTGTTTGGAGAGCTCCTGATCTGCCTAAACAGTGGAAACCCCCCACAAATGACACCATTTTGGAAACTAGACCCCTCAAGGAACTTATCTAGATGTGTGGTGAGCACTTTGAACCCCAAAGTGCTTCACAGAAGTTTATAACGTACAGCCGTAAAATAAAAAATCTTTTTTTTTTTTTTTTACAAAAATGATTTTTTCGCCCCCAATATTTTATTTTCACAAGGGTAACAGGAGAAATTGGACCCCAAAAGTTGTTGTCCAATTTGTCCTGAGTACGCTGATACACAATATGTGGGAGTAAACTACTGTATGGGCGCACGTCGGGGCTCGGAAGGGAAGTAGTGACGTTTTGGATTGCAGACTTTGATGGAATGGTCTGGGGGCGTCATGTCGCATTTGGAGAGCCCCTGATGCGCCTAAACAGTGGAAACCCCCCACAAGTGACCCTTATTGGGGAAAATCGACCCCACAAGGAACTTATCTAGATGTGTGGTGAGCACTTTGAACCCGAAGTGCTTCACAGAAGTTTATAACATACAGCCGTAAAAACAAAAAAATCATTATTTTTTTTACAAAAATGATTTTGTCGCCCCCAGTTTTTTATTTTCCCAAGGGTAACAGAAGAAATAGGACAAATTGCACAATAACTCTTGTGGTCCAGAGTACGCTGATACCCCATATGCGGGGGTAAACTACTGTTTGGGCGCATGGCAGAGCTCAGAAGTGAAGGAGCACCGTTTGACTTTTTCAACGCAGAATTGGCTGGAATTGAGATCAGACACCATGTCACATTTGGAGAGCCCCTGATGTGCCTAAACAACAGAAACCCCCCAATTCTAACTCCAACCCTAACCCCAACACACCCTAACCCTAGTCCCAACCCTAACCACAAACCTAACCCTAACACACCCCTAACCCTAATCCCAACCCTAACCCTAATCCCAACCCTAACCCTAATCCTAACGTTAGCGCCAACCCTAACCCTAACTTTAGCCGCAACCCTAACCCTAACCCTAATGGGAAAATGGAAATAAATACTTTTTTATTTTATTATTTTTCCCTAATAAGGGGGTGATAAAGGGGGGTTTGATTTACTATTTATAGCGGGTTTTTGTGATTGGCAGCTGTCACGCTAAAAGACGCTTTTTATTGCAAAAAGTAGTTTTTTGCATCACCACATTTTGAGAGCTATAATTTTTGCATATTTTGGCCCACAGAGTCATGTGAGGTCTTATTTTTTGCGGGACGAGGTGACATTTTTATTGGTACCATTTATGACCACGTGACATTTTTTGTTCGCTTTTTATTTCGATTTTTGGGAGGTTAGAATGAACAAAAATCAGCAATTCATGAATTTCTTTTGGGGGAGGCGTTTATACCGTTCCATGTGTGGTAAAATTGATAAAGCAGTTTTATTCTTCGGGTCAGTACGATTACGGTGATACCTCATTTATATCATTTTTTTATGTTTTGGCGCTTTTATAGAATAAAACAATTTTATATAAAAAATTATTATTTTTGCATCGCTTTATTCTGCGAGCTATAACTTTTTTATTTTTTCGCTGATGATGCTGTATGATGGCTCGTTTTTTGCGGGACAAGATGACGTTTTCAACGATACCATGTTTATTTATATAGGTATTTTTGATCGCGTGTTATTCCACTTTTTGTTAGGCATTATGATGATAAAGCATTGATTTTTTGCTTAGTTTTTTTTTTTAAGGGGTTCACTAAAGGGGTTAACTAGTGGGACAGTTTTATAGGGGGGGTCGTTACGGACGCGGCGATACCAAATATGTGTACTTTTATTGTTTTGTTTTTTTTTATTTACAGGAAGAAATGAATTTATTGGGGAATATTTTTTTTTTTTTTTTATGATTTTTTTTCCCCACTTTTTATTGTTATTATTTTTACTTTTTTACTTTGTCCCAGGGTGGGACATCACAGTATTTTAGCAGATCGCTGGTGTGACAGTGTGCACAGCACTCTGTCACACCAGCGATCGCTCTGGCATCGCTGCAGGCTTCTCAGTGCCTGCTCTCAGCAGGCACTGAGGAAGCCGCCTCCCTGCAGGACCCCGGCGCCATCTTGGATCCGGGGACCTGGAGGGAGGACGGACCCTCGGAACAGCGCGACACATCGCGCTGCTCTGAGGGTCTCAGGGGAGCGCGCAGGGAGCCCCCACCCTGCGCGATCCTCCCCTGTGCCCTGGTACACCGCAATCATGTTTGATCGCGGTGTGCCAGGGGTTAATGTGCCGGGAGTGGTCCGTGACCGCTCCTGACACATAGTGCTGGGTGTCAGCTGTGATATACAGCTGACACCCGGCCGCGATCAGCTACGCTCCCCCCGGGAGCGCAGCTGATCGCCCATGACGTACTATTCCGTCCATGGGAATTAGGTCCAGGGTCACATGGACGGAATAGTACGTCTGATGGCAGAGAGGGGTTAAAAGTTTGAAAATTGCTACATTTTTGCCAAATTTCCATTTTTTTCCTAAATAAACGCAAGTCTATTGAAGAAATTTTATCACTAAGATGAAATACAATATATCACGAAAAAACATTCTCAGAAGCAGTGGGATGCGTTGAAACTTTCCAGAGCTGTAACCTCATAAAGTGACAGTGGTCAGAATTGTAAAAATTGGCTTGGTAGTTAAGTACAAAATTGGCTAAGGGGTTAAAGACAATCTCTAAACAGGTGCAGTAAACAGTGGAGAAACTGCTTTATCCATAGATGCTTTATACCATCTGGAGTACAATTCTTTTTTGGTAGTGGAAGTATATTACAGAAATACATATCGCACAAACTGCAGACACACTTACACATGGAAATATGAATATGTTTTAACAAATACAATACACTACAGGGTGTCAATTCTCATGTGCCAGACAGACAAAATTCACTACATTTCATTCACTACAAAATGTTACCATGACAGCACTATTATACGTAATTGTAATATTTGGTGTCATAACATTTTATAGTGAATGTAATGAAATTAGGATAACTGGACTAAAAATTTGGCATACGTACTGCACTGTACAAAAGTTGTGTGAAACAAATTCTGCAATGTAATACTGTTTTCAAAACTAGAAGTGTTAATAGTTAATTCATAAAAATAAATAGAATGCAAAGTGAATGAACCAAAGAGAACTCTAAATTAAATCAATGTATTCATATATGCCCACTCTTTTCCTTCAAAACCCCATCAGTTCTTCTAGTTACTTGTAGATAGTTTTTGAAGGAACTTCGCAGGAAAGTTATTCCCAACATCTCAGAGATCTAACCACAGATCTAAACTTACACAAATCTTTCTATCTGTTCTTGTAATCCCAGGCAGATCCAATGATGTTGCAATCAGGGCTCTGTGGCGGCCATATCATCACTTCCCGAATTCCTTGTTTATAGATTGGTGCAGTTTTGAAGACAAAGGGTGGTCAAACCAACATGGATTTGATTTAGATTTCTCTTTTGTTCATTCACTTTGAACTTTGTTAAATTCTACAAATAATCTATTAACACTTCTATTTTTTAAAGCATTCTTCCCTAACTACTTTGTGGTTCAACATCTACACGTGTTCACAATGGTAGAGCTGATGGTTTCTTATGGATCCTGCACTTACATATTTTCCTAAGGAAAAATGTTTAAAAAAAATCTGCTATTACTCAGAGTTTGTATATTTTTAATTTAACATTTAGAAAATGTAAGGCCTATTTGAAGGGACCAATTTCAGTAAGAAATTAATGCTGATTGACTATATGCAGGTGGCTGGCACATCTGTATTGTTACAGAACATTTAACTCAATCATTTTGTCTCCATGCAACATACATGTAGTCAGCATCACATCCTCTGTTTACATGGGGCTGACGTTTAAAGGAATCTGTCACCATGTTTTTGCAACCTCACCTGGGAGCAGTATAATGTAGGAAAAGAGATCCTGATTCCAAGGAGCTATCACTTACCGTATATAATCGTGTATAAGCCGACCCGAGTATAAGCCGAGGCACCTAATTTTGCCACGAAAAACTGGGAAAACTTATGGACTCGAGTATAAGCCTGGTATGCATTGTCCCCTCATCCCTATCCTGTTATGCATGGGTCTTTATCCCCATCCTTGAATGCATGGCTCCTCATCCCAATCCTTGTATGCATGGCTCCTCATCCACATCTTTGTCTGCATGGCTCCTTATCCCCATTCTTGTCTGCATGGCTCCTCATTCCTATCCTTGTCTGCATGGCTCCTCATCCCTATCCTGGTATGCATGGCTCCTCATCCCTATCCTTGTATGCATGGTTACTCATCCCTATCCTTGTATGCATGGCCCCCATGAGAAAAGCATGAAAAAAAACAAACATCCTACTTACCTTCCCTGCGTGCCCTCGCTGCATCTTGTTCCGGTGCCCGCAGCTCCAGCAATCACGTGTCCCTGCTCATTAAGGTAATGAATATTCACTCCACTCCACGCTGGTAGCTGACACTATGCGCACTATAAGAGAAATGAATATTCACTGCCAGTGCAGTGAATATTCATTTCTCTTTAGCAGCGGGCACAGGAGTTAGCCGCAGCAGCCGGCTTCCAGCAGCATCATGGGTGCGCGCTACTGTAATGTTATGAATAGTCACCTCTCTCTAATTCCATAGGCGTTGAGTGGAGTGAATATTCATTTCTCTTTAGCAGCAGGCACAGGCTTTAGCCGCAGCAGCTGGCTCCTGCCTCCTGTGCCCCTCTGCTCCGCCGCTCTCCCTCCCCTGCCGTCTCTGGGACAATGACTCGAGTATAAGCCGAGGGGGCGTTTTCAGCACAAAAAAATGAGATGAAAAACTCTGCTTATACTTGAGTATATAAGGTACACTTCTGGGTGCAGCAGTTGTGACACAATCAGAATTCTTAGATATAGCATGTAGCAGAGCTCATAAAGCTGCCCCTGCCAACACCACAGCTTTCTTTGTACTATTGACAGTGAGCTGCTTATCAGAGGAGGGGGAGTGGTAGGTCTAGAAATGTGTAAGCTGTAGTGATAATCACCTGGTGATAAAACATTAATTATAAGTAAACAACAGCACAAAGCCAAAAAAGTGACAATTCGCTGAAATCTGTTTTACCCCTATCTCCTGCTGACTTTAGATTATACAGAAAAAACAGATTACCTTAATTCTGATTTAATGACCTGCCAAAAACGATCCAGTCACCCAAAAACTCTTTCATCTGCTAATCGATCACCTGTTTAGTAGACCAATGAACAGGACTAAGCTTTCAGCATTCTTCAAATGGAATGCTAAATTGCTTTCTGCAATTGTTCTTTCTTGATCATATTTTTTAAGCCACAACAGCAAATGTATCAGCTGCGTGTTAAGAAATGGTGGTTGTAAGTGGAGATGGACAAACCCGAACAGTAAAGTTTGGGGTCCGTACCGAACACCTACTGTTCGGGCACGGACTACGAATACTGACTTCCCCAGGAAGTCCATGTTACAGTTCGGGTTTGGCATCCCGAACATCGGGTGTTTCCCATGCTGTCATCTGCATGATAGCACGAGAAACACCGGCGGAGAGCTGCGGTTCTCACATTGTCAGATGACAGCATGAGCCCACAGCTGTGACAGGAGATAAAAAGTTTACCTCCAGTCACTGGCGTTGGATAATGGGAGTATTCATCAGCTGGCGCTTGCACTATGAAGAAATAATTTGAAAAAAAAAATGTGGGTTCCCCTGTATTTTTGATAACCAGCAAGGTAAAACTAACATCTGTGGGCAGAAACGCTCAGCTGTCAGCTTTAGCTGGTTATCAAGAATAGAGGGGTCCCCATGCCATTTTTAATTATTTTAAAATGGCCTGGGTTCCCCCCAATTTTTGACAACCAGTCAAGCTAAAGCAGACAGCTGGGGGCTGGTATTCTCAGGCTGGTAAGGGGCCATAGATACTGGCCCTCCCAGTCTAAAATTAGCATCAAGTAACCGCACCAGAAAAAGCACATCCATTTGAAATAAAAAGACACTTTTACTTTTTTATTTAAAAATAACAAACACAGTTATACTCACCTAACAATCATTCATTTATTTAAATAATTAAAAAAAAATGGCATAGGACCATCTTGATAACCAACCTTGCTAACGCTGAGAGCTGAGGGTTGCAGCCTGTAACTGTCAGTTTTGCTATTCTGGTTATCAAAAATACAAGGGAATCCACAACGTTTTTTATCCCTGTTATTAGCGGCAGCAGGCATGAGCTAATGGGAGTAGTAGTCCCATCAGCCGACACCAGTGACCGAAGGTAAACTTTTTACCTCCTTTCACAGCTGTAGCTCACGCTGTCATCTGACAGCAAGGGAGCTGCCGCTCTCTGACCGGCGGCAGGGGCGCCGCTATAATGAGGCGAGTTGAGCCTGTTGTCTCAGGCGGCGGCAGCCAGGGGGCGGCAGAGCAGAACTCATAACACGTGGTGTGGTGCCGGCCGGCTCTCCCTCACAGTCACATCTGACCCCCCCTCCAGCTGTCCCGCTCTGGACACTATATGTCCCGCAGGGAGATGAGCCGCCACGCCCCCATGCACCCATTCCTTGCCTTTACATCACAGCCTGTCACAGCTGTCAATGACACTGCTATGCTGAACTCTTCTGTGCCCACAGGACCTGTGATGAGGTCACAGGAGGGGAGGAGTCAGGGGTCACATGATCAGTGTCCTCCTTTTGTGCAGGACTGCTGTGATGGTTGTCATGGTGCTGGATGACTGAGGGTAAGTTTGTATGTGGGGTCGGGACGGGTTTACAGTGTGGATGTAGCAGAGCTGTAGTGTGTACAAGTTGGATGTAGCAGAGCCGTGTGTGAAAAGTGTATGGAGCGTAGCCGTGTGTGTACGAGGTGTGCAGAGCGGAGTCGTGTGTGTACGAGGTGTACGGAGCGGAGCCGTGTGTGTACAAGGTTTACGGAGCGGAGCTGTGTGTGTACGAGGTGTACGGAGCGGAGCCGTGTGTGTAAGAGGTGTACGGAGCGGAGCCGTGTGAGTACAAGGTGTACGGAGCTGAGCCATGTGTTTACGAGGTGAATGTAGCAGGGCTGTACTGTGTACGAGGTGTACGGAGCAGAGCCGTGTGTGTACGAGGTGTACGGAGCGGAGCCGTGTGTGTACGAGCTGGATGTAGCAGTGCTGTACTGTGTACGAGGTGTACGGAGAGGAGCTGTGTATGTACGAGGTGTACGGAGCCGTGTGTGTACGAGGTGTACGGAGCAGAGCCGTGTGTGTACGAGGTGGATGTAGCAGTGCTGTACTGTGTACGAGGTGTACGGAGCGGAGCCGTGTGTGTACGAGGTGTACAGAGCGGAGCCGTGTGTGTACGAGGTGGATGTAGCAGTGTTGTACTGTGTACGAGGTGTACGGAGAAGAGTCGTGTGTGTACGAGGTGTACGGAGCGGAGCCGTGTGAGTACGAGGTGTACGGAGCGGAGCCGTGTGAGTACGAGGTGGATGTAGCAGTGCTGTACTGTGTGCGAGGTGTACGGAGCAGAGGTGTGTGTGTACGAGGTGTACGTAGCGGAGCTGTGTGTGTACGAGGTGTATGGAGCAGAGCCTTGTGTGTACGAGTTGGATGGAGCGGAGCCGTGTGTCTGTACGAGGATTACGGAGCCGAGCCGCTCGTGTACGAGGTTTTCGGAGCTGAGCCGCGCGTGTACGAGGTTTACGGAGCGGAGCCGTGTGTACGAGGTGGATATAGCAGTGCTGTGTGTGTACGAAACGGAGCCCTGTCTGTGCGAAGTGTACGGAGTTGAGCCGGCTCCGTGCTTGAGCCGTGTGTGTACAGAGCGGAGCAGAGCCGTGTGTGTATGGAGTGGAGCCTTGTGTGTATGTAGCGGAGCCGCGTGTGTACAAGGTGTACGGAGCAGAACCACGTGTGTACGAGGTGTATGCTGCAAAGCCTCATGTGTACATGGTTTACGGAGTGGAGTCGTGTGTGTACAAGGTGTACAAAGCGTGGCTGCGTGTGTATAAGGTGTACGAAGTGGAGCCATGTGTATACTGAGTGGAGCCTTGTGTGTGTGAGGTGGACGGAGCGGAGCCGTTTGTGTACGAGGCATACAAAGCGGAACCATGTGTGTATGAGGTGTGCAGAGCCGTGCGTGTACAAGGTGTATGGTGGGGAGCATTCATACCTCCCAAGCATCCTGAATTCAGCGGGACACTACCGATTTTGAGGGTCTGCCCCGCTGTCCCGGCCGGGAGCTTTTCCCGTGGACACAGGAGTACATGCCGGAGCCCGAGGAGCACTTTAAAACTCGCACGTGATGTTCCACCAGAAGTGATGTGCTGGAAGATGACCGAAAATTAGGTAATTCCAAGAGGAGATTGTGACGGAACCATGGAGGCACTTCAGGGAATGCTTCAGATCCATTACCGTGTCCTCGCCTTGGAATCGGGGATGTCGGCCATGTGAGCGGATCATGATATGTCCTGCACCGGGAGGCTCAGGTGGGCACTACAATGGGAGCCGGGCTGCTATAGTATCTTTATAGAATCTTTGTTACTTTCTCTCTGTTCTTTCTTTCTTTCTCTCTGTTCTTTCTTTCCCATCTTTCTTTCTCTCTGTTCTTTTTCTTTCTTTCTCTCTGTTCTTTCTTTCCCCTCTTTCTTTCTATCTCTCTGTTTCTTTCTTTTTCTCTATCTCTCTGTTCTTTCCCCTCTTTCTTTTTCTCTCTCTCTGTTCTTTCCCCTCTTTCTTTTTCTCTCTCTCTGTTCTTTCCCCTCTTTCTTTCTTTCTCTCTGTTCTTTTTTTCTTTCTCTCTCTGTTCTTTCTTTCCTCTCTTTCTTTCTCTCTCTCTGTTCTTTCTTTCTGTTCTTTCTTTCTCTCTCTCTGTTCTTTCTTTCCCATCTTTCTTTCTCTCTGTTCTTTTTCTTTCTTTCCCTTCTTTTTCTCTCTTTCTTTCTTTCTCTCTTCTTTCTTTCCCCTCTTTCTTTCTCTTTCTCTCTGTTCTTTCTTTCTTTCCCCTCTTTCTTTCTCTCTGTTCTTTTTTTCTTTCCCATCTTTTTCTCTCTGTTCTTTTTCTTTCTCTCTGTTCTTTCTTTCCCCTCTTTCTTTCTATCTCTGTTCTTTCTTTCTCTCTCTGTTCTTTCTTTCTCTCTCTGTTCTTTCTTTCTCTTTCTTTCCCCTCTTTCTTTCTGTTCTTTCTCTCTCTGTTCTTTCTATCTGTTTTCTTTATTTCTCTTTCTCTCTCTGTTCTTTCTTTCCCATCTTTCTTTCTCTCTATCTCTCTGTTCTTTCTTTCTCTTTTTGTTCTTTCTTTCCCCTATTTCTTTTGTTCTGTCTGTTCTTTTTTTCTGTCTCCTCTTTCTTTTTCTGTTCTTTCTTTCTTTCTCTCTGTTCTTTCTTTCCCGTCTTTTTATCTTTCTCTCTCTGTTCTTTCTTTCTCTCTCTGTTCTTTCTTTCCCCTCTTTGTTTTTTTTCTCTCTCTCTGTTCTTTCTTTTCCCTTTCTTTGTTTATTTATTTCTCTCTCTACTTTCTCTCTGTTCTTTCTTGCTTTCCTCTTTCTCTCTCTCCTTTCTCTGTTTTCTTTTTTCTCTCTCTGTTCTTTCTTTTACTCAGTACCAGTGTGCCCATATTACCAGTCACTGTGCCCTCAGTACCAGTCAGTGTGATCACCAGTGCTAAATGGGTGTGGTCGGGGCGTGGACATGGGTGTGACTAGTTGTGAAATGGGTGTGGTCGGGGCCGCAACCTTTCTCCCTCAAATTGGGGGGGGCGCCGTTTTGCAGTTCGCCTCATGCAGCACAGAGGCTAGGTTCACCCCTGACCGGCGGTAATGATCTTACCACCTATCAGGGGCAGTTCTTGCCACGCTGTCATGCACATGACGGCATTGCAAAGACTGGATATTTGGGCCACCCATTAAATGAATGGATAGAGGTTTGGGTGCTGCTCTGGTACCCAAACCAAACTTTTTTTTTAACTGGTCTGCCGAACCGGACGGACCCGAACATCTATGGTCCATCGCTAGTTATAAGTGCTACATTATGAGAGTAAAGATGGAAAATATTTGAATACATATGTGTTTATATATATTTGCATAGAAAAAAATATATATTGTGTGTGTGTATATATATATATATATATATATATATATTATATATATACACATACATACATACATACAGCAGTGGCCAAAAGTTTTGAGACTGAAGCAAATTTTGGTTTCCACACAGTTTGCTGCTTTAATGTTTTTAGATCTAACAGTCAGATGTTTCTTGGTTACTGAAGTACAATTATCAGCATTTCATAAGTTTTTAAACTTTTATTGACAAATATGTCATGTTAATGTAAAGACTCAATAATTACAGCATACCTCCCAACTTTTACGCAGAGAAATTTTGACTATGCTCACAAATCACACCCACTTACCATCTCTTTTTACCCTGGCAGGAGGTGATGGCAGAGGAGATGGCGGTAGTGAGGGACATTCAGCAGACGCCTGGGGGAATGCAGACCCAAACCTGAGACTGGCCTGCTGTATCCAGGACAGTAGGGATCTATGGAATTTTTTCACTCATAGTTGGGACAGCCCAAAGTTTCTAATCTCCAGGTAATCTTCACTATATGAGGTCTCGTCTGTGAGCCAGTGTGAAAACAGACACAAGACCTCATATAGTGAAGCTTACGTGCAGATAAGAAAGTTTTGGCTATTACAACTATGAGTGAATGAACAAGAAAAAATTCTCAAATACTGTGGTTTTTTTTGCAGGTGTCCGCACCAAACTACAAAATAACCATTTTCTCAGTTTATTGCATCTTTTGCACTTTTCCCCCTTATTTGATGCATTTTTGGTGCATATTTGAAGGAGAATCTTAATGTGTTTTGTATAGTATAGAAAAGCTTTGAGTCTGCACTTAAAGGGAACCTGTCACCAGTTTTTGTGACTACGAACAAATGCCAGCACCTTTATCTGCTCCTGCCCTGCATTCCACAAACGTGTCTATCATCTCCTAACTCCCCCTATATACCACCAAAAATACCATTTTAATTGCTCCCCCGCTGTATTTAAATGACGATAGTCCAATCCCATTAGGGGTCTCAATGCGGCATCTTTGCCTCCTATCTGCTTCTAATCGCCGTCCTCCGGTTTTCATTGACATGGATAACGCATCCTGCGTCATCAATATAGTGAAATGAGATTTAGTCCATGCACAGTAGCATCACAGGCCCACGCAGCGCATTTTACTCTGTCCTACTGCAGGCAGAGCATAAAGCATCACTGCACAGGCACCGAGAGATGTCATTCTGCCTCCAACGTACCCTTCCACCAGAAATAGCAATGTGTTTTTCACAAGCCACTTAGTTATTAATTTTGATTTGTGGCATCATTCTCCATCATGCTGGAAAAACTTGGTTCATCACCAAATTGCTCCTGTATATTTGGGAGAAGTTGCTCTTGGAGGGTGCTTAGATACCATTCTTTATTCATGACAGTGGTCTTAGGCACAAATGTGAGATGTCAGATGTCTCGAAGGTGACGTCATCATAGATAATAACTTTGCAGGAAGTACTAGGATTGGACTTCAGAGGACTGGGGTAAAATAATTTTTTCTGATTAATAGCCCTCTAATCTATCAAATTTATTGACGTGCAACACAAGAGGGAATGAAGGTAAAGGGAGTTCTGAGGATAAGAAAAGGGGAGAAGGGACACCCCTAAACACTCACCTGAGACTTTACCCTGAGCTCACTATCGTCCCTAAACGGGTCCTAACCCCCCCCATTCTGGATCACGTGTCTAAGTCCTGGCTGGCCCTGAGCTAGTCCTAACTAGTGAGTCGAGCAGCAAGACACTAGTCTCACTACTAAAGTAAGATGTGTATCTTCGTACCGTATTAGCCAGTAGATAGAGAAATATTTAGACTTGAGAGTCCTCAGTGGTTGATACCTTTTAATGGCTAACTGAAAAGATGGTAACAAATTGCAAGCTTTCGAGACTACTCAGGTCTCTTCATCAGGTGAAGACTAATACAACATCTGAAGAATCACATATTTATACACAACACAGCACAGAAAAAATGTCTTATTGCATTTTTTCTGTGCTGTGTTGTGTATAAATATGTGATTCTTCAGATGTTGTATTAGTCTTCGCCTGATGAAGAGACCTGAGTAGTCTCGAAAGCTTGCAATTTGTTACCATCTTTTCAGTTAGCCATTAAAAGGTATCAACCACTGAGGACTCTCAAGTCTAAATATTTTACTAAAGTAAGGAAACACAGGGAAGGAGACAAACGAGGAGAAATCAAAAAGCAACTGGAACTCCACAAAACTGGAACAACTTCTCCAGGGAGGTCAGCATAGAAAACCTATAACTGGCACAGGAGAGAGCTAGGAGTGAGAAGGGAGTGGCAGCAAAATACAGCAGCTGAGATTACAGCCACATGAAATCACAGCAGGATAAAAAGCAACTCTTAGCTTCCACGCCAAGCAAAAATCAGTCTGCTCCTCTCAAGTTAGTTGCCGAGCGGACTCCAAAGAGGACATCTGTCAATCGCTGAGACTTTCTGATCCCAGATACCTCAAAGGTCTCAGGAGGATGCGGCACATTCGTGACACCGATTGGGAGTTTTCTTCTTTTGCGCTTTTGTTTTTTCCTCCCCTTCTTCCAAGAGCTATAACTTTTATACTGTTCTGTCCACATAGTCATATGAGGGCTTGGTTTTTTTGCAGGGCTAGCTGTACTTTTGAATGACACTATTCATTTTATCATGTGATGTACTGGAAAGTGGGGAAAATATTCAAGTGCTACGAAATAGCGAAAAAAAAAGCGCAATTATTTTTATTTTATTTACCATGTTCTCTCGACAGTAAAACTGACATAAAAAAATATGACTCCAGGCCAGTATGAATATGCAGATTTCAGACTTGTAAAATAAAAATGTTTGCTTGTATCACCATTTCCTGTAACGTTTTCAATTTTCAGGATATGTGTGGAGGTTTATTTTTTGTGTCCTGAGCTGATGTTTTTGTGGTTACCATTTTGGGGTAGATAGGATGTTTTATTAACCTCGTACTGCATTTTATTGTAGTGTTATGGTATCCGAAAAATCGAATTCTGGCTTTTCCATTTTTGCTCTCATTACGTCGTTTGCAAAAATTGCAGTTAAAATTGTGAGGTTTGTGCCCAGATTTTCACAAAATTAAAGCAAAAAAGTTGCAATTTCAACACCAAATATAACACTGAAAGATGCAGAGGCTTTGAAAAGCATTGTACACTCCCGAGGACCCTGCAACGCATCATGGGAAGTATGGAAATGAAGTACTGCCAGTATAAACCTGGATGGCTTCCAGGCAATATCCACATCCCCTGCAATTTGGAGAAATGCAAGTTGCTGACAAGAAGCACCGGGTGGCAGAGCAGTGTAAGCAAGCCTGTGGCTGCAGAGAAATACCTCGGAAGTTGGACGGAATAAGACCAAATTAGACCTCATTCAGACATTTGGGATGTTTCTTGTATAGAGAAAACTGACTGATTTTCATTAGTGTTTTGGATCAGATTTCCATCAGTGTTTGGTGAGGGTATCAGTTATTACCATCAGTTTCCCCAGTTTTTGTCTTAGACCGGCGTCACACTGGCGAGTTTGATGCGAGTAAGTCGCACGACTTTCTCGCATCAACACCCGGCACAGCCGCCCGCTCTTGGACCCGAGTGTGCGGCTGCATGTATTTCTATGTAGCCGCACACTCAGGTCCGAGAGCGGGCTGCTGTGCCAGGTGTTGATGCGAGAAAGTCATGCGACTTACTCGCATCAAACTCGCCAATGTGACACCGGCCTTAGGGCACAGACAGACAGCCGTATTTCTCGTGCGAGGATCGCTCTGCAAGGACTAGCCCGACACCTCTTCTGACCAGAGCGTGACAGCGGGATGTATTTCTGTGCAGCTCTCATGCTCAGCGCAGGAGAGGCGGCGGTCAGTCCGAGGATTGCAATGCGATCCTCGCACGATAAATACGGCTGTCTGTATGCCCCCTTGTGCTAAAAAACTGATGGAGGTTTCTCAAGTGTCTTCTATCAGTCAGTACAAACAGGCAGCAAATAGATATCACACAGATGGCATCCGAGCGCAGTCTGATTCTTGTCACCGACCCATAGTAGTTTACAGACACGATTTTTACAGGGGTTAAGTCCCTGATTAATTTACATTGAGTTTTCTTGGTGACAACTCCCACAACAATATCAAACACTGACTTTGAGAATAACTAACTCCACTAGGTGGCACTATCTAGCTTGTTTTCTTTCAATCTGAAAAGGAGCTCATTTGCATACTAAGCTGTATTTAAGCATTACACTAGTCTTAATGAAGGGCTCGCTGGAGTACGATGTGCCAAAAGCTCCCTCTGGTGGTTACAAACAGTACTGAACTATCCAATGAAGATTGTGAAGATTGGAGATCAGGTGTTACTGACTGGTCTTATATAAGGGAGGTTCCCTCCCATCAGGGTTGCCGGTGATCAATTGTTCTGGTCTCATCTTTGATTCCTGTTCACTTTGTAGCTTGCTGTTTCGTGCCTGCATCTTCTGCTAACAGATAAGACATTTTCTTCTATTAGTTTTTTGTGCTTGCTTTTTGCATTTTGTCCTGCACTTCTGTGGGGGTCTGCCGGGTCCCCTTCGGGGGCTTGTTCTCCTCTCAGTTTAGTTCAGCCACTGTTGTTTGTTCATTTGCTTTTTCCAGTTTTTTCAGTGGTTGCTGTTTAGTTTTTGTTACACCAGAGAACTAATTTAGGTGGTAGAGGTCGTGTGATCTCAGGTGTTTTTGTAATTAGTAGAGTAGTTACTTTTCAGGGTTTTTTGGGATTGCAGTAAGTACCCTTCCTATCCTTTTCTATTTAGGAAGTTTGGGCCCCAACATTTGCTCATACTATTTTCTGTCTATGTCAGTATTTTATCTTGTCTAACCGCCATTACATGTTTGGGGGCTTTCTATGTTCTTTGGGGATCTGCTCCGGGGCAGATAGCTTTCCTCTTTCTATCTTTAGGTGTAGTTAGCTTCTCAGGCTGTGACGAGGCGTCTAGGACCAACGTAGGTACGCTCCACGGCTGCCTTTAGTTGTGGTGGTTAGTCAGGGTACTGCAATCCCATAGATTCCAACCTCTCTGGTGTATTGCCTTTTTTGCCTGCTCTCCTCAGCTACCAAATCATAACAGAGCCCCATTGAGGACAGTGCCAATAATGTCTGTAAAGCACTGTGGAATTAATGGTGCTATATAAATGAGTAAATAAAATAAATCTGCAGTTTAATAGCATTTTTTCTGATGACTGGTTACCGTTAAAAAGCAAATGCCACTTAATAAATTTGGAGATGTATCTTCTCAGAGGCGTTCGCCTCAGTGCACCTCGCTAAAAATGTTACTCCAGTCACTTTTGAAGAATTTGATGTGAGTCGCCTAAGCCAGGGCCTGTGGGGTACTCGGCACCGAGCCCGTTCACTTCAATGGGGGATGTCACAGGTAGCACAGCTCGGTCCGTGGCCTTGGGGCTCACCTTAAATGTGGGATATTTACAGGGGATTATAAGGTTTGTAGGAATTCGTGACGCCACCTGTGGTACCTGGTCAGTGTGACAAGCACTGCTGTGTAAATCCGCTGAGGGGTTGTTTCTGGGCAGCAAGGTGTTAAGTCTTCCACAGGCAAGACTGGGTCCCTCAGGGTAGATGGCGGTGTAGGGGTGCAGGACGGAGAAGGGGACTTCAGCCGCGGAGCAATAATGCAGACACACACACGAAAGTCTCTTTCTGTACCTTTACTGATGTGGTTGCAGGCATGTCCCGGGGTGCTGGCAGGGTGGAGGATGCACGTCCAGTATTCCCACTGAGCAGGTGTAGGGTCTCCTTACTCCTGTAGTGTGAGTTTCTGACCTGTATGAAACGAAGTCTAACTCTGTCTTCACTTATACGCCCGGCTGACTTTGTGGTGGGGCCTTCTCTTGGATAGAACAGTGTCTCTAATGGCGGATCCTGCCCAGACTCCTGTCTTCCTGACCCTGGTTACTTATCAACACTTGTGGGCCCCTGCGACCCGTAGTCCAGCAGGGTCTCCGGTATCTCCTACTATTCGTGTAGATTCTAGCAAGCTCGGACCCGGTGTCCGGTATTCAGAGTAGAGGTAAGCTATCAATGCTGTTTCAACCTCTAGTACTCTCTTCTTCTCTTCCACTCGCCTTTCGTCCTACTCCGACCATTAACATAAACACACTTGCAGTAGATAGCTGATTCTTCCTCTTTTCTTCACCGCTCTCAAAGCGTCGGCACGCTTACTCCCTGAACTGCACTCAGTTGACTCAGTTCTGACTAGGCTAGAGTGGCTATTTCTCCACTGGTACTAGCCTCCACACATTGAACTAAGCTCAAGCTGCAGTCTTCAGGTTCTCTCAACAACTCTCAACTCCTCTCTGAGGTGACTAGCAAAACTCGTTCTGAACTCTCTCAGCTCTCAGGCTAATCTGCTGTAGTCTGCTCTCTGTCTAGGCATAGACTGTTTGTCTGCTGTGACTTCACCACCCTTATATACTACAAAAGGGCTCCCTCTGGTGGCTCTAGGGAATGGTGAAGGTGTGTTGTGTGCATAT
This sequence comes from Oophaga sylvatica, assembly GCA_033576555.1. Classification (NCBI taxonomy): domain Eukaryota; kingdom Metazoa; phylum Chordata; class Amphibia; order Anura; family Dendrobatidae; genus Oophaga; species Oophaga sylvatica. The sequence continues at coordinate 251,810,976 of JARQOD010000005.1, read as the reverse complement.
CAGGTCTCTGTGGGTGTTACCTTTGGTGCATCCCCCTGGGGAATAAGATTCCAGGCACAGCTGGGCTACACAGATGGGGCTGCTTTAGCCGTACCTTATCCCGCCAGGCTCCTCCCCAGCTCCGAGCTGCTTCAAGCTGGTATGACGTCGAAAATCACAACATTTTTTCACAGCTCGATATTGCGTCACAAATGTTTATGACTTTTCAAATTATTTTATGGCAGTTTTCTGGTGTAAAAGCTGTGATAAATCTGCCCTTGAGTAGAGATGGGCGGACACCTGGATGTTCGGGTCCGGCCAATCAGTTACAAAAAGTTCGGGTTCGGGTACCAGAACAGTAGCTGGACCCGAACCCGGACCGCATTCACTTGAATGGGGGGCCCGAACATCCAGTGTTTGCCACATTGTCATGTGCATGACAGAGGGGCAAACACTGGTTCTTATCGGCGTTGAAATCATCCCCGCTGATCAAAAGACAGAGTGAGCGCTCAGATGTGATCGGAGGTATAAAGTCTACCTCTGGTTACATGACAGCGCGAAAAACACCCGGTGTTCGGGCAGCCAAACCCGAACAGTAACATGGACTTCCTGGTGCAGTCTGTGTTCGGTGTCTGTACCTGAACAGTAGGTATTCGGTACGTACGCTGAACTTTACTGTTTGGGTTCGCCCATCTCTACCCTTGAGTGTTCTCATAACTACTCAGCTATAACATCTCCCATCTTGACAGTGTTGGAGGACAAATACACTAAAGGCTCATACTCACTTGAGCCGAAAACGGATGATTTTCAGCCAATAAAAAAATCGGATTCAAATCGGACCATTGTTATTCAATAGGTGACATCTCATTTGCGATTTTTTTCTCAGCCGAAATCGGTGTGAGAAAAAAATCGCAACATGCTGCGATTTGATGCGATTTTGGCATGATAATCGCTAATTCAATAGATGGTGCTATAAAAAAAATCGCATGCAAATCGCATGACAATTGCACATAATCGGACGATCCTGAAAACTGACCGTTTTTTTTCCAGCAAATGAGTATGAGCCCTAAGACTGATATGCACAAATAATCTACTATATAATCGTCTAATTCTGTCTATCTGTAATGGAAATCCCACATCGCTGATTGGTCGCGCCCGGCCGGACGCGAACAATCAGCAACAGGCGTAGTCGGCCGCGAATTGGCGCAGGATCTCCTGCCGCATGGAGGTCAGCGGCGACGCAGCAGAAGTACCCCAACCGGTGGCCTCCACGTACACCCCACCAGCAGCAGCCTCTATATACCCCAGCAGCAGCAGCCTCCATGTACACCCCACCAGCAGCAGCCTCTATATACCCCAGCAGCAGCATCCACATATACCTCAGCAGCACTCTCCACATATACCCCAGCAGCAACAGACTCCACATATACCCCAGCAGCAGCAGCCTCCACATATACCCAGCAGCAGCAGCCTCCACATATACTCCAGCAGCAGCCTCCACATACACCCCAGCAGCAGCCACTATATACACCCCAGCAGCCTCTATATACACATATTCTAGAATACCCGATGCGTTAGAATCGGGCCACCATCTAGTGACAACATATCAGGAAAGATTTGAATGTATTTTAATAGACAACCAAGCACAATCCATCATTTGTATGACAAGCTATAGCCGCCCTATAAATAAGTAGAATATGTTCCTTCATATTGTTTGCACCTACAACATGAGTTTTAAACCACAAAAAATTAAGCCCCAATCCATCAAAACTGGAGTATTACTGAAGTGTATGTTAGAGGACGATGCACCAAATTCATCAAGAGATATGCGCTTCTTAATGAATTTGGCACTTTATTCAACTGCCATGTGCCACCACCGACATTTTTTCCTCTTCCATTATAAAGACCTAGTGGCTTCCAAACAAAACCACCAAAGAATGAACATGTTGCTTTTTTCACACCGTTAAAAGTAGTAGCAAAAGATTGAACATGTGCACAGCAATGTCATTTTTACATTGCTGTGCAGTATGCTCATTTTTTGTGGCGCTTTTGCCACCTGTAACCTGCGTGACAAAGACATCATGTGCACATACACGTATACTGTCATTTCCATGAGGCCTACCTGGTTCTGTAAAGGAAGGAATTGGTAACCCACAAGTGACGTCAAGAAGAAAGATCACAGTCTGTTACTGTACACTATAACCTCTGCTTAACAGGACTGGGATACAGGTTCTTTTCTTCATCACCCTGTGTCAAAGATCACAGCCGGGGGAGTCACGCTGAACAAACCCGCTGTCACCTTTTTGTTACAAACAGTCCTCGGCTGCCCCCTATTGTCAGGACAATTATGCAATTGACGGAGCAGGCTGTGGCTGTTACCACTACTAGGCCGATTGGGGAACTTACAGTGTGCGTATTGCATGTACACATCCGATTTCAAAGCATGGAATATGTACGGTATATACCTCGGTACAGTCACTGCCAGCTCCACAATAACCCAAAAAAGATTATTAGCTGCCAACACCCATCATTTATACAGGCTGACTGGACGACGTTTTGAGGTAGTGTATGTAAAGAACAAAAGGAATAGAACTATTACATTTTATATTTAATCCAGAAAGATAGGCAGTGTTTATAAAAATAATACAAACAATTTTACAAAAGGGACAAAACAATACAGCATGTACAATTATATAAAATAAAATGGATTAACAGAGAAAGCTACTAAACGCTGGTCACATAGATGGCTAGGAGCTTAGAGAAGGGGAGCACTTCTATTGAAAACATCCGGTGAAACGTGGAACATGGATCATGCCTACACAGGTATGTATCTCCCTGCATTAAACCTAGATTATAATTTGCCTTTTCTTTTTATTAGCTCCTAAATTACACCCACATACCTGCCCTTGATGACTCATAACAGGGCAGGTCATGGGATGTGGCTTCAGTTTCAGAAAATTATGAGATTCCTTACATTCACGATCACAATATCTTTGCTCTTGAAGGTCGCAGGTGCTAAACATTGCCATCAATATTTTTTCATGATTTGAGCAAAAACTCCCTTGGACACACTCTTGTAGAAAGCCTTCCCAGGGAAGAGGAATCTAGTTTAGGTGTAAAAAGGAGGGGCAACCTCATACTAACGCTTATAGATTAATATGAAGCTCATAAAAGCTGCTATTGGTATTAAAAAGAGATTGAAAAACTGGAGCAATTTCAGAGAAGAGCTACGAGGATGGTGAGTGGACTGCAAAGTATGTCCTATGAGAAACGGTTACAGGATCTGGGAATGTTTAGCCTGAAAAAAAGAAGGCCAAGAGGAGACTTAATAGCTGTCTACAAATATCTGAAGGGATGTCACAGTGTTACATTTATTACATGGAAACACGAGAAGCAATGGAATGAAACTGAAAGGGAGAAGATACAGATTAGATACTAGATAAACCTTTTTGACAGTGAAGGTGATCAATGAGTGGAACAGGCGGCCACCAGAAGTGGCGAGTTCTCCTACAATGGAAGTCTTCAGAGGCTGGACAGACATCTGTCTGAGATGGTTTAGTGAATCCTGTATTGAGCAGAGGGTTGGACACGACCCGGGAGGTCCCTTCCAACTCTAACATTCTATGATTCTATGCTATAAGTTCCAGTATATTTTTCTGTGAAGTGACATATCAAACTTTATTTTTAGAATATTTTTAGAAGGTATCTTGTGTCTTAGGCTCTATTTAGGTCTCAAAAGTGTAAGTATGTGGTATATTATGTTTTTTTTCAATCAGCAAAGGGTTAAGCGTATGCACAACTGAACTCATGCAGTATATCTATTTTTCTCTGGCTGTTTTACATAGGTAGCTTAAAGGAAGCAAATTTCTGAAATGTTTCTACCTTTAGAAGCTGTGGTAGACTTCTAACCCTGTTTTGTTCTATTTCTTTATCCGAAAAGAAGCTTGATCCGCTCAAATAACAAACCCAGGACAAGCCCTCAGCCTGCGTACATCACATACACAATTTTGCTTTAAAGTGACTGTATTCTTTATTGCTTGCTGATCGGCTTCCTTTGCAGGTGATGCAGTTTCAAGATTACATCACTGGAAGAGCAGCCAGAAGTATCTGAGAGCCAGGATGACTCAAGACAGAAGAATGTTTGATCATGGCAGCCAATGTGCTCAGAGGAGGTTAGAGGAGACAGCAGAAGAAGATCAGAGAAAACTCTGCATTAGCCATCCAAAAAACATGATTGATTAGGTAAAAGGTCCAATCCATGCTGATGTCCACGACTACTTAAACTTGAAGGTTAACCAAGTATTATGAGCAGTATTCACGCATGAGCCCAGGACTGAAAATGCTTTTGTTTTGGAACTTTTCTGTAATTATTGGCATATGAGATTAAAAAGAACACTAGAAAATATGCCGTATAATAAAATACACAGAATAGAAACAAGGGTCTGTTGGTTTTCTGGACGTCATCAGATATTGCTGCTCTGGAGCCATCGACAATTGAGTGATCGTTTCCTAAAAGTCTTCTACAACCTCTCCTGGAGCCTCATCTGAAGTTTCACAATGAGATCTCGTCCAAGCATACAGCTTATGGGGGTTACAAACAGGCCAGAAAACGTGTA
>JARQOD010000005.1:251757649-251806281 GCA_033576555.1 Oophaga sylvatica | reverse complement strand
CCTCAGTGCACCTCGCTAAAAATGTTACTCCAGTCACTTTTGAAGAATTTGATGTGAGTCGCCTAAGCCAGGGCCTGTGGGGTACTCGGCACCGAGCCCGTTCACTTCAATGGGGGATGTCACAGGTAGCACAGCTCGGTCCGTGGCCTTGGGGCTCACCTTAAATGTGGGATATTTACAGGGGATTATAAGGTTTGTAGGAATTCGTGACGCCACCTGTGGTACCTGGTCAGTGTGACAAGCACTGCTGTGTAAATCCGCTGAGGGGTTGTTTCTGGGCAGCAAGGTGTTAAGTCTTCCACAGGCAAGACTGGGTCCCTCAGGGTAGATGGCGGTGTAGGGGTGCAGGACGGAGAAGGGGACTTCAGCCGCGGAGCAATAATGCAGACACACACACGAAAGTCTCTTTCTGTACCTTTACTGATGTGGTTGCAGGCATGTCCCGGGGTGCTGGCAGGGTGGAGGATGCACGTCCAGTATTCCCACTGAGCAGGTGTAGGGTCTCCTTACTCCTGTAGTGTGAGTTTCTGACCTGTATGAAACGAAGTCTAACTCTGTCTTCACTTATACGCCCGGCTGACTTTGTGGTGGGGCCTTCTCTTGGATAGAACAGTGTCTCTAATGGCGGATCCTGCCCAGACTCCTGTCTTCCTGACCCTGGTTACTTATCAACACTTGTGGGCCCCTGCGACCCGTAGTCCAGCAGGGTCTCCGGTATCTCCTACTATTCGTGTAGATTCTAGCAAGCTCGGACCCGGTGTCCGGTATTCAGAGTAGAGGTAAGCTATCAATGCTGTTTCAACCTCTAGTACTCTCTTCTTCTCTTCCACTCGCCTTTCGTCCTACTCCGACCATTAACATAAACACACTTGCAGTAGATAGCTGATTCTTCCTCTTTTCTTCACCGCTCTCAAAGCGTCGGCACGCTTACTCCCTGAACTGCACTCAGTTGACTCAGTTCTGACTAGGCTAGAGTGGCTATTTCTCCACTGGTACTAGCCTCCACACATTGAACTAAGCTCAAGCTGCAGTCTTCAGGTTCTCTCAACAACTCTCAACTCCTCTCTGAGGTGACTAGCAAAACTCGTTCTGAACTCTCTCAGCTCTCAGGCTAATCTGCTGTAGTCTGCTCTCTGTCTAGGCATAGACTGTTTGTCTGCTGTGACTTCACCACCCTTATATACTACAAAAGGGCTCCCTCTGGTGGCTCTAGGGAATGGTGAAGGTGTGTTGTGTGCATATCAGGTCTCTGTGGGTGTTACCTTTGGTGCATCCCCCTGGGGAATAAGATTCCAGGCACAGCTGGGCTACACAGATGGGGCTGCTTTAGCCGTACCTTATCCCGCCAGGCTCCTCCCCAGCTCCGAGCTGCTTCAAGCTGGTATGACGTCGAAAATCACAACATTTTTTCACAGCTCGATATTGCGTCACAAATGTTTATGACTTTTCAAATTATTTTATGGCAGTTTTCTGGTGTAAAAGCTGTGATAAATCTGCCCTTGAGTAGAGATGGGCGGACACCTGGATGTTCGGGTCCGGCCAATCAGTTACAAAAAGTTCGGGTTCGGGTACCAGAACAGTAGCTGGACCCGAACCCGGACCGCATTCACTTGAATGGGGGGCCCGAACATCCAGTGTTTGCCACATTGTCATGTGCATGACAGAGGGGCAAACACTGGTTCTTATCGGCGTTGAAATCATCCCCGCTGATCAAAAGACAGAGTGAGCGCTCAGATGTGATCGGAGGTATAAAGTCTACCTCTGGTTACATGACAGCGCGAAAAACACCCGGTGTTCGGGCAGCCAAACCCGAACAGTAACATGGACTTCCTGGTGCAGTCTGTGTTCGGTGTCTGTACCTGAACAGTAGGTATTCGGTACGTACGCTGAACTTTACTGTTTGGGTTCGCCCATCTCTACCCTTGAGTGTTCTCATAACTACTCAGCTATAACATCTCCCATCTTGACAGTGTTGGAGGACAAATACACTAAAGGCTCATACTCACTTGAGCCGAAAACGGATGATTTTCAGCCAATAAAAAAATCGGATTCAAATCGGACCATTGTTATTCAATAGGTGACATCTCATTTGCGATTTTTTTCTCAGCCGAAATCGGTGTGAGAAAAAATCGCAACATGCTGCGATTTGATGCGATTTTGGCATGATAATCGCTAATTCAATAGATGGTGCTATAAAAAAAATCGCATGCAAATCGCATGACAATTGCACATAATCGGACGATCCTGAAAACTGACCGTTTTTTTTCCAGCAAATGAGTATGAGCCCTAAGACTGATATGCACAAATAATCTACTATATAATCGTCTAATTCTGTCTATCTGTAATGGAAATCCCACATCGCTGATTGGTCGCGCCCGGCCGGACGCGAACAATCAGCAACAGGCGTAGTCCGGCCGCGAATTGGCGCAGGATCTCCTGCCGCATGGAGGTCAGCGGCGACGCAGCAGAAGTACCCCAACCGGTGGCCTCCACGTACACCCCACCAGCAGCAGCCTCTATATACCCCAGCAGCAGCAGCCTCCATGTACACCCCACCAGCAGCAGCCTCTATATACCCCAGCAGCAGCATCCACATATACCTCAGCAGCACTCTCCACATATACCCCAGCAGCAACAGACTCCACATATACCCCAGCAGCAGCAGCCTCCACATATACCCCAGCAGCAGCAGCCTCCACATATACTCCAGCAGCAGCCTCCACATACACCCCAGCAGCAGCCACTATATACACCCCAGCAGCCTCTATATACACATATTCTAGAATACCGATGCGTTAGAATCGGGCCACCATCTAGTGACAACATATCAGGAAAGATTTGAATGTATTTTAATAGACAACCAAGCACAATCCATCATTTGTATGACAAGCTATAGCCGCCCTATAAATAAGTAGAATATGTTCCTTCATATTGTTTGCACCTACAACATGAGTTTTAAACCACAAAAAATTAAGCCCCAATCCATCAAAACTGGAGTATTACTGAAGTGTATGTTAGAGGACGATGCACCAAATTCATCAAGAGATATGCGCTTCTTAATGAATTTGGCACTTTATTCAACTGCCATGTGCCACCACCGACATTTTTTCCTCTTCCATTATAAAGACCTAGTGGCTTCCAAACAAAACCACCAAAGAATGAACATGTTGCTTTTTTCACACCGTTAAAAGTAGTAGCAAAAGATTGAACATGTGCACAGCAATGTCATTTTTACATTGCTGTGCAGTATGCTCATTTTTTGTGGCGCTTTTGCCACCTGTAACCTGCGTGACAAAGACATCATGTGCACATACACGTATACTGTCATTTCCATGAGGCCTACCTGGTTCTGTAAAGGAAGGAATTGGTAACCCACAAGTGACGTCAAGAAGAAAGATCACAGTCTGTTACTGTACACTATAACCTCTGCTTAACAGGACTGGGATACAGGTTCTTTTCTTCATCACCCTGTGTCAAAGATCACAGCCGGGGGAGTCACGCTGAACAAACCCGCTGTCACCTTTTTGTTACAAACAGTCCTCGGCTGCCCCCTATTGTCAGGACAATTATGCAATTGACGGAGCAGGCTGTGGCTGTTACCACTACTAGGCCGATTGGGGAACTTACAGTGTGCGTATTGCATGTACACATCCGATTTCAAAGCATGGAATATGTACGGTATATACCTCGGTACAGTCACTGCCAGCTCCACAATAACCCAAAAAAGATTATTAGCTGCCAACACCCATCATTTATACAGGCTGACTGGACGACGTTTTGAGGTAGTGTATGTAAAGAACAAAAGGAATAGAACTATTACATTTTATATTTAATCCAGAAAGATAGGCAGTGTTTATAAAAATAATACAAACAATTTTACAAAAGGGACAAAACAATACAGCATGTACAATTATATAAAATAAAATGGATTAACAGAGAAAGCTACTAAACGCTGGTCACATAGATGGCTAGGAGCTTAGAGAAGGGGAGCACTTCTATTGAAAACATCCGGTGAAACGTGGAACATGGATCATGCCTACACAGGTATGTATCTCCCTGCATTAAACCTAGATTATAATTTGCCTTTTCTTTTTATTAGCTCCTAAATTACACCCACATACCTGCCCTTGATGACTCATAACAGGGCAGGTCATGGGATGTGGCTTCAGTTTCAGAAAATTATGAGATTCCTTACATTCACGATCACAATATCTTTGCTCTTGAAGGTCGCAGGTGCTAAACATTGCCATCAATATTTTTTCATGATTTGAGCAAAAACTCCCTTGGACACACTCTTGTAGAAAGCCTTCCCAGGGAAGAGGAATCTAGTTTAGGTGTAAAAAGGAGGGGCAACCTCATACTAACGCTTATAGATTAATATGAAGCTCATAAAAGCTGCTATTGGTATTAAAAAGAGATTGAAAAACTGGAGCAATTTCAGAGAAGAGCTACGAGGATGGTGAGTGGACTGCAAAGTATGTCCTATGAGAAACGGTTACAGGATCTGGGAATGTTTAGCCTGAAAAAAGAAGGCCAAGAGGAGACTTAATAGCTGTCTACAAATATCTGAAGGGATGTCACAGTGTTACATTTATTACATGGAAACACGAGAAGCAATGGAATGAAACTGAAAGGGAGAAGATACAGATTAGATACTAGATAAACCTTTTTGACAGTGAAGGTGATCAATGAGTGGAACAGGCGGCCACCAGAAGTGGCGAGTTCTCCTACAATGGAAGTCTTCAGAGGCTGGACAGACATCTGTCTGAGATGGTTTAGTGAATCCTGTATTGAGCAGAGGGTTGGACACGACCCGGGAGGTCCCTTCCAACTCTAACATTCTATGATTCTATGCTATAAGTTCCAGTATATTTTTCTGTGAAGTGACATATCAAACTTTATTTTTAGAATATTTTTAGAAGGTATCTTGTGTCTTAGGCTCTATTTAGGTCTCAAAAGTGTAAGTATGTGGTATATTATGTTTTTTTTCAATCAGCAAAGGGTTAAGCGTATGCACAACTGAACTCATGCAGTATATCTATTTTTCTCTGGCTGTTTTACATAGGTAGCTTAAAGGAAGCAAATTTCTGAAATGTTTCTACCTTTAGAAGCTGTGGTAGACTTCTAACCCTGTTTTGTTCTATTTCTTTATCCGAAAAGAAGCTTGATCCGCTCAAATAACAAACCCAGGACAAGCCCTCAGCCTGCGTACATCACATACACAATTTTGCTTTAAAGTGACTGTATTCTTTATTGCTTGCTGATCGGCTTCCTTTGCAGGTGATGCAGTTTCAAGATTACATCACTGGAAGAGCAGCCAGAAGTATCTGAGAGCCAGGATGACTCAAGACAGAAGAATGTTTGATCATGGCAGCCAATGTGCTCAGAGGAGGTTAGAGGAGACAGCAGAAGAAGATCAGAGAAAACTCTGCATTAGCCATCCAAAAAACATGATTGATTAGGTAAAAGGTCCAATCCATGCTGATGTCCACGACTACTTAAACTTGAAGGTTAACCAAGTATTATGAGCAGTATTCACGCATGAGCCCAGGACTGAAAATGCTTTTGTTTTGGAACTTTTCTGTAATTATTGGCATATGAGATTAAAAAGAACACTAGAAAATATGCCGTATAATAAAATACACAGAATAGAAACAAGGGTCTGTTGGTTTTCTGGACGTCATCAGATATTGCTGCTCTGGAGCCATCGACAATTGAGTGATCGTTTCCTAAAAGTCTTCTACAACCTCTCCTGGAGCCTCATCTGAAGTTTCACAATGAGATCTCGTCCAAGCATACAGCTTATGGGGGTTACAAACAGGCCAGAAAACGTGTAGAAAACCCACCCATTCAGCAACATATTATGAGCCAATATATCTATGAACCCAGATAAACCAGGTGTCCGAGTACAGTAGGACCCGCACTTGTCCCTAGACCCCACACGTATCTCTGTCCAGAAACCTGAATATCAGGCCCATGCTTCTTTTGTATGGTGTGATTCTAAGTCACATTTAGGTATAAACTGAACATATTAAAATATTAAGCATCAAGTTCTCTTCTAACAGCAGATATCCTGGGGTTTACGTATGAACCTCAGAGGAGTGAGCTGTACATCATACTCAAAGAATGCTAGAATAGAGTCCGTAAGGTTTATGGCTCCCTATAGTTCACTTTCTGTTCTCAAATTAAATAACCTTACATTTTACAAACCATTGGGGATAGGCTGAAATAAAGATCTATGCTCCATAATTAACATTTCAAAGCCGAACATTTTCTTTCTAGTTAATTTAATAACTGGGCGTTTCTGGCTGGGAATGATGATTTCATACAGTACTCTAAAGCTGCAGAGCAGGCGCCAATGATTTATTTTCCTGATATGCTTCAGCTTAAAAGGAAACTGCCACAAGGTTTTTGCCACCTTATCTGAGAGCAGTGTGATGTAGGGGCAGAGACCCTGATTCTAGCAAGGTGTCACTTACTTGGCTACTTGCTGTAGTTTTCACAGAATCCCAGTTTTATCATCAGGATATTATCACTAGAGGACTAGTAAACCTTCTGCCATGTAGTCCTCCATATTTATGAGCTCTACATAACCTAGCTCCACCACTGAGTAGCCGTTTTCTCTGTACACTGTGCATAGGCAGAAAACTGCCAATCAGTGGAGGAGCTATATGAGTCGCCCGCCAGGACCTATGGGGTACTCGGCACCGAGCCCGTTCACTTCAATGGGGATGTCACGGGTAGCGCAGCTCGGCCCGTGGCCCTGGGGCTCACCTCAAATGTGGGATATTTACAGGGGATTAAAGTATATACAGTTTGTTCGTGACGCCACCTGTGGTACCTGGTCAGGGTGACCAGCGCTGCAGGGTAGATCCGCTGAGGGGTTGTTACTGGGCAGCAAGGTGTTAAGTCTTCCACAGGCAAGACTGGATCCCTCAGGGTATATGGCGGTGTAGGGGTGCAGGAGCAATAAGGCAGACACACACACGAAAGTCTCTTTCTGTACCTTTACTGATGGTAGTTGCAGGCACGTCCCGGGAAGCTGGCAGGGTGGAGGATGCACGTCCAGTAATCCCACTGAGTAGGTGTAGGGCCTCCGTACTCCTGTATGTGTGAGTTTCTGACCTGTATGAAATGAAGTCTAACTCTGTCTTCTCATATACGCCCGGCTGACTTTGTGGTGGAGCCTTCTCTTGGATAGAACTCAGTCTCTAATGGCAAAAAAAACGAAAGATGTCAGCTTACCCCAATCTTCACCTTGCATGTGTGTCTTCACTCCTCGCACGGATATGGCAGAGCAACCAGAGCAGATGAAAACGAAAAAAAGAAAAATCCAGCGTAGAGCAGAAGTATTAAAAAAGTTCAATTCTTTAATGAATAAGATAAAAAATAAACAGCAATATATGAGCAGTACAGGTCCACAAAAATGTAACAGAGCGATCAACGCGTTTCGACGTAAAGTCTTTCTCAAGATCTAACTCTGACTGAGGCTAAGCGTTCTTTATAGTAGTAACGCACTACACCTGGAGGAGAACTCCTGGTGTGACCATCATGTGAAAACAATTACATATAATTGCAAGACATAGCTGCAGTGACTAAACAAATAGAGACAACCTCAAAAACAACATATATGCACACATTAAAAAATGTTAACTCTACAGCTAGAGGCATCCCATCTAGTAAACTTATAGGTACAGATTAATAATGTTTAATTAAATCGCACCTGGCATTTAAGCCTGCTGGAGATCTAGTACCTAAGGTAAAGATCCAAAAGGACTCTCTGTTAAGCAGTTTGCGTTTGTGATCTCCACCTCGGTGCGGTTGTGACACTTTTTCTATGCCATTAAATCTAAATGAACTAACGTCACCCTTATGTTCTCGCAAAAAATGTTTCGACACAGCCGAGGATGAAAAAGCTAGGGGATTAACCGCATCTGATAAATGCCGTCTGATGCGTACTTTTAGGGGACATGAAGTACATCCTACATATAATACATCGCATTTAATACAAGCGATTAAATAGACAACGTACGTAGTGTTGCAATTTATGTAGTTGTTAATTTGGTATATTCTATCTCCTAGCGCTGAAGTAAAGGTCTTAGTTCTATTAGCATATAAACAGGCTTTGCACTTGTTCGCACCGCACTTATAAAATCCTTTTGTACTTAACCAGTGATCTGTATGAGGCATCTCATTACTTGAAAAAAAACTGGGTGATAATATGTTCTGGAGAGTGGGTGCTCTTTTGGCCGAAAAGAGAATATCATTATTAGAGATAATTTCCTTAAGAAGGGGGTCAGAGTTTAATACCGGGAGATATTTTTTAACAATAGCAGTAATTTGCGAATATTCTTCGCTAAATTGCGTGGTAAAGGCTATACGATTCTTGTACATTATATTATCTTTAGCCTTCTGTAGCAAAAGAACTTTCCTATCTAGATACATGGCTTTATTAATTGCTTTTTTTAGAATCGTATGCGAGTAACCGCGATTGAAAATTTTTTTCTCAGTTTTTTTCACTTCTTTAACATAAGTAACTTCTTCTGTGCAATTGCGTTTTAATCTCACTAATTCTCCATATGGTAAATTATTAATGACATGTCTGGGGTGGCATGAGTCTGCTGCTAAGACAGAATTACACGCTGTTGGTTTTGAATATGGTGAGACTATTATGGTCTTCTTATTGGTATCTCCTAATAAAGTTTACTAGATGGGATGCCTCTAGCTGTAGAGTTAACATTTTTTAATGTGTGCATATATGTTGTTTTTGAGGTTGTCTCTATTTGTTTAGTCACTGCAGCTATGTCTTGCAATTATATGTAATTGTTTTCACACGATGGTCACACCAGGAGTTTTCCTCCAGGTGTAGTGCGTTACTACTATAAAGAACGCTTAGCCTCAGTCAGAGTTAGATCTTGAGAAAGACTTTACGTCGAAACGCGTTGATCGCTCTGTTACATTTTTGTGGACCTGTACTGCTCATATATTGCTGTTTATTTTTTATCTTATTCATTAAAGAATTGAACTTTTTTAATACTTCTGCTCTACGCTGGATTTTTCTTTTTTTTCGTTTTCATCAGTCTCTAATGGTTGCGCTGACCAGACTCCTGTTCTTCCTGACCCCGGTTACGTATCAGCACTGCTGGGCCCCTGCGACTTGAAGTCCCACAGGGTCTCCGGTATCTCCTACTAGTCGTGTAGATGCTAGCAAGCTCGGACCCGGTGTCCGGTTGTTCAGAGTAGAGGTAAGCGATCAATGCTGTTTCAACCTCTGACACTCTCTTCTTCCTTCCACTCGCCTTTCGTCCTACTCCGACCCTTAACATAAGCACACTAGCAGTAGATGGCTGATTCTCCTTTCTCTTCACCGCTCTCAAAGCATCGGCACGCTTGCTTACTGACTACACTCAGTTGACTCAGTTCTGACCAGGCTGAAGTGGCTATCTTCCTCCACTATTACTGGACTCCACACAGTAAACTAAGTTCAAGCTGTAGTCTTTAGTCTTTAGATCACTGCAGTTCCCTTTCCTTCTTCTCCTTCTAAGGCTCTGTCTGAAGCAGCTATCAGGACCTTCCGTCAGACTGATCTATGCACACTTCAAGAGCTATCTTTCCACGCTCCAAGGGAACTAACAGTCTGTCACGTTCTGAGGTAACTCGGCCTCTGGTTCCTCCTAAGCCGCTGGTTCCAGTGGTGGCGCGGGTGGCAGTTGCGCATCCAGGGGGGAGAGCAGCTGGTCCCACTGCAGCCGCAGTTTCAGGGCACGCCAGCTCCGCTCCATCGCCTCCGTCTCTGCGCGGTGTCGGGCCAGATCCCGCAGTGCCACATCCACCTCCTCCACACGATACATTACTTCCTCGCCCTCCCGACCTGGGGACGGCTCGGGCACAGGATACACCACCTCTGGGGAACGGGGTCTGCGCACCGCCATTCCCCCACACAGCGACTCCCGTCCTTCCGCCATCTCACTCCAGGCCAGACTGTGCTTTCCATCCGGAACACTCTGGTCTTTTCCGTGGAGGCGGGACTTTCGCTTTCTCTTCCTTGCACTGAGGATGAAGAGGAGGCGGATCTCCCTTGCAGTGGGGCATGCTCTGACATTGTAGAAGCACTTGGATAGGACGGCCATAACTGTCGCGCCACAGGGGGGGTACGCCCACGAATACACGCCCCTCTTCTTCACCAGCGCCTCAGGGCGCGAATATGGCGGCAAAATGGCGGCAAATGGCGCCAAAAATCACAAAAACAACAACAGTCTTTTGCACAAAAACAGTCCATTCAGGCACACAGGTCTCACATATAGCGAGCTTCGGATCCTGTTCGTGACGCCAAAAGATGAGTCGCCCGCCAGGACCTATGGGGTACTCGGCACCGAGCCCGTTCACTTCAATGGGGATGTCACGGGTAGCGCAGCTCGGCCCGTGGCCCTGGGGCTCACCTCAAATGTGGGATATTTACAGGGGATTAAAGTATATACAGTTTGTTCGTGACGCCACCTGTGGTACCTGGTCAGGGTGACCAGCGCTGCAGGGTAGATCCGCTGAGGGGTTGTTACTGGGCAGCAAGGTGTTAAGTCTTCCACAGGCAAGACTGGATCCCTCAGGGTATATGGCGGTGTAGGGGTGCAGGAGCAATAAGGCAGACACACACACGAAAGTCTCTTTCTGTACCTTTACTGATGGTAGTTGCAGGCACGTCCCGGGAAGCTGGCAGGGTGGAGGATGCACGTCCAGTAATCCCACTGAGTAGGTGTAGGGCCTCCGTACTCCTGTATGTGTGAGTTTCTGACCTGTATGAAACGAAGTCTAACTCTGTCTTCTCATATACGCCCGGCTGACTTTGTGGTGGAGCCTTCTCTTGGATAGAACTCAGTCTCTAATGGTTGCGCTGACCAGACTCCTGTTCTTCCTGACCCCGGTTACGTATCAGCACTGCTGGGCCCCTGCGACTTGAAGTCCCACAGGGTCTCCGGTATCTCCTACTAGTCGTGTAGATGCTAGCAAGCTCGGACCCGGTGTCCGGTTGTTCAGAGTAGAGGTAAGCGATCAATGCTGTTTCAATCTCTGTCACTCTCTTCTTCCTTCCACTCGCCTTTCGTCCTACTCCGACCCTTAACATAAGCACACTAGCAGTAGATGGCTGATTCTCCTTTCTCTTCACCGCTCTCAAAGCGTCGGCACGCTTGCTCACTGACTACACTCAGTTGACTCAGTTCTGACCAGGCTGAAGTGGCTATCTTCCTCCACTATTACTGGACTCCACACAGTAAACTAAGTTCAAGCTGTAGTCTTTAGTCTTTCGATCACTGCAGTTCCATTTCCTTCTTCTCCTTCTAAGGCTCTGTCTGAAGCAGCTATCAGGACCTTCCGTCAAACTGATCTATGCACACTTCAAGAGCTATCTTTCCACGCTCCAAAGGAACTAACAGTCTGTCACGTTCTGATGTAACTCTCCCTCTCAGCTCGTCTCTCTGAGGTGATCTGACAACTCCCTCTCAGCTCGTCTGAGGAGTTCTGACTTTCCCTCTGAGGTAAAATCTGATCTAACTAACTGCCCTCTCTCCACTACCCTTATATATACATACTCTCCAAGGGCTCCCTCTGGTGGCTCCAGGGAATGGTGGAGGTGTGAATGAATATCAGGTGTGTGTGGGTTTACCTTTAGTGCATCCTCCTGGTAACATGTGGCTCCAAGAGCAGCTGGGCTACACATCTACAGAGCTCGTTATTCAGAGAAATGGGAGATCTTCAACAGATGAAATTGTGATTTTATCATTACTGCAGCAAGCTACCCAGTAAGCGACAAATTGCTGGAATCAGGGTCTCTGCTCCTACATCATGCTGCTCTCAGATGGGCTAGCACAAACCTGGTGACAGATTAATTTTAAAACAACTAGAATCATTTACAATTGGAATAAATCTTTTAATTTAATTATTCAAAATATTTAAAATATTTACACTTAAAGAGAATTTGTCAGCAGGTTTTTGCTATGCAATTTAATGACAGCATGAGCCAGAGGCTGAGACACAGCTTTCATTGTTGTGTCACTTATTAGGCTGTGTGCTGTTGTTTCCATACAATGAGTGTTTTATCTCTGGGAGATTATTACTACCCAGACTAGGTCCCTTGTTCAAAATGGTCCAACCATGCCCTCTCATGTGATAAGCAGCTCACTGTCAATATACAATGTACATAGAGAACTGTGGTGTAGGCGAGGTTAGCTCTATGAGTTCTGCTACATGCTACATCTAAAAACTCTAATGGTGTCACAACCACTGCACCCAGTAAGCTATGTTATACATCGTTGGAATCAAGGTCTCTCTCTCTACATTACTCTCAGATGAGGTAGTATAAATCAGTCCTCTGGTATCAGGCTCAGTGAAATAAGATGTACTGACCTTGGCATAATTTGACCAATAAGCATAAGCCTGCTGTCGATGGACTCATCTCTGTAATGTATACATTTTTTTCTATCTAATGCCAAGATGGTAGTATGAGGATTCATATACTGTGGGGAAAATAAGCATTTGATACTCTGCCGATTTCGCAAATTTTCACACCTACAAAGAATGGAGAGGTCTGTCATTTTTATTGTAGGTACACTTCAACTGTGAGAGTCTAAGAATAAAAACTAGAAAATCACATTGTATGATTTTTACATATTCAAATTGCATTTTATTGCATGAGGCAACAATACTTCTGGCTCTCACAGACCTGTTAGTTTTTCTGCAAGGGTACCGTCACACTCAGTGACGCAGCAGCGATCCCGACAACGATACGACCTGGCAAAGATCGTTGCTGCGTCGCTTTGTGGTCGCTGGTGAGCTGTCATATAGGCAGACTCTCCAGCAATCAGAACCAGCGAGCACGCTGGTATCCAATGTACATATAGGGTAAACAAGGTGCCGCGCTGCGCTTAGTTACCCGCTGTTTACACTGGATACCAGCTCCCAGCTCGCTGATCGTTGGTCTCCCGCTGTCACACGCAGCGATGCGTGCTGGCCAGCGGGAGACCAACGATCAAAAAATGGTCCAGGACATTCAGCGACGATCAGCGATACCCAGCAGGGGGGCGATCGTCGCTGCGTGTCACACATAGTGAGATCGCTGGCTAGGTCGCTGTTGCGTTACAAAATCGGTGACGCTTCAGCGATCTCGCTTAGTGTGACGGGGGGGGGGGCTTAAGAAGCCCTCCTACTTACCTGTCTTAATTACACCTGTTTGAACTCATTACCTGTATAAAAGACAACTGTCCACACAATCAATCATACTATAAACTCTCCACCATGGCCAAGAACAAAGAGCTGTCTAAGGAGACAAGGGAAAAAATTGTAGACCTGCACAAGGCTGGTATGGGCTACAACACAATAGGCAAGCAGCTTGGTGAGAAGGTAACAGCTGTTGGCACAATTATTAGAAAATGGAAGAAACACAAGATGACTGTGAATCTTCTGTGGTCTGGGGCTCCATGCAAGATCTCGCCTTGTGGGGGAAGGATGATTCTGAGAAAGGTCAGGAATCAGCCCAAAACTTCACAGGAGGATCTGGTCAATGACCTGAAGTGAGCTGGGACCACAATGTCAAACATTACTGTTAGTAACACAATACACCATCATGGATTAAGATTCTGCAGGGCATGCAGGGTGCCCCTGCTCACGCCAACACACGTCCAGGCCAGTTTGAAGTTCACCAATGACCATCTGGATGATTCAGAGGAGGCACAGGAGAAGGTTGTAGTCAGATGAGACCAAAATCAAACTTTTTGGTATCAACTCCATTCACCGTATTTGGAGAAAGAAAAAGGATTAGTACAACCCCAAGAACACCGTTCCAAACGTGAAGCATGGTGGGGGAAATATCCACCCAACACTATTACTGACCCACTGCCAAACCGGTTATGCTGAAGGATGTTGCAGGCAGCATATCGCTCTCCACGGCGTCTCCAAACTCTGCCACATGTGCTCAGTGTGAACCTGCTTTCATATGTGAAGACCACAGGGCGCCAGTGGCGAATTTGCCAATCCTGGTGTTCTGTGGCAAATGCCAAGCATTCTGCACGGTGTTGCATTGTGAGTACAACCCCCATCTGTGGACGTCGGGCACTCAGGCCATCCTCATGGAGTCGGTTTCTAACAGTTTGTGCAGACACATGCACATTTGTGGCCTGCTGGAGGTCATTTTGCAGGGCTCTGGCAGTGCTCCTCCTGCTCCTCCTTGCACAAAGGCAGAGGTAGCGGTCCTACTGCTGGGTTGTTGCCCTCCTATGGCCCCCTCCATGTCTCTGGTGTACTGGCCTGTCTCCTGGTAGCGCCTCCAGCCTCTGGACACCACGCTGCCAGACACAGCAAACCTTCTTGCCACAGCTTGCATTGATGTGCCATCCTGGATGAGCTGCACTACCTGAGCCACTTGTGTGGGTTGTAGAGTCTGTCTCATGCTACCACGAGTGTGAAAGCACAACCAATTTTCAAAAGTGCCCAAAACATCAGCCAGAAAGCATTAGTACGGAGATGTGGTCTGTGGTCCCCACATGCAGAACCACTCCTCTATTGAGTGTGTCTTGATAATTGCCAATAATTTCCATCTGTTGTCTATTCCATTTGCACAAAAGCATGTGAAATTGATTGTCAGTGTTGCTTCCTAAGTGGACAGTTTGATTTCACAGAAGTTTGATTTACTTGGAGTTATATTCTGTTGTTTAAGTGTTCTCTTTATTATTTTGAGCAGTGTATTTATTTCATGCAATAAAATGCAAATGAATTATGTACAAATCATACAATGTAATTTTCTGGATTTTTTTTAAAGATTCTGTCTCTCATAGTTGACGTGTACCTATGATAAAAATTACAGATCTCTCCATTCTTTGTAGGTGGGAAAACTTGCAAAATCAGCAGTGTATGAAGTACTTATTTTCCCCACTGTATTACTTGGAGATAAGTCCATCAGCAGCAAGCACACTGAGGAAATATTTCATTTCCTTTGCTTCATTTTTGCAATGAGCATACGCCCCTGCTGATGAAGTCATTCCCAGACTCACTCATACTGTATACATCCTCTTACTACCTAATGCCCAGATTTTTTTTTTACCATGGCCATGTTTGGGACTCTAATCCCGAGCTGCATAATGACATGCTGGTGTTTTAGTGGACCATAAATTAAGTGAATGTTTCCTTTTAATTAAATATTTCTAAAAAATCTTCCAATGTCAACAAATAGTAAACTTTAGAAATTGAAAAGAAAAATTACAATTACTCTTATCACAATAGAAGAGCTTTAGATCTGTGGGGGGTCTGGATCCTGAGACCCTCATTGATCACTCAGAACACAATGCAGAAGCACTCAGCCTGCACAGCTTACAGGCTGTATAGAAAGTCAAAGGAATATTGTGCACTGGGTCTGTGAGAGTGTGTCGACCCGCCACCACAATTGTGGGTTACCAGGGCAATGGGGTACTCAGAGCCGAGCCCATGGAAGTCTATGGGGGTTTTGTCACAGGTAGCTGTGGCTCGGTCTGTGGCCCGGGCGGTCTGGCGTATGTTGGGGATATATTTACAGGGGATTGATTTATGTACAGTTCGTGACGCCACCTGTAGTGTTCTGGTAATTAGTACCAGCGCTGCTGTAGATCTCTGAGGGGATGGTGATGCAGCTAGATGTCGGGTCCCCTACAGGTGGGACTGGTCCCTCAAAGTCTATGGGATTTGTGAAGTCGGGTGCGGATAAAGAACACAGTCTCACACGGTCAGCGTCTTTCCATACCTTTACTTGTAAGATGTTCAAGCAGGTCCCAGGGAGGCTGATCCAAGGAGGATGTATTTCGAGATAGCAGCTGGGCAAGTTAGGGGCCTCCTTTACTTCCAATATGATGAGTCCAACTAGCATGAAGCGTAGTTCCCTCCAATAAATCTGGTTCTTCTACCACCATGCATGAAGCTATGGTGATGCTTCGGTCCCAGTAACCGGTTAACAGTGCAGGACTTCCAATCCTAAAGCACTCACAATATCTACCACTGTGCCTTTCGCCTTGCCCGTGCTGGTAGCATAAGCATCCCTCACTTCACAGATATATATATCAGTCAGTTCCTTCTTAATTCCTTCCAGAGCTTGCTAGCAGAATACCAGTAATACTTTTAGGCAGGAGCACGTCTCTGAACCTCTACCGTCCTCTAGACAGGCGTCTGAATTATCTGCAGCTCACTCCTCTCTCCTGCACAGACTTCTCGCTGACTGACTGTCTCCTCAGACAAACTGAACTGACTGAAGACAGGACACTCTCTGACTGAACACTCCCTGCTGATGTCACAAGCTTATAAACCTGTGGGCGTGTCTAAGTGCATGTTGGAATGAACGTTCATTTAGCATTAAACTGCTATCTCTCCACACATCCTCCAGGGTACTGCGTGTGCCTTCACACACCAGGGCTACACATTCCCCCATGGTAAAAGACAGCACTCCCGGGCTGTGAAATACAAGAAGACAGAAAATTTTGTTTATGCATAACAACAAACATTAACTTCTTCCCATCCGGGAGGTACGAATATCTTGAACGTTGCATTAAACATAGAAAAATACACAAAGTATTAAATAGACATTTTTCATATTAACGGTACAAACTACTTTCACTTTTATAAAAACTTATATACATCTTCTCAGCTGCGGTAAACCCTGTCTGGGTCCTACCGTTCTTCACATCTCTTTATTAATTTCTGTTACACTTTCCATCCCGGGGGCTGGAACAATGCGATGATCCCTAGATCTCATGACGAACAGATCATGTGCTGCGATCAGAGTCTGGGTCGCAACAGTCTTTGTATGAACCATCAGGGGCGCAACGGGTATCTCTTTCTCGTGAGACGCCGACTGCGTCTCAATTTGCGTTGCAGGGGGCGATTCAGCTGTAACCGCAGTTTGCGATGTAGATTGGGTCGCCGATTGCGATGCAGAGTAGGTCGCCGATTGCGATACTGAGGTGTACGCAGGGGGCGATGCGGAATAGGACGCACAATGCTGGTGTGATGCAGAGCAGGAAGCAGGTGTGCGCAATGGCTCAATTGAGGACGCACTAACCTGCTGCTGTCGCTGCTCCATCTCTTCCCAGTCGCTCTCCATCATTGACGGCTGGGTCCCCGCCGGTGTCCCTACCAGGGATTGATTATCTGCTGCGGCCTCCTGGCCGGGCGGGCGTTCCGGAACTGGCGGTACCTCCTCAACCTCCTTTGCCTCCACCGCTCCATCGGTGGGATCAGGATCGGTACTTTTGGGGGCAGCCTCCGGTTTCTCTTCAGCCTTCCTCAGCAGGGAACTTGGGAATTCAGGAGACGGCATTATGCTTGTAGGAGAGAACACTGCGTCCCTCAGCAGCCGCTGTTTCAGGGCACGCCAGCGTCTCTCTATCTCCTTCATTCCTTTTCGGTGGAGACAGGACCTTCGTCGCAGGCGCTCTGATGTCAGAGCGTTCACTTCCTGTCGCAGGACCTGCCGATGAGTCAGAGCCGGGGGGCGGAGCCAGGCAACAGCGCGCTTTTACAGGTACGCCCACCTTCTTCTCCAGCGCCTGAGGGCGCGAATATGGCGGTAAAATGGCGGATTTTAGCGCCAAAAATAGCAAACAGTCTTTTTCACTAAAACAATTCCATAGGCACGCAGGGCTCGCAATTTTGCGAGTTTCGCATCCTGTTCGTGACGCCAAAGTTTTTGTGTCGACCCGCCACCACAATTGTGGGTTACCAGGGCAATGGGGTACTCAGAGCCGAGCCCATGGAAGTCTATGGGGGTTTTGTCACAGGTAGCTGTGGCTCGGTCTGTGGCCCGGGCGGTCTGGCGTATGTTGGGGATATATTTACAGGGGATTGATTTATGTACAGTTCGTGACGCCACCTGTAGTGTTCTGGTAATTAGTACCAGCGCTGCTGTAGATCTCTGAGGGGATGGTGATGCAGCTAGATGTCGGGTCCCCTACAGGTGGGACTGGTCCCTCAAAGTCTATGGGATTTGTGAAGTCGGGTGCGGATAAAGAACACAGTCTCACACGGTCAGCGTCTTTCCATACCTTTACTTGTAAGATGTTCAAGCAGGTCCCAGGGAGGCTGATCCAAGGAGGATGTATTTCGAGATAGCAGCTGGGCAAGTTAGGGGCCTCCTTTACTTCCAATATGACGAGTCCAACTAGCATGAAGCGTAGTTCCCTCCAATAAATCTGGTTCTTCTACCACCATGCATGAAGCTATGGTGATGCTTCGGTCCCAGTAACCGGTTAACAGTGCAGGACTTCCAATCCTAAAGCACTCACAATATCTACCACTGTGCCTTTCGCCTTGCCCGTGCTGGTAGCATAAGCATCCCTCACTTCACAGATATATATATCAGTCAGTTCCTTCTTAATTCCTTCCAGAGCTTGCTAGCAGAATACCAGTAATACTTTTAGGCAGGAGCACGTCTCTGAACCTCTACCGTCCTCTAGACAGGCGTCTGAATTATCTGCAGCTCACTCCTCTCTCCTGCACAGACTTCTCGCTGACTGACTGTCTCCTCAGACAAACTGAACTGACTGAAGACAGGACACTCTCTGACTGAACACTCCCTGCTGATGTCACAAGCTTATAAACCTGTGGGCGTGTCTAAGTGCATGTTGGAATGAACGTTCATTTAGCATTAAACTGCTATCTCTCCACACATCCTCCAGGGTACTGCGTGTGCCTTCACACACCAGGGCTACACAAGAGCAAGCGCTCTCTGGTCTGGCTCTCAACACTCCACACCCGTCCCCCATGTTCTGTTAGCGAATATGGACAGGGGTTATCTATCAAACAAAATAGAGAGCAAAAAATGTAGACTGGCACCACCTAATAAGGGGACTGTGCCACACACCCATAAACATGTACACATTACCAAAAAAGAAAAAGAGGGAGTAAAGGAGGCACTAGTACCCCAATAATGTCACAGGCAAAAACCTGAATAGTTCAAATGAAAGAGTTTATTATAAACAAAGAGAACAATCCAATATAAAAACACTAAAAAAGATGAAAACTTCCCAGGTCTCCCTAATAAATATATGTGGAGATCCAACCTTCATCCTAACAAATAAATGTAAAACCCACAATTGTCAAAATATAGGGGCAGAGTGGTAAATATTGAAGAATATATGAAATAAGATTAAAAACCTTGAATAGTGGTTATAGTAAACCAAAAGATCACATGAATAATAATAATAAAGCTAAGTATATAAACAATGATACCGGTACCAGATCAGAAAATGCGTGCGATCTAATGGCGCTATCCCAAAAGGGATATGGTAAAGACGGAAATAGTTTGTGTGGGGCTCATACCTTTCTCATCCTTACCATACCCTTTTTGGGATAGCACCATTAGATCACATGCCTTTTCTGATCTGGTACCGGTATCATTGTCTTATATACTTACCTTTATTATTATTATTCTGTATGTGATATTTTGGTTTACATATATTTATTGTGGAGACCTAGGAATTTTTTATCTTGTTAAATGTTTTTTATATTGGATTTTTCACTTTGTATATAATAAAAGTTTTTAATTTTAACTATTCAGGTTTTAGCCTGTGACATTATTGGGGAACTAGTGCCTACTATACTCCCTCTTTTTCTTCTTTGGTAATTTGGACAAGGGTTATCTCCTACTACAATCACTTCCTTTATTATCACTATAAATACTAGACAGGAGAGCCTAGCTATTCACCTACTTTAGGCTAGTATTGGTTGACAAACCCTTAGTAACAAATGAAGCCGTCGGCTTCTCAAACTGTTCTCTGTCTCCATTTTATTTTCCTTACAAAAAAGTTCAACTGTTGTCCTATTACATGGTGACCATGAGTAATCTGCTGTTTCCAAGTCTACACATTAACTGGATTTTGGTCGGCAGTTTATTACTAAATTAATAAACAAAAAATAATGTTGGTGGGTATATTTTTTAGGCAATGTATACAAGGAATAGAAGGGTTTGTACCAAATATGGAAGTTATTCCCTATCTGTAGGATCTGACTGCTGGGACCACCATCGATCCTAAGAATGGGGCTCATGGAGCGGAGATTGAGCATGAACACCAAAGCTCTAATCATTCTCTATGAGCGTTTAGAAGGTAGCTGAGTACAATAACCAAGTAAGTGTCTCTACAGAGGACTCCATTATTGTCAGTAATACCATGGCTTATTGCTAAACCTTGACTTGACTTGTCTGTTGATACAATATGTCTTCAGAAACAGGTATAACATGTACCACACATGCCCAGCCTTTGAGCTATCTTACAAGGCTAATTGCATTTCAAAAGTTGGCTCTCATCTGTGTTTGCAGATTATTAAATTTCAAAGAATTAATAACATCTTATTATTGTAATAAGATTAAGGTCTCAATTAAAATTGAACTTTTAGTTCTGAAGCTGGCCTTTATCAAGCAAACGTAATCTGACAAGCTTCACAATAGTAAAACTTGACAACCATGCACATAGAAGCTAAATTCACTTGTTCACTGTTTTCAGAATTGAGCCTTAAAGAGGTATTACCAACAGTTATATTTATGGTATACAGGCACAAGCATAGAAAAGTCAGAAATAGTGTTGAGCGATACTGCTCGATATCTAAAAATATCGGATCGGAATGGTATTGCCGATATCACTAAAATATCGGCGATACCCGATACCGATACCGGAAGTCCCATGTAAGTCTATGGGAACCAAATATCGACATTAAAAAAAACCCATTCTTGCCTTGTTGGTTAATTGTACATGAAGGAAAACACAAAGAGTAATGTAGAATGTATTGGGGGAGGTTGAGGAGACAATAAAGGCATACATGTTTAACCCAATGCATTGAAATAGCATTAATATATTTTTTTTTGGAAATACGTTTGGATTGACGAACAAATTGACAATGTTGTTAACCTTTTTTCTATTTTGGCAAATATGTATGTTTCACAACTTCCATGCTCTTCACCTTTTTAACTTTTGACACACTTTCTCCTTCATAATCTTCAGCAGCATCATCTTTCTCATCAAATTATTCTTCATCTTCACCTTCTTAATCTTCTTCTTAAACTTCTTGCTATTCATGTTTTTGTTTACATTACTCATATTGTTATTATTAAACTATTAATCTTCTTCATATTCAAATTCTTCATCTTCTTCCTCTTCATCTTCTTCATCATATTCTTATTTGTGACAGAGATTCCTGTACTTGTAATCTGTAAAAGTATGAATTTTTCATTCTTCCGTTCTTGCTGTCACAAAAGATTTAAATGACAACAGTATTTGTCCGTGTTCAGTTTAGCCTGCAGCAGCAGGCATTTTCCAGGGGCACCACGAGGAGGAACGGACTCACCCCCATACACTGCTTAGTCTTCTTCTGCTTAGAATTTAGAGCATATATTTTGCTCTTCATTTTGGTCTTATACTTCATGTTCTTCTGCTTTTTGATCTTCTGCTTATTGTTCTTCTGTCTCTTGTTCTGTATCTTGTAGTTTGTCTTAACCTTCTTTGTCCTGTTGGTGATCTTCTTCTGGGTAATCTTTTATTTTTTCTTTGTGATGGTGTTCAGGCTGGTTGGCTTCATGCTCGTCGTCCTTGTTGTCGTCATCTTCTTCTGGGTGGTCTTTAAGGTCGTCTAATTTCCGAGAACCAGCTGACGTTACTGGAACCCGGACGGGTATCAGATGGAGCAAGAGACAATGGAAGTAACGAGGACCAGCTGACTGTGCTGGAACCCGGAGGGGCAGCAGAAGGAAAAGAGGCAATGTCACAACCGAGTACCAGCTGACGTTACTGTGACACGGTTACTAAGCAGGAGGTACCTGTGCTCCAAAGCACTACCAAGGACCAGCAGACGTTGGTGGAACTCGGATACGGAGATGGAGGCACCTAGGCCAAAGGCACTGGGGAGAACCAGTTGACGGTACTGGACCCCGGACGGGTAGCAGAAGGAAAAGAGGCAATGTCACAACCGAGTACCAGCTGACGTTACTGTGACACGGTTACTAAGCAGGAGGTACCTGTGCTCCAAAGCACTACCAAGGACCAGCAGACGTTGGTGGAACTCGGATACAGAGATGGAGGCACCTAGGCCAAAGGCACTGGGGAGAACCAGTTGATGGTACTGGACCCCGGACGGGTAGCAGAAGGAAAAGAGGCAATGTCACAACCGAGTACCAGCTGACGTTACTGTGACACGGTTACTAAGCAGGAGGTACCTGTGCTCCAAAGCACTACCAAGGACCAGCAGACGTTGGTGGAACTCGGATACGGAGATGGAGGCACCTAGGCCAAAGGCACTGGGGAGAACCAGTTGACGGTACTGGACCCCGGATGGGTAGCAGAAGGAAAAGAGGCAATGTCACAACCGAGTACCAGCTGACGTTACTGTGACACGGTTACTAAGCAGGAGGTACCTGTGCTCCAAAGCACTACCAAGGACCAGCAGACGTTGGTGGAACTCGGATACGGAGATGGAGGCACCTAGGCCAAAGGCACTGGGGAGAACCAGTTGACGGTACTGGACCCCGGACGGGTAGCAGAAGGAAAAGAGGCAATGTCACAACCGAGTACCAGCTGACGTTACTGTGACACGGTTACTAAGCAGGAGGTACCTGTGCTCCAAAGCACTACTGTAACGGGTCTGGTAGGTGGAACCACTGACGGAAACGGGTCTGGTTGGTGGAACCACTAAGCTTTATTATACAAGACAATTTACTTGCAAGAGAGCGGGTGGCATCCGGGAATAGGACAGGGAATCACGGCAATTAGCCAGGCAGTCTCTGGACAGGCAGGTTGTCACAGCAAGTGACCAAGGAAGTCTCTGGACAGGCAGGTTGTCACGGCAAGTGACCTGGGCAGTCTCTGGACAGGCAGGTTGTCACGGCAAGTGACCTGGGCAGTCTCTGGACAGGCAGGTTGTCACGGCAAGTGACCAGGGCAGTCTCTGGACAGGCAGGTTGTCACGGCAAGTGACCAGGGCAGTCTCTGGACAGGCAGGTTGTCACGGCAAGTGACCAGGGCAGTCTCTGGACAGGCAGGTTGTCACGGCAAGTGACCAGGGCAGTCTCTGGGCAGGCAGGTTTGTCACGGCAAGTGACCAGGGTAGTCTCTGGGCAGGCAGGTTGTCACGGCAAGTGACCAGGGCAGTTTCTGGACAGGCAGGTTTGTCACGGTAAGTGACCAAGGCAGTCTCTAGACAAACAGGCATATACGACCTGAGATGGTGGAGCCTCCTGGTAGGCTGCAGTCGGATGGCAGATGATCGCTCCCAGGTGAGCAGGCAAGAGTCTCTGGAATAGCCGGGGATCTCTGCTGATGATGTGCGAACCTCTAGATAGAGCTGCAGTCGGATGGCAGATGATCGCTCCCAGGTGAGCAGGCAAGAGTCTCTGCAATAGCCGGGGATCTCCGCAGATGATGTCCGAACCTCTGGATAGAGCTGCAGTCGGATGGCAGATGATCGCTCCCAGGTGAGCAGGCAACAGCCGGGGATCTCTGCTGAAGATGTCCGAACCTCTGGATAGAGCTGCAGTCAGATGGCCGACAGGCAAACAGACAGGTAACAGGCAGGCAACTGGAAACAGGAGCTGATGACTGAAGCAGAGTTAGACTGCACAGAAACAACATTGCTCGGGCACCTCCATTAAGGAGGAAGCCCTTAATATAGGGTGGAGTCCACCAGCATTGGCTGGAGACTGATTTGGAAAATGCGCGTGGCTCCTTTAAGAGCGGGGGAGGGTGCGGGCGCGCGCCCTAAGGCCAGCAGCAGGGAAGGAGCGCGCGGGACCAGCAGGGCGGAAGGAGGACGCCGAGGATGCCAGAGGCGCAGAGGAGGCTGGGAGCACTGAGGACGCTGAGCGCAGGTGAGGAGAGTGACGTACCTGTCTGGCAGCAGGCAGGGACGCGGGCGCTACAGTACCCCCCCCTCTAGGCCCCCCCCTCTTTAGGCCAGAAAAAAATTTAGCTAGGATGAGAGGGGCATGGATGTTCTCCCGAGGTTCCCAGGTTCTCTCCTCAGGACCAAACCCCTTCCAATCCACCAAAAAATAAGTCTTTTTTCCTACCCTTTTTGTGGCCAGAATGTTCTCTACCTCAAATTCATCATCAGCAGACACTGGAGCAGGAGGTGTACCTGTAGACTTAAAAAAAAGAGTTAAGAACCACAGGTTTGAGGAGAGATACATGAAAAGAATTAGGAATTCGCAAATTGGCCGGGAGTTTCAATTCATAGGACACCGGGTTGATCTGACTGATGATCTCAAAAGGACCGATGAACCGAGGACCTAACTTGTAGGACGGAATTTTGAGTCGAACATATTTGGACGAAAGCCAGACTTTGTCCCCAGGACGGAATTGAGGAGGATCCAGACGTTTTTTGTCAGCATGTCTTTTCATGCGCTCGGATGACTGAATGAGTGCGGACCGGGTACTCTCCCAGATGGAGGAGAATTCTCTAACCAGAGATTCCGCAGCTGGATTGTCCACAGAGATGGAAACAGGGACAGGGATCCGAGGGTGCTGACCGAAGACTACAAAAAACGGAGACTTGGTGGAAGATTCGCTCTCATGATTATTGTAGGAGAATTCGGCCCAAGGCAGGAGCTCCACCCAGTCAGAATGGTGGGCATTAACGAAGTGTCGAAGATAACTGGTCAAATTCTGATTTATTCGTTCAACTTGTCCATTGGACTGTGGGTGGTAAGCGGAGGAAAAATCCAGGGTGACGTCTAGCAACTTACAAGTGGCTCTCCAGAAACGTGAGGTGAACTGAACCCACGATCCGACACAATGTGACGAGGCAGACCATGAAGACGGAAGATGTGGCGGATAAAGTCTTTAGCCAACTCGGGTGCAGACGGAAGACCTGGCAGAGGAATGAAGTGAGCCATCTTGGAAAAGCGGTCAGTGACCACCCAAATGACTGTACAACCAGCAGAGACGGGAAGATCAGTAATGAAGTCCATGGCTATATGCTGCCAGGGGGCAGCGGGTACAGGAAGCGGAAGAAGACGGCCGGTAGGCAGGTGTCTCGGAACTTTGTTGCGGGCACAGGAAACACAGGCAGAAACAAAGTCTATTATGTCTTTGTGCAGGGTAGGCCACCAATAATGCCGGGTAATGAGTTGGAGGGTCTTTTTTTGACCAGCGTGGCCAGCGAGTTTAGATGAATGACCCCAATGTAGGATTCTCTTCCGATCAGTTTCTGATACGAACGTCTTACCAGGAGGGAGACGATTTAAACTCACGGGAGCCACCTGCCTCACTCTGGCGGGATCGATGATATGCTTAGGTTCCTCCTCGAGATCCGACACCAGGAAAGACCGAGACAAGGCATCCGCCTTGATGTTTTTGTCAGCTGGGCGAAAATGCAAAAGAAAATCGAAGCGGGCAAAAAACAAGGACCACCGGGCTTGGCGAGGGTTAAGTCTCTGGGCATGCTGGAGGTATGCCAGATTCTTGTGGTCCGTGTAAATGATTACCGGATGAAGAGCCCCTTCGAGTAGGTAACGCCACTCCTCCAATGCCAACTTGATGGCCAATAACTCTCGGTCTCCTATGGAGTAGTTGCGCTCGGAGGAGGAGAAGAGTTTGGAGAAGAAACCGCAGGATACCATCCTCCCGGATGAAGCTTTTTGGGTAAGTACCGCTCCGGCTCCAGCAGAGGAAGCGTCCACCTCCAGGAAGAACTGCTTGTTGCCATCCGGGCGATGCAGCACTGGAGCGGAAGAGAAGGCCTGTTTTAGAGAAAGGAAGGCCTCCTCTGCTTCGGGCGTCCACTGTTTGGGGTTAGCATCCTTGCGGGTGAGCGCGGAGATTGGAGCAGTCCTGGAAGAGAAGTGATGAAGAGACGGTAATAGTTGGCAAATCCCAGGAACCGCTGAATGGCCTTCAACCCCTCCGGTCGGGGCCACTTCTCGATGGCAGACAATTTCTCCGGATCCATTCGTAGGCCTGTCTGAGAAATGATGTAGCCCAGAAACGGAAGCGATGTCTGCTCAAAGAGGCACTTCTCATATTTGGCGAAGAGGTGATTCTGCCTGAGCCTGAGCAGAACCTGACGAACATCCCTCCGGTGAGACTGAAGATCCGGAGAGAAGACCAAGATGTCGTCAAGGTACACCACAACGCAGGAGTAGAGGAGGTCCCGGAAGATGTCATTGACCAACTCCTGAAAGACTGCTGGAGCATTACAGAGACCAAAGGGCATCACCAAGTACTCGTAGTGGCCGTCCCGGGTGTTGAATGCCGTCTTCCATTCATCTCCTCGACGATACGAACCAGGTTGTATGCTCCACGAAGATCTAGTTTGGTGAAGACTCTAGCCCCTCTAAGACGATCAAACAATTCTGGAATGAGCGGAAGAGGGTACTTATTCTTCACCGTGATCAAATTTAGGCCTCTGTAGTCAATACAGGGACGGAGAGATCCGTCCTTCTTTTTTACGAAGAAGAAACCTGCTCCCGCTGGGGAGGTAGATTTCCGGATGAATCCTTTTGCTAAGTTCTCCTCGATATATTCGGACATCGACCTGGTCTCAGCAGCGGACAACGGGTAAATACGCCCACGGGGAGGCGTGGTACCGGGTAGCAGGTCGATCGGGCAATCATATGGTCTATGCGGGGGTAATGTCTCTGCTTCCTTTTTATTGAAGACATCAGCAAATGACCAATATGGAATCGGGAGTCCTGGTAGATTAGCAGGTGTAGGAGAAGAACGGACGGGATGGACAGGCACCAGACACGTTTTATGACAGTCCTGTCCCCAGCGAAGAATCTCTCCATTCTGCCAGTCGAGCACGGGTGCATGTTTTGGAGCCAAGGCAGACCTAGTAAGAAAGCATGAGAGAGTCCAGGTAAAACATGAAACGAGATGCTCTCAGAATGCAACATTCCCACCTGAAGGGTTATGGCTTCGGTGATAAGTCGGATGGGACGAGGTAGGAGACCCCCATCCACAGCAGCAACAGATACTGGTTCAACAAGAGGTTTGGTGGGAATGCGATACTTCTCTACTAGAGCCTGTGACACAAGATTCCCAGCTGCTCCAGAATCAAGTTGGGCCATCTCGAAGTAACGGTTCTTACCGAGAAGAATTGAGACCGAGAGCAGCAGAGATGAAGAGGATTTATTTTTGTCTAGATTGACCTCTCCGAGCGAACCTAGACACAGGCGTTTCCTGACTTCTCCGGACAGGTTCGGATCCAGTGCTCCTTACTGCCGCAGTAGAAGCAACTTTTCTCGGCACGGCGTGAGTCCTGACGGGCTTTGACCATCTTGGTCTGGTCGACCTGCATAGGCTCAGCAGTGTGCACCTGGGGAGAAACGGAAGGGGTTAAATGAGGAAACTTTTTTTCACGGGTGACCTCTTTGGCTCGTTCCTGGAACCGTAGATCAATTCGATTGGCAAGATTTATTAAATCATCAAGCGAGGTTGGAATGTCCCGACCGGCAAGTTCGTCTTTAATACGGCCGGACAGACCCTCCCAGAAGACCGAAATTAGAGCTTCATTGTCCCAAGCCAGTTCTGAGGCTAGAGTACGGAACCGTATGGCATATTGACCAACGGTGAGACTTCCCTGACGGAGACGCAACAGAGATGATGCAGAGGAGGTCTTCCGTCCAGGTTCGTCGAATACCCTTCGGAAGGCCGAGAGAAAAGCAGGCAGGTCTGACACCAGAGGATCTTCTCTCTCCCAGAGAGGATTAAGCCAGGCCAGAGCCTCTCCGGTGAGATGGGACATGATGAAGGCAATTTTGGCCCGGTCAGAATTAAACTGGTGTGCCAGGAGTTCGAAATGCAGGGTGCACTGGTTAATGAAACCCCGAGCCATAACAGGGTCGCCTCCATACCTAGGAGGAGCTGAAAGTTGGGGACCGGGAATGGAAACCATGGAATAGGGAGTCAGCGGGACTGCCGGATTATGAGTCATGGCTCCAGCGGTGGTTGCTGGTGATGGATTCAGAGTGTCCAAGCGGGAATTGACGTTCCGCAGGTGACCAGGATAGCCTCCTGTTGAGACCTTTGGCGAGACAGCTCATGACACAGTTCCGGAAGTGAAGGGGTTTGGGTGCCACCGGGTTCCATGGCCCGAGCAAACTGTAACGGGTCTGGTAGGTGGAACCACTGACGGAAACGGGTCTGGTTGGTGGAACCACTAAGCTTTATTATACAAGACAATTTACTTGCAAGAGAGCGGGTGGCATCCGGGAATAGGACAGGGAATCACGGCAATTAGCCAGGCAGTCTCTGGACAGGCAGGTTGTCACAGCAAGTGACCAAGGAAGTCTCTGGACAGGCAGGTTGTCACGGCAAGTGACCTGGGCAGTCTCTGGACAGGCAGGTTGTCACGGCAAGTGACCTGGGCAGTCTCTGGACAGGCAGGTTGTCACGGCAAGTGACCAGGGCAGTCTCTGGACAGGCAGGTTGTCACGGCAAGTGACCAGGGCAGTCTCTGGACAGGCAGGTTGTCACGGCAAGTGACCAGGGCAGTCTCTGGACAGGCAGGTTGTCACGGCAAGTGACCAGGGCAGTCTCTGGGCAGGCAGGTTTGTCACGGCAAGTGACCAGGGTAGTCTCTGGGCAGGCAGGTTGTCACGGCAAGTGACCAGGGCAGTTTCTGGACAGGCAGGTTTGTCACGGTAAGTGACCAAGGCAGTCTCTAGACAAACAGGCATATACGACCTGAGATGGTGGAGCATCCTGGTAGGCTGCAGTCGGATGGCAGATGATCGCTCCCAGGTGAGCAGGCAAGAGTCTCTGGAATAGCCGGGGATCTCTGCTGATGATGTCCGAACCTCTAGATAGAGCTGCAGTCGGATGGCAGATGATCGCTCCCAGGTGAGCAGGCAAGAGTCTCTGCAATAGCCGGGGATCTCCGCAGATGATGTCCGAACCTCTGGATAGAGCTGCAGTCGGATGGCAGATGATCGCTCCCAGGTGAGCAGGCAACAGCCGGGGATCTCTGCTGAAGATGTCCGAACCTCTGGATAGAGCTGCAGTCAGATGGCCGACAGGCAAACAGACAGGTAACAGGCAGGCAACTGGAAACAGGAGCTGATGACTGAAGCAGAGTTAGACTGCACAGAAACAACATTGCTCGGGCACCTCCATTAAGGAGGAAGCCCTTAATATAGGGTGGAGTCCACCAGCATTGGCTGGAGACTGATTTGGAAAATGCGCGCGGCTCCTTTAAGAGCGGGGGAGGGTGCGGGCGCGCGCCCTAAGGCCAGCAGCAGGGAAGGAGCGCGCGGGACCAGCAGGGCGGAAGGAGGACACCGAGGATGCCAGAGGCGCAGAGGAGGCTGGGAGCACTGAGGACGCTGAGCGCAGGTGAGGAGAGCGACGTCCCTGTCTGGCAGCAGGCAGGGACGCGGGCGCTACAACTACCAAGGACCAGCAGACGTTGGTGGAACTCGGATAAGTAGATGGAGGCACCTAGGCCAAAGGCACTGGGGAGAACCAGTTGACGGTACTGGACCCCGGACGGGTAGCAGAACGCACCCATGAAAATGTAAGTTGACAGGACGCAAGCCGTCCGCAGTTACCGAATCACACAGTCCTACAGTGGGTGCTTGTCCTATTGTCACAATGGAAACAGCCTTTATTTACATATCCCACAGCACACATAGGAATCACCTAAACTGCAGGCACCATAGAGTCGGCTAACCCGAATGCAACACGACAGCGCAACTTATTGGAGGATAATTGACGTTCACACTGCCAGGAAACAGCTGTCGTGCTGTAACCAAGCTGGCCAGGAGTCAGTACCCCTGCCAATTACTTACGAGCAACAAATGGCGGTGTTGTAGCCCAGGGAGTAGAGTTCAGGTGGTAGAAAGATGAACATAACAGGAGACATGGAAAACGTTGCCAAACAGTTATTTAATCTGAAAACGGACAGGCAAATTCAGGTGAGATCCATGCCTTGTTCATTTTCAGAAAAGTAAGCCGGTCTACATTCTCTAAAGGATAGTCGCATGCGACGGTCTGTTACTACACCACCTGCAGCACTAAAGACGCGCTCAGATAATACACTGGCAGCAGGGCAAGCCAGCACCTCCAATGCATACTGGCTAAGCTCTGGCCATGTATCCAACTTAGAGACCCAAAATTTGAAAGGGGAAGAGGCATCTGGGAGTACACTTAGAGGGAAAGCCAAGTAGTCTGTCACCATCTTACGGAAACGTTTCTTCCTGGTGACTGGAGCCGTCTCGGATGGTGTAGACCTTGCTGGCGCTGTCACAAAACTTCGCCACATTTGTAACATACAGCTCTTGCCCTGTGCAGAGGCGCTGCTTGTGCTCCCTCTTGTTGTAGAGGTGTCTACACTGCCTCGACGCACAGAGCTGCTTTGTAAAGCAGTAGCAGCAGCAGCTCTCTCGGCTGGAATGTACAACAGTATGGATTGCACCAGTGTGTCTTGGTACTCCTGCATTTTACGGTCCCGGTTCACCAGTGTGATGAGGGTTTGTAAGTTGTCCCGGTAGCGAGGGTCTAGGAGGGTGTACACCCAATAATCTGACGTGGTGAGAATGTGGGCGATGCGGCGGTCGTTTCTCAGGCACTGAAGCATGAAATCAACCATGTGCTGCAGACTCCCAACTGGCCAACAAAGGCTGTCCTCTGGAAGAGGCGTCATCTCTGCCTCCTCAGCATCACCCCACCCTCGCTCTACATACTGACTAGAGCGTTGTGTACCTCCCTCTGTAGGGATTTCTTCCTCCTCCATTGACTCCTCCTCCTCCTCATCCTCCTCACAAAGTGAGCCCTGCCCAGCCCTTTGTGAGGAACCACGTTGCGCTGACTGTCCTGAAGGTAATTGAATTTGTGACTCCTCATCCTCCACCTCTTCCAAAACCTCTTCCTTTAGTGCTTTCAGTGATTTCTGAAGCAGGCAGATAAGGGGGACAGTCATGCTGACTAGTGCATCATCTGCACTCGCCATCCGCATTGAGACATCAAACGCACGCAAAACATCGCAGATGTCCTTAATAGAGGCCCACTCAGTAGTGGTGAAGTGTGAACGGCGCAAATTGCGAGTTGATTGCGCCTGTTGCAGCTGATACTCCATTACTGCTGGCTGCTGCTCACACAACCGCTCCAACATATGTAACGTGGAATTCCACCTGGTGGGTACGTCACATATGATGCGATGTTCAGGAAGGCGAAATCTGACTTGCAGAGCTGCAATGCGCGATCTGGCCATGCTGGAACGTCGCAAGTGAGCGCACTCTAGGCGGACCTTGTGCAGCAGTGCATCAAGATCCGGATAGTCCCTCAAAAAACTCTGCACGACCAAGTTGAGCACATGTGCCAGACATGGTATGTGAGTGAGGTTGCCAAGGCCCAGAGCTGCCACCAGATTTTGGCCATTGTCACACACTACCAAGCCTGGCTGGAGATTAGCTGACAAAAACCACACGTCGCTCTCCTGCTTGATGGCATCCCAGAGCTCCTGCGCTGTGTGGCTTCGATTCCCTATGGAAATTAATTTCAGGACGGCCTGTTGACGTTTGGCCACGGCTGTGCTCATATCGGTCGCAACAGGTAAGCGTTCACGGGTCCATGTGGAGGTATACCGTGACGGCTCGTGCAGCGATGATTCTGAGGAACTGGAGTAGGAGGAGGAATCAATGTGTACTGACTGGATTCCTGCAATCCTTGGAGTTGGCAGAACACGTACAGCGCCACTGGCAAGATCTGTACCCGGCTCCACAACATTGACCCAATGGGCAGTGAGGGAAAGGTATCGTCCCTGGCCATGGGTACTGGTCCACGCATCGGTGGTCAGGTGGACCCTGCTACTGACGGCGTTTAGTAGCGCATGTTTAATGTTTCCCTCGACATGTTTTTGCAGAGCAGGGACAGCTTGCCTGCTGAAATAAAATCGGCTTGGCACATTATATTGTGGGACGGCCAATGCCATTAAGTTCCTGAAACCTCCACCAGCCTGAATGACAGCATTTCAAGGGACAGGAGTTTTGCAATGCCAGCATTCAGAGCCTGTGCTCGTGGATGGTTTGCTGAGTATGGCCATCTTTTATCCCATGCCTGTGGTACCGATGGCTGTTTTGTGGTCTGGGAGTGTGACGATGACTGTGAACTTGCTGCTGTGGGTGGAATAACAGTTTGTCTATGGACAACAGTGACCGAGGTTCTTCCATGGAGATCATGTGAGGAAGCCGAACCAGGTGTGTGTGAGCTGGAGGTAGAGGCTCCAACACGACCTGAAGATGTAGGTGCTGCTGTAGGTTGGCCTACATCTCCAGTGTGTCTTTGTAACTCAGCTACGTGCTTTGTCCGTACATGTTTCCACATATTTGTGGTATTCAGGTTACTGATATTTTTACCTCTTTTAACTTTTTGCTTACACAGCTTGCATTGAACATAGCAAATATCATCTACAAGTCTGTCAAAAAAGGACCACGCAGTGCAAGTCATGGGAGCGCCAATTTTGACATTTGTAAGAGAACTGCTCCCAACACGTGCCAAACTGGAGGCTACAGGCAAGTGAGTCTTCAGCCTACCTCTCCCTCCTCTTTGTACCGTTGGGCCAATCTCTTCCTCAGAGCTGCTTCCACCACCTTCCTGTTGCTCACGCCATGTTGGGTCTCGGACTTCATCATCTCCACTACCCTCTTCCAACACCTGCTGCTGTTGGATGGTCTGGGCAGCACCATGCTCCACAAAACCTGGCCCCTGAGTCTCATCATCATCATGAGATGCGTTCTGCGGTGTGCTGTCCATCGGCACTGGCTCACCCGCCTCTTCAGATTGAGAGAGACACAGCTGTTGCGCATCACTGCATACTCCCTCTTCTTCAAATTGCAGAATGCTGCTTGCCTGTGCCCGTGTTTGCGAGCCAACAGATTCTGAGAACAGAAGCAGAGACTCAGCTGGCTCCTGTACAGAACTCTCTGACTGCCTGGCCAATTTGACAGGCGGTGAACAGACAGATGGTTGCTCAACAGTGTTGTGTTCCTGAGAGGAGGTGGAAGGAATTGAAGTCGATGCATTGGCTGCCATCCAACCAACAACGGCTTCAATTTGTTCTTCCCGCAGCAGGGGGGGACGCCGAGCTCCTACCAAAGTGCGCATAAAGGAACGCTCACGGGGATAAATGGTGGATGCTGTGTCACTGAGGGCGGCAGCAGCCACAGAATCCCCACGTCCTCTCCCTGCTGAAACTCCACGGCCACGACCACGTGCCTTACTCACTGACTTCTTCATCTTGGTAGATTGATAAAGAAAGTCAGAAAAGTTATAAGGCCTAAGTGTGGTTATTACGCAGAGATTGAAGTGAAAACTGAAACACAACTGTTCACAATCTGTGAAAGGCTACTCCTTTGTCTACTTCTATAGTGTTTGCAACCAATGTATTGGATACGGATGGAAGCGAGTCACACTAATAGATTATATTTATTTTAAATGGAATGGAGCAGAACCAATTGGAGAGAAATGAAAAGGATGAGGCACTGAGACACGCTCAGCAGAGTACAAGCAGCAGTGCTTGAACAAGTAACTGGAGCGTGATGTGCACTCAAAAAATAAAAAACACAGACTGAAGTGAACACTGAAACACAACTGTTCACAATCTGTGAAAGGCTACTCCTTTGTCTACTTCTATAGTGTTTGCAACCAATGTATTGGATACGGATGGAAGCGCGTCACATTAATAGATTATATTTATTTTAAATGGAATGGAGCAGAACCAATTGGAGAGAAATGAAAAGGATGAGGCACTGAGACACGCTCAGCAGAGTACAAGCAGCAGTGCTTGAACAAGTAACTGGAGCGTGATGTGCACTCAAAAAATAAAAAACACAGACTGAAGTGAACACTGAAACACAACTGTTCACAATCTGTGAAAGGCTACTCCTTTGTCTACTTCTATAGTGTTTGCAACCAATGTATTGGATACGGATGGAAGCGCGTCACACTAATAGATTATATTTATTTAAATGAATGAGCAGAACCAATGGAGAGAAATGAAAGATAATGAAAGTCAGAGAGACACAGCATCTGAAGACTGGAGCGTGATGTGCCAAAAATAAAAAAGCGAGTGCAGCCACTGTCCTTGCTGTTGTGAATGGGTTTGAGATGAGTTCTGAGCAGAGGCTCCTCTGGTGGTTACAAGCGGTGCTATCTGTCCAGTGAAGATTGTGAGGACTGGGAATCAGGTGTTACTGACTGGTCTTATATAAGGGAGTCACCTTCCCATCAGGGTTGCCGGTGATCAATTGTTCTGGTCTGAATCCTTTATTCTAGTTTCCCTTGTAGCCTGCTGTGTCGTGTCTGCATCTCCTGCTAACAGATAAGACATTTTCTTCTTTTGTGTTTGTGCTATATTTTTGCATTTTGTCCTGCACTTCTGTGGGGGCCTTCAGGGTCCCCTCCGGGGGCTTCTGCCCTCTCAGTTTTGTTCAGCCACTGATGTTTGTACTTTTGCTTTTTCCAGTTTTTTCAGTGGCTGCTGTTTTGATTTTGTTACACCAGAGAACTAATTTAGGTGGTAGAGGTCGTGTGATCTCAGGTGATTTTTGAAATTAGTAGAGTTGGTGCTTTTCAGGGTTTTCTGGGATTGCAGTAAGTACCCTTCCTATCCTTTTCTATTTAGTTAGTTTGGGCCCCAGCGTTTGCTCATACTATTTTCTTTCTGTGTCAGTATTTCATCTTGTCTAACCGCCATTACATGTTTGGGGGCTTTCTATTATCTTTGGGGTTCTGCTCCGGGGCAGATAGCTTTCCTATATCTATCTTTAGGTGTAGTTAGTTTCTCAGGCTGTGACGAGGCGTCTAGGACCAACGTAGGAACGCTCCACGGCTGCCTCTAGTTGTGGTGGTTAGTCAGGGTACTGCAATCTCATAGATTCCAACTGCTCTGGTGTATTGCCTTTTTTACCTGCACTCCTCAGCTACCGAAATATAACAGTATCACCGGCCTAAAAATTGAAAATTGTATGGTACTCACAGAAGGGAAAAAATATTGTAAGTTGTCAGAGATATTTTTCTGTTTGTTGCATTTTTTTTTTTTTTTCCCTCTGTATCTCTGGGTGCTGGGGAGGATCTTTTCTCTCAATGGAGTTTGCACAGTTGTCTGGCCGTGTGGATCAGCTTGCCACTGAGGTTCAGAGTATTGCTGCATATCTTGCTAGGTTGCCTGTTGTGGAACTAGGATTCCCATGCCAGATTTGTTTTGGGGATCGAGCTAAGTTTCAGAATTTCAAAAATAATTGTAAATTGTTTTTTGCCTTAAAATCTAAGTCCTCAGGGAACGCAGCGCAGCAGGTTCAAATTATCATCTCTCTCCTGCGCGGCGATCCTCAGGATTGGGCTTTTTCCCTGATACCTGGGGATCCTGTTTTGAGTGATGTTGATGCATTTTTTCAGGCCTTGGGGTTATTGTACGATGAGCCTAATGTCACTGATCAAGCTGAGAAAGCCTTGTTGGCATTAAATCAGGGGCTTGATGACGCTGAGTTATACTGTCAGAGATTCCGTAGGTGGGCAGTCCTGACCAAATGGAATGACGACGCTTTGGCAGCCCTTTTCCGGAAGGGTCTGTCAGATAATGTAAAGGATGTTATGGTGGGATTCCCTGTCCCCTCTGGTCTCAATAATTCTATGTCATTAGCGATTCAAATTGACAGACGTTTGCGTGAGCGGAGAAGTATGCGTGGAATGGTGTTGCCTTGTGAACCAGCTTCTGAACCCATGCAGTGTGATAGAGTGGTGTCTGGGGCACAGCGTCATGAGTTTCGAAAGCGCAATGGGTTATGTTTCTACTGTGGTGATGCCTCTCATGCTATTTCAGTCTGCCCTAAGCGGGGAAGACGTTTTGCACGCTCAGTTGTCTTGGTAGTGTTCAGACTAAGTTTTTATTAACTGTCACTCTGATATGCTCTCTGTCCTCATTTTCTGCTCAGGCTTTCGTTGATTCTGGAGCAGCTATTAACCTGATGGATTATGATTTTGCTAAACGTTGTGGATTTCCCTTGATACCCTACAGAAGTCTATTCCCCTACTGGGGATCGATTCT
Source organism: Oophaga sylvatica (assembly GCA_033576555.1). Classification (NCBI taxonomy): domain Eukaryota; kingdom Metazoa; phylum Chordata; class Amphibia; order Anura; family Dendrobatidae; genus Oophaga; species Oophaga sylvatica. The sequence goes on along the minus strand of JARQOD010000005.1, from coordinate 251,770,248 downwards.
ACCCCTTTGGCTGAGAATAAACCCAGTTTTCTACTCAGGTGATTAATGAGGGTTGAACCTGATCACAGGAGTGCTGCAAATTTTTGGTTCTGTATAATCTGCATGACATTATCGTGCTGGGTTTTCCTTGGTTACAGTCTCATAATCCTGTTTTGGATTGGAAATCTGTGTCTGTAACCAGTTGGGGCTGCCAATGTGTTAATACCAACACTCCTGTTTTTTCTGCCTCCCCCAGGCTCAGGATGTTCCTGACTTTTTGATTGATTTTTCTGATGTGTTTAGCGAAAGTAAATCTGCATCCTTGCCTCCCCATAGGAGCTATGACTGCGCTATTGAATTAGTGCCGGGTAGTAAATTCCCTAAAGGTCGCCTTTTTAACTTGTCTGTACCTGAACATGACGCTATGCGGTCTTATATCAAGGAATCATTGGAGAAGGGTCATATCAGACCATCCTCTTCACCCTTAGGTGCCGGTTTTTTCTTTGTGGCCAAAAAGGATGGTTCATTAAGGCCGTGTATTGATTATCGTCTCTTGAACAATATTACTGTGAAATATCAATACCCGTTACCCTTGATTTCTGACCTGTTTTCCAGGGTGAAAAACGCTACTTGGTTTACCAAGCTTGACCTCAGGGGGGCGTATAACCTTATTCGCATTAAGCACGGGGATGAATGGAAGACGGCATTCAATACCCCTGAAGGGCATTTTGAGTACCTGGTGATGCCCTTTGGGCTCACTAATGCTCCTTCCGTCTTCCAGTCCTTCATGAATGACATTTTCAGGGATTTTGTGGACAAATTTCTGATTGTTTATTTGGATGATATCTTGATTTTTTCTAATGACTGGGACTCTCATGTGAAACATGTTCGAACTGTATTCCAGATTTTGAGAGAGAATGCTCTGTATGTGAAGGGATCAAAGTGTCTTTTTGGCGTACAGAGGATCTCATTTCTGGGATTCATTTTGTCCCCATCTGTTATTGAAATGGACCCGGTCAAGGTTCAGGCCATCTGTGATTGGGTCCAACCTACTTCATTAAAGGCTCTTCAGAGATTTTTGGGTTTTGCCAATTTTTATCGTAAATTTATTGGTAATTTCTCGGTTATTGTTAAACCATTAACTGATTTGACCAGAAAGGGTTCTGATGTGGTGAATTGGCCTCCTGAGGCAGTCTCTGCATTTCAGGAACTTAAGCAGAGATTCACTTCTGCTCCTGTTCTACGGCAGCCTGATGTTTCTCTGCCATTTCAGGTGGAGGTTGATGCCTCTGAAATTGGGGCAGGTGCCGTTTTGTCCCAAAAAGATCCAGAGACCTCTAAAAGTAACCCTTGTGCCTTTTTCTCTCAAAATTTTCTCCTACTGAACGTAATTATGACGTGGGTAATCGGGAGTTATTGGCCATGAAGTGAGCTTTTGAAGAGTGGAGACATTGGCTGGAGGGAGCCAAACATCAGGTGGTGGTCCTTACGGACCATAAGAATCTGGTCTATCTGGAATCTGCCAAGCGACTCAATCCTAGACAGGCCAGGTGGGCCTTGTTTTTCACACGTTTTAATTTTGTGGTTTCCTTTCTTCCTGGCACTAAGAATGTTAAGGCGGATGCCCTCTCGAGGAGATTCCTTGCGGACTCTCCTGAGTTATCTGATCCTTCTGTTATTTTGAAAGAGGGTGTAGTTCTTTCCGCCATCTCGCCCAATTTGAGACTTGCTCTGGAGGGGTGTCAGGAGGATAGGCCCGAGTGCTGCCCTGTTGGAAAATTGTTTGTCCCGGACCAGTGGAAAAAGAGTGTGATGTCTGAGATTCATTGTTCCGCGTTGGCTGGGCATCCCGGAATTTTTGGTACCAGAGACTTGGTTAGTTGGTCCTTTTGGTGGCCTACCTTGTCTCGTGATGTCAGGGAATTTGTGAGTCCTGGGGACTTGCTCTCGCTCCAAGCCTTGCTCTCGCTCTAGTGGTTTGTTGATGCCATTGCCTGTGCCCAAGAGACCATGGACCCATATCTCTATGGATTTCATTTCCGACCTTCCTGTTTCTCAGAGAATGACCACCATCTGGGTAATTTGTGATAGGTTTTCCAAGATGATACATCTTGTGCCATTACCTAAGTTGCCTTCCTCCTCTGAATTGGTGCGTTGTTCCTTCAGCACGTGGTTCGTTTACACGGCATTCCTGAGAACATTGTGTCTGACAGAGGAGTCCAGTTTGTTTCCAGATTTTGGAGGACTTTTTGTTCTAAACTGGGTGTTCAATTGTCTTTCTCCTCGGCATTTCATCCTCAGACCAATGGTCAAACTGAGAGAACAAACCAGACATTGGAGACTTATCTAAGATGCTTTGTGTCTGCTGATCAGGATGACTGGGTCTCTTTTTTGCCTTTGGCTGAGTTTGCTCTTAATAATAGGGCTAGCTCTGCTACTTTGATGTCTCCGTTTTTCTGTAATTCTGGGTTTCACCCTCGATTTTCTTCAGGACAGACGGAGGCTTCTGTCTGTCCAGGTGTTGACTCTGTTGTGGAGCGTATGCAACTGATTTGGGACCAGGTAGTGGAGAGGTTGTCCCTCTCTCAGGAGAGGGCCCAGCGGTTTGCTAACCGGCATAGGACTGATGGTCCTCGGTTTAAAGTGGGGGACTTGGTCTGGTTGTCCTCAAAGAATATTCCTATGAGAGTAGCATCTCCTAAATTTAAGCCTAGGTTCATTGGACCTTATAAGATCATGGAGATTATTAATCCTGTTTCTTTTCGTTTGCTTCTTCCAGGGACATTTAAGATCCATAACGTGTTCCACAAGTCCTTGTTGAAGAGGTTTGTTGAGCCAGTGGTTCCTGCTGCTGTGCCTCCTGACCCTGTTTTGGTTGAGGGCAATCTGGAGTATGTGGTTGAGAAAATATTAGATTCTCGTTTTTCTAGACGGAAACTCCAGTATTTGGTTAAATGGAGAGGTTATGGTCAGGAAGACAATTCTTGGGTGTTTGCTTCGGACATCCATGCTAGGAGACTTATCCGTGCGTATCATAGAACTCATCCTGACCGACCTGGTTGCTCAAATGAGGGTTCGGTGACCCCTCCTCAAGGGGGGGGTACTGTTGTGAATGGGTTTGAGATGAGTTCTGAGCAGAGGCTCCCTCTGGTGGTTACAAGCGGTGCTAGTCTGTCCAGTGAAGATTGTGAGGACTGGGAATCAGGTGTTACTGACTGGTCTTATATAAGGTAGTCACCTTCCCATCAGGGTTGCCGGTGATCAATTGTTCTGGTCTGAATCCCTTATTCCAGTTTTCCTTGTAGCCTGCTGTGTCGTGTCTGCATCTCCTGCTAACAGATAAGACATTTTCTTCTTTTGTGTTTGTGCTATATTTTTGCATTTTGTCCTGCACTTCTGTGGGGGCATTCAGGGTCCCCTCCGGGGGCTTCTGCCCTCTCAGTTTTGTTCAGCCACTGATGTTTGTACTTTTGCTTTTTCCAGTTTTTTCAGTGGCTGCTGTTTTGATTTTGTTACACCAGAGAACTAATTTAGGTGGAAGAGGTCATGTGATCTCAGGTATTTTTGAAATTAGTAGAGTTGGTGCTTTTCAGGGTTTTCTGGGATTGCAGTAAGTACCCTTCCTATCCTTTTCTATTTAGTTAGTTTGGGCCCCAGCGCTTGCTCATACTATTTTCTTTCTGTGTCAGTATTTCATCTTGTCTAACCGCCATTACATGTTTGGGAGCTTTCTATTATCTTTGGGGTTCTGCTCCGGGGCAGATAGCTTTCCTATATCTATCTTTAGGTGTAGTTAGTTTCTCAGGCTGTGACGAGGCGTCTAGGACCAACGTAGGAACGCTCCACGGCTGCCTCTAGTTGTGGTGGTTAGTCAGGGTACTGCAATCTCATAGATTCCAACTGCTCTGGTGTATTGCCTTTTTTACCTGCACTCCTCAGCTACCGAAACATAACAGGCTACTCCTTTGTCTACTTCTATAGTGTTTGCAACCAATGTATTGGATACGGATGGAAGCGCGTCACACTAATAGATTATATTTATTTTAAATGGAATGGAGCAGAACCAATTGGAGAGAAATGAAAAGGATGAGGCACTGAGACACGCTCAGCAGAGTACAAGCAGCAGTGCTTGAACAAGTAACTGGAGCGTGATGTGCACTCAAAAAATAAAAAACACAGACTGAAGTGAACACTGAAACACAACTGTTCACAATCTGTGAAAGGCTACTCCTTTGTCTACTTCTATAGTGTATGCAACCAATGTATTGGATACGGATGGAAGCGCGTCACACTAAAATTTAAATTGCATGGAGCAGCAAGAATTACACTGAAGAAAAAAAATAGAGTCTGTGAGTGACACGTGCAGATGCCTACAGACAGCGTTGCATGCAGAGCAAACTGCAGCGTCACCTGCACTCACACACACCTTGCAGAGCTGTTAAAACAACACTGCAGGCAAAAGGAAGCTTTACACAGCGGTTGGTGCTAGCCTGCCTAAAGCACACTAAACTAAATCGCAATCTCTAACTGTCCCTCAGAGTCAGCACAGCAGCGTTCTGTCCCTAACTGAATTCACAGCACAGTGACGCTAAAATGGCGGCGGCGCCTTTTATAGTGCATTCTGACATCATTTCAGCATCCAATCACTGCCATGCCATTAGTTAACATGACCGCAGTAGTACAGGATGTGCCCACACTTCTTAGGATTCCTCATTGGCTGACTAAAATCACATTGCCTCTCAAAGAATTATGGGAACTTCCGATTCCGGTATACGATATATGGAAAATATCGAAACAAAGTATCGAAAGGCCGATACAGCTAATATCGGCCGATACCCGATACTTGCGGTATCGTATCGCTCAACACTAGTCAGAACACTGCTGTAGAGATAGTTGTGCTTGAGAAAAGCATAGTAGACTTATAATACTGTAGTTAAGACCTCAGAACCGAAGAAGACAATAGACTCCTCAGATCTGGTACAAAAGGAAAGACAACAGGTGGTTTCGACCAATAGGTGGTCCTTATCAAAAACATGACCGTGTTACCGATGCACCAAACTCTTCACACCTGGCAGTAATCCACGCAGATCTCCTTGATAAAGACCACTTGTTGGTCAAAACATTGGATGGTATCCGTCTTCCCTTTTGTGCCATTTAGTTGCACCAAGATTTATGGCATATACACATGATGCGCCATTATTGTCTGGGACCTTCACCAATTTGAAGAACTGGGAGCCTGATTCACAATGTCCACTTTCCGCATAAAATTCAAAGGAGAGTTGGCCGGGTTTACTCTCAGTCCTACACATTAAAATCTATGAGAGTTCTGAAAGAATACCAAGCACACAGAGTAGAATAGGAGAATGGTATGTAATGACAGAGCTGAAACCCCATGATATGTCAGGTCAGATGTGCACAAATCACAGCACAATATCTTGTCGGGTACCCACCTTTCACGTTCTTGCTCCAACAAATTGGTAAAGTCATCACTCTTATTCATGTAGTCCGTATGCTTCCGCTTCTCATTTTCTAGCTCATACACAGTCCTACGATGGCACTTCTCTGCCAGCAATAACTGCTCTAGCATGCGCCTGTATGTTTCTTTCTGTTTTTCTTCAAGTCGGTCCAGCTGAACAAATTTAAAAAAAAAGTTAATTGTAATGTAAAAAAACATATGCACATAGTGACCAGGTAACACACAACTCACATGTAATATAAGGGTGAGTTTCCACGGTCAGGAAACGCTGCGTGTTTGGCGCTGTGCGCTGGCGCAGCGCCAAACACGCAGCGTCCAGATGTTACAGCATAGTGGAGGGGATTTCAAGAAATCCCGTCTCCACTATGCGTAACAATACGCAGGTGGCAAACTTGCGTAAACGGACATGCGGCGCGTCTTTTCAGACCGCAGCATGACCTCGCGTATTGCGGCGACGGTGCGTCGCCGCAACATAATTAACACAGGGCTATGAAGCCCTGCGCTCTTTCCGGAGGTGTTCCGGAGGTGTCCTGAACACCTCCGGAAAGATCGCGCGTCAGAAAGGGGGCGGGGCTTAGACGGAGCGGAATTTCCGCTCCGTCAAAAGCGCTATGGTTCCGGACCGTGGAACCATAGCCTTAATGTATCACTTTTATGGCACATGGACATGTTGAGCATTTGGTGAGTTTTTTGGATGAGTAAGCCAAAACCAGGAGTGGGTGATAAATCCAGAAGTGGTGACGTGTTTCTATTATACTTTTCCTCTGATTGTTCCACTCCTAGTTTTGGCTTACAAATACTGAGGTAAAAAACACACCAAATACTGAACGTGTGAATGTGGCCTTAGCCTCTCCAGAGAAAGAACTTCTCTAAGTTTTCGTTTCAATGTTTGGCGATTCAAATACTTGCAACACATTGATTATGACTAGAGTTGGTGCAAATCGATTTATAAGACTAGGTCCATGGGCCACATCAGTAATCTGTGACCACTAGATGGAAGCCCTGAGAACTGTATCTGCCATCCTGGCATCCCTGGCTCCTCTTTTGATTAGCCGGCCTGGAGCGTTGCTACAGCGTGATGCATATGTGACATTGCACTAGGCCAGCTAATCAAAAGAAGAGCCATGGATGACGGGACGTAAGAGGCAGTTCTCAAGGCTCCCTTCAGGCGACCACAGATCACTGACTTGGATGTGAATTGACCCAACCCTACTTTACTAATTTAATAGACCATAAAGTGCCAATCAAAGGAACATAAAAATTGACCACATTTCTATTTAGAGCTACTGTAGACATTTTCTAAGGTCTATACAGCATTATTAACCATTAATTAGCTCCTGACTTGAATTTTGGAAAAACATTTTAGGCACATCTACTAGCTCAAAATCATTAATAGTTTCTGGTCCAAGTGGAAGATTCACAGTTATTGCATATTTGCGCATGATACATACTCCATTACTGCATACAAGCTATTAGCCTTAATATTTACAATTTACGTGCCCTTTAATGAAATACGATTTTCCATATAGAATTAGATATTATTGTATGTATAGCTGTAAATAGAATAACATTCATGTCAATATGTTTATAGAAAAAAGAATCGCTTGGCACTTCTTTCCCAGTGCACAGCTACAGCAGTTGCTCCACTCTACTACATATGCAATGTATTTAGGTGACATACATGACGCTGCATGGGGGTTCTAGTTAGTTACCAGGACAGCGTCTGTAAACCCCTATAGGTACTGAATTTAAATATTATGTATTATAGAAGTCCTTAAAGCCAATAATTATACATGATATAGATTATACAACCACATTGCTACTGAATATACAATCCTCAACACTTATATGATAAAGATATTCAAATGATGCAAACATTGAAATAACATGTTCAAAACATCTAATGTATGAGCACTACACACATACCTACACGCACTTACAGCTGCCAGTGAGGCTCTTAATGGTTGTCTGAAGAATGTTCTGCCGTGCTGAATGCATTTGGGCACACAAATTATAAAGACACTTTGGAGAAATGGCCATACCACTCCTTTCGGGAATGATCTATTCTGTACTGCAATAGAAATTAGATGTCGCATACCACGCCTAAGGCGTCAGTATTTACACAAACCATCAGAAGGCATTTGCACAACAATGGGCTATGAGCAGGACATCCAGCTACAAGTGCTTTGTTGACCACACACCACTGTTCTCAAAGGCTTTCATGGTGCAGTGTTATGTTTAGGTAGCTGAGGAGAAAAAGCAAAAACAGTAATACACCAGAGAGGCTGGAACCTATTGGATTGCAGTAACCTGAACTAACCACACAACTAGAGGTAGCCGTGGAGCGTTCCTACGTTGATCCTAGACGCCTCGTCACAGCCTGAGAGATAACTACACCTAAAGGCAGAAAGATGAAAGCTATCTGCCCCGGAGCAGATCCCCAAAGAAAATAGGAAGCCCCCCAACCATGTAATAGCGGTTAGACAAGAAGATAGCATGGACACAGACAGAAAATAGAATGAGCAAACGTTGGGGCCCAATCTGTCTAGACAGAAAAGTACAAGAAAGAATTCTGACTGCAATGCAACAAAAACCCTAAAAAATACCAGCACTTCTGATTGCCAAAAAACCTGAGATCACACGATCTCTACCACCTAAATCAGATCTCTGGTGTAACAAAACAAAGCCGCAGCCACTGAAAAAACAGGAAAAAGCAAATGAACAAATAACAGTGGCTACAGATAAATTGAGAGGAGCACAGGCCCCAGGAGGGGACCCAGCTGACCTCCACAAAAGTGCAGAAAAATATGCAAAAAGCAAGCACAAAAAGAAAAGCAGAAAATATCTTATCTGAAAGCAGCAGGTGCAGGCAAGACTCCAGCAAACTTCCAAATGAACCAGGAACCACAATTGAGACAAGAACAATTGATCACCAGCGACCATCATGGGAGGGAACCTCCCTTATATCAGTCCAGTCAGTGAACCCAGATTGCCATTCCTCACTGAAAGGTTCAGTACTGTCTGTAACCACCAGAGGGAGCCTCTGCTCAGAAACCATCTCTAGCACATTCACAACAGTACCCCCCTTGAGGAGGGGTCACCGAACCCTCACTTGTGCAACCAGGCCGATCAGGATGAGCTCGGTGATAGGCACGGATCAGTCTCCTAGCATGGATGTCCGAAGCAAACACCCAAGAATTGTCCTCCTGACCATAACCTCTCCACTTAACCAAACACTGGAGTTTCCGTCTAGAAAAACGAGAATCCAATATTTTCTTGACCACATACTCCAGATTGCCCTCAACCAAAACAGGGTCAGGAGGCGCAGCCATAGGAACCACTGGCTCGACAAACCTCTTCAATAAAGACTTGTGGAACACGTTATGGATCTTAAATGTCCCTGGAAGAAGCAAACGGAAGGAAACCGGATTAAGAATCTCCATGATCTTATAAGGTCCAATGAACCTAGGCTTAAACTTTGGAGATGCAACCCTCATAGGGATATTTCTTGAGGACAACCAAACCAAGTCCCCCACTTTAAACCGAGGACCATCAGTCCTATGCCGGTTAGCAAACCGCTGGGCCTTCTCTTGAGCGAGAGACAACCTCTCCACTACCTGGTCCCAAATCTGCTGCATACGCTCCACAACAGAGTTAACACCCGGACAGCCAGAAGCCTCCGCCTGTCCCAAAGAAAATCGAGGGTGAAACCCAGAATTGCAGAAAAATGGAGACATCAAGGTGGCAGAGCTAGCCCTATTATTAAGAGCAAACTCAGTCAAAGGCAAAAAAGAGACCCAGTCATCTTGATCAGCAGACACAAAACATCTCAAATAAGTCTCCAAGGTCTGGTTTGTTCTCTCGGTTTGTCCATTGGTCTGAGGATGAAATGCAGAGGCGAAAGACAATTGAACACCAAGTTTAGAACAAAATGTCCTCCAAAATCTGGAAACAAACTGGACTCCTCTGTCAGACACAATGTTCTCCGGAATGCCGTGCAACCGAACCACGTGCTGAAGGAACAAAGGCACCAACTCGGAGGAGGAAGGCAACTTAGGTAATGGCACAAGATGTATCATCTTGGAAAACCTATCACAGATTACCCAGATAACAGTCATTCTCTGAGAGACAGGGAGGTCAGAAATAAAATCCATAGAGATATGGGTCCATGGCCTCTTGGGTACAGGTAATGGCATCAACAAACCACTAGAGCAAGAGCAAGGCTTGGAACGAGAGCAAGTCCCACAGGACTGCACAAAGTCCCTGACGTCACGAGACAAAGTAGGCCACCAAAAGGACCGACTCACCAAGTCTTTGGTACCAAAAATCCCGGGATGACCAGCCAACGCGGAATGTTGTGAATGTGCAAGAAATGAATTGTGAGCAGAAGCTCCCTCTGGTGGTTACAAACAGTACTGAACTATTCAATGAAGATTGTGAAGATGTGGCGATCAGGTGTTACTGACTGGTCTTATATAAGGGAGGTTCCCTCCCATCAGGGTTGCCGGTGATCAATTGTTCTGGTCTCATCTTTGATTCCTGTTCACTTTGAAGCTTGCTGTTTCGTGCCTGCATCTTCTGCTAACAGATAAGACATTTTCTTCTTTTAGTTTTTGGTGCTTGCTTTTTGCATTTTGTCCTGCACTTCTGTGGGGGTCTGCCGGGTCCCCTCCGGGGGCTTGTGCTCCTCTCAGTTTAGTTCAGCCACTGTTGTTTGTTCATTTGCCTTTTCCAGTTTTTTCAGTGGCTGCTGTTTAGTTTTGTTACACCAGAGAACTAATTTAGGTGGTAGAGGTCGTGTGATCTCAGGTGTTTTTGTAATTAGTAGAGTTGGTACTTTTTAGTTTTTTTTTGGGATTGCAGTAAGTGTCCTTCCTATCCTTTTCTATCTAGGAAGTTTGGGCCCCAACGTTTGCTCATACTATTTTCTGTCTGTGTCTGTATTTCCTCTTGTCTAACCGCCATTACATGTTTGCGGGCTTTCTATGTTCTTTGGGGATCTGCTACGGGGCAGATAGTTTTCCTTTTTTCTGTCTTTAGGTGTAGTTAGCTTCTCAGGCTGTGACGAGGCGTCTAGGACCAACGTAGGTACGCTCCACGGCTGCCTTTAGTTGTGGTGGTTAGTCAGGGTACTGCAATCCAATAGATTCCAACCTCTCTGGTGTATTTCCTTTTTTGCCTGCTCTCCTCAGCTACCAAATCATAACAGTATCACCAGCCCAAAAACTGATATTTATATGGTACTCACAGAAGGGAAAAATAGTGTTAAAGAAAGAAGATTGTCAGAGTTGTCAGAGATTTTTTTTTTTTCCCTCTGTATCTCTGGGTGCTGAGGATTTTTTTTTCTCTCAATGGAGTTTGCACAGTTGTCTGGCCGTGTGGATCAGCTTGCCACTGAAATTTGGAGTATTGCTACCTATCTTGCAGGGTTGCCTGTTGTGGAACCTAGGATTCCCATGCCAGATTTGTTTTTAGGGGATCGAGCTAAATTTCTGAATTTCAAAAATAACTGTAAGTTGTTTTTTGCCTTAAAATCTAAGTCCTCAGGGAACGCAGCACAGCAGGTTCAAATTGTCATCTCTCTCCTGCGCGGCGATCCTCAGGATTGGGCTTTTTCCCTGACACCTGGGGATCCTGTTTTGAGTAATGTTGATGCATTTTTTCAGGCTCTGGGTTATTGTACGATGAGCCTAATGTCACTGATCAAGCTGAAAAAGCCTTGTTGGCATTAAATCAGGGGCTTGAGGACGCTGAGTTATACTGTCAGAGATTCCGAAGGTGGGCAGTCCTGACCAAATGAAATGACGATGCTTTGGCAGCCCTTTTTCGGAAGGGTCTGTCAGAGAAAGTAAAGGGGTTTGGGGATTCCCTGTCCCCCCTGGTCCCCAATATTCTATGTCATTACGTTCAAAATTGACAGACGTTTTGGGGGAAAAGGTACGTGGAATAGTGTTGCCCTTTTGAACCAGCTTCCCCATGCATGTATAGAGTGGGTTCTGGGGCACAGCCATGAGTTTCGAAAAGCAATGGTTAGTTTCTCTGGGTAGCCTCTCATGCATTTCAGTCTGCCCCAAGCGGGGGGGACGTTTTGCACGCCAGTTTTTTGGTAGGGTTTCAACTAAATTTTGTTTATGTTTTCCCGATTTTCCCCTTCCACATTTTTGCTCAGGTTTTGTTGATTCGGGAGCGCATTAACCTATGGATTTTTATTTTGCAAACGTTGTGGGTTTCCTTGGACCCCCCACGGGAACTTTCCCCCCTGGGGGCGATTTCTACCCCTTTGGGTAGAATAAACCCAGTTCTTATCGGATAATAGGGTTGAAAAGATCAAGAGAGTTGCAAATTTTTGGGGCTGTTAATCTGCATGACATTTTCGACGGGTTTCCCCTTTGGGTTTCAGTTCATAACCCGTTTTTGGGTTGGGGAATTGGCTGAACCGTTGGGGCTCCAAAGTGTTAATGCCAACACCCTGTTTTTCTGCCTCCCCCAGGGTCGGGTGTTCCCCGACTTTTTGACGATTTTTTTGATGGTTTAGCGAAAGTAATCGACCCCGCCCCCCCATAGAGCTTGACGCGTTTGAAATTGTGCCTGGGAGTAAAAATTCCCCCAAAGGTCCCTTTTTTAATTTTCTGTACCGAACAGACGCTATGGGGTTTATATCAAGGGGTATTTGGGGAAAGGGGCATATCAATCATCCCCTTCACCCTTGGGTCCGGGGGTTTTTTTTTTGGCCAAAAAGGGTGGTTCATTTAAGGCCGGTATTGATTTCCTCTTTAACAAAAACCTTGAAATATCAAATCCGTTAAAACCTTTTATTTTTGACCTGTTTTCCCGGGTGAAAAATGCTACTGGTTTCCAAACTTGCCTCAGGGGCATATAAATTTTTGCATTTAAGCACGGGGATGAATGGGAAAACGCATTTTTAACCCCGAGGGGCATTTTTAGACCTTTGATGCCCTTTGGGCTCACTAATGCTCCCTTTTTCTTCCGCCCTTTATAATGACATTTTCAGGGATTTGGGATAAAATTTCTGATTGTTTATTTGGGTGTATCTTGATTTTTTCCCAAAGACTGGGCTCTATTGAAATATGTTCGGACTGTGTTCCAATTTTGAAAAAGCCCGTAGTGAAGGGATCAAAGTGTC
>JARQOD010000005.1:251679217-251757549 GCA_033576555.1 Oophaga sylvatica | reverse complement strand
GTCTGTTCATAGGACAACAATCAGTCGTACACTGCACACATCTGGCCTTTATGGAAGAGTGGCAAGAAGAAAGCCATTTCTCAAAGATATCCATAAAAAGTGTTGTTTAAAGTTTGCAACAAGCCACCTGGGAGACACACCAAACATGTGGAAGAAGGTGCTATGGTCAGATGAAACCAAAATCGAACTTTATGGCAACAATGTCATACCCTGAACACACCATCCCCACTGTCAAACATGGTGGTGGCAGCATCATGGTTTGGGCCTGCTTTTCTTCAGCAGGGACAGGGAAGATGGTTAAAATTGATGGAAGATGGATGGAGCCAAATACAGGATCATTTTTGAAGAAAACCTGTTGGAGTCTGCAAAAGACCTGAGACTGGGACGGAGATTTGTCTTCCAACAAGACAATGATCCCAAACATAAAGCAAAATCTACAATGGAATAGTTCACAAATAAATTTACCCAGGTGTTAGAATGGCTAAGTTAAAGTCCAGACCTGAATCCAATCGAGAATCTATGGAAAGAGCTGAAAACTGCTGTTCACAAACAATCTCCATCCAACCTCACTGAGCTTGAGCTGTTTGCCAAGAAAGAATGGGCAAGAATTTCAATCTCTCGATGTACAAAACTGATAGAGACATACACCAAGTGACTTGCAGCTGCAATCGCAGCAAAAGGTGGCGCAACAAACTATTAAGTTAAAGGGGCCGAATAATATTGCACGCCCCACTTTTCAGTTTTTGTATTTCCACAAAAATTTAAAATAACCAATACATTTTTTTCAACTTCACAATTGTGTCCCACTTGTTGCTGATTCTTCATCAAAAATTTACATTTGGTATCTTTATGTTTGAAGCATGATATGTGGGTAAAGGTTGAAAAGTTCCAGGGGCCGAAAACTTTCACAAGGCACTTTAGTTGTTTTATTTAATTGGGTTGTCAGGTCAAACTTTTCCAGTGGCTGTAAAAAATAAATACTCGCCAACAGATTTGAGTAGCATGCTATAGGATGTGTTTCATATGATGACCTCTTCAAGTCACCTGATCGCTGCAGCCAATCAGAGACCAGTAACATGAACACTTTTCAGTTTATAGATCTGTATGAGGTCTTGTTTTTTGCTTGGTAAACTGATGTCTTTGCTTGAACCAATTAGACTAGGCACAGCAACTAAAAAAATACAATTATGACATAAAATATTGCTTTACAGTATTTAACTTAAGGGTTAAACAATTTTATATTTTTAGAGATTGGAATTTTACAGTTGCAGCTATAGCAGATATGTTTATTTTTTATTTTTTAATTTTAATGGTGAAAAAGGAGATGATACAATTTTTGGAGTTTTTTTTAAGGCTTTTATTGTTTATACTTTGAAAGGGGAAAAGATAGATAATTGAAATTTGTATGTTTTTTATGCATTTAAACCTTAGAAAAACTTGAGAGACTTGAGCCAGTAATCGTTTGTTTTACATACTGTAATAGTATAAGAAGACAGGCTACTATGAAGCCTAATTTGTGGCTGAGCTTCACAGGAGTACTACTTCAAAAGGCGTCCAGCTGCCATTGCATGAGGGGGTAGCCATGGGCACATAAATTGGCATCCACCCTCAGGCCACATACACTGTGTGTAGACCTTGCTCAGCTCCTGATTTTGCTCCATACACTATAATATGCTGAGAGAGGTATAAGTACAGAGAGCAAGACAATATTAAAAGAGCTTTGAATACTGTAAAAGTAAAATAACCAATAATACCAAGATTCAATTTGTATTATAGAAATCTTTTATGGTGTGTTCACACAGAGTTCTAAATTAGGCTCCCATGATGAATTTTTGGTGAGTTTTTGATGCTGCAAAGTGGAGGAGATTTAAAGAAATCTCATGCTCATTTTGCTTTTTAGTACGCTGTATAAACTGACCTGTGGTGATTGGTTGAAATCCACAACAGTTGCTTTGTCTTGCGGGTATGAGTTTTCTGTGCAGAATTTCCCATAGAATTGCATTCAAAGCAGAAAATCCACAGGTAAAAAACTCACACTTGCGCGTGTTAGGCGCCGGGATTCTACTACTGCACAGGGTGGATGCAGGGCCTTGTCTCCCTCTGCAGTCTACCATTCTTCTTCAACCACAGTGGAGCCTGCTCAGCAGAGACGTCAGTCTCAGCATCTTGCTCAGACCCGTGCTGTTCGTCTGGTTACTACTGCTTCTCTAGTTACAGCTATAGTAGCTAGCAATAGGCGGCAGCGAACAGATGTTCCTGGGTCTAAGTCCAGAAATCACTCCACTAAGCATGCTCGTGAGGTGACCTCTCATTGGTGGTCCGTAGTCAGCTGCTCGGATGACGTGGCAGTTCCTGATTGGTCCATGAGCAAGGTCCTGTCAGACTGGACTTGAACAGGAACGTATAAAAGGTCCTCTGGTGTGCACGTCAGCACGCTATGAGAACATATGTTTGATGTGTTGGTGGAAGCGTTACCACCCTGTGTGCAGGTGTCCTGCTACTAGAAGTTGTGTGTGTGTGCCTAGACAGGCAGTGTAGGGTGCGAACTCTCGCTTGAGCCTAGCACCTGCATCAGGCGATGGCATCGCATGTGCGTGTTGCACAAACCGTGTGACAGGGCAGGCTTAATCACCAGCATAGTGAGGGGTGAGTCATAAGGACCCCAACTAGCATGTTTACTATTATGTTCCTGTGAAGTCTAACAGGGCATAATCTAGAGTGCTATCTCTTTGTGTGCTGCTCTGTGGAGTTGCAGAGGCAGGTACTTTGCACTCTGTTCACACTGAGTGACGCTTAACTCGGTGTGATTATGGTGCTTGCTTGCAGCTTCGCTCCGCCATTGTTTCCTAGCAGCGGTTCCTCCATCACCGCATGGTGGACCCCAGGTTGCGATCGCCGCACCAACTCATAATTTATATTTGGTGCGATCCGCAAACCCTAACATTATCATAGCGCCCATGTGAGTGTCCTATAGACCTCTTGCCAGGTGCTGATGTGGCGCCCCTGAGGGTTCAGTCGCCACAAAGATATTGCACCTCATCCAGAGTTGTGATACTCCACTCTCAGGTAAGGAGGGAGCACCACCCAGGACTCTAACACCTGCACCCAACACAGACAATAGCAGCCGGGCACCCTGGACGTACCCTGAGGGAGGATGGTCTCATCCCAGGCTGGGTAGGAACAAGTGTATAGGCGATGGGTGGAGAAAGTAAGAAGAAGGGGAAGTGAGAGTGGTCAGACAGTCTTGGAGGGGACCTGGAGCTGTTAGCAGCTCGGCCCCAGACAGAGAACGTTAGATAAAGAAGAACAGAGGGAAGCTTCTGGAAGGACGGAAGGGGTCCTTGGGGCAGGGATAGTGAGTGATCCATCCATGGGGCCTGATCCAGTTGTGGAGGGACCAGGTCGCAGAAGGGACACCGGCCCCTTAGCCTAGTGGAGAACTTTAAGACTCAGCTAGCAAGCCGGAGGCAGTGGCATCTCTAGGTGTCAAAGCTACTGAACCTCAATTATCTTTGCCGAAAAGGTAGCCATAAGGGAGCAAGTAAACGCAGTGAGGACATTATCTGACAAGGTCCGCGGCTACTGGCTTGGGACACTGATTGCGAAGTGTTGGACAGGAAGGAGAGGCGGGAAAGTCAACACAGTGAGACGACAGAGAAAGGAACATACTGAAAGGAGTCCTGGAAAGGTGTATCCTGATCTATCTGGGAGTTTGCTGAGCCCCTCACCTGGAGGACACTGCACCAAGCGGGCATCTGTGCTGCAGCCAGAACTGTGAGTAAAGCATTGGAAACTGCACTCAGCTGTGCCCTCTATTCATTCCTGCGACACCGATTCAACACTGCTACATCCTCCAACACCATCTATCCTCCACAACATACATCAGCCCTGGGACAACAAGCTTCACCTGTGGGAAGCTTTACCAACTCTTCTGCATCACACTATCTGTCCCAGAGGACCTGCATTGCAGCGCTGGTCACCTCTGACCAGAAACCACAGGTGGCGTCACAAACACTTCAATACAAACTCTGTTGTGAATGTTTTGGAAATTAATTCTGAGCAGAAGCTCCCTCTGGTGGTTACAAACAGTACTGAACCATTCAATGAGGATTGGCAATCAGGATTCACAGACTGGCTTGATATAAGGGAGGTTCCCTCCCATCATGGTTGCCGGTGATCAATTGTTCTTGTCTCAACTGTGGTTCCTGGTTCACTTGGAAGCTTGCTGAGTCTTGCCTCTTCTTCTGCTTTCAGATAACATATTTTCTGTTTTTGTTTTTGTGCTTACCATTTACATATTTCTCTGCATTTCTGTGAGGTTAGCCAGGTTCCCCACCCCGGGGGGCTTGGGCTCCTTTCAGTTCCTCTGGAGCCATTGTTATTTGTTCATTTGCCTTTTCCAGTTTTTTCAGTGGCTGCGGCTTAGTTTTGTTACACCAGAGAACTGATTTAGGTGGTAGAGGTCGTGTGATCTCAGGTGTTTTTGCAATCAGTAGCGTTGGCATTTTTTATGGTTTTTTTGGATTGCAGTGAGTATCCTTTCTATCCTTTTCTGTCTAGGCAGATTGGGCCCCAGCGTTTGCTCATACTATTTTCTGTCTGTGTCTGTATTTCCTCTTGTCTAACCGCCATTACATGTTTGTGGGCTTCCTTTGTTCTTTGGGGATCTGCTCCGGGGCAGATAGCTTTCCTCTTTCTATCTTTAGGTGTAGTTAATCTCTCAGGCTGTGACGAGGCATCTAGGACCAACATAGGAACGCTCCACGGCTGCCTTTAGTTGTGGTGGTTAGTCAGGGTACTGCAATCCAATAGATTCCAACCTCTCTGGTGTATTGCCGTTTTTGCCTGCTCTCCTCAGCTACCGAAACATAACAAAACTCTTTATCATCCTCTGTAAATATTCCCCTTTTATTGGACGCCCAGGGCCACGGCCCGGGTCACTGCTGCCGTGACACATCCCTTTAAGACACCGGCCCGATACCGAGTATCCCACTGCCCTGGCGGGGGATCCACTGAGCCTCACTGGGGACGTGTTTACCCTCTATCTCTCTGGGAGACTGAGGCTACATCTCAAAATATCAAAGAGAATCTGGCAAGAGGGTTTATTAGGAAGTCAGCGACTCCTGCAGGGGCTTGGATCTTCTTTGTTCAGAAGAAGAACGGGGAACTGCATCAGTGTATAGATTACAGGGGATTGAACGCTATTACCATCAAAAACAAATAACCTCGACCTCTTATCTCAGAGCTCTTTGACAGGCTGCAAGGAGCTAGGGTATTTACCAAGTTAGGTTTGCGTGGCGCGTACAACTTGATTTATTTGTGAGGGGGATGAACGGAAGATCGCATTTAATACACGGGACGGTCACTATGAGTATCTGGTGATGCCATTCGGCCTCTGCAACGCTCCTGCCGCCTTCCAAGACTTTGTTAATGACATCTTTCGGGAGTTGTTATCCACTTTGGTAGTTGTCTATCCAGATATCGATACCCACTGAAAGGATGTCTGCAAGGACTTTCTACTCCTGCGTGCCAATTCCCTGTTTGCTAAATTAGAGAAGTGTGTGTTTGAGCAGGAGTCTTTGCCTTTCCTTGGCTATATTATCTCAGCCAAAGGTTTGGCCATGGATCCTGCCAAACTTGAGTCCATAGTGAACTGACAGGAACCACATTCCCTTAAAGCGGTGCAGGGCTTTATGGGTTTCATCAATCACTTCTCTACCTTAGTAGCTCTGCTTTTAGCCCTCAACAAAAAAGAATCTAATCCTAAGGTGTGGTCGGGGGAGGTCTCCAAGGCGTTTGCTTCTGTGAAGTCGCATTTTGCTAGGGCTCCCATGTTACATCGCTCCAATGTAGATAAGCCCTTCATATTGGAAGTGAATGTCTCTTCCGTCGATGCTGGAGCAGTCCTGTAGCAGAAGGACGCTCAAGGTTGTAAACATCCGTGTTTTTTCTTTTCGAAGACCTTCACAACGGCGGAGAGAAACTATTCCATTGGGGACAGGGAGTTACTGGCCATGAAGTTGGCCTTCTCAGAGTGGAGATACAGTTAGGTCCATACATATTTGGACAGAGACAACATTTATCTAATTTTGGTTCTAGACATTACCACAATGAATTTGAAACAAAACAATTCAGATGCAGTTGAAGTCCAGACTTTCAGCTTTCATTTGAGGGTATCCACATTAAAATTGGATGAAGGGTTTAGGAGTTTCAGCTCCTTAACATGTGCCACCCTGTTTTTAAAGGGACCAAAAGTAATTGGACAAATGACTCCAAGGCTATTTCATGGACAGGTGTGGCAATCCCTTTGTTATGTCATTCTCAATTAAGCAGATGAAAGGGCCGGCGTTGATTTGAGGTGTGGTGTTTGCATTTGGAAGGTTTTGCTGTGAAGGTGCAATGTATGTGGTACAGTTCATATAGCGTCTTGTGCTTGGGTGCGATGAAAATACCTGAGACACAGGTTGATAAAGAAAGTCTTGTATTGCTTCATACAAATTGGCAAAAATAAACACACAGGTTGCAAACACAGAAGCAGGAGACACAGCAGGCCAGAGTAATCTAAGCTCAGCAATAACTCTCCACAACAGATTCAGATCTTCTCTGTTACCGCAAGTCCATGCAAACGTGAGGCTCTCAAGAGCAGAGTTCAGAGTCCACAAGTGCTTCAGAGTTCCTCAGTAGGAATGGCTGGAGTACAAGGTCCAAGGCTTCAGGAGTCAGAACACAGGTTCACTGCAGGCTAGATTCTGAAGCACTGATTACTCAGCTGTGGCTGTTTAAGAAGCAAACGGAGAGAATCAGGGCGGGAACATGCAAGCTGGAAAACTCCATTTTGACTGAGGGCAAGATAGCTGCAGCAAAACAGAAAGCAAAATGGCAGACGAACAAACTGAGTTTCAGAAACAGATACACAGAACCTTACATTACTCCCCCCTTAGGGACAACCTCCGGATGACCTCAGACCAGGCTTGTGTGGGTACCTCTGATGAAACTGACGGAGCAAGCGAGGAGCATTTACATTATTGACTGGTTCCCATGAGTTGTCCTCCACTGGGTAGCCCTGCCATTTAATCAGATATTGTAACTGATTTCTATACAACCTGGAATCTAAAATCCTTTCCACCACAAATTCTTCCTGACCATCGACTAGCACTGGGTCAGGGCAAGGAGAAGAACGTCCAGGAAACGTATTGGGTGTCGCAGCCTTTAGTAGGGATACATGAAAGACAGGGTGAATTCTCATAGTTCTGGGCAATTGAAGACGACAAGCAACGGCACTTATAATCTTACTGATTTTATAGGGTCCAATGTACTTATGTCCCAACTTAGACGATGGAATCCTTAATTTAAGATTTCTGGTTGACAGCCAGACCAGGTCTCCTACCTTAAAAGCTGGTGCAGGTTTACGAAATTTATCTGCTGCCTTCTTGTACCTTTCCTGAGCCGATTCCAGATTCTCCTTTAGAAGATCCATATTCTTCTGCAAAGTCGTGACTCTTTCAGCCACTGCTGGCAAAGGCGTCTCTATGGGAAATCGTGGTAGAATGTTAGGATGATAACCTAGATTAGAGTAAAAAGGAGACTGTTTAGTGGAGGCACTCTGAGAGTTGTTGTAAGAGAACTCAGCCAATGGAAGTAGATCCACCCAATCATCCTGTAGGTGGCAGATAAAGCAGCGGAGATACTGCTCCAGGGTTTGATTGGTTCGTTCGGTTTGTCCATTAGTCTGGGGATGAAAAGCAGAAGAAAGGTTTACTTTAATGTCCAATGCTGCACAGAAATTTTGCCAAAACCTAGAAGTGAATTGCACCCCTCGATCCGAAATAACCTCATCCGGTACTCCATGTAAACGAAACACATCTTTAATCATCAAATCTGATGTCTGTTTTGCAGTGGGTAAGCCGACACAAGGGATAAAATGAGCTGCCTTTGTTAAACGGTCAACCACCACTAAAATAGTGTTCTTCCCTTGAGAGGTTGGTAATTCCACAATGAAGTCCATAGAAATGGATCCCCACGGGCGGGACGGGGTGGGAAGAGGCTGTAACAGACCAGTTGGTGAAGAGCGAGGTGTCTTGCATCTTGCACAAACCTCACACGAAGTGACATAGTCCAAAACATTCTTCCTACAAGTGGGCCACCAAAAGAAACGAGAAAGAAATTCCTGTGTCTTTAGAATTCCTCTATGCCCGGCTATTTTGGAATCGTGAATGAGTTGCAATACTCTCAATCTGACTGTTTCAGGTATATACAGACGTTGTCCCAGAATCCACACACCATTCTTAAAGACAAGACTTACGTCCCTTGGGGGTTGAGCCAAAAAAGAATCCGCATGGTATGCTTCCTTGATGTCTTTAATTAGGTCTTGATGATGAATCACTCCTAGGAATCTAGAGTCAGGAAGAATAGTCTTAGGAGGAGTAATTGGACGTGTCTCTGCTGAGTAAATCCTAGAGAGTGCATCAGCCTTTCCATTGCGCGATCCTGGTCTATAAGAAATAATAAAATTAAATTGGTTTAAGAAAAGATTCCAGCGAGCCTGGCGAGGAGTCAGGCACTTAGCCGACCTGATGAACTCAAGATTACGATGATCTGTCAGAACGACTATTTGCTGTGCAGCTCCTTGAAGAAGGTGTCTCCATTCTTTGAAGGCGGCAATAATGGCCAACAACTCTCTATTGCCCACATCGTAGTTCTTCTCAGCCGAAGACAACTGCTGGGAAAAGAAGGCACAGGGATGCAAGACATTCTTCTCACCTGTTCTCTGAGAGAGTATAGCTCCCACGGCACAGTCTGAAGCATCCACCTCTATTATGAAGGCAAGCTCTGGGTTGGGATGTACTAGGATAGGTGCAGTGGTAAATTTATCTTTTAGACGGGAAAATGCTTCCTGGGCTTGGGGAGTCCAGGAGAACTTAGACTCTTTCCGGGTAAGTTGGGTGATAGGTGACACTACCTCAGAGAAATTTCTAATGAAACGTCTATAGAAGTTTGCAAACCCGATGAAGCGCTGTACCTCCTTCACATTTCTAGGACTTGGCCAATCATTGATGGCTTGGGTTTTACTTCCATCCATACTAATTCCTTGTGTAGACAGTACATACCCCAGAAATTGAATTTCGGTCTTATGGAATTCACACTTTTCAAGCTTGATGTAAAGATGATTTTGTCTTAGACGTTCCAAGACCATTCTCACATGTCCATGATGTTCCTCTGTGGAGTTAGAAAAAATTAAAATATCATCCAAATAAATTACCACGAATGTATCTAGGAGATCCCTGAAGATGTCATTCACCAAGTGTTGGAAAGTGGCTGGGGCGGTACTCAGACCAAAAGGCATAACCAGATATTCAAAGTGTCCATAGCGTGACCTGAATGCAGTCTTCCATTCATCCCCAGGTCTAATACGGACTAAGTTATAGGCCCCACAAAGATCTAGTTTAGAAAAAATTTTGGCATGTCGCACTCTCTCCAATAACTCAGGGATTAAAGGCAATGGATAACGGTTTCTAATAGTAACCTTATTGAGTTCCCTATAGTCTACGCATGGTCTCAGGGATCCATCTTTCTTCTTTACAAAGAATATGGGTGCCCCTGCAGGAGATGAAGAGGGGCGTATGAAGCCCTTGGCTAGATTTTCGTCTATGTACTCTTTTAAAGCCTTCAGCTCGGGCCCCGCCAGGGGGTAGATCTTACCAAAAGGTATCTCTGCTCCAGGCAATAATTCAATTGGACAATCATATGGACGGTGAGGAGGAAGCTGGTCAGCGTTCTTCTTGTCACATAAATCCACATAGTCCTGGTATACAGCTGGTAGTTCAGGGACTGACATGGTTCCTTTAGGAACAGAGCAAGCTGAAATTTTTGGACTCATCTGTTTCTCTGGAAAGTGTAATTCCTTGGTCTCCCAGTTAATGGTAGGATTCTGAGCCTGCAGCCATGGTAGCCCTAGAATAATGGGAAAGTGAGGAGAAGAGATAAGCATAAAGGACAGTTTCTCTTGATGATCTTTACCCATAAGAACCTTTAAAGGCTCTGTTTCCTGATCCACTGGTCCAGAGGTCAGCAGGGAGCCATCCACAGTTTCCATCTGTACTGGAGCAGCCTTCTTCACTGAACGTATTCCCTGTTTTAGAGCAAAGGAGACATCCATAAAATTTCCACTTGCACCTGAGTCGATCATAGTAGAGCTAGACACCCAGGCTGAGTCAACCCAGAGTTTGATGGAAAGAAAACAGTGAGAATTGTTTTTCTTACAACTCAGCTGGGACACCGCTGAGGAAACTTGAAAGATGGCAGCATTTACACAGTCAACGTCCTCAGAGGTAACGGAGTTTAAGTCCGAGAAATCAAGATCTGTTGCTGCAGCTCTCTCTGGAGCCTGAGGCTCGGACCTGACAGATCCCCTCTCGCAACACTCACAATGAATGAGTGCTGCAGTAGTCTTGCGAGAACGGCTGGGACAGTTAATAATAAAGTGCCCTGACTTACCACAATAAAAACATAGATTCTCCTTAAAATGATGTTCCTTGCGTGCATCACTAACCCGTCGTAGTAAAGAGTCTACCTGCATGGGTTCAGGTTCAGGTTCCCGTGTAATCCTATTCAAAGGTTCCTTAGCTGGAGAGGAAGGTAGGAAAAGGTTAGTACGATTGCTTTCGAACCATCTCTCTTGCCTGCGTTCAGTTAAACGAGTATCAATACGGATGCAGTAGTTAATAAAGTCACCTAACGCAGTGGGAGGGTCGGCACGAGCAAGTTCATCCTTAATCAGTGGGGATAACCCCTTTCGAAAAATAGATTTTTTGGCGGAATTGTCCCAGGTGGTATCAAGGGCCCATCTCCTGAAATCCAAGGCATATTCAGCTACCGAGTGCTTACCTTGGCGCAAAGCTAACATGGCTGCTTCAGCTGTTGCACCTCGATTGGGGTCATCAAACACCTGCCCCATGGCTGAAATAAAATCATCAAGGTGATTCAAACAATCATCCTCAGTCTCAATCAGAGGGTTTGCCCATATCAAAGCCTTGTTGGTAAGCAACATAATTATAGTAAGCACCTTAGATCGTTCAGTAGGAAATTGTGAAGCATGTGCAGAAAAAAAAGATTGCATTGATTAACAAATCCCCTGAATTTTTCACGTTCACCACCAAAACGAAAAGGGGGCAACTTGGGAATCCCAGAACTCGGGCCACGGCAGGAGCCTGGACTCGCCCCTCCAGAACCTCAATCCTGGCTCGCAAATCCTGGGTAGTCTGTCCAACCACTTGCAAATTGTGATTATTTAGGTCCTGAAGATTTGTAAGACGGGTCTTTATATTCTGCAAATCTGCAAGGATATTATCAGTCACTCCGCAAAGTTCCTTTATGCGAGCCTCCATTTTCCAGATCTTTTAAGACAGGATACTGGAAGAAGAGGAGAGAAAAAAAAAACAATAGTGTTCACCTGTGGCAACACTGAAGAAAGAAAAAACTTTAAGGGAACTGCTCACCTGGAATGGCTGTGAGAAGTCACAACCACTATCATCACAGAAAGCTTTCAACCAGACATCTGATATCCAGAGTTTCAGCAGACAAAAAGAGAAGAGAAGAAAAAAAAAAAAAAAAAACAATAGTGTTTACCTGTGATAACACTGCAGAAAAAAAAACTTAAGGGAATTGCTCACCTGGAATGGTTGTGAGAAGTCACAACCACTGTCATCACAGAAAGTACAACCGGACATCCGATATCCACAGTACAGCAGACAAGCCTTTCCAGACCCAGCAGACACTAACGTTTGGCTTCAGAATCTTGCAATGTATGTGGTACAGTTCATATAGCGTCTTGTGCTTGGGTGCGATGAAAATACCTGAGACACAGGTTGATAAAGAAAGTCTTGTATTGCTTCATACAAATTGGCAAAAATAAACACACAGGTTGCAAACACAGAAGCAGGAGACACAGCAGGCCAGAGTAATCTAAGCTCAGCAATAACTCTCCACAACAGATTCAGATCTTCTCTGTTACCGCAAGTCCATGCAAACGTGAGGCTCTCAAGAGCAGAGTTCAGAGTCCACAAGTGCTTCAGAGTTCCTCAGTAGGAATGGCTGGAGTACAAGGTCCAAGGCTTCAGGAGTCAGAACACAGGTTCACTGCAGGCTAGATTCTGAAGCACTGATTACTCAGCTGTGGCTGTTTAAGAAGCAAACGGAGAGAATCAGGGCGGGAACATGCAAGCTGGAAAACTCCATTTTGACTGAGGGCAAGATAGCTGCAGCAAAACAGAAAGCAAAATGGCAGACGAACAAACTGAGTTTCAGAAACAGATACACAGAACCTTACAGAAGGAAACATGCGGTCACAGGAGCTCTCCATGCAGGTAAAACAAGCCATCCTTAAGCTGCAAGAACAGAAAAAAACCCATCCAAGAAATTGCTACAACATTAGAAGTGGCAAAATCTACAATTTGGTACATCCTGAGAAAGAAAGAAAGCACTGGTGAACTCATCAATCCAAAAAGACCTGGGAGCCCACGGAAGACAACAGTGGTGGATGATCGCCGCATACTTTCTTTGGTGAAGAAGAACCCGTTCACAACATCAACTGAAGTCCAGAACACTCTCAGTGAAGTAGGTGTATCTGTCTCTAAGTCAACAGTAAAGATAAGACTCCATGAAAGTAAATACAAAGGGTTCACATCTAGATGCAAACCATTCATCAATTCCAAAAATAGACAGGCCAGAGTTAAATTTGCTGAAAAACACCTCCAGAAGCCAGCTCAGTTCTGGAAAAGTATTCTATGGACAGATGAGACAAAGATCAACCTGTACCAGAATGATGGGAAGCCAAAAGTTTGGAGAAGAAAGGGAACGGCACATGATCCAAGGCACACCACATCCTCTGTAAAACATGGTGGAGGCAACGTGATGGCATGGGCATGCATGGCTTTCAATGGCACTGGGTCACTTGTGTTTATTGATGACATAACAGCAGACAAGAGTAGCCGGATGAATTCTGAAGTGTACCGGGATATACTTTCAGCCCAGATTCAGCTAAATGCTGCAAACTTGATTGGATGGCGCTTCATAGTACAGATGGATAATGACCCCAAGCATACAGCCAAAGCTACACAGGAGTTCATGAGTGCAAAAAAGTGGAACATTCTTCAATGGCCAAGTCAATCACCAGATCTTAACCCAATTGAGCATGCATTTCACTTGCTGAAATCCAGACTTAAGAGGGAAAGACCCACAAACAAGCAAGACATGAAGGCTGCGGCTGTAAAGGCCTGGCAAAGCATTAAGAAGGAGGAAACCCAGCGTTTGGTGATGTTCATGGGTTCCAGACTTAAGGCAGTGATTGCCTCCAAAGGATTCGCCACAAAATATTGAAAATAAAAATATTTTGTTTGGGTTATGTTTTTTGTCCAATTACTTTTGACCTCCTAAAATGTGGAGTGTTTGTAAAGAAATGTGTACAATTCCTACATTTTCTAACACATATTTTTGTTCAACCCTTCAAATTAAACGTTACAATCTGCACTTGAATTCTGTTGTAGAGGTTTCATTTCAAATCCAATGTGGTGGCATGCAGAGCCCAACTCGCGAAAATTGTGTCACTGTCCAAATATTTTCTGGCCCTGACTGTATCTCCTAGAAGGGGCACGCTTTCCCTTCCAAGTGTTCACTGACCACAAAAATCTGCTGCATCTGCAGACGACTCAGCGGTTGAACTGTCGCCAGGCCACATGGTCCTTATTACTCTCCCGAGTTAATTTCACCCTTCATTTTCTCTCTGGGGAGAAGAATCTCCATGCCGATGCTCTATCCAGTTCCATTGTCTCTTCTGAGGAGGGTGATGAGTCATGGCCTATTGTCCCTTTGGAGAGTCTGCGAATGGTTGCTCCGGTTTCGCTTGAGTCGGTGCCTCTGGGCAAGACTCTGGTACCACCAAATCTGCGACCGGAGGTCCTCTCTTGGGCTCACATGTCTAGGTTGGGTGGACATTTCAGGATCAAAAGGACGTCTGAGCTTCTGGAGAGGTCATATTGGTGGACACGAATGGTGCACGATGTTAGGGACTATGACCAGGCGTGTGTCTCCTGAACCAAGAATCGGCCATCCTGGCAGAGGCCAGCGGGCTTGTTACACCCCCTGCCGGTGGCAGATAGGCCCTGGAGATGGTCGGGATGGACTTTATTGTGGGCTTGCCCAAGTCACGTAGCAATAGGGTCATCTTGGTAGTCACCGACCATTTCTTCAAGATGATACGTTTAGTTCCCCTTCCGGGGTACCATCGACAAGGGCTTTGGTGGTGCTTTTTAGAAGGCACGTCTTCCGGCTACACGGCATGCCTGACAAGATAGTCAGTGACCGGGGTCCAGTTCGCTTCTCGGTTCTGGAGAGAGCTCTGTCGGCTGCTCAGTATTGAGCTTAATCTATTTTCAGCGTTTCATCCAGAGATAAACTGGTTGGTGGAGAGGACCAATCAGTCTCTGGTCACATACTTACGGCACTTTGTCTCTGCCAGGCATGATGACTGGGCATCTTTGTTGCCATGGGCAGAGTTTGCTCTTAACAACGCCGTTGCTGATTCTACAGGGCAGACCCCGTTTCTCCTTAATTATGGTCAACATCCGCATGTTCCCGTGCCCATGCCCGTTTCGTCCTCCGACTGGTGGTGGACTGGGCTTTGGAGGCTCGTGACATTTGGGATCACATGCAGGATGCCATCAAAGCCTCTAAGGAGAGAATGAGGGTTTCCGCTGACGCGCATCGTCGCCCCACTCCTGTCTTCACGCCCGGCGATTAAGTGTGGCTCTCAGCTCGCAATATCAAGCTGCACGTGGAGTCCACTAAGTTTACTCCTCGCTTTTTAGGCCCCTTTGAAGTCCTTGAGCAGGTGAACCCTGTAGTGTATCGCCTGTCCCTTCCACCGCACCTAAGCATCACCGACACTTTTCACGTCTCTCTTCTAAAACCCGTTCATATGTCTTGGTTTTCTGAGTCATCTCCTGAGATTTCGGGAAAGTCCTCAGACAATTTTGAGATGAACGCGATTGTCGGTTCCAAGGTGGTGCATGGTAAAAAGTTCTTTTTGGTTGACTAGGAGGGTCATGGACCGGAGGATAGGACCTGGGAGCCGGATGAGCATATCCGTGCCCCTCAGCTTACTGCGGCTTTTGAGCATAGCGAGGCTCGCCGGGGGGGCAATGTTAGGCACCGGGATCCTCCTACTGCACAGGGTAGATCCCAGGCCTTGTCTCCCTCTGTGATCTCCCATTCTTCGTCGACCACAGTGGAGCCTGCTCAGCAGAGACGTTGGTCTCAGCATCTTGCTCAGATCCATGCTGTTCATCTGGTTACTGCTGGCTCTCCAGTTACAGCTATAGTAACTAGCAATAGGCGGCAGCGAACAGATGTTCCTTGGTCTAACTCCAGAAATCACTCCACTGAGCATGCTTGTGAGGCAACTTCTAATTGGTGGTCAGTCATCAGCTGCTCGGATAAAGTGGCAGTTCCTGATTGGTCCACGAACATTGTCCTGTCAGACTGGACTTGAACAGGACCGTATAAAAGGACCTCTTGTGCGTGCGTCGGCACGCTATGATAACATATATTTGGTGTGTTGGTAGAAGCATTGCCACCCTGTGTGCAGGTGTCCTGCTACTAGCAGTTGTCTGTGTGCCTAGACAGGCAGTGTAGGGTGCGAACTCCCGCTTGAGCCTAGCACCTGCACAGGTTGACGGCGTTGCATGTCCGTGTTGCACAAACCGTGTGACAGGGTAGGCTCAATCACCAGCATAGTGGGGGATGAGTCATAGGGACCTCAACTAGCGTCTTTTCTATTATGCTCCTGTGATGTCTAACAGGGCATAATCTAGAGAGCTATCTCTTTGTGTGCTGCTCTGTGGAGTTACAGAGGCAGGTACTTTGCACTCTGTTCACACCAAGTGACGTTTAACTCGGTGTGATTATGGTGCTTGCTCGCAGCTTCGCTCTGCCATTGTTTCCTAGCAGTGGTTCCTCCATCACCGCACGGTGGACCCCAGATTGTGATCGCACCTTCTCATAATTTATATTTGGTGCGATCCGCAAACCCTAACAGCGTGTTTTGTGCATTTCCGCTGCAGAAACGCACAAAAAAATACATGTAACCAGTACATGATTGTATCAATAAAGTTTTGTTAAAACTAAATACCCGGAGGAAGTATCAAAAACAAAGTAGTTTTATTTAAGGCATGACATTACAAAAAAGAGATAAAAACCGCAGCATAAAAAATGGACTAATAATGCTGGTAAAAAACAGCACTAAAAAACGCAATGAAAAAAACACAAGTTACCGAACTTAGCGAATAGGTTCAAAAATGCTGCAAAAAATATGTAACATCAAAAACTTACCAAATACTCATCATGGGTACGTAGACTAAGGCTATATTACCACAATTAGCTTGAATCCTTTGGTGAAAAAATACACTTTATTTCGTTGCACAGGGCCTTTGCCTCTTTGAATGACAAGTCATTGTCTTTCCTGTGACCTGCCTCCTTTGTTTGAATTCTCTTCTTCAACCAGAGGAGGCAGATGGAGGGGCAGGGAATCACAGACAGGGAAGAGAAAACCCAGTGCACAGTCCTGCCTGTCATGGGTGTATCGCCACATGGATCGTCGCGATTACACACTCTGACTTCTCACAGCTGAGTTGCTGT
Organism: Oophaga sylvatica; assembly: GCA_033576555.1. Lineage (NCBI taxonomy): Eukaryota > Metazoa > Chordata > Amphibia > Anura > Dendrobatidae > Oophaga > Oophaga sylvatica. Next base: position 251,740,860 of record JARQOD010000005.1, on the reverse strand, counting down.
TTCTTTGTGTTTGGTAATGAGGGAGTTAATTTTACCTAGCTCTTTGCTAAGACTAGGTCCAGCCTCGCCCCGGCTGCTTTTGATTATGTTCTAATTAGATTCCTTCATATACCTGCCAGTCTGCTTGTTAGCTGCCGGTGGAAGCCTTTATGTAGTCTAGCAGACTGGATCGGTTCTGAGAATACTTAAGCTAAGAGTTCCTTAGTTGTTTTTACTCTTATAGCTTATAGTTTATCTCTGAGACCTTAGGTGTTCCTACTGTGTGTGAGTGTTGTATGTAAGACTTTATTTACTTTATTTCTTGTCTTTCTTGTATGTCTTTCTGTTCATTAACCGTTACCTGTTCATTCCCTTTGGTGGTAATCTGGGTTCTTCTTAGGACTAGATTACAGTTGGCAGGGATTGATAGGAGACAGGGTTTACGCTGGTGGCCTGGACCTCTGTACCTTTAACAGTACCTCCAGGTAGAGGGATTAGTTAGGACCCCAGTTTAGGGTCAGCATAGACCCCGGTCACCCTCTTTCCTGTGACAGCGTATCAAGTCCTCAAGATTAACCCTCAGTTCAACGGATATCGTGTCAGGTAAATCTATTCTATATTTACATGCTGAGGTTGCTAAACTATATGTTGTATAGAGTGTTGTTTCTGTAAGAATAGTTTACTGACATCGTACACATATCATTAGACAGCGTGACATTTTCACCGGCCATACTAAAGATTCTCTCCAGCTGTCATGGATCCAGTAGCCCAGCTGGCCCGTCAGTTGCAGGGGTTGTCCATGGAGTTTGCAGATATTAAGTCCAAGGTTTTGTTCCCCCCGGAGCAAACCAGATCTGAACCTAAGGTTGCTCTCCCGGACAGGTTCACTGGTGGGCGGGACAAATTTTTTACTTTCCGGGAGGCATGTAAATTGTACTTTCGGCTGCGGCCTCGGTCATCTGGGAGTGAAGAGCAGAGGGTGGGAATTGTTATCTCGCTCTTACAAGGGGACCCTCAATCTTGGGCGTTCTCTATTCCTCCAGGCTCCCCAGATCTCCAGTCAGTGGATCGATTTTTTACTGCCCTGGGTCTGGTATATGATGATCCGGATCGAGTTTCCCTTGCTGAAACAAAGTTACGTAAAATACGGCAAGGAAATCGTCCAGCGGAGGAATATTCTTCTGAGTTCCGTAGATGGGCAACAGATACTCAGTGGAATGACCCAGCTCTTAGGAGCCAGTTTTGTCAAGGGTTGTCTGACAAATTAAAAGATGTGTTGGCTCAGTATGATTCTCCTCCATCACTGGAGGCTGCTATGGCCCTCGCTATTCGCATGGATAGACGAATTCGGGGAAGACGCGAGGTAACTCCGCCTCCCGTGATGACTCCACCTACTACTAAAGTCCCTTATACTGAGGTTCCCCTGGTCTGTTCTGAGGAACCCATGCAGTTGGGAGGGACATCTTTTTGTAGGAGGGAATTGGCGGTGCACCGCAAGACTAGAAGGTGTTTCTTTTGCGGGAGAGAGGGACATTTTGTTGGGGGGTGTCCATCCCGGGCCTCTTTGAGCAAAGGAGTTAACCTGGGAGTGTGTATTTCGTCCCCAAATCCCTCTCAGTTTCTCGTGCCTGCGGAGGTGGTGATTGGTACTAGAACTGAGAGGATTTCTGTTTTTCTTGATAGTGGGTCCGGGGCTAATCTGGTGGACGCTCGGTTTGCCCAGGTGCATGGTATGCAACTGAGTGTATTGGCCAAACCGGTCCCTATAGTCTCTATTGATTCTAGACCTCTCGGTCAAGGTAGCTTGGTACAAGCTGTTCATAACATAGATCTTCGAGTAGGGGCAAGACATAAAGAGCAATTGTCTTGTTATGTGTTGGAGGGTCTACCTACTCCTATTGTGTTGGGACTTCCTTGGTTGGCTAAACATAACCCAGTGATTGATTGGCAATCCGGAAAGATAAACCAGTGGGGTGAATTTTGCAGGAATAACTGCATGAGCACGGTCATCGGTGCGGTTGTGCCTAGGACTTTGTCTCCTTTTCTGGAGGACTTTGGGGAGATGTTCTCAGAGGAGGGGTGTAAAGAGTTACCTCCTCATCGCGCATATGACTGCTCAATAAAGTTGCTTCCTGATGCCTTATCTCGTACTTTCCCAGGGGCCGGGAAAACGGATGATCCGGTTCCTATTCCTCAGGAGGGAGTTGTAGTGTCAGCTGTATGCTCTGAGCTTGAGGGGGAGGTATTGGGGGCTCAGGGGGACGCCCCGGTGGGACTTCCAGGGAGACTGATAGTTCCAGATCGGTTAAGACTGAAGGTTACGGGGAACCGTTACAAACGGATGGCTGATAGGGGGAGAGTTTCTGGTCTAGATCTGAAGGTGAACGATCTAGTTTGGTTGTCTACCAGGAATATAAAACTTAAAGTTTCCTCCTGGAGGTTGGGTCCCAGATTCATCGGGCCGTACAGGATCAGTTCCATAATTAATCCTGTGGCATTTCGTCTGGACCTCCCTCCTACGTTTAAAATTCATAATGTGTTTCACAAGTCATTACTTAAAAAGTATGTGGCACCAGTCATACCGTCACCTCTACCTCCGCCTTCAGTGGTGGTCAATGATAACGTGGAATTTCATGGGTCGAAAATCATTGACTCACGTCTCAGTCGCCGATCCCTTCAGTACTTGGTTCATTGGAGGGGGTATGGTCCTGTGGAGAGGACGTGGGTCCCTGCGTCTGATGTTAACGCAGATCGATTGGTTCGGACCTTTCACACAACTCACCCGGGCAGACCTGGCCCTGAGGGTCCGGAGTCCCCTCGTAGAGGGGGGGGTACTGTCATGGGTGTATCGCCACAAGGATCGTCGCGATTACACACTCTGACTTCTCACAGCTGAGTTGCTGTTTCTTTGTGTTTGGTAATGAGGGAGTTAATTTTACCTAGCTCTTTGCTAAGACTAGGTCCAGCCTCGCCCGGCTGCTTTTGATTATGTTCTAATTAGATTCCTTCATATACCTGCCAGTCTGCTTGTTAGATGCCGGTGAAAGCCTTTATGTAGTCTAGCAGACTGGATCGGTTCTGAGAATACTTAAGCTAAGAGTTCCTTAGTTGTTTTTTACTCTTATAGCTTATAGTTTATCTCTGAGACCTTAGGTGTTCCTACTGTGTGTGAGTGTTGTATGTAAGACTTTATTTACTTTATTTCTTGTCTTTCTTGTATGTCTTTCTGTTCATTAACCGTTACCTGTTCATTCCCTTTGGTGGTAATCTGGGTTCTTCTTAGGACTAGATTACAGTTGGCAGGGATTGATAGGAGACAGGGTTTACGCTGGTGGCCTGGACCTCTGTACCTTTAACAGTACCTCCAGGTAGAGGGATTAGTTAGGACCCCAGTTTAGGGTCAGCATAGACCCCGGTCACCCTCTTTCCTGTGACAGCGTATCAAGTCCTCAAGATTAACCCTGAGTTCAACGGATATCGTGTCAGGTAAATCTATTCTATATTTACATGCTGAGGTTGCTAAACTATATGTTGTATAGAGTGTTGTTTCTGTAAGAATAGTTTACTGACATCGTACACATATCATTAGACAGCGTGACACTGCCCCTGTGCACCGAAATCTGATTAGCAGAATATTTTGAATGGTGATTAAAGAAGAATAACAAAGCAGATTTTTTTCACCAAAGCTATCAATGTAATCACTATTAGGCAGGGATCACACATGCGAGTAAGTCGTCCGACACTCGCATGTGAAATCCCAGCTCTGGCACCGGCACTCGGGAGTGGAGCGAGCGGCTGCATAGAAATACATGGAGCCGCTCGCTCCACTCCCGAGTGCCGGCGCCAGAGCTGGGATTTCACATGCGAGTGTCGGACGACTTACTCGCATGTGTGTTTCCGGCCTTACCGCATCATTACTGTCATGTCTTTACATTACAAAATCATGCAGACAGGTTCTCTTTAATGTTAAAAACTTCTTACCAACAACTGTGACAAACCCTTCTATGGTGTCTGCTATAACATCACTAGGGAATGTGAATGAGAAGCTCTTTGATGCAGTCGTCACTGCAGTATCAGTAAGCTCCAAGAGAGCAGATTGTGAGTAAAAGTATTTCACTCCTTCAGCCTGTAGAACAAGTACACAAGAAGTTGGCATATATTTTTTATTAATCATTATAAAATACTTATAAAACTCGCCGCCAGGACGTGGATAAAGTATATATATTTTACCTTCACTAGAATAGTTTTGGTTAAAACTTCAGAAGATGCATTTGATGTCACTGTCACTTTGATTGTAATGTTACCCAGTTTTTTTGGGTTTATTGGAAACAGAACAGATGTTCCAGCTTCATGTTGAACTGTCACATTATATTGGCCTGGTACAGTACCTGCACTGTTATTAGGTATAAGTATGTCAAATGAATTGTTGGATTCCAAAGTGACCATAACCTGTAAGCATATAAGGGAAAATAGTTATAATTTATAATGATAGCTAAGGCAAATGACACTCTAAACCTTGTCTGGTCTTCCTAAGACAAGATTGAAAGTATTAACAGGTTTGCCTAGCACTTTTATATTGGTGGTCTATCCTTAGGATACAGTAGGTCATCAGATCGGTGGGGGTGCAACACTCAGCTAATCTGCCGATCAAGGGTTTTCAGAGCTGTCAGCAGCAAAATGTGCTCAGTTGTGGAGCGAAACTAAACAGCTCCCTCAACTGTATAGTGAGGGTACTGCAGATCCACATCTATTCATTTGAATTCATACATTTGAATAGCGTTGGATCTGCAGTTCCACGCTATGGCCATTTTATAGCTGACAGAGATGGGTAGTTCCTCTAGACAACTGAGCACATTCGACTGCTGCTGCCACCGAGAATAGTTGATCAACAGGGATGCCAGATGTCGCAGCCCCATCAATCTGATATTGATAACCTATTCTGAGGTTATTACAGTGGCACGATTTCTTGAAGGAAACGGACATGCTTTTAATCTACAATTTTTCTTGTGAGTGTTGAAGTGAAATGAACAGACGGGCAAAAACAATTAGTAAGTAAAAGTATTAAATGAGGAAAACATACCTGTACGTTTTCTTGCAAGGAGTTAAATAAACCGACTTCTATAATACATTGTTCGCCTCTTGTTAGTGAAAATGGTGTGTTGAGTACAGCTATCAATGTCTTGACAACAGATATCTAGAAAACCACAATTAAAAAAGAGTATTTTAACTTCAGTATAAATTGGTGCATTATATTGCTTGCATCTAAATGAGGGGCACACAACCTGCACTTGGCATACCAAAGGGTTTCACTTATGAATTGAGTGCTGGTATATAAGGTAACACATAATTTACAGTTTCATAATTAAAATACCAAAATTCCAATGGTCCTGAAAATATTTTTCACATAGAATTACAAAATAATCTGGGCTTTTACAAGACTGGAAGCAGAAGACCGAGCAGAGATAACAAATGAATAGCCTCATCTGATTCAAATCCAAGTGGTAGCAGCAAATATTATGTCAGCTCCTTAAGTTTCTTCTGTACTCCTACACCAAAAATGTACATACTTTCCCATAACTGCCCTATAATCTCCAACATTTCATTAGGTATTACTGATCCTGTTGTATAATGCTATTGTTGAAATTGTTCACTCTAAATTGCGTACTTACAGAAGCAGTGGAAAAAAAAATAAGAGCAAAAACTGTCCATTTAAGACTTGATAATACGTCCTCCTTAACTCCTTCACGACATCTTCTACATGCAAGGCACCGCAAGATGTGCTTGTCTGCATACTGCCAGACATGTACGGCGTGGTAATCTTGCCTGCTGTATGATATCTAATACCCCGAGGCACAAGATTAATGTTAGCGCCGATCATGGATGTTGAACCCTTCTGATGCCGCTCTTAATAGTGATAGTGACATCAATTGGCATGCAGAGAGAGGGGGCTTCCACTCTGTTCCGATTGGCACAATCCACTGAAGCCCATGTCCCATGTAAAAGACAAAAAATAATAAAACACCATATTCCTCACCTGTTTGACGATAATCAATTAATGGGCATGTCTGACTACAATCCGGATGATTTACATAGCAGTCATATCAGTGATGCAACTGCTATGCACGCCAGCCAGCTCACACTGAGACAAGAGCATCAGAACACTCCTGCAGTGTGTAGCGGTGACGTGAGAAAGATCACCAGAGTTCATAGTTGATGAACCCCGGTCACCTCACAGAATTTTCTCATGCAGCGAGCGGTGATGTGAGTGTGGTGACCGGAGTTTATCAGCTATGTACTCCAGTGGCCTTTCTCAGGTCACCGTTACACACTGCAGGAGCGCTTTCACGCTCTTGTCTCAGTATGAGTTGGCTGGCATGGATAGCGGTCACATCACTTAGGTGACCACTAACCAAATCATCCGGATCGTCATTTGACATGCCCATTAATAGATTATTATCGGACAGGTGAGGAATATGGTGTTTTATTATTTTTTTGTCTTTTACAGTGAACATGGGCTTCAGTAGATAATAATCCATCCTCTCCATTACTAACCCCTAGGCTTTATCTCAGCAGCTATAACATCAACCCCACAAATATTATCCCACTTTCCACTGCACCAGGGCAAGTGGGAAGAGCCTGGAAATGGTGCATCTAATAGATGCTCCTTTCCTGGGGCAGCTGCAGACTGCTATTTTTAGGATGGGGAGGGCCAATATTCATGGCCCCTTGACAATCTAAGAATACCAGTTCTCAGCAGGTCTGATTTAGCTTGGCTGGTTGTAAAATATGTGGGGGGGCCCACACAATTTTTTAAAATTATTTATTTAAATAATTTAAAAAATAATGGCCTGGGACCCCTTTATTCTCCATAACCAGCCAAGATAAAGCTGACAGCTGGGATTGCAGCCCGCAGCTGTCATATTTGCCTGCACTGGTTGTCAAAAATAGAAGATATTCCACATCATTTTTTTTATTTATTGCACAGGCACCGGCTGATAAATACTCTTGTCAGCCTCACCTGCTCTTGCTGTTTTCAGTGACAGAAGGCATACACTAATGAGAGTAGTACTTTGGGTTACTATTGATGTGGTTTCTCTGTACTCATGTATCCCCCATAACATGGCTCTTCAAACTCTTTCATTTCATTTACGTAAAGGCGAGCAGCAGAAGGGTGAGAATGCCGAAAGTGGACCATCATTCTGTGGGGCTGTGGGGTGGACAATCATACTATATACTGTAGAGGGCTGTGAGGTGAACCATAATAATATATAAGAGGCTGTGGAATCGACCATCATACTTTATAAGGGGCTGATTGGGGACTGTTGGGAAGACCTTCATAGTATATAGGGGGCTGGGGGTGGACCAACATATTATATAGGGGCTGTGGGATGGACCATTATATTATGTAAGCGGCTGTGAGATGGACCATCATACTATATAGGGGCTGTGGGGTGGACCATCATGCCATATGGGAGTCTGTGAGGTGGTCCATCATACTATATAGGGGGTTGTAAGGTGGACCATCATACTATATAGGTGGCTGTGAGGTAAGCTATCATTCGATATAGGGGGATGTTGGGGTTTTCGTCATACTATATATGGGACTGTGAGGTGGACCATCATGCTATATAGAGGACTGTGAGGTGGGCCATTATATTATAGTGGTGGCTGTGAGGTGAACCATCATACTATATAGGAGGATTTTGTTGGTACCATTATACTATAAAAGGGACTATGAGGTGTACCATCATACTATATAGGGGGCTGTGGGGTGGACTATCATACTATATAAGGGGCTGTGGATGGGGTCAGAATACTAAATAGAGGGTTTTGGAGGACCATTATACTGTAATGCAGCTATATGTGGGGTGAACCATTATACTATATGATGGGTTGTGGGGGCATCATCATTCTGTTTTGAGGTTGTGGTGGATCATCATGCTGTAGGTGGATCATCACATTGTGTGCGGTGGCTGTGTTGGACCATTATACTGTAGAGGGATCGTCACCATCGTGGTGGCTGTGGTGGACAATTATACTGTGTAGGTTAGCTATAGTGGACACTATTCTGTGTAGGGTAGAGGAGGAGGCCATCATATTGTATTGTGTGGTTATGCGGGTATCATACTGTATCGGGAACTTTGATAGACATCATACTTTATATAGGTGCTTGTGGTGGACATCATGCTGTATATTGGGGGCTGTACTGAACACCTTGGGCTGTAACCAATGGAGGGCTGTAGTGACCATCTTACTGTGTGAAGTTTGTAGGGCAATCATACTGTGTGGGGTCATCATACTTTATGGGAGTTACAAAAGGGGTATACTAGTGGGTGAGACCACTTAGGGGCTTCAGTAGGGAAAAAATAATTGTGCAAGTGCAGCAATACATATCCCTCACAGTGTCTTAAAGAAGCACTCCCATCAAAGTTTTTATTCTCTTAATAAATTGTAATCATATTATATGGCACTGTGTACTTACAATTGCTCATTTTGCCTTTCTACACAGCAAATTTTTCTCTTCTTCTCTTTCTGTTCCCTATGTAGAAACAGGAAATTTCTTGCCCTTGAATTTATCATCCCACTCTTCAGCTCCTGACCCAGCTGCTACCTCTCCTCCAGAGACTTTTACAGTGATGACCCATGCAGAGAAAAGAAATGCCCTGTTTCTACATAGAGCTTAGAAGGATTAAGCTGGTCAGTTTTTAATCATGTGATATCATAGACCTAATGGAAAAGAGAAGAATGGTAGCTCTGTAGAAAGGCAAAATGTCCAATTGTAAGTACACAGTGCAACAGGGCCGGTTTTAGGCAAAGTGGGGCCCTAGGCAAAGTTTAAAATGGGGCCCCAAATGCTAACACATTGCACATCACACAGAAGCATTTCGGTTGTATTTAAATGCGCTGAGTTCAGACCGCTAAATGAGTGTGATCGACAATATTGAAATCGTTCAACACTTGTTTCCCAGCCTCTTTCCACCAGCTGAGGAACGATGATGGGGACAGAACAATCACTAATAGATCCCCATACAGTATCATGTTATCAGCAGCACATCTACAGTTTACACCGGCGATGTGCTGCTGAGAACAATGATTTTTGTTCCGGCATAAACAATCCAATCACTCGATGAATAGCAGCATTTTGCTTGGTTAGTATAATACACCCCATAGTCGTCGATATATTATAATGTGCACCACAGTCCTCCATATTGTAAAGTGCACATCCCATAGTCCTCCATATAATATAATGTATCCATAGTCCTCCATATAGTATAATACACTCCCCATAGTCCTCCATATAGTACAATATGCCCCATAGTCCTCCTATAGTATAATATACTCCCATAGTCCTCCATATAGTATAATATATCCATAGTCCTCCATATAGTATAATACACTCCCCATAGTCCTCCATATAGTATAATATGCCCCTAGTCCTCCATATAGTATTATATACTTCCCATAGTCCTCCATATAATATAATATGCCCACAGTCCTCCATATTGTAAAATGTACACCCCATAGTCCTCCATATAGTATAATACACTCCCTATAGTCCTCCATATAGTATAATACACTCCTATAGTCCTCCATATAGTATAATACACTCCTCATAGTCCTCAAATAGTATAATCACTCCCTATAGTCCTCCATATATTAAAATACACTCCCAATAGTCCTCCATATAGTATAATACACTCCTCATAGCCCTCCATATATTAAAATACACTCAGTCCTCCATATAGTATAATACACTACTCAGTCCTCCATATAGTATAATACACTCCTCATAGTGCTCCATATAGTATAATGCACCGCCATAGTCATCCATGTAGTACAATTCACTTCCCATAGTATAATGCACCCCATAGTTCTTCATATAGTATAATGTATTCCCCATAGTCCTCGATACAGTATAATGCAGCCCACATATAGTATAATGCAGTCACCCTATAGAGCATAATGCAGCCAACCCACAGAGTATAATGCAACCACCCTACAGAGTATAATTGAGCCCCCTTATATAGTATAATGTAGCCCTTCCATAGAATACAATGTAGCCCTCCTCATATAGTATAATGCAGCCCCATAGAATATAATGTAACCCCCTATAAAGTATAATGAAGCCCCCATACAATATAATCTAGCCCCCCATAGAATATAATGCAGCACCCATAGAACACAATGTAGCCGCCTTATACAGTATAATGTAGCCCCCTCATAGAGTATGATGCAATCACCCCTCATAGAATATAATAAATATAATACAGCCTCCCATAGAATATAATGTATCCCCGAATAGAATAGAATACAGCCCGTCTCCCCAAAGGAATATAATGTAGCCCCCCATAGTATATAACACAGCCACCAAGTATATAACACAGCCTCCCCTATAAAATATAATATACCCCCCAATAGTATATAACACAGTCACATAGTGTATAGCGCGGCCAGCATAGTGTATAGCGCGGCCCGCATAGTGTATAGCGTGGCCCGAATAGTATATAGCAGGGCCCACATAGTATATATCACGGCCCACATAGTATATAGCAGAGCCCACATAGTATATAGCAGGGCCCACATAGTATATAGCAGGGCCCACATAGTATATAGCAGGGCCCACATAGTATATAGCGCAGTCCACATAGCATATAGCACGGTCCACATAGCATATAGCACAGTCCACATAGTATATAGCGTCCCACATAGTATATAGCAGGGCCCACATAGTATATAGCAGGGCCCACATAGTATATAGCAGGGCCCACATAGTATATACAGAGCCCACATAGTATATAGCAGGGCCCACATAGTAAACAGCAGGACCCACATAGTATATAGCAGGGCCCACATAGTATATAGCAGGGCCCACATAGTACACAGCATGGCCCACATAGTACACAGCAGGGCCCAAATAGTATATAGCAGGGCCCACATAGTACACTATGTTCCAAATTATTATGCAAATCGGTTTTAAGTGTCATAGCGTTTTTTGTTTTTTTTTAGTAAATGAAACCCATTGATAGTATTGTGTCTCAGGGTCCTTTGGATAACTGAAATCAATCTCAGATACGTGTGATAATTAGTTTGGCATGTGAGCCCAATAAAAGGAAAACTGGATGTTCCACACTATTAAGCAGGCCAGAGTTTTCAAGTAATATGGGAAAGAAAAAAGATCTCTCTGCTGCTGAAAAGCATCAAATAGAGCAATGCCTTGGTCAAGGGATGAAAACATTAGATATTTACCGAAAACTTAAGCTTGATCATCGTACTGTTAAGAGATTTGTGGCTGATTCTGAGCACAGACGTGTTTGTGCTGATGAAGACAGAATGAGGAAGGTTTCTGCCAGGCAAGTTCATCGGATTAAGAGAGCAGCTGCTACAAAGCCATTACACACCAGCAAACAGATATTTGAAGCTGCTGGTGCCTCTGGAGTCACTCGAACCTCAAGGTGTAGGATCCTTCTAAGGCTTGTTGTGGTGCATAAACCTACTATTCGGCCACCCCTAAACAGTGCTCACAAGCAGAAATGTTGCAGTGGGCCCAGACATACATGAAGACTAATTTTCAAACAGTCTTGTTTACTGATGAGTGTTGAGCAACCCTGGATGGTCCAGATGGATGGAGTAGTGGATGGTTGGTGAATGGCCACCATGTCCCAACAAGGCTGCTACATTAGCAAGGAGGTGGAGGAGTCATGATTTGGGCTGGAATCATGGGGAAACAGCTGGTATGGCCCTTTAAGGTTCCTGAAGGTGAGAAAATGACCTCTGCAAAGTATATAGAGTTTCTGACTGACAACTTTCTTCCATGGTATAAAAAGCAGAAACGTGTCTTCAGGAGCAAAATCATCTTCATTCATGACAATGCACCATCTCATGCTGCAAAGAATACCTTGGAGTCATTGGCTGCTATGGGCATAGAAGGAGATAAACTCCCCTGACCTCAACCCTATAGAGAACCTTTGGAGTATCATCAAGCAAAAGATCTGAGAGGGTGGGAGGCAGTTCACATCAAAACCGCAGCTCTTGGAGGCTATTCTGACTTCATGCAAAGAAATACAAGCAGAAACTCTCCAAAAACTCACAAGTTCAATGGATGCAAGAATTGTGAAGGTGAAATCAAAGAAGGGTTCCTATGTTAACATGTAACTTGGCCTGTTAGGATGTTTTGGAGTTAAGCAGCTTTTTTTGTTCAGTGAATGTGACCTCCTAATGCTGCAAATTCCACAAATGAGCACTTTCAGTTCTTTAAAACAGATCAAATGTTCAGAAATTCTACTGTGCCGAATAATTTGGAACAGTGCATTTTGATTTTTTTTCCATTTTGGAGATTACACTGTTATCATTGGGAGGTTTCTTCAATAAAATTTGATGTATACTCTAACGGGTGATAACTTTTATTAGACTGACTGTAATTTGCACCGACCACTTAGGAAAATCAGAGAAAAATATCATTTGCATAATAATTTGGAACATAGTGTATATAGCAGAGCCCATATAGTATATAGCACGGCCCACATAGTATATAGCAGGGCCCACATAGTATATAGCGGGCCCACATAGTATATAGCACGGTCCACATAGTATATAGCGCGGTCCACATAGTATATAGCACGGTCCACATAGTATATAGCACGATCCACATAGTATATAGCAGGGCCCACATAGTATATAGCAGGGCCCACATAGTATACAACAGGGCCCCCATAGTATATAGGCCAGGGCACCCAAGTATATAGCAGGGACCACATAGTATATAGCAGGACCCACATAGTATATAGCAGGGCCCACATAGTATATATCAGAACCCACATAGTATAATAGTATATAGCAGTGCCCACATAGTATATAGCAGGGACCACATAGTTTATAGCGTGGCCCGCATAGTATATAGCATGGCCCGAATATTATATTGCGTGGCCGGCATAGTATATAGTACGGCCCGCATAGTATATAGCACGGCCCGCATAGTATATAGCGCAGCCCACATAGTGTATAGCAGGGCCCACGTAGTATATAGCACAGCCCACATAGTGTATAGCAGGGCCCACATAGTTTATAGCGCGGCCCACATAGTGTATAGCACGGTCCACATAATAGGGATATAGCGGTCCACATAGTTATATAAGTGCGGCCCCACATGGGTATATAAGCGCCAGCCCCAATATTAACACTGGTGTTACCAAATTATTTATGCAACTATAATTATTTTCTCTGATTTCCCAAATTATATCCTTATATGAATTGCAGTCATTGTAATATTTCCAGTCAAATAACTATTTAAAGTACAATTGAAAGGTTTTTGTACAACATGCCTATGATAACAGTATTTTATTTTTAAAAAAATAAAACACTTCAAACTGCACTCAAAATGCATGTTCTCAAATTTATTATGCACAGCAAATGAGTTTTTCAACTTTTCATTTTCTTTAAAATTAAAAAAATGGTCATTTTTGAAATTATAAGCATTAGCAGGTTATTACAAACTGAAATCAAACAGTTTTCAACTCAAAACTTTATTCTAGGTGATGTTACATTTGCACATAGGACTCCTTGTTCGAAAGGAGCTTCTGAACTCTTTCGGCAATTGAATTTGTCAGGTTTTGGATGGTTTCTGCTTCAATTGTTTTGCATGAGGACAGAATACCCTCCCAGAGCTGTTGCTTAGATGTGAACTGCCTCCCGCCATCATAGACACTCATTTTGATGATGCCCAGGGGTTCTCAATGGGGTTGAGGTCAGGGGAGCATGGGGGCCACACCATAAGTTTGTCCCCTTTTATGCCCATAGCAGCCAGAGATGCAGATGTGTTATGTGCAGCATGAGACGGTGCATTATCATGCATGAAAATGATCTTGCTGCGGAATGCACAGTTCTTCTTCTTGAACCATGGCAGGAAGTGCTGTTTGAGAAACTCAACATACACTATGGAGTTCATCTTTATCCCTTCAGGGATCCTAAAGGGGCCGACAATCTATCTCCGCATGATTCCAGCCCTAAACATTACTCCACGTCCTCCTTGTTGGCGCCGTAGCCATGTTTGCATGGGGTGTCCATTAACCAGCCATCCTCCACTCCATCCATCTGGACCATCGAGCGTTGCACGGCACTCATCGGTGAACAAAACAGTTTTGAATCAGTCTTCATGTATTGTTTGGCCCACTGGAGCGGTTTCTGCTTGTGTGCAGTGGATAGAGGAGGTCGACAGGATGGCTTACGCACAGCTGCAAACCTCTGAAGGACCCTGCATCTTGTTGTTCGGGGGACGTTGGAGGCACCAGCAGCTTTAAAAACTTGTCTGCTGCTATGACAAGGCTTTTTTGCTGCTGCTCTTTTAACCTAATGTAATTGCCTGTAGGAAAGAGTCCTCAATTTTCCATTATCAGCACGCACACGTGTGTACTGTGAATCAGCTACATACTTCTTGATTGTGCGATGATCACGATGAAGTGTCTTGGCAATGTTGATTGTAGTCATGCCTTGACCTAAACATTCCACAATTTGTTGCTTCTCAGCAGCCGACACATCCTTTTTCGTTCCCATTTTGGCAGAAAATGTAGGCTGCTTAATAATGTGGGACAGCCTCTTAAGTAGTCTGCCTTTCATTGGACACACCTGCCAAACTAATTAGCACAGGTGTCTGCAATTGCTTACAGTGATATAAAGAGCCTGACACACATCACCATCAGTTTAACTGACAAACAAAAAAATTCTTACCTTATCACTTCAAAACAATTTTTGCTTAATAATTTGGAACACAGTGTATAAAAGCACGGCCCACATAGTATATAGCACGGCCCACATAGTATATAACATGGCCCACATAGTATATAGCAGGGCCCACATAGTATATAGCAGGGCCTACATAGTACATAGCACGGCCCACATAGTGTATAACAGGACCCACATAGTATACAGCAGGGCCCACATAGTATACAGCAGGACCCACACAGTATATAGCACAGCCCACATAGTATACAGCAGGGCCCACATAGTATATAGCACGGCCCACATAGTATATAGCAGGGCCCACATAGTATATAGCACGGCCCACATAGTATATAGCAGGGCCCACATAGTATATAGAATGGCCCACATAGTATATAGAAGGACCCACATAGTATACAGCAGGGCCCACATAGTATACAGCAGGACCCACACAGTATATAGCGTGGCCCACATAGTATACAGCAGGGCCCACATAGTATATAGCACGGCCCACATAGTATACAGCAGGGCCCACATAGTATACAGCAGGGCCCACATAGTACATAGCAGGGCCCACATAGTATACAGCAGGGCCCACATAGTATACAGCAGGGCCCACATAGTATATAGCGCGGCCCACATAGTGTATAGCAGGGCCCATATAACACAGCCCTCATCTCTCCACCCCCCCAGGAATGGCCCCAACAGCCACCGTTCAGTATGCACTGACATATTTATTAAAAAAAACACTCCTCACCTCTCCTTGTGCCCGCGCTGCTCCCGGGTCCTGGCTCCTGCTCTGCCTGGTACACAGTGAGTGCGCGATGATGTCATTTTGCACCTGCTGTGTCAGAGACAGAGCAGGGAATGATGGGAGAGGGAGAGTCAGCTGACGCTCTCTCCTCCATCATTGCTTTGAACTGTACCGGCAGACACCGGTACAGTTCAAAGCAGCGGCGGGGGGAGTCGGCGCTGGGGGCAGGCAGGCCCCCCTGCCTCACAGGGGCCCCCATAGCGGCTTCATGATGTGCCGCTAGCTGGGGGCCCCTTGGGGAGCGGTGACTCTAGGCAGCTGCCTGGTCTGCCTGCCCCTAACGTCGGCCCTGCAGTGCAATATAATATGATGACTGTAATAAATTAAGAGGATGAAAATTTTGATAAGAGGAGAGCTTCTTTGAAAAGTTGGGAGGTATGAGTTTCTGTGACTCTGACTTTTGCTATTGGGCGTCTATTATTTCTATATACGCCCCTGCTCAGGAGAATTATTAGAATAAAGATTCAATGAGTGTCATTATTATATGGAAGAACAATGGGGAGATATTATTAAAAAAGACACTGAGGGATCACTTAAAAATGGAGGCTGGCACATTTAGGTGAGCTGCGCTGCGGGTATGGAAAGCCGTGGAAATCCAAAATGGTTTTCATTAATACCAATGCGTTTTTGCGCTGGACCGTCGCCTTTCTCAAGGTATAAAAACCAAGTGAGTCGTTATCATTATAGGGGAATCAAAGGGGGCATTATACTACTACTACTACTAATAATAATAAAAATATTAATAATAATAAAAGCACAGGGGTGTTTTATTGTTATAAAGTGGTACAAGGTTATTATTATAAGGGTTCAAGGAGTCGTATTATTAAATGAGGCAGAGGGGAATTATTATAAGGCAACACAAATGGACATTTTTACTGTATGTTGCTGTATAGCTGTAAGGAGGTACAGGGGAGCATTAATATTATAAGGGGCACAGAGGGATGTTATTTCTATAGTGTGCTGTATAACTGTAAGGATGCACAGCATTATTAATGTTAGGAAGTACAGAGGGAACATTATTACTGTGTAGGGCCACAGAGGGGGCACAGTTTTGTGGGGCACAATAAGAGGGTACTATGACTGTATGGGACAAAGAAGGTACATGATCACTGTCTAGAGCATTGTTAATAGCATTATATGGTTTGTGTAGAATTGGTAGAATTTAAGGAAGGTCCTGGAAAAGCTGTACGTCAAGGATGTCTGTGTGTTACATTTTACAAGGACAAATTATAGGTGGAAGAAGAGGTCATAGCAGTCTGGGCCAAATGGAAAAGATAAAGGAAAATAATCAAGACATCCGTGAGAACATCACTAGTAAGAACCTGTACAGTACATATATATGGTCTAGTGGACCACATCCGTATAGGGAAGGGTCCTGGACTGGGATGGGCAGTCTTCTCCCTGCGGGGATTTGCCCTTCCCCTTCTTGTTAAACCCTAGGTCTCCGGCTTGTCTTGGTATATTAACATGTGTAGGGTTGTTGGCAAGTTTAATGCATCCTTGGTTGTCCTCATAGATTACTGTTGTTGAGCTAATGGCTTGCTGAAATCTTCCAAAGTTGTTTTAACCAAATTACTTCTTGACTTGCATAAGCAGCAGACATATATTCTGCTTCTGCAGAAGATAATGCGACTGACACTTGTTTCTGCTGAACCAAGAAATTGAATTTCCTCCTAACTTGAACAAGTAACCACTTGTTGATTTCCAATCACTTGAATCTCCAGGCCTAATCTGCATCACATAACCTCTGAGAGTGAGATCTCCTGATGCAGATATCTTAAGATTTAGCCTTAGGTACTGCCACACTAAACATCCCGCTAGCGATCACAATAACGACGCATACTAATGCGATCGCTAGCGGGATTGTTTCTATATCGCTAAGTGCGGCCACATTTAGCGATATAGTTAACGACGCTATCGCCGTTAGCGATCTTCTAAGACTTTAGCGGTACAAAAGTACCGCTAAATCGCTAAGAAAAGGTGCCACACTAGCGATATATACTTACCAGCGGGAGCGCCGACGATAAATTAGGGTCCGGAGCGATTCCAGCTACGAGCGAGATCACAGCAGGAGCTCGTCGCTGGAAGCTGCCGCACTGAAACATCGCTAACGGGATCGCTAAATAGTGACGTTTTTAGCGATCCCGTTAGCGATATTGTTCAGTTGGCATACCCTTTTGAGTTTCTTTAAGATATTGAAGAATTCTCTAAATTGCATTCCAGTCTCTTTGGCGTGGCTTGCTTACACGTTGGCAGAGAATTCCAACTGTGGCTGTGATATACGGACGAGTTGTGGTTGCTATGTACAGAAGAGCCCCCACTGCTTATGAGATCTTCTTCTCCTTCCAACTTTAAGTAGGACGGGTCCATTGGTGTTGACGTAACTTTGGCTTCTGACATTCCAAACTGGTTGAGTATTGTGGAAATTTTTAAACTTTGGTTGAGAAGAAAACTCCCATCTTCCTCTCTCTGGATTTGGATTCCCAAATAATATTTCACATTTCTAGGGTCCTTAGTCTCAAAGTGCTGGTTGCTTAGCTTTACAATTTCTTTTTCATTTTGATGTCGCAATAACGAATGATGCATCTAAAGTATATGATACCGTAATTACCTGGCAAAGAGTAGGGATGGGAACACCTGGCCAGCCCTGTTCCCATCCCTACTCTTTGCCAGGTAATTTGTTATTGCGATGTTTAAAGGCACAATGTACCATTTATATATAATATTCACCAGTACTACTTTGGCTTATTTTGTGCTAAGTACATACCATGTTCTGCTGCCCTACTGTTGGTCAATGTTATTTTGTCAACTTTGAGACTTGGCAAGTTAGAGTATTGATTATTCTGCATGATTTACAGTAGATGTGATGACAATGTGGCCATTATTTGACCTTTCATTAGATTCTACCAATGGTCACACCTGCCATCGACGTTGCATAGTGGTTTGTCTATCCACTTTCCACCTTGTCCACCTTTGCTTGCTAAATCTGATCAATAAAGTTATTCTTTTTTTTCTGCATTAATGGACTGTATGATTGTATTCTTTTGGCTTGTCTCCCCTGTGTTTTAGTAATATTATAATCAGTCCCATTTAGTCCTATCTATTAGTTCCGAGTGATACATGAGACTACAAACTGTTTATGATTCTGCACTACTTTGTTTTCTTACCACTTTTTATTCCCCGGACACTCCAATCTTTGTCATTACTATACATTGCACTTTCACAGAGAGTACAGTTCTTTCACTCTGCAATGCCATTTTGTTCTGGGATGTATGGAATGGTAGTGTGGAACAAGATTTCATTCTTTTTCAAAATGGTTTGCACCTTACCACTTGTATATTCGGTTCCATCACTTCACTTAGACTGATACAGCTTTCTCATGAGATAAAGCTTATTGCTGAGATTTGATCTTTGATGCACTTTCTGTAATTCATCCCACATCTCCATTGCAGTTGCTCACTTGCATATATGCACAATCTGATTATCATCTACACTGAGATGCTTTGTGCTTTCTGATCCTTCTCTAGCCATTCATCTGGTAATGGATGAGGCACTTATTCCTGAGTATATTTCCACATACCTTCTCTTATGAGCAGCATCTTCACCTTGAATTTCCAGGACTGGTAGTTTTGGTTAGTGAGGCTTGGCACTGAGAACTTGACATTATAGCTGCTAGTGGACATCTTCTCTGTTGCTCTGTGCTGCTTTTGCTTTGGGCTTCTGTTGCTGTGTTACTCTGGGGTTCTGTGTCACTCTGTGCTCATAACCTGTTGGCAGCGGTTTATTCAGGATACTCTACAAGCTTGTGACAACCGAGCTTCTTTATTCAAAAACAATCAGGAAAAATATATGATAAGCTTAATGGATCAGGAATAAATCATTTGTGTGTCTCTATCTGTGTATGAGAGAAGCAGCCTGCTGTAGATGCTGCACAGATAGAGACACACAAAAGATTTATTCCTGATCTATTAAGCTTATCACATATTGTTCCTAATTTTTCCTGAATAAAGAATCACTGTTGTCATACGCTTGGAGAGTATTCTGAATAATCCGTTGCCAACAAGTGTTAATATAGGGTGTTTTTTGTAGGGGTGTTTGTTACCAGAGGCTGCTTCCAGGTATTGACCCTGCATCAGCTCCTAGTTCTCCTCCCAGTTCCCCCACCCATCTCTTTTTTGTATGTTAATGTGCCTGCAGCAATAAAAACCCCTCTCCATGTTTTTTCTCCCTCTTCTCCGATACCTGATGTATAGGTGCTTTCCTCACGTTTGCTACACGGTTATTTATACGTTATTATTAAAAAAAAGATTTTTTATGCTTTGATACTGCTTCTAATGTTTTATATCAATTCACAGCTGGCGGTAAAATTTTGAGCTTTATACAAACTAAAGATGGACTTGCCCACCGGGAGTCCGCTGGTGTATACTGTTTCAGCTTGATGATTGTTAAAGAAAAGAAATATGGTTTGGTTAATTTCATCTTATTAAAGCTGTGGCCAATTCCGTTCATAAAACAAGTTATTTCGGTGGCAGTGTATTTTTCTATAGTGGTAGTTTATGGGGTTTATTTTTCTCTATCATCAGTCTGCACAGCACAGTTGCAGAACTGATGTTCCATTAAGTGTCCAATGCATGGTGGTGACATCAGTCCTAGTACTGTGGTTTTGGTGAAAGGTTCTCCAGGCATGAAGTGAAAGTCTGCAGTCACTCTATGTGCAGTATTATTATTATTACTATTCAATATTATATAGTGATATTATTGGTATCATTAGAAATATTAGTCTTGTAGTAAATCTTTATTTCCCCCTGGAAGGGTTATATTAATAGATATCCCCATCTGGGGCTCAGGGGCGAAGACGGCATGGGCCTGTGTGCTTTCAAATGCCAGGGCTGAATTTCAGTCCCAGTTCGTCCCTGGTATCATCACATATTAGATTGGCTTCAAGATACGACTAAGTGATCATATAGTACAGGGTACATGATCATTAAAGCACAATGCCATTTTGTTATAAAGTAACTTAAAGAAGAAACTCACCTCCACAGGTATATCTGTTATTCCGAATCCAAGTCCCTCAGAAATAACAAAAGCATAGGCCGCCCATGTAGTGTTTTTGTTAGGGACAGTTAGCTGAAGTTGAGTTGTTAACGATGAACTGTGAAAAATGGGTACGTAATTTACAATCCTATAAAACTGACATAATAATTCACCATTAATAGTTATCCAATGATTAATGTGCTCCAGGAATAATTGTTATTTAGAATTGTTTTACCTTGGAAACAAGTTGTTTACCATTAAGTAAATGGCTATTATCATTAGAATCTGTTCAGAAATCACAACTGTACCAGATTTCATATGCATTATTCATAGGAAGCAAGTAATGCGTATTTAACATACCTGATATTGGCGTCTAGCCAGATCCACTTTCTTGTAAAACAGGCTTGTTGTTTTTTGGAAGAGCAATTTCCTCTTTGTTTGTGCCTCTGTATCCTAAAGAAATGATAAATGTAATTTCCATTGGCTGGCTAAAAGTACAAAGTGAAGAGCAGGACAGTGTGACAACCTCTCTGCCACTTGTGGAGGGGAATATGGAGACCCATGTTTCATGCTCCCTAAGGGAGAACGCACACACATACACATTTAAAGCTGCTTACAGAGTCTTGTTGTTAATGGCCCATTCATATTTGTTCCTGACCAAATCTGCTCTTTGTGGCAAAATATCATATGAGGTATCGCAGACTGCAAATACGGGCTTGAGTAAACTCTATGACTATGTGTCATGATCTCAATAGTGAGCAAGCAGAACTAGATGCAATTGGCTAATAAAAGTGTAAGTCAGTGTCCACATAACAGTGAACACTGCCTATAAATGTTAGGCATAGTGGCAGAAGGGTGCGTCCTTGCTCATTTGGACAGTTCTGGATTCTTACCATCTAATACACGGTTCACATTATCAAGAACAGAGCAAGAGAAAAACAGACAAAAAGGTCAGTAATAATGGTAAAAAGTACAATATTTTATAGATCAAGAATTTTGGTTTGCAAGGGTAGGAAGAACAACCAGGAGAAAAAAGTGGGCACTAATCCAAGTGATAAACAGATATTAACCCATTCCCGATCTTGGAAGTATCCATATGTCCAGGTCGCTAGGTACTTACCAACCTTCATAGAATCATGGAATCTTGGAAAGGTAGAGTTGGAAGGGACCTCCTGGGCCATCTGTCCAACCCCTTGCTCAAAGCAGGATTCACTAAATCATCCCAGACAAATGTCTGTCCAGCCTCTGTTTGAAGACTTCCGTTGAAGGGGAACTCACCACCTCTTGTGGCAGCCTGTTCCACTCATTGATCACCCTCACTGTCAAAAAGTTTTTTCTATTATCTAATCTGTGTCTCCTCCCATTCAGTTTCATCCCATTGCTTCTAGTCTTTCCTTGTGCAAATGAGAATGAAGATGATCCTTCTACAATGTGACAGCCCTTGAGATATTTGTAGACAGCTATTAAGTCTCCTCTCAGTCTTCTCTTTTGCAAGCTAAACATTCCCAAATCCTGCAACCGTTCCTCATAGGACATGGTTTGCAGATCAGTCACCATTCTGGTCGCTCTTCTCTGAACTTGCTCCAATTTGTTGGTGTATTTTTCAAAACTGGACAAAATATTCCAGATGAGGTTTGACCAAAGAGGAGTAGAGGGCAATAATGACTTCACGTGATATAGACTGTATGCTTCTGTTAATACATTCTAGAATTGTATTTGCCTTTTTTGCTGCTGCATCACACTGTTGACTCATGTTCAGTCTGTGATCTATTAGTATATCCAAGTCTTTTTCACATGTACTGTTGCTTAACCCTATTCCTCCCATTCTGTATATGCTTTTTTGATTTTTATTGCCCAGATGTAGTACTTTGCATTTTTCCCTGTTAAAAAAACGATTCTGTTAGTTGCTGCCCACTGCTCCAGTTTATTTATATGTTTTTGAATCCTCTCTCTCTCTTCTCTAGTATTAGCTATCCCTCGTAGCTTTGTGTCAACAGCAAATTTAATCAGTTTACCCTCAATTCCTTCATCTAAATCATTGATAAAGATGTTGAACAATACAGGGCCCAGTACAGAGCCCTGTGGTCCCCCACTTGAGACAATCTTCCAACTGGATGTGCAGCCATTTACGACCACTTTTTTGGTCCGATCACTAAACCAGTTATGAATCCTCCTAACAGTTGCCTTGTCTATTCCATACTTAGTCATTTTTTCAATAAGGATTGTGTGAGATAATTTGTCAAATGCTTTGCTGAAGTCAAGATATACTATATCTACAGCATTTCCCTGATCCACCCAATCAGTGATTCTGTCATGGAAGGAAATTAAGTTAGTCTGATGTGACTTATTAGTTACAAACCCATGCCCCATTCTCTGGTTTTATCACTTCATTCTTATCCAGGTACTTACATACATGTTGTTTATTAATTTGTTCAAAGAGCTTTCCTGGTATAGAAGTCAGACTAACTGGCCTGTAGTTCCCTGGGTCCACCTTCTTCCTTTTTTTGAAGATATGAACAACATTTGCTCTTCTCCAGTCTTCTGGGACTTCTGTTCTCCAAGAATTTTCAAAAATTATGGAGAGTGGTTCAAAAATTTCTCTGCTATCTCCTTCAGTACTCTGGGGTGTAATTTATCTGGACCTGGAAACTTGAATTCATTTAGGTTAGCTAAGTATTTCCTCACTATTCTTCTGTTTATAGATATCCTGGATTCTTCTATTCCCTTAATAGGACAATGAAGATCAGTTGATCTTACATTTCCTTTCTGAGAGAAAACAGATGCAAAATAGGAATTTAAAAGTTCGGCCTTCTCAACATCCTGTCTTACCATTTCATCATTTTCATCCTTTAAAAATCCTATAGCATCTTTGGCTTTCTTTTACTTTTGACATATCCCCAAAATCATTTTTTATTGCTTTTGACGTCTCTTGCAAGCCTTAATTCATTGTCAGCTTTTGCTAATTTGATTTGTACCCTGCCGATTCTGCAGAAAACATTATATTCTTATTTAGATATGCCTCCCTCTTTCCATTTGATAAATATTTCTTTCTTCCTTTTTAGCATGTGTTTAAGTTCTGTGTTCATCCATCCTGCTTCCTATTCTTCCCTCTTTTCGAAATTGTTAATGATAGTAATTTGAGAATCTAATTTTTCAACAGTCCCTTAAAATCTGCCTTTCTGAAATCTAACCTTGACGTCTGAGTCTTCGCAGGTCTTACTCTTACCTCCTCAACTATTTCCTCCCTGTTTATAAGGATTAGATCCAAGGTAGCAGATCCACTTGTTTTCTCCCCTAACTTTTGGAAGATAAAGTTGTCAGCAAGAGAGGATAAGAATTTCCTTGAGCTGTTAGTTTTGCCTGAGAGAGATTCCCAACAAATGTCTGGATAGTTGAAATTTCCCATGACTAATATGTCATATTTTTTGGAGAACTTGGCCATTTGATGCATAAAGAGTTCATCCATATCTTCAGCTTGCAGAAGGCGGCCTGTAGTAAATGCCTACAATGCCTAAAATTTCCATTGTTCTGTCCTTGTATTCTTACCCAAACAGTTTCCACAGAACTCCCAGTCTCTGAAGCTTCAATCTCTGTGCAGATATACGCTTTTCTAACATACAATGCGACACCTCCTCCTCGTTTATCAAGCCTGTTTATTGCAAATAAGTTGTATCCTTCTAGCCTTGTATTCCAATCATGTGTATCGTCCCACCAAGTTTCAGTGATTCCAATCACATCATATTTATTTTCCTGCGTTAGTAGTTCCAATTCTCCTTGTTTGCTGCCCATGCTTTGTGCATTCGAATAGAAACATTTTAGTTTGTGATTGTTTTCTCTTTCTCCAATATTTTCTCAAACATTTCCTCCAATAACCTTGGACATATGGATACATCATGGCAATTTTGCTAAGCGTGTGTGACCGTCACTGTGTGTCAGCTGATTCTGATAACTGACACCTGGAACTCTGTGAAGGAGCGGTGCTTTAACCCCTAAATACTGTGATTGCTAGAGATTGCAGCATTTAGCAGGCATGCAGAGTGAGAGAGCCCCCTCTGCACTTCGGTCAGCTTCCCCGCAACGTCAACATGGGGGCCAGATCGTTGCCATGGAGACCCAATGTCGTCATAATAACATTCGCGTCACTAGGCACTAGAAAGTTAGATCATGCGCACTGCACGATCTAACTAACAAGTGTGTGCAGGGCTGACAGCTCTAATGCACTGTAATGCAATAGAACTGTGATAAGATTGCAGAAAGTGAAATTCCCATAGAGGGACTAAGTAGAAAAAAGTAAAATTAAGGTTAAAAAAAATTCTAAAAATATACTTTTTAAAATCAGAAAATAAAAATAAAAAAAAAAATATATATATCTTGTACCCATAAATAAATATTTTTAGTAAAAAAAATAACAAAAAATAAAAGTACACATATTTAGTATCGATGTGTCTGGAATGACTCGACCTATAATTTAAAAATAAAATAAATAAAACTAAATCTTCACCTACTGTTAATTTATTCATTCTGCCTCAAAACCATTGTAGTTCGGCTCAGCGCATATTTATCATGCACTCGACGGTGAACGCTTACACTAGGGTTTCCATGTAAATCTCTGAAATACATGATTGGTAGATTTGTATGGAACCACCGATTCTCTATAATGAGGCAGATGGAGGCACTGTGGATGCTGTCTGGCCTATGATCTGGTGTGTCCGTCTTTTAAGGTGTGCATACTATTGACCACATTTTTGAAACTAGACCCCCCAAGAAGCTTATATAGATGTTTGGTAAGCACTTTGAACCCCCAAGTGCTTTGCAGAAGTTTATAACGCAGAGCAGTGAAAATAAAAAATCATTTCTTTTCCACAAAAATGATCTTTTCACCCCCAAATTTTTACGTTCACAAGGGACCCCAATAGTTGTTGTCCAGTTTGTCCAGCGTACTCTGGTACCTCATAAGTGGGGGGGACAATTGTTTGGGCGCATGGCAAAGCTTGGAAGGGAAGGAGCACCATTTTGGAATGCAGACTTTGATGGAGTGGTCTACGGGCATCATGTTACATTTGCAGAGCCCCTGATGTGCCTAAATAATTGAGGCAGTCAGGCTACCTCTGGCGAGCACATGGAGGGCTGTGCGGCCCTCCAAAGAAATGCCACCCCACACCATTACTGACCCACTGCCAAACCGGTCATGCTGAAGGATGCTGCAGGGAGCAGGTTCACACTCAGCATATGTGACAGACGTGGCAGAGTCTGGAGATGCCGTGGAGAGCGATCTGCTGCCTGCAACATCCTTCAGCATGACCGGTTTGGTAGTGGGTCAGTAATGGTGTGGGGTGGCATTTCTTTGGAGGGCCACACAGCCCTCCATGTGCTCGCCAGAGGTAGCCTGACTGCCATTAGGTACCGAGATGAGATCTTCAGACCCCTTGTGAGACTACAGTATATGCTGGTGAGGTTGGCCCTGTGTTCCTCCTAATGCAGGACAATGACAGACCTCATGTGGCTGGAGTGTGTCAGCAGTTCCTGCAAGATGAAGGCATTGAAGCTATGGACTGGCCTGCCCGTTCCCCAGACCTGAATCCAATTGAGCACATCTGGGATAGCATGTCTTGCTCCCTCCACCAACGTCACGTTGCACCACAGACTGTCCAGAAGTTGACAGATGCTTTTGTCCAGGTCTGAGGTCTGGAGGAGATCCTTCAGAAGAACATCCACAACCTCATCAGGAACATGCCCAGGTGTTGTAGGGAGGTCCTACAGATACGTGGAGGCCACACACAATACCGAGCATCATTTTGACTTGTTTCCACTTTAATTTTGTCTTGTTTTGATTTTCATTTGGACATGTTTCCACTTTCATTTTGGGGGTCTCTCCAAATCCAGGCCTCCATTGGTTCAAAAATTTGATTTCCATTGATGATTTTTGTGTGATTATGTTGACAGCACATTAAACATTGTACACAACAAAGTATTCAATGAAAATATTTAATTAATTTAGATCTAGGATGTGTTATTTGAGTGTTCCCTTTAATTTTTTGAGCAGTGATACCTGGCAGAAATTTATTTATGTATTTATTTACTTATTTGTTTTATACTTATTTATTATTCATGTTTTGAAATATTTTAATATCTGCTTGTCACTTGGATTAGCGCACGCTTTTTTCCTGGTTGTTCTTTCTACCCTTGCACACCAAAATTATTAATCAATAAAATATTGTACTTTTTTTCACCATTACTATTGACCTTTTTGTTAGTACTTATCTTGATATGGTCTTTATGCAATTTCTCCTGATGGGTCACTATATAATTTAGTCCACACATGTACAGTACTTATATTGGGAGACTTCTCCTTACATATGGGTTAATATTAGTCACCTGTGATAGATCGGCTCACTCGGCTGCACAGTAAGGTAAACAATGGAATACTGTCTCTTTAAGTCTCTCACTGGTTTATTAGGAGTGCTGGATAAGCCAGTGCAGAGTTATCAAAAATAAACAAGTCTTTCCTGGCCTAAGGAAAAACAAATCATAACATACAGCACAATCTGTGTGGATCTGCCTCTGCTCATTCAGGAAAAAGCAAAATATACAGGTTCAGGTTCCTAGAACTGGAGTTACACTCTCCAGACCTACCAAACACTGAATGCCTCAGGAGGATGACTATTTAAAGCTCAGACTTCACCCTGGGGTGCACATAATGTGGGCAAGTTCCCACACGCTCTATAGTTGTCCACAAAACCCAGCCCTTCAAATTAACGCCACTCAACACATAGTGTGCTGGAGGAAACTTCTGGGTTTCAAATCACAAAAGCTGAAAGCCTCAGTGAAACGTATCCCCAGTCCAGCACTTTGCCAATGACTTTGTCACACACCATACATGTATTACCTTAATATTTGCATGTGCATTTTTTTCTTACTCTCAGGTGTTTCTTAACAGTTCAAGTTATGAATGTCATTAAAGGGAAAATGACCACCCCAATCACACTCTCTCAAATAATTTACATTACTATGTAACCCTTTAAAAAATAAGCCTGGTGATCCCTTTATAATTCAAAAGTCTCCTCCATCAGTAGGGAAGCATGTATAGGAAGCTGTGCCTGTATGTGCGTTGTGGTGTGACAATGCACTTACAACTTCTCACCCTGAGCTGTATTCCCAAAGTTGCGGCATCCTCCCTTGGCTGACAGGTTGTTTGCTCTGGTACATAGCCACTGACCTGTAAAGGGAGGTTGCTGCTAGGTAGGTAATACAGCGTGAGGCTGAGAAACTAAAAGCTCATCCTCACGCCCAATGCACTTCCAAACACAACTTGAAAATGTGATTTCTCACTACTAGAACAATTCTTTGGGGTCATAAATGAATTGACAGGCTTATCTTTTAAAGAGCTGACCAGTCATATTAATGGTTTGAGGTGGTAAAAGTTTATGACAGGTTCCCTTTAAAATAGATGTCTCCACATATTATTTATTCTTTTTTTGGTTAAAACGTTCTATAAAATTCAAAAGCTAAACTGAACTGCAAGAAAAAAGGCTTTGTAGCCTCTGGTGATGTGGTGGTGTTTGAATGTTATAACAAGTTATGAACTGTCCGCATTAGAAATTCTCTTGCTTGAATCTTGCCATGACATAAATTCTTAAAGGCATTGCGAAGACCAGGAAGGTCAAACCATTATCCTCACATTAGCTCAAACATTTCAACTAAGAATATAAAAACTCCCACTTTGCTCTATTCAAATTACTTTGTGCCCAAATCTATAAAATAACTTATATAGTAACTAGATAGCCAAAACTAAATATAATGGTCCAAGCCTCTATGCGCCTCGTCCTGGCAGTGGGGCAAAGAGTGTTCACACAGCATGCAATTCATGGAGTCTGAAGGCCCAGTGTGTTTCTTTTTCAGCTTTTATTACTAATTCTACAGGATTCAATCATTTTTACAGGATTTTTTTTTTAAGTTTCTCTTGATATTAAATTGTACTAAGGGCAGGTAGTTGGAGAATAATCCTAGATGACACAAAATTTAAGGAACTTGTCAGGGAAACATCTGGAGACATGAGCAAAAGTAACCATCTAATTCTCCACTAGAACCTTGTGAGTAGCAAGCAGAAGCTTGGTGTGAGACTTCCAGTATACAGGCATAGATTTACATGTACAGAATGTGAGCATTCAGGCTAGTCAAGCTTGTGCCAGTTAATATAATTATTACATTGCGGTGACAGTTACAGATAAGTGATATTTACGGAGTATTCTCATGTTATTAAATTGTGTTAATTATTTACACAGATGAAAATAAGCAAGCTTGAACTTAGTTTGCTTTTTCTATTTGCTTTTATTGTCATGCTGTGAAAGTTTTAAGCTGACATAGTTTACTTCTGGTTTCCAAGAAGATCAAGTACAAGACTCTCCCCAAACAATGGCCGAGTGTGCATAGTAGCTACATTCCAGGGGAGGAGTTAACTCCTAAAATCCCCTCCACCTCTTTCCAGCCCATTGACTTCTATACAGCAATTAGCTACTCTCCTTCCTCTCAGCTCCTGATGAGTTGCAGTTATCAGTCCTGTGTAAGCATCATTGGTGGTACTGTCCTGAGCTGTGTGCTTATTCAATTGCTCTATCATCTCTATATGCAAATACAGTGATACCATTGTAGACTTCAGAACAAACCGCTGATAGTTTAATGTATTATAGCAGAACTTATACTGAGCTTCATAGTTCTACTAATACTGCAGCTATACTAATCACCAAAACTGTCATCCAAGTAGGAAAACCAAACCAACTAAAAACCAGGAAGTAAGGAGACTGTATAGTTGTGAGCTGCTTAAGAAACAAATTGAGTATATCCCTTTAATACACTTGTTTATTGCTATAGGCCCTTTTTGTTATGCTTTATGCTGGGTGATGGTGAACTGACCTACTGCTTGCCAGCAACAGCAGTGTGTCGTGCTAGCCGTCGCACTGCCACCTACCCTTGATACTCAGGTATACTCTTCATTCCCTTCTCAGGGAACGAGCAGCACAGCGTCTAGTGATCAAACACACAAACAGCAGACGAGGCAAACACACCAAAACCAAGAAACCACAGTGCAACTGCATGAACGAAGGTGAACAATGATAAAACAAGCACAGGCACCAATCCTCAGAAGCACAGCAACACTGACCTTAACCACCCAACAGAACTGGAAAAAATCAGCAACAAAAGGAGGAAACGACAGGTTTAAATCTGCCGCCCAACAGTCACCTGACCAGTTTGGGGCAATGCCTAATCTCCACCCCCAGACCACAGAGACACCAGAGGAGGGGAGAGAATACTGGAGGGAACCTACCACCATTGGACTGCCCCAGCTGGTACAGCATTCAGTACTAACACCAGGGGTCACCACACAGCATAATCGCTGGGAGCAGCGGCATCCCATGTCCAAAGATGCTAGAAGTGCATCTTCTAGAATGCGATATCTGGACTGAGTGAGCACACCCGCAAGCTCTGCCCCCTGGAGGTGACACCCTGCACCTCGTGGCCAGTAAAGGATGAAAGATGACCCACCGGAGAGCCGAAGCCCACCCGGGAGCGTGAGGGCACAGTTTAGGTACGGAGCTACCATTCCTGACACTTTTACATTCAACAATTTTTGTTAACCACTTTATCGATGCTATGATGGACACTTCTATGATTACATTTCTTGCAGCCAATGGGGTGAAGTTTCTTAAAAGATCAACATTAAAATTATTCTTGACCTTTCTAAACCTTTACACATTTTCTAGCAGCAAATTAATTATTTTTCCATGCATTCACAATCTATTTTCCACATACCATTATTTAGTAAATATAGTAAATGGATGGATAGACATTTTAAATGAAGTTTCTAGTATTGACTCCTTAAAATGAATAACAAACTTACCATATAAAATTTGCACTACAGCATCAGAAAGACTTGTGAGGGAACTCTTGGAAATACAAAAATATCAAATTTAGTTAAGTATTCAGGAAACAAATGGATGCCATTATTTATAAATCAAAAGCAAATTATACAATAAAATATACTTTTATGTATGAACTCACCTGATTATTTATATTTAGTTCATCTATCTACAAAAGAAAGCAAAGAAACATTTTATAAGTATATATTTTTTTTGTGTAAATAATAGTGATTGGTGGGTTTAGGTTTGAACAGTAAAAAATAAATAGTAATTGTAAAAAATTGACAAATTACTCAATCATAGAAAAATTCTTGGGAAAAAAAACTCTGGGCTAGCATATACACTTTGGTACTATTAGGAGTTGTACGACTTTGAGGTACAAGTCTGCAGTCACTCTATGAATACTCACTCTGGTAATATTTATGTTCTTTCTGTCTCCTAGGGAAAAAACTTGCAAACCCACCAAAGATCGGGTCTCTTTCACACTGATAGATAAGGACACATTTTCTAATGGGTTTGCTTTGCTTTTACTCCATGATAAAGTCACCTAAAAGAAGAATAAAATATATCATTCTGATGGGTGGGACATAAAATAATAATAAAGCAATGTGAAGGAACTAAATACTGTACCTTGTTTCCTAATTCACTTTTGACAGAAAACACTTGAGAGGTATTTTGCACAATATCACCAAATCTAGCACTAATCTTCAGGAAATATACCACAAGCTGAGCAGTCGGAGTCCAGGATTGGTCAGGAGTGAGACTAAATGTGGTTTTGTTCTTTCCTGCAGACACAATCGTCCCATTGGCCACAACCTAATAAAAAAATAATTTGCATTGTGTGTGTAATGAAAGGTTTTAACACAAAAAAACTCACAGAACTCAGCACAGCAATGGCTACAGATTTGTATTAAACTGTCTATAATAATTAAGGTTTTTAATCACTGTGCTTGAAAATCTCAGATAAAGCTATGTTATCAAAGCATAGATTAGAAGTGCATAGGATAACAAGTAATCATTTTATATTGTATTACGCTGCATCAGTGTGTCAGATGAAACTTGCCCTTTCAAGTTTATGGGTGCACAAAAAAAAAAATCTGATTTTTACAGATACATAGCAAACTGTATTTGGTCTTGTAACTTTTTAGTAACTTCTAAATGTTAAATGTTGAAGGGTTGTAGCTAAAATTCAAATATATACCCTATCAATAGGATAGGAGATAATTCATTGATTTTTGGCCATCCCATAATCTCATTCTTGGGAACGATGAGTGTGCCAGTGGTTGAACCCCCATGATTAGTAAATTATCACCTCTCCCACGTCTTTAAGCATGCAAAAAGTTTATTTAGTTGCTTTTTTCATTTTGAAAATTGCATGTATATATCTATCCAAATGGATCACAAATAGGATCCCATGTTGTAAATAAAATAGGTTCCAATACTCATGGCACTGATAAATATTTTTATTCAATCACAAATTGCAAAAAACATAAATCACAGAGAGGTTTATGTCCAAAAAAGAGGGACTAACTATAATCATAGGGTATCCATGATGTCACCCGTAATAATACATCTAATACATGTGTGCACTAATGCAATAACAGTTAATCCAAGTCTGTGCAACTGAATTTCTCCACCACGAAAACAATCATGGAACAAGCGTGGAAAAAACTGGAGGGAAAATGTTCCTACTCAATCATGATTTAGCCGCCCAAGAGGCATACTCAAAACAGATATTACAAAGAAGGTACCATTATCCCCACAAGCAATGTACATGCAATGATATAACACACAAGATGTTACCTTATATGGCACATGGAATCCCCGGGCGTCCCTCTGCCAGGGGATTCCATGTGCCATATAAGGTAACATCTTGTGTGTTATATCATTGCATGTACATTGCTTGTGGGGATAATGGTACCTTCTTTGTAATATCTGTTTTGAGTATGCCTCTTGGGCGGCTAAATCATGATTGAGTAGGAACATTTTCCCTCCAGTTTTTTCCACGCTTGTTCCATGATTGTTTTCGTGATGGAGAAATTCAGATGCACAGACTTGGATTAACTGTTATTGCATTAGTGCACACAAGTATTAGATGTATTATTACGGGTGACATCATGGATACCCTATGGTTATAGTTAGTCCCTCTTTTTTGGATACACACCTCTCTGTAATTTATGTTTTTTACAATTTGTGATTGAATAAAAATATTTATTAGTACCATGAGTATTGGAACCTATTTTATTTACAACATGGGATCCTATTTGTGATGCATTTTATCCTGTGGTACAAACCAGTTTGCTTCATGGTTCATGAAAAAACTTTGTTTGGGCATTTTTTGTGTATTAATCTATCCAAATGAGTAGGATACACACAGGAGAGGGGTGCGTGTGTGGGGAGGTTGGAGAGAGTGACTACCAAGATAAAAATCTCTTCGCCATTTAAAGAGAGACCATGGTAAGAAAAAATCTTTGTGCTCTTACTACCATATTGAACCCTTTGTTTTTAAGTTCAGTTGGAGCATTCAATAGAAGGCAAGATTAGATTATGTGGTAAACCATTGCGGTGATGAAAGATTAAATCACCTTAAATTATACATACCATATAATAAATATCCTGTACATTTGGATTGGTTTCAACTTGCACATTAAATGGTGTTCCAACCTATGTGATAAGAACAACAAATGTTAACAAAGTCATAAGGACAGATAGCCATTAGGGATGAGCGAGTATACTCGTTGCTCGGGTTTTCCAGAGCATGCTCAGGTGTCCTCTGAGTATTTGGCCGTGCTCAGAGATTTAGTTTGTGTCAATGCAGCTACATGATTTGCGGCTACTAGACAGCCTGAATACATGTGGGGATTGCCTGTTTGTTAGGCAACCCACACATGTATTCAGGCTGTCTAGCAGCCGCAAATCATGTAGCTGCATTGCCACAAAATAAATCTCTGAGCACGGCCAAATACTCAGAGGACACCTGAGCATGCTCTGGAAAACCCGAGCAACGAGTATACTCGCTCATCCCTAATAGCCATTCTAAATGCATCTTCACAAAACAAATACAGCGTATGCGTTTTTCCTTGAACTATTGTTTCACTTCATAAATAATTTATTTCTGTGATTAAGAACTCCTTACCTTTAAAATGGTTTCGGATATTTGTAGCTGGATGGAAGGATTTATCCAATAGTCTTCGTCAAAGTAAAATAACTGTGTGGTGTTTTGGTAAGAAACCTGTATCAAAAGTATTATAGATTATTAATTTACACCATTTGATGTTATTAATTTTTGCATAAATTAAAGAAACAAGTCAAAAAGGAAAAATGTAATAAAGGAAATGTAATGGTCTGCATGAAACATTCAGATATATTTCAATATATAAATGCTCTTTAACCCCTTTCCAGATGTAAAAAATAAAAAAATAAAACCGCCATGTCTGATGTATGAGAACAAAGATTAATCAACCAAAACAAATCGAAACACCAGAAAAGCTATTTTTCTCAAAAAAAATGCAAAAAAAGCAATTAAAATATTGCATGTGTCATAATATCACACATTTGTATCAATATAAACATCAGAAATACAAGCCTTCATACAGCTCCATCAATGAAAAAAATTAAAAAAGTTATGATTCTCAGAAAATTATGTCACAACCATTTTAATTTTTTTTACCACTTAAAAAAATACAAGTTTGATATAACCCTAATTGTGCTGACCTGAAAAATCATATTGCCATGACACTTTTATTGCACAGTGAACACTGTAAAAAAATTAACAAAAAAAACAATGACTGAATCGCATTTTTCTCATAGAATTTGTCTTCCCATTTTTCAGGATATTCAGTGATAAAGTGAATAGTGAGCTTCGAAACTACAACTGACTCTGCAAGCCCTCATATGGCTAAGTCGATGAGAAAATAAAAAAAACCTATGGCTCTTGGAATATGGGGAAGAAAAAACGAAAGCAGAAAAATAAATATTGGCTGAATCTGGAAGGTGTTAAGATTCTTTAGGTTTTGCCTCGAGTTGTAGTACAGAGCCATTGAAGTGAATGAGGCTACCACATGCCATGGACAAGTATGGCATTGTTTATACGAGGAAGTGGTCATGTGTTATTGTCATTTCAACACATCCCGTTTAAGATCTAGAAGAAATAATTTTCTTTTTACTTACATTTACATTTACATTTTGGACTGACTGAAGAAGAAGGAATTCTATGGTAATTATGGCAGATTCTGGAATGGTGTAATTTTGCTGGGTAACACTCTGAGAAACTCCTGAAAACTGAGATGTTGTAGAAGAAGCCATTGTACTCGCTAAAACTGTATCCCAACTTGAATTCTGAGGGAAAAAAAATCAAAAAGACATGTGCATACATAAAATATTTCAGTTTTGAATTCCATTTGCTTCCGATACTAATAAATTGCTTAAATTTCCATCATTACTGACTTCTCTCCCTTTAGTGCACATGATCATACTGTAGTTTAAGTAGTCGGCAATGCTGTCAGAGACAACAAAGGCTTTAATGGAGGCTTAGTCCAGATCATTAGAGGATTTCATAAACTGCGACATTCAGATACTGTTTTTCCAGTTTTTGCCCATAGATTTACTTTAAATACCATCATAAATGTGACCTACACATAAAGAGGGCTATGTACAAAGAAAATTTTATATAGATTCTGATTGTACGTCCAGAGATTCCTTTACATAAAGTTTGCATAGAATCCACCCTGGTGGTGTCTGTTTAGGCCTCAAAATAAGTAAAAATGGCAAAAAAAACAAGCTGCAATAGACTTGGTGTGAATATTTTATTAAAAAAATTTCAATGAAAGGGAAATTTTCCATAATCCTCATGTCAGGTCTAAAAATGTTTGCTATGATCAAAGATCACCATTAGATACAGTTTTACGGTGAAAAATTCTGATTAGTTTCACTATTATTAGTATATAACTAATTTCACAGGGTTTGTGGCCTTTTTTAGATAGAACCCCAAATTCCCTTCTTTACTTCATACTAGCAAAAAATTAAATGTCTTCATTCTGACTCCTTGCCACTTTCTACCGCTATAGAAAAACTATGCATTTCTGACCTTATTATCTGGATTGTAGTGGTCATACTGCTGGGATATTTCCCAGCAGTCTGGGAAACTGGGGGTATGTGGGAGAGACCGGGCAAAAACTGAGAACAAGGATGAATTCTCATCGCCACACAATAAGAGAAAAAAGAATGGATCTACCTGTGGCAAAACATTTTTGTTCCCCTGGTCATAGCATGTTGGACATGAAATTACTTGTATTGAAAGGTAGCTTCACATCTCAGAGACAGAGGAGAGTTTGCGAATACAAACTGATGGTGACCTTTGACACTCTTAATGCTGGAATGAACCTGTCACACGGATTTATGACTTTTTACATCAATTAAGGAATTTACTCCAAAGACCCTGTGAAAACATCACAAAACTTTACCAGACCCCAATCAGAGGGCAATAAAACTTTCACACTCCTTATCTATGAACTGTTCCAATATTTATGTTCATCTCTATCTCCCATAATGACAGTTCTGCTTCACATCACTTGTCTTACCTATTGCATTTTTTCTGTGCTGTGTGGTGTATAAATATGTGATTCTTCAGATTTTGTATTAGTTTAGCCTGATGAAGAGACCTGAGTAGTCTCGAAAGCTTGCAATTTGTTACCATCTTTTCAGTTAGCCATTAAAAGGTATCAACCACTGAGAATTCTCAACTCTAAATATTTTTCTGGGATATTTCCCTTGTTTTTATAATTTCTTTATACTCACAATAAACACTATAGAATCGCTGCTAAATAAATTATTGCTTGAATACTGTGCTATATTAACAGAAACCACTTTACTCTTTTCTTCTTTAGTTAAGTTCTTATTGTCAATCCTTTGTATCTGAACCTGGAAGAAAACATAAAATGAACATGATAAGTCTTGTTTCACTATGGAAATGTACACTTATAATTAATAAATTGCTTGAATTATCATCTGTTATTACTGAATTCTCTTCCTCTTTCATTGAACATAATCATATTGTAGTATAATTGGTGATGCTGTCATGGACAACATAGGGATAAATTCATCAAAGCTTTACTTTGTGGCCTAAAAACTTTGAAAAGTAGCAACATTTCTACGCAACGCAGAGTTATGTAAAAGTTTTACAACTTTTAGCGTTTTCACGCTAGTTTGAATCAGCTCCGCCAGAATGAGCAGAGCTGGGGAGGAGCCACAGCGGGATGGCGCGTGGTAAAAATGTTGTTTTGTACTCCAGAAATGCTTTTCCAGTCACAGACTGAGGTAGCATTTCTGGAGTGGCGCACAGAGACATAATACACCATTCAGCAGAAGCGCCAAATTCCTTAAGTGGATTGCGCCTCTTAATGAATTCTGTGACTCCTATGATCCATCATGACTGTAGCGCGAGTGTGCATTACACCAGTCTTGATGAATTGGCCACATGAGCTTTAGTTCAGGTATAGTCCAGGACAGCAGAAGATTTCCTAAAGTGTAGCATTTAGATTGTGCCTTTCACGTTTTTGGTCAGAGCAACACTGAAGGATAGAATTGCATATATTGCTTAAAAACAGTAGTACATACTGTAGATCACATCAGTGAAGTCCATTCAATGCATTTTATAAAAGACCTGAGATGTTTATATTAATTTCATCTTCAAACACCATACAGCTGGTCATTCATTACGCTTCCATGTACTATACCGATATCCAGCTCAATGCAGAGATTAAATAATTCTTAGATAGCTTTTAGAAACATAAAGTATGAGACCTGAATGTAGTCCATTGCGCGAGCAGCAGCACCCCACATGGTTCGGAAGAGATACCCCTTTCTAACTAATTTTTATAGGCATTTTATTCCTATTTAGCAGACTACATATATAGTCCTATTTTATGACAAATTGATACATTTGGCAATTTAAAAATGCATACTGTACAGACCAAAAGTTTGGACACACCTTCTCATTCAAAGATTTTTCTGTATTTTCATGACTATGAAAATTGTACATTCACACTGAAGCCATCAAAACTATGAATTAACACATGTGGAATTATATACGTAACAAAAAAGTGTGAAACAACAGAAAATATGCCTTAT
Organism: Oophaga sylvatica; assembly: GCA_033576555.1. NCBI lineage: Eukaryota > Metazoa > Chordata > Amphibia > Anura > Dendrobatidae > Oophaga > Oophaga sylvatica. Next base: position 251,703,279 of record JARQOD010000005.1, on the reverse strand, counting down.
ATTCTAGGTTCTTCAAAGTAGCCACCTTTAGCTTTGATTACTGCTTTGCACACTCTTGGCATTCTATTGATGAGCTTCAAGAGGTAGTCACCGGAAATGGTTTTCACTTCACAGGTGTGCCCTGTCAGATTTAATAAGTGGATTTCTGGCCTTATAAATGGGGATGGGAAAATCAGTTGTGTTGTGCAGAAGTCTGGTGGATACACAGCTGTGTATTATGGCAAGAAAAAAGTAGCTAAGTAAAGAAAAACGAGTGGCCATCATTACTTTTAACCCCTTCATGACCCAGCCTATTTTGACCTTAAAGACCTTGCCATTTTTTGCAATTCTGACCAGTGTCCCTTTATGAGGTAATAACTCAGGAACGCTTCAATGGATCCTAGCGATTCTGAGACTGTTTTTTCGTGACATATTGGGCTTCATGTTAGTGGTAAATTTAAGTTGATAATTTTTGCGTTTATTTGTGAAAAAAATGGAAATTTGGCGAAAATTTTGAAAATTTTGTAATTTTCAAATTTTTAATTTTTATTCTGTTAAACTAGAGAGTTATGTGACACAAAATAGTTAATAAATAACATTTCCCACATGTCTACTTTACATCAGCACAATTTTGGGAACAACATTTTTTTTTGTTAGGAAGTTATAAGGGTTAAAAGTTGACCAGCGATTTCTCATTTTTACAGCAAAATTTACAAAACCATTTTTTTTTAGGGACCACCTCACATTTGAAGTCACTTTGAGGGGTCTATATGGCAGAAAATACCCAAAAGTGACAACCTTATAAAAACTGCACCCCTCAAGCTACTCAAAACTACATTCAAGAAGATTATTAACCCTTCAGGTGCTTCACAGGAACTAAAGCAACGTGTAAGGAAAAAATGGACATTTTAATTTTTCCAACAAAAATTTTCTTTTAGCATCAATTTTTTTCATTTTTACATGGGCATCAGGATAAAATGGATCCTAAAATTTGTTGGGCAATTTCTTTTGAGTACACAGATACCTCATATGTGGTCATAAACCACTGTATGGGCGCACGTCAGGGCTCAGAAGGGAAGGAGCGCCATTTGACTTTTTGAATGGAAAATATGCTGGAATATTTAGCGGTTGCCATGTCACATTTGGAGAGTCCCTGTGTGCCTAAACATTGGAGCTCCCCCACAAGTGACCCCATTTTGGAAACTAGACCCCCTAAGGAACTTATCTAGATGCATAGTGATCATTTTGAACCCCCAGGTGCTTCACAAATTGATCTGTAAAAAAAAAAAGTACTTTTTTTTCACAAAAATTTTCTTTTAGCCTCAGTTTTTTCATTTTCACATGGGCAACAGTATAAATTGGATCCTAAAATTTGTTGGGCAATTTCTCCTGAGTACACAGATACCTCATATGTGGTCATAAACCACTGTTTGAGCGCATGGCAGGGCTCATAAGGGAAGCAGCGCCATTTGACTTTTTGAATGGAAAATATGCTGGAATATTTAGCGGTTGCCATGTCGCATTTGGAGAGTCCCTGTGTGCCTAAACATTGGAGCTCCCCCACAAGTGACCCCATTTTGGAAACTAGACCCCCTAAGGAACTTATCTAGATGCATAGTGATCATTTTGAACCCCCAGGTGCTTCACAAATTGATCTGTAAAAAAAGAAAGTACTTTTTTTTCACAAAAATTTTCTTTTAGCCTCAGTTTTTTCATTTTCACATGGGCAACAGTATAAATTGGATCCTAAAATTTGTTGGGCAATTTCTCCTGAGTACACAGATACCTCATATGTGGTCATAAACCACTGTTTGGGCGCATGGCAGGGCTCAGAAGGGAAGCAGCGCCATTTGACTTTTTGAATGGAAAATATGCTGGAATATTTAGCGGTTGCCATGTCGCATTTGGAGAGTCCCTGTGTGCCTAAACATTGGAGCTCCCCCACAAGTGACCCCATTTTGGAAACTAGACCCCCTAAGGAACTTATCTAGATGCATAGTGAGCACTTTGAACCCCCAGGTGCTTCACAAATTGATCCGTAAAAAAAAGAAAGTACTTTTTTTTCACAAAAATTTTCTTTTAGCCTCAGTTTTTTTCATTTTCACATGGGCAACAGTATAAATTGGATCCTAAAATTTGTTGGGCAATTTCTCTTGAGTACACAGATACCTCATATGTGGTCATAAACCACTGTTTGGGCGCACGGCAGGGCTCAGAAGGGAAGGAGCGCCATTTGACTTTTTGAATGGAAAATATGCTGGAATATTTAGCGGTTGCCATGTCGCATTTGGAGAGTCCCTGTGTGCCTAAACATTGGAGCTCCCCCACAAGTGACCCCATTTTGGAAACTAGACCCCTAAGGAACTTATCTAGATGCATAGTGAGCACTTTGAACCCCAGGTGCTTCACAAATTGATCCGTAAAAAAAAGAAAGTACTTTTTTTTCACAAAAATTTTCTTTTAGCCTCAGTTTTTTTCATTTTCACATGGGCAACAGTATAAATTGTATTCTAAAATTTGTTGGGCAATTTCTCCTGAGTACATAGATACCTCATTTGTGATCATAAACCACTGTTTGGGCGCACGGCAGGGCTCAGAAGGGAAGGAGCGCCATTTGACTTTTTGAATAGAAAATATGCTTGAACATTTAGCGGTTGCCATGTCGCATTTGGAGAGTTCCTGTGTGCCTAAACATTGGAGCTCCCCCAAAAGTGACACCATTTTGGAAACTAGACGCCCTAAGGAACTTATCTAGATGCATAGTGAGCACTTTGAACCCCCAGGTGCTTTACAGAAGTTTATAACGCAGAGCCGTGAAAATAAAATATCATTTTTTTTTCTCAAAAAATGATTTTTTAGCCCACTATTTTTTATTTTCACAATGGTTACAGGAGAAATTGGACCCCGAAAGTTGTTGTCCAGTTTGTCCTGAGTACGCTAGTACCCCATATGTGGGGGGGAACCACTGTTTGGGCACACGTCAGGGCTAGGAAGGGATGTAGTGACGCTTTGAAATGCCAACTTGATGGAATGGTCTGCGGGCATCTTGTTACGTTTGCAGAGCCCCTGATGCGCCTAAACAGTAGAAACTCCCCACAAGTGACCCCATTGTGGAAACTAGACACCGCAAAGAACTTATCTAGATGTGTGGTGAGCACTTTGAACCCCCAAGGGCTACACAGAAGTTTATAACGCCCGGGCATGAAAATAAAAAAATCATATTTTTTCCACAATCAGGATCTTTTAGTCCCCAATTTTTTATTTTCGCAAGGGTAACATGAGAAATTAGACCCCAAAAGTTGTTGTCCAATTTGTCCTGAGTATGCTGATATCCCATATGTGGGAGAAAACTACTGTATGGGCACACGTCGGGGCTCGGATGGGAAGTAGTGACCTTTTGAAATGCCCACTTGATGGAATGGTCTTCGGGCATCATGTTACGTTTGCAGAGTCCCTGATGTGCCTAAACAGTAGAAACTCCCCACAAGTGACCCCATTTTGGAAACTAGATCCCCCAAGGAACTCCTCTAGATGTGTGGTGAGCACTTTGAATCTCCAAGTCCTTCACAGAAGTTTATAACGCAGAGCCGTGAAAATATAAAATCATTTTTTTTCCACAAAAATAATTTTTAGTCCCCAATTTTTTTCCCAATGTTAACAGGAGAAATTAGAACCCCCAAAGTTGTTGTGCAATTTTTCCCGAGTACGCTGATACCTCATATGTGGGGATAAACCACTGTTTGGGCATACGTCGGGGCTTGGAATAAAGGGAGCACTGTTTGACTTTTTGAACGCAAAATTTGCAGGAATCAATGGTGGCGCCATGTCGCGTATGGAGACCCCCTGATGTGCCTAAATAGTGGAAACCCCTCAATTCTAACTCCAACCCTAACCCCAACACACCCCTAACGCCTACACACACCTAACCCTAATACAAACCCTAATCATAACCCTAACCCCAACACACCCCTAACCCTAATCCCAACTCTAACCATAAACCTAACTACAAGCCTAACCCTAATTCCAAACCTAACCCTAATTCCAACCCTAACTCAAATTCCAACCCTAACCGTAATTCTAACCTTAGCCCTAATGCTAACCCTAACCCTAGTTCTAACCCTAAGGCTGGGTTCATATTGCGTTTTACCAGCCCGTTCAACACGTAGCGTTGACCGGCTGGTAACGGTATAGCATAACGCGATCGCGTTATGCTATACCCGCTAGCGCAGATGAATCAGCAGATAATCAGCCGTGGATCAGCAGCAAAATCAGTCGCGGATCAGCAGCGAAATCCGCTGCGGATCAGCAGCGAAATCCGCCGCCGATCAGCAGCGAAATCCGCCGCGGATCAGCAGCGAAATCCGCCGCCGATCACCAGCGAAATCTGCCGCGGATCAGCAGCGAAATCCGCCGCGGATCCGCAGCGAAGTCCGCCGCGGATCAGCAGCGAAATCCGCCGCGGATCCGCAGCGAAGTCCGCCGCGGATCAGCAGCGATGTTCCGCCGCGGATCAGCAGCGAAGTCCGCCGCGGATCAGCAGCGAAATCCGCCGCGGATCAGCAGCAAAATCCGCCGCGTATCAGCAGCGAAATCCGCCGCGGATCAGCAGCGATGTCCGCCGCGGATCAGCAGCGAAGTCCGCCGCGGATCAGCAGCGATGTCCGCCGCGGATCAGCAGCGAAATCCGCCGCGGATCAGCAGCGAAATCCGCCGCGGATCAGCAGCGAAATCCGCCGCGGATCAGCAGCGAAATCCGCCGCCGATCAGCAGCGAAATCCGCAGCGGATCCGCAGCGAAATCCGCCGCGGATCAGCAGCGATGTCTGCCGCGGATCAGCAGCGAAGTTCGCCGCGGATCAGCAGCGAAATCCGCCGCGGATCAGCAGCGAAATCCGCCGCGGATCAGCAGCGAAGTCCGCCGCGGATCAGCAGCGATGTCCGCCGCGGATCAGCAGCGAAGTCCGCCGCGGATCAGCAGCAAAATCAGCTGCGGATCAGCAGCAAAATCCGCTAGGAAAAAAAAAAAAATTCTTTATTTTTTTTATTTGTCCCTACCTATGATAAAGGGGGGGTTCATTTACTTTTTTTATTTTGATCACTGTGACAGTTTATCACGGTGATCAAAATAAATTTTTGAACACTGGGGGCGCACTGCGCATGCGCCGGCCGGCGGGCGCACTGCGCATGCGCCCGCCATTTTCCAATATGACGGCGCCCATGAAGAGGCCCGGGCGGACGCCGGGCCCGATCGTGGGACATCGGTGGATCGGGAGAGGTGAGTAGGGGAGACGGAAGGCTGGGGGGGATAGGAAGTGGGGGCAGTGGACCAAAAGAGGAGGGGAGCTGTAAGTGACGGCGGTGACCGATCGCTGCCATCTTTCGGTGGCGGCGGCCGATCACCGCCGTGACTCGGTGTGGGGGGGGTCAGGGCTCGGTCTCCAGCCATGGCAGATGCTATTGCAGCATCGGCCATGGCTGGATTGTAATATTTCACCAATTAAATTGGTGAAATATTACACATTGCTCTGATTGGCTGTTTCACTTTTAACAGACAATCAGAGCGATCGTGGCCACGGGGGGTTAAGCCAACCCCCCTGTGGTGAAGCACAAAGGGTCCTGTAACTGCAGGTCGGGTGACCTTTGAGTGACCCCGGTCTCCCGGCCCGCAGGGACGAGATCCTTTCATGACGCCACATAGGCGTCATGGGACGGATTGGCAAAGGTTTTCATGACGCCTACGTGGCGTCATGGGTCGGGAAGGGGTTAAGAAATGAAGGTCAGTCAGTCCGAAAAATTGGGAAAACTTTGAAAGTGTCCCCAAGTGCAATTGCAAAAACCATCAAGCGCTACAAAGAAACTGGCTCACAGGAGGACCGCCCCATGAAAGGAAGACCAAGAGTCACCTCTGCTTCTGAGGATAAGTTTATCCGAGTCACCAGCCTCAGAAATCGCAGGTTTACAGCAGCTCAGATTAGAGACCAGGTCAATGCCACACAGAGTTCTAGCAGCAGAGACAACAACTGTTAAGAGGAGACTTTGTGCAGCAGGCCTTCATGGTAAAATAGCTGCTAGGAAACCACTGCTAAGGACAGGCAACAAGCAGAAGAGACTTGTTTGGGCTAAAGAACACAAGGAATGGACTCTAGACCAGTGGAAATCTGTGCTTTGGTCTGATAAGTCCAAATTTGAGATCTTTGGTTCCAACCACCGTGTCTTTGTGCGACGCAGAAAAGGTGAATAGATGGACTCTACATGCCTGGTTCCTACCGTGAAGCATGGAGGAGGAGGTGTGATGGTGTGGGGGTGCTTTGCTGGTGACACTGTTGGGGATTTATTCAAAATTGAAGGCATAGTGAACCAGCATGGCTACCACAGCATCTTGCAGCGGCATGCTATTCCATCCGGTTTGCGTTTAGTTGGACCATCATTTATTTTTCAACAGGACAATGACCCCAAACACACCTCCAGGCTGTGTAAGGGCTATTTGACCAAGAAGGAGAGTGATAGGGTGCTACGCCAGATGACCTTGCCTCCACAGTCACCAGACCTGAACCCAATCAAGATGGTTTGGGTTGAGCTGGAGTGAAGGCAAAAGGGCCAACAAGTGCTAAGCATCTTTGGGAACTCCTTCAAGACTGTTGGAAGACCATTTCCGGTAACTACCTCTTGAAGCTCATCAAGAGAATGCCAAGAGTGTGCAAAGCAGTAATCAAAGCAAAAGGTGGCTACTTTGAAGAACCTACAATATAAGACATAATTTCAGTTGTTACACACTTTTTTGTTAAGTATATAATTCCACATGAGTTAAGTCATAGTTATGATGCCTTCAGTGTGAATGTACAATTTTCATAGTCATGAAAATACAGAAAAATCTTTGAATGAGAAGGTGTGTCCAAACTTTTGGTCTGTACTGTATGTATCTTTTTTCAGTTTTTCTTTTAAGATGTGCATAACTTTGCATTGTTGAGATCAGTGTTCTTTGTATGTAATGTAGTTTCAAATGTATTTATCGTATATACTCGAGTATAAGCTGACCTGAGTATAAGCCGACCTCCCTAATTTTGCCACAAAAAACTGGGAAAACTTATCGACTCGAATATAAGCCTAGGGTAGAAAATGAGGCAGCTACTGGTAAATTTCAAAAATAAAAATAGTTACCAATAAAAGTAAAATTAAAGTAGGTTAAATGTTTTTGATTAGCCATATTGAATCAGGAGCCCCATATGTTGCTCCACAGATTATGCCCCATATGCTGCTCCATATATTATGCCCCATATGCTGCCCCATGTATTATGCCCCACAAGATGCTCCATAGATTGTGCCCCATATGCTGCCCCATGTATTATGCCCCACAAGATGCTCCATAGATTGTGCCCCATATGCTGCCCATGTAATGTGCACCATATGCTGCCCATGCATTATGCCCCACAAGTTGCTCCATAGATTGTGTCCCATATGCTGCCCCATGTATTATGCCCCATATGCTGCCCATGTATTATGCCCCACAAGATGCTCCATAGATTGTGCCCCATATGCTGCCCCATGTAATGTGCACCATATGCTGCCCATGCATTATGCCCTGTTATGATTTGGTAGCTGAGGAGAGCAGGCAAAAAAGGAAATACACCAGAGAGGTTGGAATCTATGAGATTGCAGTACCCTGACTAACCACCACAACTAAAGGCAGCCGTGGAGAGTACCTACGTTGGTCCTAGACACCTCGTCACAGCCTGAGAAGCTAACTACACCTAAAGACAGAAAGAGGAAAACTATCTGCCCCGGAGCAGATCCCCAAAGAACATAGAAAGCCCCCAAACATGTAATGGCGGTTAGACAAGAGGAAATATAGACACAGACAGAAAATAGTATGAGCAAACGTTGGGGCCCAAACTTCCTAAATAGAAAAGGATAGGAAGGACACTTACTGCAATCCCAAAAAACCCTGAAAAGTACCAACTCTACTAATTACAAAAACACCTGAGATCACACGACCTCTACCACCTAAATTAGTTCTCTGGTGTAACAAAACTAAACAGCAGCCACTGAAAAAACTGGAAAAGGCAAAAGAACAAACAACAGTGGCTGAACTAAACTGAGAGGAGCACAAGCCACCGGAGGGGACCCGGCAGACCCCCACAGAAGTGCAGGACAAAATGCAAAAAGCAAGCACAAAAAACTAAAAGAAGAAAATGTCTTATCTGTTAGCAGAAGATGCAGGCACGAAACAGCAAGCTACAAAGTGAACAGGAATCAAAGATGAGACCAGAACAATTGATCACCGGCAACCCTGATGGGAGGGAACCTCCCTTATATAAGACCAGTCAGTAACACCTGATCGCCAATCCTCACAATCTTCATTGGAAACCACCAGAGGGAGCTTCTGCTCAGAATTCATTTCTAGCACATTCACAACAGTACCCCCCCTTGAGGAGGGGTCACCGAACCCTCATTTGAGCAACCAGGTCGGTCAGGATGAGCTCTGTGATACGCACGGATGAGTCTCCTAGCATGGATGTCCGAAGCAAACACCCAAGAATTGTCCTCCTGACCATAACCTCTCCACTTAACCAAATACTGGAGTTTCCGTCTAGAAAAACGAGAATTCAATATTTTCTCAACCATATACTCCAGATTGCCCTCAACCAAAACAGGGTCAGGAGGCACAGCCATAGGAACCACTGGCTCGACAAACCTCTTCAATAAGGACTTGTGGAACACAATATGGATCTTAAATGTCCCTGGAAGAAGTAAACGAAAGGAAACAGGATTAAGAATCTCCATGATCTTATAAGGTCCAATGAACCTAGGCTTAAACTTAGGAGATGCAACTCTCATAGGGATATTTCTTGAGGACAACCAGACCAAGTCCCCCACTTCAAACCGAGGACCATCAGTCCTATGCCGGTTGGCAAACCGCTGGGCCCTCTCCTGAGAGAGGGACAATCTCTCCACTACCTGGTCCCAAATCTGCTGCATACGCTCCACAACAGAGTCAACACCTGGACAGACAGAAGCCTCCGTCTGTCCTGAAGAAAATCGAGGGTGAAACCCAAAATTGCAGAAAAATGGAGACACCAAAGTGGCAGAGCTAGCCCTATTATTAAGAGCAAACTCAGCCAAAGGCAAAAAAGAGGCCCAGTCATCCTGATCAGCAGACACAAAGCATCTCAGATAAGTCTCCAATGTCTGGTTTGTTCTCTCAGTTTGTCCATTGGTCTGAGGATGAAAAGCCGAGGAGAAAGACAATTGAACACCAAGTTTAGAACAAAAAGTCCTCCAAAATCTGGAAACAAACTGGACTCCTCTGTCAGACACAATGTTCTCAGGAATGCCGTGTAACCGAACCACGTACTGAAGGAACAAAGGCACCAATTCAGAGGAGGAAGGCAACTTAGGTAATGGCACAAGATGTATCATTTTGGAAAACCTATCACAGGTCGGAAATTAAATCCATAGAGATATGGGTTCATGGTCTCTTGGGCACAGGCAATGGCATCAACAAACCACTAGAGCGAGAGCAAGGCTTGGAGCGAGAGCAAGTCCCGCAGGACTGCACAAATTCCCTGACGTCACGAGACAAAGTAGGCCACCAAAAGGACCGACTAACCAAGTCTCTGGTACCAAAAATTCCGGAATGACCGGCCAACGTGGAACAATGAATCTCAGACATCACACTCTTTTTCCACCGGTCTGGGACAAACAATTTCCCAATAGGGCAGCGCTCGGGTTTATCCTCCTGACACCCTTCCAGAGCCAGTCTCAAATTGGGCGAGATGGCGGAAAGAACTACACCCTCTTTCAAAATAACAGCAGGATCAGATAACTCAGGAGAGTCCGCAAGGAAACTCCTCAAGAGGGCATCCGCCTTAACATTCTTAGTGCCAGGAAGAAAGGAAACCATGAAATTAAAACGTGTGAAAAACAAGGCCCACCTGGCCTGTCTAGGATTAAGTCGCTTGGCTGATTCCAGATAAACCAGATTCTTATGGTCCGTGAGGACCACCACCTGATGTTTGGCTCCCTCCAGCCAATGTCTCCACTCTTCAAAAGCCCACTTCATGGCCAATAACTCCCGATTACCCACGTCATAATTACGTTCAGTTGGAGAAAATTTTCGAGAGAAAAAGGCACAAGGGTTACTTTTAGAGGTCTCTGGATCTTTTTGGGACAAAACGGCACCTGCCCCAATTTCAGAGGCATCAACCTCCACCTGAAATGGCAGAGAAACATCAGGCTGCCGTAGAACAGGAGCAGAAGTGAATCTCTGCTTAAGTTCCTGAAATGCAGAGACTGCCTCAGGAGGCCAATTCACCACATCAGAACCCTTTTTGGTCAAATCAGTTAATGGTTTAACAATAACCGAGAAATTACCAATAAATTTACGATAAAAATTGGCAAAACCCAAAAATCTTTGAAGAGCCTTTAATGAAGTAGGTTGGACCCAATCACAGATGGCCTGAACCTTGACCGGGTCCATTTCAATAACAGATGGGGACAAAATGAATCCCAGAAATGAGATCCTCTGTACGCCAAAAAGACACTTTGATCCCTTCACATACAGAGCATTCTCTCTCAAAATCTGGAACACAGTCCGAACATGTTTCACATGAGAGTCCCAGTCATTGGAAAAAATCAAGATATCATCCAAATAAACAATCAGAAATTTATCCACAAAATCCCTGAAAATGTCATTCATGAAGGACTGGAAGACAGAAGGAGCATTAGTGAGCCCAAAGGGCATCACTAGGTACTCAAAATGCCCCTGTGGGGTATTAAATGCCGTCTTCCATTCATCCCCGTGCTTAATGCGAATAAGGTTATATGCCCCCTGAGGTCAAGCTTGGTAAACCAAGTAGCGTTTTTCACCCTGGAAAACAGGTCAGAAATCAAGGGTAACAGATATTGATATTTCACAGTGATATTGTTCAAGAGACGATAATCAATACACAGCCTTAATGAACCATCCTTTTGGCCACAAAGAAAAAACTGGCACCCAAGGGTGAAGAGGATGGTCTGATATGACCCTTCTCCAATGACTCCTTGATATAAGACCACATAGCGTCATGTTCAGGTACAGACAAGTTAAAAAGGCGACCTTTAGGGAATTTACTACCAGGCACTAATTCAATCGCGCAGTCATAGCTCCTATGGGGGGGCAAGGATGCAGATTTACTTTCGCTAAACACATCAGAAAAATCAGTCAAAAAGTCAGGAACATCCTGAGCCTGGGGGGAGGCAGAAAAAACAGGAGTGTTGGTATTAACACATTGGCAGCCCCAACTGGTTACAGACACAGATTTCCAACCAAAACAGGATTATGAGACTGTAACCAAGGGAAACCCAGTACGATAATGTCATGCAGATTATACAGCACCAAAAATTTGCAACTCTCCTGATGATCAGGTTCAACTCTCATTATCACCTGAGTAGAGAACTGAGGTTTATTCTCAGCCAAAGGGGTAGAATCGATCCCCAGTAGGGGAATAGACTTCCGTAGGGGTATCAAGGGAAACCCACAACGTTTAGTAAAATCAAAATCCATCAGGTTAATAGCTGCTCCCGAATCAACGAAAGCCTGAGCAGAAAATGTGGACAGGGAGCAAATCAGGGTAACAGTCAACAAAAATTTAGTCTGAACACTACCCAAGACAACTGAGCGTGCAAAACGTCTTCCCCGCTTAGGGCAGACTGAAATAGCATGAGAGGCATCACCACAGTAGAAATATAACCCATTGCGTTTTCGAAACTCATGACGCTGTGCCCCAGATGCCACTCTATTACACTGCATGTGTTCAGAAGCTGGTTCACAAGGCAACACTATTCCACGCATACCTCTACGCTCACGCAAACGTCTGTCAATTTGAATCGCTAATGACATAGAATCATTGAGACCAGAGGGGACAGGGAATCCCACCATAACATCCTTTACATTCTCTGACAGACCCTTCCGAAAAAGGGCTGCCAAAACATCGTCATTCCATTTGGTCAGGACTGCCCACCTTCGGAATCTCTGACAGTATAACTCAGCGTCCTCAAGCCCCTGATTTAATGATTTAATGCCAACAAGGCTTTTTCAGCTTGATCAGTGACATTAGGCTCATCGTACAATAACCTAAGAGCCTGAAAAAATGCATCAACATTACTCAAAACAGGATCCCCAGGTGTCAGGGAAAAAGCCCAATCCTGAGGATCGCCGCGCAGGAGAGAGATGACAATTTGAACCTGCTGTGCTGCATTCCCTGAGGACTTAGATTTCAAGGCAAAAAACAACTTACAGTTATTTTTGAAATTCAGAAATTTAGCTCGATCCCCTAAAAACAAATCTGGCATGGGAATCCTATGTTCCACAACAGGCAACCCTGCAAGATAGGTAGCAATACTCCGAACTTCAGTGGCAAGCTGATCCACACGGCCAGACAACTGTGCAAACTCCATTGAGAGAAAAAAAATCCTCCTCAGCATTCAGAGAAAAAGAGGGAAAAAAAAAAAAAAATAAATCTCTGACAACTCTGACTATCTTCTTTAACACTATTTTTCCCTTCTGTGAGTACCATACAAATATCAGTTTTTGGGCCGGTGATACTGTTATGATTTGGTAGCTGAGGAGAGCAGGCAAAAAGGAAATACACCAGAGAGGTTGGAATCTATGGGATTGCAGTACCCTGACTAACCACCACAACTAAAGGCAGCCGTGGAGCGTACCTACGTTGGTCCTAGACGCCTCGTCACAGCCTGAGAAGCTAACTACACCTAAAGACAGAAAGAGGAAAACTATATGCCCCGGAGCAGATCCCCAAAGAACATAGAAAGCCCCCAAACATGTAATGGCGGTTAGACAAGAGGAAATACAGACACAGACAGAAAATAGTATGAGCAAACGTTGGGGCCCAAACTTCCTAAATAGAAAAGGATAGGAAGGACACTTACTACAATCCCAAAAAACCCTGAAAAGTACCAACTCTACTAATTACAAAAACACCTGAGATCACACGACCTCTACCACCTAAATTAGTTCTCTGGTGTAACAAAACTAAACAGCAGCCACTGAAAAAACTGGAAAAGGCAAAAGAACAAACAACAGTGGCTGAACTAAACTGAGAGGAGCACAAGCCCCGGAGGGGACCCGGCAGACCCCCACAGAAGTGCAGGACAAAATGCAAAAAGCAAGCACAAAAAACTAAAAGAAGAAAATGTCTTATCTGTTAGCAGAAGATGCAGGCACGAAACAGCAAGCTACAAAGTGAACAGGAATCAAAGATGAGACCATAACAATTGATCACCGGCAACCCTGATGGGAGGGAACCTCCCTTATATAAGACCAGTCAGTAACACCTGATCGCCAATCCTCACAATCTTCATTGGATAGTTCAGTACTGTTTGTAACCACCAGAGGGAGCTTCTGCTCAGAATTCATTTCTAGCACATTCACAACAATGCCCCACAATTTGCTCCATAGATTGTGCCCCATATGCTGCCCCATGTATTATGCCCCATATGCTGCCCATGTATTATGCCCCACAAGTTGCTCCATAGATTGTGCCCCATATGCTGCCCCATGTATTATGCCCCATATGCTGCCCATGTATTATGCCCCACAAGTTGCTCCATAGATTGTGCCCCATATGCTGCCCTATGTATTATGCCCCCATATGATGCTCCATAGATTGTGCCCCATATTCTGCCCCATGTATTATGCCCCACAAGATGCTCCATAGATTGTGCCCCCTATGCTGCCCCATGTATTATGCCCCACAAGATGCTCCATAGATTGTGCCCCATATGCTGCCCCATGTATTGTGCCCAATATGCTGCCCATGTATTATGCCCCACAAGATGCTCCATAGATTGTGCCCCACAAGAAGCTCCATAGATTGTGCCCCACAAGATGCTCCATAGATTGTGTCCCATATGCTGCCCCATGTATTATGCCCCCATATGATGCTCCATAGATTGTACCCCATATGCTGCCCATGTATTATGCCCCACAAGATGCTCCATAGATTGTGCCCCATGTATTATGCCCCACAAGATGCTCCATAGATTATGCCCCCATATGGTGCTGCGAAAAATAATAATAAAAAAAAGACATACTCACCTCTCGTCGCTGTGGGCCAGGTGCTGGTGTCCTGAGCAGGCGGGGACACTGGCGTGCTATTGGGGACAGGTACCGGTGTCACCGCTGGATCAGGCCCCGGCACCTGCAATATTCACCTGTCCCCAGTCCACCGCTGTCTTCCGGGTCCTCCGGCAGTGAATGCTCAGGCAGAGGGCACGGCGCGCACTAACCACGTCATCACGCCCTCTGACCTGAACATGCACAGCTAGAGGACACGAGGACACAGTGGTGCGCAGCAGTGGACCGGGGGCAGGTGAATATTGCTTATACTCACCCCCTGTCAGGAATCGAACCCTGTACTCTTGTCCACCAGCCGGCAGCTCTAACATCTGAGCTATTCTGCTGGCTGCAAGGTTCCTTGCTGAACCCAGATACCATTGACTGTTCTTCCTGATCGGCTCCACCCAGTGCTCTCTTGATTGGCCTCTGATTGCCAATTACACACCCTATATAAACCTGGCCCTGTGGGTGTGTCATTGCGAGATTATTGTGCTCTTAGCCTTTAGTCAAGCGTTTCCTGCTGTTCCTGCTGCTACAAACACTGCTTTCCTGTGAACAGACCTCCGGCTGCCACCTGACTACGTTATCTGCCTGCTCCTCTACTACCGAACTGCCTTTCCTGTGAACCGACCTCCGGCTGCCACCTGACTACGTTATCTGCCTGCTCCTCTGCTACCGAACTGCCTTTCCTGTGTACCGACCTCCAGCTGCCACCTGACTACGTTATCCGCCTGATCCATTGCTACAAACACTGCTCTCCTGTGTACCGACCTCCGGCTGCCACCTGACTACGTTATCCGCCTGATCCATTGCTACAAACACTGCTCTCCTGTGTACCGACCTCCGGCTGCCACCTGACTACGCTACCTGCCTCTGCTTCCCCTAGTGTTTGCAGTAACATCGGCTCCAACCCAGACGGGATCTTGACACCCCCTCATGGAGCGTCTCTGCAACCCCTGCTTCTCCCGCGGTCTCCCGCAGCTATTCCTAACTTCAGCGGACTTGTGGTAACGCTCATTAAAGTCATGAATATGCGCATATTCATGACTTTAATGAGCGGTACCACGTGACCGCTGAACACAGGCGATCGTGGGAGAAGAGCAGGGGCTGCAGGGACCGTGCCAGGAGGGGGTGAGTATATAGGACAGCTGCGCTCCCCCTCCCCCGCCGACCCCCCGGTATATGACTCAAGTATAAGCCGAGAGGGGCACTTTCAGCCCTAAAAAATGGGCTGAAAATCTCGGCTTATACTCGAGTATATACGGTAATTAATTTAACTCCTTCACGCAAAGGCAATTTTCCTTTTTGTGTTTCTTTTTTTTGCTCACCTTCTTCCCAGAGCCATAACTTTTTTTAATATTCCATCAATATGGCTGTGTGAGGGAGAGCTTGTTTTTTGCGAGACAAGTCGTACTTTTGAATGACACCATTACCATACAGTGTACTGGAAAATTGGAAAAAATTCCAAGTGTGGTGAAATTGCAAAAAAAGTGCAATTCCACACTTGTTTTTTAAGGTTTTTTTTACCATGTTCACCAAATGCTAAAACTGAACTGCCATTATGATTCTCAAGGTCATTACGAATTCGTAGATGCCAAACATGTCTAGGTTGTTTTTTATTTAAGTGGTGAAAAAAAGTCCAAAGTTTTAATTTTCTGAGACCCAAAGCATCTTAATTTTTCGAGATCTGGGGCTGGTGGAGGGCTTACTTTTTGCTCACCAAGCTGCCGTTTTTACCAATACCATTTGGAGGTACCGTATATACTCGAATATAAGCCGAGATTTTCAGCCCCTTTTTTTTAAGGCTGAAAGTCCCCCTCTCGGCTTATATTCGAGTCATATACCAGGGGGTCGGCGGAGGAGGGGGAGCGCAGCTGTCCTGTATTCTCACCCCTCCGCCGGCCCGGTCTCTGCAGCCCCTGCTCTTCTCCCAAGGTCCCGGCGCCAGTATTCAGCCATCAGTGGTACCGCTCATTAAAGTCATGAATATGCACATATTCATGACTTTAATGAGCGGTAACACGTGACCGCTGAACACAGGCGCCGGGACCGTGGGAGAAGAGCAGGGCAGAGACGCGCCAGCGGAAGGGTAAGTATATGCGATATTTACCTGTCCCATTCCACCGATGCGCTGCTGTGTCCTCGGGTCCTCTTGCTGCGATGTTCAGGCAGAGGGCGTGATGACGTAGTTACTGTGCGCAGCGCCCTCTGCCTGATCGTTCACTGCTGGAGGACCCGGAAGACGGCGGCGAGCAGCGGTGACAGGTAAATGTCTCAGGTGCCGGGGCCCTGAGCGAGCGGTGACACCGGCACCTGTCCCCCATAGCGCGCCGGTGTCCCCGCCTGCTCAGGACACCGGCACCTGGCCCCCCAGCGACAAGAGGTGAGTATGTCTTTTTTTTTTTTTTCGCTTGCAGCAGCAATTGGGGCCTATAATATGGAGCATCTATGGGGGCATAATCTATGGGGGCATAATCTATGGGGCATAATCTATGGGGGCATAATCTATGGGGGATAATCTATGGGGGCATAATCTATGGGGGAATAATCTATGGGGGCATAATCTATGTGGGAATAATCTATGGGGGCATAATCTATGGGGAATAATCTATGGGGGCATAATCTATAGAGCATCTATGGGGGAATAATTTATAGGGGCATAATCTATGGAGCATCTATGGGGGCACTATCTATGGAGCATCTATGGGGGCATAATCTATGGATCATATATGGGGGCACAATCTATGGAGCATCTATGGGGGCATAATCTATGGATCATATATGGGGGCACAATCTATGGAGCATCTATGGGGGCATTATCTATGGATCATATATGGGGGCACAATCTATGGAGCATCTATGGGGGCATAATCTATGGAGCATCTATGGGGGCACAATCTATGGAGCATCTATGGGGGCATAATACATGGGCAGCATATAGGGCATAATCTCATTTTCCACCCTAGGCTTATACTCGAGTCAGTAAGTTTTCCCAGTTTTTTGTGGCAAAATTAGGGGGGTCGGCTTATACTCGAGTATATACGGTTGATATGATCTTTTGATCAATAGTTATTGCATTTTATTGCAATGTTGTGGCAAGCAAAAAAATAATAATTTTGGCGTTTTGACATTTTTTTCTCATTACGCCAGCTGATGCTATCATTAATTATTTTTATATTTTGATAGCTTGTGTGTTTCTGAATGCAGCGATACAAAATATATGCAGTTTTTATTTTTTATTGTTTTATTTTGAGTGGGTCAAAAGAGGGGTGATTTGAACATTTACATTTTTTTTCTTTTTAAATATTTTTAATAACCTATTTTTCACTTTTTACTGGCTTCAATAATCTCCAAAGGAAATTTGAAGCTGTGATCATCTGATTCAGCCCTGCTTTGTGTAGCAGAAATGCTCATCTGCTATGAACGCTGGCCACTGAGTGGTACTCATAGCAGATCGGCGATGACGACCATAGCGAACTCCTGCAGACCCCTTTCTTTATGCCAACTTATCGGTGACCCGCAGTCATGTGACATGTGCGCCGATGGGTTTGTGACGAACCTCCTTCTTGTGTATGTACAATGTTAACCGCCACGGATGGATCGCGATTCCACCAGCCACTGTCAGCGGCACATGTCAGCTGATTAAATCAGCTGACAATTAACAAAAAAAAGTACAGGCTCATCGCCGGAGCCCACATCAAAGGGTGAGAAACGACATGTGCCATACTTACAGTTGTGCTCAAAAGTTTACATAAACCTGCAGAATTTTTGTTTTCGTGGCCTTTTTTCAGAAACCATGAATGATAGCACCAAAACTTTTTCTCCACTCATGGTTAGTGGTTGGGTGAAGCCATTTATTGTCAAGCTAATGTTTTTTCTCTTTTTAAATCATAACGACAACCCAAGACATCCAAATGACCCTGATCAAAAGTTCACATGCCCTGGTGATTTTGGCCTGATAACATGCGCAGAAGTTGACACAAATGGGTTTGAATGGCTACTAAAGGTAGCATCCTCAACTGTGACCTGTTTACTTGTAATCAGTGTGTGTGCATAAAAGCTGAGTGAGTTTCTGTAATCCAGACAGACTCTTGCATCTTTCATCCAGCCACTGATGTTTCTGGATTGTGAGTCATGGGGAAAGCAAAAGAATTGTCAATGGATCTACAGGAAAAGATAGTTGAACTGTATAAAACAGGAATGGGATACAAAAAGATATCCAAGGAATTGATAATGCCAGTCAGCAGTGTTCAAGCTTGTGATTAACAAATGGAAAATCAGGGGCTCTGTAAAAACAAAATCGCGGTCAGGTAGACAATAGTGTTGAGCGATACGATAATGTAAATATCGGCTATCGGCCGATATTAGCTCTATCGGCCTTTCGATAATTTGTTTCGATATTTTCGTCTTATCGAATACCGGAATCGGATTTGTCACTGTCACTGTCTGTGTCCGTCGGTCGGGTCTGTCACTGTCAGTGTCCGTCGGTCGGGTCTGTCAGGAGTCAGCGGCACTTACCTGGCAGAAGATCTCCGGCGGTCACGTCCTGGACTGCTTCATGGCCGCCATCCTCTTCTCCCCGGCGGTCACATGCAGTTTCTCGCGATAACTGCAGTGACTGCTGGGTAATCCCGGCCGTAAAGCAGTCAGTCCGATGACGTCACCGCCGGGGAAGCAGGTAATCAGCTGTGCTGCGTCGCGATGACAGGCTCTGCCTGTCATTGCGATGTAGCAGAGCTGGATCGTCGTGGGACTGTCGTTATGGACTGCGTCGGACAGGTGGTATACTGTTGGTTTGTTTTTTTTCTTTTTTTTACAGGAGATCGATGGCGTCGCAGGAATGAGAGTACAATAAAAGAAATGAAAACTGTGTTGTCTCTTTTATTTCATTAAAAGACTTTTTTCTTGCTTTGTCTTTTTTTTATGCATTTAATAACTTTGGGATTAATAATGGATCGGTGTCTTATTGACGCCGCTTATTGTCACCGTGCAATCAACAATGACATTAACCCCTTATTACCCCGCTTGCCACCGCTACAGGGCAAGTGGAAGAGCCGGGTAAAGTGCCACAATTGGCACATCTTTGATGCGCCAAATGTGGGGCTGCTGTAGCCTGGTATTATCAGGCTGTTGAGGGCCAAAATCATGGGCCTTGACAGTCTTTAATACCAGGCCGCAGCAGTCTGCATTTTACTTGGCTGGTTAACAAAAATAGGGGGACCCCTACGCTGTTTTTTTTTCGAGGGGATCCCCTATTTTTGTTAACCAGCTAAGCTAAGCAGACTGCTGTGGCCTGGTATTATCAGGCTTGCAAGGTCCATGGATATTGGATCCTTACCAGCCTGAAAAACCAGGCCTCAGCGGTCTGCTTCATCTGGCTGGTTAACAAAAATAGGGGGGACCCCACGCCAATTTTTTTCGAGGGGATCCCCTATTTTTGTTAATCAGCCAAGATATGCAGACTGCTGTGGCCTGGTATTATCAGGCTTGCAAGGTCCATGGATATTGGATCCTTACCAGCCTGAAAAACCAGGCCTCAGCGGTCTGCTTCATCTGGCTGGTTAACAAAAATAGGGGGGACCCCACGCCAATTTTTTTCGAGGGGATCCCCTATTTTTGTTAATCAGCCAAGATATGCAGACTGCTGTGGCCTGGTATTATCAGGCTTGCAAGGTCCATGGATATTGGATCCTTACCAGCCTGAAAAACCAGGCCTCAGCGGTCTGCTTCATCTGGCTGGTTAACAAAAATAGGGGGGACCCCACGCCATTTTTTTTCGAGGGGATCCCCTATTTTTGTTAACCAGTTCCCTCTGACGTCACTGATTGTGTCCCTGGCTGACCTGAAGTGAAAGTGGAAAGCAATCAATTAAGCTTTCCACTTACTCTCCTGTCAGCCAGGAGAGGAACTCATTCATTTGGGGTTTACTGTGAGGCTGCAGCATTAGCTGCGGTCCCTGCAGTAAACATTAACCCTTTCTGATGGATTACACCGTGGGACCTGACTGTACATCGGATTGGTAAGAATAATTTTGCTTTATTATTTTATTTTTATTACAGGAAATGGTTTTAGCAGGAAAATAAAATATGGTCAAAAACTGTGTGATTATTTCATTAAACTTCTTTTTTTTTAAAGTGTGTGTGTTTGATTTTTCTTTCATACAATAGGATTAATAATTGATAGTTGTCTGATTGACAGCTCTCAATTATTAACCTGGCTTAAAGTGACCTTTCAATTGCAAGGTCATTTTAACCCCTTATTAACCCATTCGCCACCGCTACAGGGCAATGGGAATAGACGGGCAAAGTGCCAGAAAGGGCAAATCTAATTAGAGATTTGCCCTTTCTGGGGTGTCTGGGGGCAGATGTTAGTAGCCGGGGAGGGGCCAAAAATAATGGTCCCTCTCTGGGCTATTATTATCTGCCCCCACTCACTGGCTTTGTCTGTCTGGTTGCGAAAATAGGGCGGGAGCCCACGCATTTTTTTTCAGCAATTTTACACCTCATATATATATATATATATACATGTCATTGAATTTGTGACACATATATATATATTTATATTTATAGTTCATACACTTCTACATAGTATAATAGCCGCTAATTCAATTGCCGGCTTTTGTGAAAATGCAGAAACCGACATGAAATGACACTTGGTTTACATAGAGTTAACCATGTCTTTTCATGTAGTTTGATATCTGATTTGCACAAACAATTACATGAGTGTAAGTGTGCAAAATTTCACACCTGTAGGGGTTAATTAAAGGTGAAAAATTCGTAGCAAAAAAGTCTTTTTTTTTTTACAACGATTTACACCTTTAATTAACCCCTACAGGTGTGAAATTTTGCACACATAGACTGATGTAATTGTTTGTGCAAATCAGATTGCCAACGACATAAAAGACATGGTTAACCCTATGTACACCAAGTGTCTTTCATGTCGGGTGCTTTGTCTTTTCACAGAAGCCGGCTTTACCGGCAATTGAATCAGAGGATATTTTACTATGTAGAAGTGTATAAACTATACTATATTATATTTTAAGTCACAAATGACATATATATAATATTATATATATATAATTATATATGTATTCATGTGTGTTATATTAGTGTTTCAAGGAAATAAGGTTTTTTTAGTTGCAATATTTTGTTTCCCATAGACTTATATTGGACTTCCGGTATCGAAATCGGATATCGACGATATTTAGTGCTATCGGCGATACAATTTCGATACGATATTTTTAGATATCGAGCACTATCGCTCAACACTAGTAGACAAGTAAAAATTTCATCACAACTCCAGGAAAAATGTTCGGGATGCAAAGAAAACCCACAAATAACATCAGGTGAAAATACTGACTCTCTGAAAACAGCGGTGGGGCTGTTTCAAGATGCACAATAAGGAGGCACTTGAAGGGAAAATGGGCTGCATGTTCGAGTCGCCAGAAGAAAGCCATTACTGTGTAAATGCCACAAAGTATCTCACCTAAAAAACGCAAAACAGCTCAGAGACAAGCTCAAAACTTCTGGAACAAAATAATTTGTGATGAGACCAAAATGTAACTTTTTTGCCCACAATTATAAACGTTACATTTGGAGAAGGTCAACAAGGCCTATGATGAAAGAACACCATTCCTACTGCAAAGCACGGAGGTGGATCACTGATGTTTTGGGGATGTGTGAGCTACAATGGCACAGGAAACTTGGTCTAAGTTGATGGAAAGATGAATGCAACATGTTATTATCAAATATTGGAGGCAAATTTGCAATCATCAGCCTGGAAGCTGTGCATGGGACGTACTTGGACGTTCCCAACCTGACAATGATCCAAAACACAAGGCCAAGTCGCCTGTCATTGGCTACAGCAGAACAAAGTGAAGGTTCTAGAGGGGCCCGTCTCAGTCTCCTGACCTCAATATCATTGAGCGACTCTGGGGAGATCTCAAGCACG
This sequence comes from Oophaga sylvatica, assembly GCA_033576555.1. Classification (NCBI taxonomy): domain Eukaryota; kingdom Metazoa; phylum Chordata; class Amphibia; order Anura; family Dendrobatidae; genus Oophaga; species Oophaga sylvatica. The sequence goes on along the minus strand of JARQOD010000005.1, from coordinate 251,681,235 downwards.
CAGTTCATGCTAAACAGCCCAATTTAACAGGAATTGGAGGCTTTTGGCCAAGAAGAGTGGGCAGCTTTACCATCTGAGAAATAAAGAACTCACCACAAACTATCACAAAAGACTTCAAGCTGTCATTGATGAAAAGAGGGGCAATACATGGTTTAAGAAAAGGGGTATGTGAACTTTTGATCAGAGGAAAAAAATTGAGTAAAAACATGGATTTTTTTTTCCCTGCTGAATAACTGAAGATCCGGGCATATTGTATGAACTGTGGTTTTATTCAACGCGTTTCGAAGTACTGAGACTTCTTCATCAGGAAGTACCACAAAGACTGAAAAGTTCGCTGAGTATCTGTCCGGGTTGAAGTCTGGTACATACGATAACCTCCTCTGGCTCCCTAGAAAATGCGAAATTGGGACCCTGGGCAGAGATGGTGACATATGGCCCCAAATACCGATACAAGTGCCTATGGAGGGGAGCGAGAATACCACGCTGATGAGCTCTCCAGATAACCATGAATGACCTGGGTGACCAGGATGAAGAGCGGAGCCGAAGAGATCTCTGGATTTGGAACACCGCCTGGACATGGCGACAACGCAGGGACGATGGGAGGGTCCAGAGGACACAGTGGGAGACCCCGTGATGAGGGTGCGGGGTTTTTTACAAGGGGGGGCTCTCTCAGATGAGGCAGTGGTGGCCTTGAAACAATTTCCTAGTCAGAGGGATGCCCTGTCCCCAGGAGCCCGTGATTCTCCGGCAGGGGGGGTCCGCTGGAAGATGGCTTGCTGTATCGAAAGTGCGTTAGCACGAGAGTTTTGGGGGTCACCTGGCAAGTGGTGCTCCCAGAAGGATTGCTCAGCGAGGTGGCACCGAAGTTGGAGAGGGGCCACTTTGGGCCAAAAAGAGTTCCACTGGCTGCAGAAGTGGTCTTACCTCCTCGGTTGAAGAATGCAGTAGAGGAGGGCTTGTCAACTATGCAGGAATATGAAAATAGTAAACCTCCAGAACAGAGGGCCCCTGCGCGCCATCAGACCTTACTCCCTTAGGGTGTTAATGATCGACTATTGACGGGGTCCAGCTCACCTTGGATATGAACACTAATGATGCCGATCAATTTACCAAATTGCTGTGGGGACTCCGATCGGGACCAGATGCTGAATCGCAGCACAGGCCATTTTCAGAGGGTTCATCTGAGTGTACGGTTGTTGAAGGAATTCATTCGGACCAAGGCCTATTTTCAAGGACGAGTGATAGAAGAGTGCAGCCTGTTTCGTTAAGAATCTAGGGAAAATGCCCACCCTCCCAAGGAAAGGGGTGAAAGCGTTTCAATTGGACGCTAATTCAGATGTGAGAACATTGGAGGAGGGCAGGATAGTCCGTTGGCCTGAGTATGTAGCTGAATTGTTGGGGCTTACAACAATCAGGTGAAGAGATGGTGGAAGACCACAAACCATGACCACAGATCAAATATATATGCAAAATATAATAATTATTAAATAAATGATAAACCAAGTAAAATGCAAAAGGGAAATATATGGCAACATTTCAAAAAATATGCAGAATGGAAATGGCGCCCCTTGGACCCCAGAAGAATTCCAAGCTATATATCCATAAATGGTGCAGAGCTAAACAGGAGTGATTTAAATAAATACAAATGTTATAGACAAAGGGCAACAGATAATTAAGTATATGTTGTTTTAACAACAAAGGTGCGATTCCTAGGCTCCTCGCCCTTTTATATAGAAAAAAGTCCCCGGTATATTTGCTTAATAAACCAATGCTAATTAAAGCCTCAAAGTCATACTGTATGTACTGATCCAGGTCGAGGGCAAGCCCCGGCATGCTGGTGGTCGGTGGTCTGCGTCATCACTTGATCAGGTACATATGTACTTTAGGCTTTAATTAGCATTGGTTTGTTAGAGCTAAAAATTACGGGCTTTTTTATTAAAAGGGGATGGAGCCTTTTTAATCTGCCATTTGTTGTTAATATTTAGACTAACTTGTATTCATTGTTTCCCCCTTTTCTA